>ML058446.1:5613379-6213379 GCA_003013855.2 Liriodendron chinense
CGACCGGTCTTGACCGGTCGGCCATCAATTCAGGAAACCTCCAGCAGCTCTGGACTGTCAAATAGAGAGCTCCGACCGGTCGTGACCGGTAGGCCAGCCCAGTCCGACTAGTCCAGACCGGTCGGCCATGCATTCAAACAGCAACTTTCCTATTTGGGTGCCGGATTTCTCTGCGCACTGCATAAGCTTACGCAAATTCGAGAAGATTCCGATGCTTCGGAGCCTCCCCACTATAAAAGGACACCTAGGGATCGTTCCTAGGGTATCTTAGAAGGGTTTGAGCAAGGTGGGAGGTGGCGGAGGTGGATTTCGGAGTTCCACAATTCCTCCTAGTGTGTTTGCAATTTTCATGTTTTTCTTAGTTGTTTCATGTTTCCTTGGATCATGAACGGCTAAACCTCTTAGCTAGGGCTAAGAGGTGAAGCTTGTAGTGAATCTAAGATGTTTCAATTTGTTTTAAGTTGGATTTCATGTTTATGAACAATGGTTTGAAGTTTAATTCAAGTTCTAAGTAGTTTTTCTTAGTCTTATGATGACTCATGGATGTTTCGAAGAAGTACTTAAGTTCTTAATTGTTGTGTGTTAGTCTAGACCTGTATGATCCGAGGAATTGGAGTACGCTCTAGTACTATGATCTTCATGTGGGAATTTCTTACCAAAGTTCTATTTTTCTGAAATTCTGTTTTATGTGGGACTGTGTATGTGATTTGAATCAAGTTCAAATCATGATCTAGCTTTGTCTTGTGACAGGATTTAATGATGGTCATGATTGTGAACTTAGTCTATTGGAATTGGGACTGACCTATGCAATTGAGTATGCTCGTCCTAGCTTGCATTGAGTGAATCATACACATGGCTCTCACATATGGCAGATTGTTTGGTTTAACTGCTCTATCATCCGATTAGATAGATCTTAATTTCGATTCTAGTTGAGAAAGTAAGAAACCACAGCGAATTGAGCATCAAGGATTGCTACAAGTGGATCCTTGAACCCCTAGTGCCTTTTTTATTAATAGATTACTTCAGTTTAGTTCAAAGTTACTATTTACATCAATCATCTCAAATCTGGTTGTTAGCTTTTCAATAGAAACTATTGGAAGTATTTGTGAATTCCTACAGAAGTCTCTGTGGATCGACCTCGGTCTTACCGAGTTTATTACTACATCGCAACCCTACACTTGGGGAAGCGAACAGTATACCCTGAGGTTTGGTTTTCGTGCCTCAAATGATGAAGCAGAATATGAGGCCCTTCTGGTCGAACTTTTCCTCAGCTCAGCAATAGGAGTCCGGAAGATGAGGGTGCATAGTGACTCACAACTGGTGGTCAGATAGGTGAATGGAGAATAGCAGGCAAAGGGAAAAAAGATGATCGCCTATCTAGCCAAGGGTCACGAACTCCTCAACCACTTCGAGTATTTCGAGATGATGCCAGTACTAAGGGAGGAGAACACTAATGTGGACTCCCTTGCCAAGTTAGCATCAGCAGTTGATGATGAGCTTGCCAGAACGATCCCCATTGAATTTTTTTTCACACCGAAGAATAACACGGAGGAAGTGAAAGAAGTGTGCCCGCTTAATGCCAAGCTGACCTAGATGGACCCCATTATTCACTACTTGCAGCATGGAGAATTGCTAGCGGACAGAAAGGAAGCTAAGTGACTCTGGTATAGGTCAGCTCGATACACATTGATTGAAGGCATCCTCTACAAAAAGTGATTCTCTCTGCCTTGCCTTCGTTGTTTGAAGCCCAATGAAGCTTATTATGTCCTCAAGGAGATTCACCTCGAAAGTTGTGGGAGTCATTATGAGAGTAGGGCCCATGTGTATAAGGTCATTCGATAGTAGTATTATTGGCCAACCATCCATAAAGATGCTTGACAAATTGTCAAAACATGCGACAAGTGCCAACGGTTCACTTTGGTACCACACCTGCCCCCGAAAGAGCTCATGCCAATGTCTGGTCCATGGCTGCTCGCACGATGAGGGGTTGACATCATTGGGCCTCTCCCCACAGGAAAGAGTCAGGTAAAGTATGTGATCGTCGCAGTAGATTACTTCACGAAATGGGCTGAGGCAGAGCCCTTATCTACCATCATGGATAAGAAAACTAACGATTTTATTTGGATATCCATTATTTGTCGGTTTAGAATACCTCACACCATAATCATAGATAATGGACGCCAGTTCAACAACGCAAAGTTCCAGGAGTTTTGCCAAGGGCTTAGAATAAAAACTATATACTCCTCTCCTTACCATCCCTAAGCCAATGACCAAGTGGAGGCAGTCAACAAAATCATTTAAGGCCATCTGAAAACTAAGCTCGGCTAGTGCAAAGGGGTGTGGCCTGAGGAGCTTCCTGATGTGCTATAGGCATATTGAACTTTAGCTCGGATGACTACTAGTGAAACACCTTTCTCTTTGGCATTCGGGGCTGAGGCCATCGTCTTGGTGGAGGTTGAAATGCCTAGCAATCACATTAGTTGTTTCCAATTGAAGGAGAACGAAAGCCAATTGCGCCTAAGCTTGGATTTTGCTTGAGAAAGCAAGGGATGACTCTTATAAGAGGATTGCAGCATATCAGCAAAGCATCGCACGATACTACAATGCAAGGGTCAGAATGTGACATTTCAGAATAGGAGACCTCGTCCTCTGCAAGGTCCCTAAAGAAGTCAAGGAGAAGACCTCGGGCCCATTCAGCCTGAACTGGGAAGGTCCCTTCAAGGTCACCGGATCAGCTCGGCCAGGAACTTATCAGCTCGAAGATATGAAGGGTCGACCTCTGCCGCATCCATGGAATGTCGAGCATCCTAAAGTTTATTAGCAGTAACTAGCTCGGTTTAGAAGAAAGGTGTATGGGTTAAAACAAAAATCTTGTAAGTTACACCATCAATAAATAATGTTTTATCTACATTTTCGATTAAAAATTTTCGTGATGAGTGATCAGGCAGGGTCAAAAACCCAAAGCTCGATCCCTAGCAATTTCAAGGTCAACAAGGACCTCGCTAGATACTGCACCTGATTTAAGGGCACAGTTTGGCTAAAGAGGTTCCAACCTTTACACAGCCCCGAAGACCACATCATCTCATCATTGGCAACAGAGCCCCTATGCTCATAAGCCACACACCCAAATTACTCCAACGCTCTTAACAGAAATCTGCTCGACCATGGAGTCGGGGGGAATATACATGCCATCACAAAAATCCCAAGCAAAATAAAATGTACAAGTGATAAATGGATAAGTGATGAACAAAACAACCTCAGTAGGGCTCAATTCAAAATTTTGGATCAAATAAAAAGAGTTTACAATACAGTTCACAAAAAAATCTTTGATAAAAGAAAAAATCAAATGGCCCCAACATTAGCTCCAGCTGCTCCGCTCTCAGGCACCCGGGCCTCTGCCACCTCAGCTGTAGTCGTCCCAGCCTCCATAGGCTCGACAGTAGTCACCTTGACTCCAGCCTCCGCCCAGGCCTCTACCTCAGTTGTAGGAGCCTTCGCCTTAGTCTCGGCCTCAGCGCCCTCATCCTCATTGATGGGAGAGAGGTCTAGGTTTAGGAAGTGCTTGTCAACCAAAAATCGGCAGTCCTCAAACCCATAATTATAAATCTTCTCTTGGACCGCCCTCATCTTGGCGATCTTGACATCCTACTCCACGACCTTGGACTGGGCCTCCTTCAGCAGGGTAGTCATGTTCTCCTTCCAATCGAAAATGATTTCCGATCAATCGAAAAATCAATTCCAATCGATCGGAGTCCGATCGAAAGTTGCTATTTGGGCAGTTTTCTTTGTAGCAACTTCCACTTCTTTAATTAGTCTAATTTATCATGTTTTTCAAGGTGTTTTAAGACTAATGATGATGACTAAAGGTATTCCTAGTTGGTCTGAGTCATCTAAGAGGTTTTGGGTGTTTTGGTCCAAAGGGTTAGGATCACCAAGGCATGTCATTTACCTGTTCTTCTTCCTTGATGCTTCTAGTCCACTTGAATCTTCAGTCTTCAACTTGCTAAGGCTCAACCAATATAACAACACAAGGACTCATATGATTGACAAATACGGTGCACTAGTATGGCGCAAAAAAGTGCACTAACATTCACCTCCTTTGTCAATTACGTGACAAAAACCTAACTTAAGACTCATGTCATGGTCCATACCAATGACATTAGCAAAACATAAAATAAATTACATATCAAAGGAAAATAAACATTACAACTCGAAATACACTAAGACATGTAAACTAGCAAGCTCCTCTTGAATATTGCTCCCCTATAACCTATCAATCCCTGAAACACAAAATAGTAAATTTGTTTTAGTGGGACTTGATCTTTCTCCCCCTTTTTGTCAGTAATTGACAAACCAATCTCTCCCCCTTAATAATACATCAATTAAGGTTAAGATAAGAGAGGTTAATATGTCGCAGTTATAACTATAAAAACATACTAACTAGAGAGAGTATAGGGTGCATGAACATTATAAAACATGGAGCATGCATGAGAACATGATTAAGAAGAAAATGTGTTATTCTACGCATAGTTAATCATGTACAATTGGTCATTTATGATATACATTAAGCATTAAAGCTCAAGGGCTTATAGCCCAATCAACCAACCCCCCAATAATTATGTACATCATGACCAAACCTAAGCAAAGATTAGCATACAGTTAAGCATGAGTTTCAGCAAGATTAGCTAATTTAAGCAGGATGATAAGTTAACATGCAAATATACAAAAAATAAAGCAATGCTAAACTATCAAAATTTGGGCTAATGAGGCTTGAATCCTCTGATTTGCCCATACACACAGAAATGAGACTAAAATTCTCAGATTTTCCTATTGAAACATTTCTAGCTACCCTTACCAACTATGTTTAGTTTGGAAAGCCTAAGGGTAACTAATTTTCACAACTCCTTCAAAAAATGCAGCATAAGGTGAGGGGTTGAAAACTCCTTCTCTTATAAGAGAAAGCGGTCATAAAATGACTGGATTGATAGGCTTGAGCAGACCGTCGATAGGATCGAAGGAGTGTCCAGACATATAAGCAGATTGCTGGACAGAGATCTTCGATAGGGTTGTTGATCGGGTCTTCGATAGGGTTGACAGACTCATCGATAGGATCGACGATTCCATCGATAGGCTTGACGGACTGTCTAGAGAATTTTCAGATTGCTGGACAGAGAGCTCCGATAAGGTCGTCGATAGGGTCTTCGATAGGGTCGACGGACTCATCGATAGGATTGCCGATTCCATCGATAGACTCGACGGACTGTCTAGAGAATTTTCAGATTGCTGGATAGAGAGCTTCGATAAGGTCTTCGATAGGATCAACGATTCCATCGATAGGCTCGACGGACTGTCCAGAGAATTTTCAGATTACTGGACAAATGCTTGATATCATCAAGGCTTTCATCGATAGGGTCGACGAGCTATCCAGAAAGGTTTTTCAGTTGCTGGACTGATGTTCGATAGCATCGATATGATCGATTAATCCTTCGATAAGATCGCTGGTATGCTCGATAGGATTGATCATCCAAAAAATATACTTTTCGCATCTTTTTTTTTCAAGTCTTTTGAACTCAAAACACTTAGGTCCAAGCTGATCATTTAGACATTCATTTTAGGTTATGAAAGGCTAAAGATCATACCTTTTAAGCATAAGCCAACTAGAGGATAAGGCTTAGATACTACATGGTCTATGAGAGGTTAAAGGCTAGGGTTCACTAAGGCACCATATTTACATGTTTCTTCCGTCCTTGATGCAACTTGCCTTCTCATGTTTTCGGTATTCATCTTCATTGGGCTCAACGAACTAACTGAAACATTGACTCACATAATTGACAACCAAGGTGCACAAACAAGTGGACTAACAAGATCTACTTGTAGTAGTCCAATAACAATCCATTCATCCAAGTACAAACATAATTAGAATCAAAGTCTTATCTCTCATCTAATTGGAAGATATAGCATTCAACATAAATAATCCCACTTAAATCTGAAAATCAGATTTCTAGTTCTAATGAAGCACATAGAACTTAAACTTATAGCCTTCGAAGTAACAACCGTACCGAGAGATCATGGCATGCTCCAGGGTTACTACAATTCAAATCCAAACAACCCAATCATGACAATCTCAGATAATTATAAGGAACTCAAGTCCAGAGTACACGAACTCTCACAATTCATCTAAAAATTCATATTTTATTCAAATTAGGACTAAAAATTCATAAATAAGTAAATGGTACTTGGATAAATGAAATAAGCATTAAAACTAACTACAATCTTCACCTCATAGCTCTAGCTAAGAGGTTAATTAAAAGAAAGTATATTAAATTAGAACTAGAACTAGAAGAACAAGAAGAACTAGTTGTAGGAGGCTTCCTAGGTCTTGATCCCTTTGCTCCCCATGTTCTTTAATGTCTTAAAAAGGGAGTGGATGTGCCCTTTTATAGCTTAGATCCGCCACCGACTTGGAAGATTCGCGAAACCGCGTGGCATTATCGCACTAGGAAACTCAAAAATGGATTTAGAAGTTGCAGATTTTTGCAACTTGATTGTCCGTCTGTGATTGCCCTGCCATGACAGGTCGGACCCACCTAGTGGAAGTCCAGCGTGGTTTAGCAAGGGCCAGCTAAGGGTCAGCTATGTGGTCTGACCGGTCAGCCACTTGGCCGACCGGTCATGACCTATCGAACCCACTGTTTGCACTTTTCCTTTCTTTCATTCTTTCGCCTCTCCTTCTTTTCTCCTTTCTTCCGTTGTTCTTCAATGATGTTTAGAAGGTCTTTTAGCATTGAATTCATAAAGTCACTCTCTCATTCTTACAACTACAAAAGCATGCATTAGAAGAGTCTTTAAACATAAAAACCATGCAATATATGTGATGAATTGGGGTTAGAATATGCATAATTCAGGGCTCAACACACCCCCTAACCAGCATTTTGCTATTCCCGAGCAAAACATGTATGAAACAAATCCAAATTTTCAAAATACAACAATCAGAAACTATGCTTCTATAAACTCCAAGACATATAAGTGCAAAATTCAAAGAAAATTAGTGATAAAAGTTGAAATCTTAAACTCCCTAAACATAATGAGTGTTTCACATAGAATACCCGCTGATTGATTGATAAATAGAAGAATATAAACAATGAGGTCTAGTGTACATAGTGAATGTTCATCTCATGAATTTTCAGGATTACCTTCTTCACAGATTAGCGAAATTAAAGATCTAAAAGTGTACAGATCAACCATTTGCCTATGACAAGAATTTGCCTTACCATTCTTTCGACGACTTTCACACCACTCACCATTTCCAAGTTAGGTTACGGGCAGATCTTCCCATGGTTGGTAATAGGTAGCTCTTTTCGGAATTTTTCAACAAATATTCAACAATAACCATTCTTTTCTTTCTTTTTCAATATAAACATGAGATAGGATTTTAGAAATCCATATCGTCCCTTCTTTTCTCTTATTTTCTAATGAAGAAGGATGAATAAAGTTTCCTGGCTTAGTTCCTCAACACCTTAAGTCCTAGTCTAACCGATCTACAAATCTACATAATCCCTTAAAACCATGAGAATCATATAATGTGAATTAGACTCAAAAGTGTTCAAAACTTTCTATCAATTATAAAAATATGAAAATTCAAGGATTTTAAAGTCAGTCACTTCATCTTTCTTTCTTTTATACCTATAACAGCCTAAGCGTATAGAAACAAAGTTTTCCAAAAGAGTTTTGAATTAAGAAAAATTAAAAAATTTCTTCAAAATTAGCTCGAAATGTCACAAAAACTAGTATAGATTCATCTAGGAATCTTACCCCCAACCAAAATCTTACATTATCCTCAATGTAAAAAGATATGCAATAAGCAAGACATGAGAACAATGAAATAAAATAAAGGAGAGTGAGAACGAGAGTACTTAAGGTAACAAGTTGATCAATTCTAACATTTTTCATGTCTCCATGAGACTTATTCAATCCTAAATTCATAAAAATATATCTTAACCTACCTACCTACCTTTTATTAGTCTGATCGACTACATAATTAAATTTGAGCAGGATCTTCATGAATTTCAACAAATTTCTCATGAGGGCCATCCAAAGTCCTACTCAACAGTAGACATAGGTGCTTTCTTCATTAAAGTCCAATTATAATGTGCATCACATGCATGAAGGAAGGAGATAAGAGCAGCAAAAAGATATCTCTCGAATTCTGAAGTGGGTTATGGTTGATTAGAAACGGGTCCTCCTAGTCAAAATTCTCAATGGGCTGAAGAATCCATGATGGTGGAGAGACATTCATTATGTTTCCTTCAAGTAAAGTTGTCTCCTTCTCAATTTCAGAATTGTATGGTTGTAACGCCCTGATTTTCATTATTCGGGTGTTGAGCCCATGTTATGAAAATCGGGGTATTAACATTAAAAAATAGCCCACTTCAAGACATGCAATGTCTAACATATATTAAACTATACAAGTGGCGCCCATAGGGCTTATACAAACCCAAAATTACATTAATTAAAAGGAAACCAAAAGAAAGAAAGACTGTAAGTAGACTTGAGTTACACCACCTTCTAACTTCTCATCTAAGCAACCTCACCAACCGATATGGTTGGATAGCGTTAAAACGCTATCATATTGAGGTAAAAACCCTCCAAAATTTTCAAGCATGATAAAAGTTACATAAAAATTAACTAAAGATAACAATTCACATAATAACAAGTTATAAAATTGTAGGAGATACTATTCAATGAAATCTAATATAGAATTTTGAGAGAAATGATCATCAACGCAATCAAATATAATATCACAAACACAATCAATTTCCATATTCAATCCACAAGTTATAAACTTTAGTCTTGTTTAAGTTGAATGAATGCATGCATATGTTCATCAGCCTGGGGATGCATATCCAGCTGGTGAGTTTCAAACCGACAATAGCATGGCTCGTCACCAATGTTACCCGCAATGCACTGCACTGCACATCAAACGGACAATAATGTGGCTCGTCACTAACATTACCCGCGAATGCCATGTATGTATGATTAGCCAGCCTTTATTAGTCCGATTTAATAAATAAACAATTAAAATAGCTCACGATCACTATGGGGGCGTGCACAACCCAGCATAGGCCGATGGCTCGGGCATAACATCCCGGAACACCATCCCCGGCCCATGGGATGTCAAACAAAAGAATTTCATTTTACACTAATTAGAAATCTCTACACTAGTAGCCATTTAATATACAAGTACACATTGCCATCTTAGGTTCATACCAAGTTTCCAACAAAGGATTTTCTTCCTAATCAAAGTCACTTGGGCAACAAGTCCATTTATGGATACCAATAAAAGGGGATCTCCCTAACCAAAAGCCATATGGGCACTAAGTCCAATAAAGGACACCACAAGATAAATTCCACTTTATGACTTCCAATGGCAAACATGACAACATCTAAAATACATTAAATATTAGTTCCTATCCAAATCTCCAAATGAAATTCAAGTCATGAGAAAACAATTTCATTCTAATAATTACATCAACATTGATCAATTAAGAGAGACAATTTTATAAATAATGACTAGCATGAGACAATTATCATAAGCCGAATATTATAAGATAATTATTATATGACGATTATAATAAATCAACTATGGAAGTAAATAATTTCATAAACAAAATAATTATCATAAGCATGTAATGAAAATTAAGAAATTGTAAATAAAATAATGGGAAGCTTAAGGGTGAGAACCTCACCTCAACTCAACTTGAATGGATCTAGGAGTGGAATTTAGGAGAAAGGTATTTTCCCTACAGTTTAATTGAGATTTTAGGATTAATTAGTCCAACTTAAGTAATTTTAATTAGAATTCAAATGAAAGCAAAAGAGATTGACTCAACTTAATTATAATCTGCCTAACTCAAACGTCAATAGGGTGGATTGAAATGAAGAGTTTGGGCATTCAAATTCCCAGCAATCAATTAGAAAAGTTAGAACTAACTTCAGTTTCGACAAACCTCAATAGCACCTCACAAAATCAGAACTATTTCTTGAACTCGAACTCAATTCAGTAAACTCAAAGGAATACTCACACAGCTTCTTCAACAAGATCTCTACATGTAGCTGGCTGGAGAAAGCTTGATCCAGACCCTCTCGACACAACACTCGTTGGAACTCGCTGAGTCAGCCCGATGACGACATGAGACATGCACCCAATCGGACTCGAGATGGAACCCAAACTAAAACCGCAACTAGGAAAAACACCTCCTGATATAGCTGAACTGACTGATCCCAACCACTAGTAATCGATCTCTCTACACAACTCAGTGATTATCAACTACATTAACTAAGTTACAACTACTGCAATCGAACTCGCTTTGGAAATCAATTGAGAATCCAATCACCACAACTTCTCATCAGTTTACTTAAATTACTGGACAGATTCAGATGTACCTCAGCTCAGATTCAGATCCTCAATCAATTTCCATGAATGAGATGAACCCAGCACAGGGCGGAGTCAACACGGTTTGCAACTGATCAAAACCAGACCGAGCCAAACTAATCTAATAATCAAAACTGATTGCAGGAAGTACTAACCTGAATTTCAATACCAAGGAGATCCAAAGATTGTAAACCAAAACCAGCCACGACTCGAGCTTGAACAACACCAATTCGACCGGAGACGAAAGGTCTAACAACAATGGCGAATTTGCAATGAAGGGGAATTTCTTCAATCATACACTACTGGATGACGTTAATCAGTTGTAGGAAGCTCGAGAAAGGGAGAAAATGAAGCTTCAGAGCCCAACAGATGGTACGTTGGAATTGCGAAGATCCGGTCCGATTTCAACACATCATCGCCGGAGTTGAAGCAGCGTCTCGATCTGATGGCTGAGATGAGCTCTTGGCCTTCTGGAATGAAGAAGGAGATCAGAGGGGAGGTGAGAAGGTCCTAGATCTATGTTTTTTAGATGGAGGATGAGATAGGTTTCAAAAACGGAGAAAATTGGAAAGAAGTTGTAATAAGATCTTATACTGTTAGGTTAATCCACGTGAAGTGAAATGGAGGGTTGGGATCACTCTAAACAGGAGTTTCTACAGTTGCTACAGACAGCCAAGATTGAGTAGAGGGGAGCGGTTGCGGATTGCCAACATGGCACTTCTATTTTCAAAAACAAAGTGCACAACTAGACTTTGGCTGAAAATATACTAACAATTAATGTCCCCACCAAAGAAGACAAACATCGTTTATAGAGCACTGGTGCCTCCACAAGATAGACGGTTTGGATTGGCTAAAGGTGGGCCACATTGATCCAGATTTGACGTTGAAAGCCTTGCTGGAAAACACATTCAACCTTTGGACAGCCTAAATTCAAGCCCTACTAGCATTCATCTGTACGAGCGGCAACAGAAACCAAAGCATAGGTTTTAGTTAGCCCTTACCCACAACTTAGTTGAACGGATTGGATCGTCCAACCCAATCACCAGGGTGGGCCACACGCGACCCATAAACGGACAGCGCAGCGCTGTTGCCTGTTCGAGCGGGAACCTGAAAAAGGTTGAGAGAGCCTCTCCCGTTTGGGATGAGTCGGGCCAGCAAGAAAACCACCTCTTGGTGGTACGGTGTACCTTGGGTGCACCTTTCGTTGGTGCACTTCACACTCAACAACGGCCCATAGTGACATTAATATGAAATCCACTCCGTCAATTTCTTTCCACTGGCCATACTAAAGCTAACACCCAACTGATGAGCCAGATTTATGAGTCAAGTGGGCCATACATCATGATTTGGATAATAATAATGGTTTTATATACAATCCAACGGTGGGATTATTCCCAACCGGATATGAACAGTTAAAAATCCAAGGGACTTAGTATGGTATGTACCATTAGGTGTAATTCCAATTATAGTTACAAATTTTCTTATAATAACTCAATACTAATATCACATATATTATTATTATTATTATTATTATTATTATCATCATCATCATAATCTTTTTATATAAAAATAATAAAGTTCACCCTCAATTAATACTTGGTCACACAAATAAATCCAGCCAATGTATCATACACAATAATCTTATGTGATTTGTTAATTAATGATTCAATTTTATATTAATTAATGCGCTCACTCTTAAAAATTATAAATTCCGAAAAACTTGACTATCATAACCCTGAAAACTTCACAATTAATTGCCCATGTCTTAACTCAATAGTAACACCCAAGTACTGAAAAGTACGGGTGTTACAACGATGCTTCCACAAACAATGGTAAATAGTGTAAATCAGTGGAATTGTGTTCTCCAGGCACCGATACCATATCTAACAAACTATCCAACTCCTTAATTATCTCATTATCAACATCATAAGATTAGTTCAAGCATTCCTCTAGGAAATCAAGATAGTCGGATAAAGGTTCCCTGTCCTTCCTTAATGATTGAACAAATTCTGTCTCAATGGCAAGTAATTCCTCCTCTATAGAGAGGAGGTCTTCCAAAAAAAATTCTTCAGATTTAGTGGTAAACACAACATCTAGAATTGGTTGATCGTTTGAATTTTCAGATTGTGCTACCTCATCATCTAAAGAAACAGAATTTTCAACCTAAGGGGAGTCTTCCATAATAGAATTTGGTATGTTTAATTGGTGGAAGGACTAAAAAAAATCAACTTCGGCTAACTCTTTAGCATGCATATCCTCTAAAGACTCATACATATCTTGTGTTGGGGTCCCAAAAGTGAGGATCCTCGAAACAATGATTCCGAGTGCCCAAATCATCACTTGGTTGAAATAGGGCCAGTGCATCGGAAATCGCGGCACGAATCACAACACACATTAGACTTGACCAAAAGGCGAGAAATTGGGCCAGTGGTGGACCCCACCGGTCATCATGATCGAAAACTCCCAAAATTGAGAGGGATACCTCAATTATGAAGAAATAGGACCAGTGCATCGACATTCATCGCAAAGCGGACCCCACAAGCCCTCCGTTCTGCAAAACCCAATTTTACAAAAACGCGAATACGTACAGCACATCAAGGAAATCCCTGGCCGGCGCATCGTGAAATTTACCCATTTGTACAAATGAATTTTAGGACGCACTGCGTCCAGCGCGTCCAGAAATTCATCCAGCGCATCAAGAAATTCGGACGGTTTTTATGAAGTGAATTTCAGGACGCACTGCCTCCAGCGCGTCCATAAATTCACCGGCGCATCATGAAATTCAATGTTTTTTCCAGAAAATGAATTTCAGGACGCACTGCGTCCAACGGGTCACAAAATCCTCCAGCGCATCCAAAAATTCAGCCAATTTCAAGACGCACTGGCAGCTAGCGCGTCCTGAAAATTAGCTTCCGAACTCAGCCATTTTGAGACGCGCCGGGTGACTTTATCGAAGCGCCGACCCATTTTTTCGACGCGCTACACGTGTCGACCTCCTATTGGACGACTTTACCTATAAATACCCCCTCCCACCACCTCATTTGCAACAAATCGAGAGAAGGAGAGAGTTTTTGGTCGCCGGAATCCCTTTTCCGACCGCCGGAAACCTTTCACCGACCGCCGAAAATCCCACTGCCGACCACAGCAGGTCTGGTGGAAAACTAAAATTATATAAGTATAGTAGCGCATCACTAAAATGCTCCAGCGCATCAGAAATACCCTCCGCGGATCAAAAAAATCAACATCTTAAAACTCATCCTTTTTTTATGCACTGGTCCCAGCGCGTCAGAAAAATAGCCTAGCGCATCACAAAAATAGCCCTGCGCTTCATAAAAAGACATCTTAAAATAAGTCATTTTCGGACGCACTGGCCCCAGCGCGTCACAAAATCCTCCAGCGCATCGGTAAAATCAGTCGTCTACAAAACAAGTCATTTTCGGCTGCACTGGCCCCAGCGCGTCACAAAATCCTCCAGCGCATCGGTAAAATCAGTCGTCTACAAAACAAGTCATTTTCAGAGGCACTGGCCCTAGCGCGTCACAAAATCCTCCAGCGCATCAGTAAAATCAGTCGTCTACAAAACAAGTCATTTTTGGACGCATTGGCCCCAGCGCTTCAGAAAAATAGCCTAGCGCATCATAAAAATAAATAAATTTTTAACAGTCATTTTTAGATGCGCTGGCCCTAGCGCATCAGTAAAACCAGGCTAGCGGATCGCAAAAATCAGCACTTTCAGCGTTCATTCCAGCACCTTTAAAACCTCATTTTATGACTTTTTTAGCCCCGTTTGGGCCTATTTTGGGTATTTCGAGCATTCCGGACGCAATGGAGCAGTCAAATGACTCATCCGGGCTACCCAGTGAGCAGAATACAAGCCTTTGGAGCCCGATCTGACCCTACGAGCTGAATGGAGCAATTCTCCTAAAAAAAAGGCCGCCAGTGCCCAAAGACCATACTGATGTATCATCATTACATGTACTATCATAATGTGACCCGGATTCAGGTCCGGACTAAGCAAAGGGGACTATGGTTAACACGATAAACCATACCAGGAGAGTTCTAAACTACCACACACGATTCGTTAAAGACTGATACTTCATGAACAGTCGATGCCCTACCCATCCAAACGGCATTCGCTGGTTGAGCTGCGCAGGTACACACAACTGTAGAATGGACTTTCCGAGGTCACCTATCCCTACATTGACAGGCGCGGGCCCAGAGTCGTCCATCTCAGCCATAAACCCTGACAGTCTAAGCCCGGATCTCCGGTCAAAACATGGGACATAGACATCCGACTCGTACAAAGATGGATCAGTCCAGAACAAAACATACAAATACAGGTCTCCGCGACCATACAAATACAGGTCTCCGTGACCATACAAATACAGGTCTCCACGACCATACAAACACAGGTCTTCACGACCATGAACTCTGAGACCATAGTCCCCGCTGACTAGTCTTTTGCCTTTTAATCAAGGGTCATCGATCATTCGATGTAATTAAGGGCTCGTGCCAGACCACAGCTTGGAATGTACATGATCTCAGGATCTCTGGAATAAAATTCGCCTTGCGATATCTCTTCTCTTGTGTACTTTTGTAAATGCTTGTGATTGTCTACGAATGTTTCTATTATTCAGAACCCCAGAGCAACAAAACACCACATCTCAGAAGATGTTCCCCGCGGTTCATTCTCTAGTTCCAACATCTTGCCCTTGGGAAAAAGAAACCATTGGCTCACAGGCATCCACCGAATCCTCATTATAGGTAACCCCACTATCACTTTTATATTTTATGGATTCCTTAGGTTCATCAACTTTCATTGGAATCTCTTCATTGTTTAGATTAAAACATAAAAAAGAGATAGTGGATTCACCATAACCGATGATAACATCGGGATCATCAAGATCAATCTCCTCTAGAAGTTTATTCATTATATCCACAGAAAGTCAAACTCGGGTAGCCCCATCCTCTTCATTAGAGGGGATTAATTCGATGCCCCCAATTTTGGGCTCAACGTCTTCATAAGATGGCAAGTAACTTTGATTTGATTGTTCATCTTCATACTCTTTCCATAATTCCTCAAGTATTTTTATGTATTCGTTATCATGGGAGGAAGATGTTTTAGAGTAATTGCTAATAACTACGGTTGATTTTTCCCTTGAACAAGGTGAATGATGGCTTCCCCAATTAAGATCGTACGCATTATAGGATGAAGAATTGTATAATGGTTGATAAGCATATCCATACAAGTGATCACGCATTGTCTTAACTAGCTGAACATCATGCACCCGTTCCTTTTGTTGTTGTACACCTCCTATCATACTCGGTGAAGCACTAATGTTGTTTTCAGTCCAATAATCACATAGTGTTTTAGCCGGCTGACCATTATTCGATTTTGCTTCATTTCGAAACTCCCCTAATGTCTTATGTCGCATCTCCTTATGTGAATTATTTTTATTAATGCAATCATGTATCATCTTACGTTGGGGAGTAGTGGAGGTCGGTTGGGTCTCTAAAAAGTACTCATACTTGGAGGGGTTCCGATCACAATAGCTTTTGATCCCGTGATCTGATATCTCATCTTCCAATAGGTATTCATAAGCACCACCCGTCCAATCAACCATAATGAAATTTTAAGGAATTGAAAACTACCCTAATCTAAAAAAGAGGGGAGGGGGGGGGGGGGATAGATAGATGTTACCCAATAAGGTGAGAGAACTATGTCAACAACAAATCCTACAAAAAAAATGTTAGTGTTAGGGCTCAAATTTGCACCCATTATAAAACAGCATCCCATGGTCTAGTGGCAATGATTTGGATAAGTTTTGAGGCCGGGAGAGCCCCAAAAACGCCAGCACAACCCTGATCGCTTGGTAGCGACCAAAATCCATAAACAGCATTTTAGAGTGGAACTGGACATGCGCTTCACCGCCAAATGATCCGAAATGTCCTAAAACCCTTAACCTGCAAGTTTCGAAGTCATCTAGCGCATATTTTTACCTGTGCACCTCGAAATGCGTTTCGTCCCTGCCCGGAACTGACAAAAAGGGGTCCGTAAGCCTACAGCTACCATTTCAGAGCGGAACTGGACATGCGCTTCACTGCCAAATGATCCGAAATGTCCTAAAACCCTTAACCTGCAAGTTTTGAAGTCATCCAGCACATATTTTTACCTGCGCACCTCGAAATGCGTTTCATCTCCGCTTGAGGCTGACCAAAAAGGGGTCTGTAAGCCTACAGCTACCATTTTAAAGTGGAACTGGACATGCGCTTCGCCGCCAAATGATTCGAAGCACCCCAAAACCCTTAAATAGCAAGTTTGAAGTCATTACGATAAATATTTCCATGCGCGCGCTCCCCGGAACAACGTTCCTATACGACAAGCCGACCCGGAGGCTCAAAATTAGGAAGGAAGTACCAAAATTAGCAACATCTGGACTTCCACACCCCATCCCGTTCATTCGGGAGGTTAATCATAGCCTAGAAGTGGCTTGGCGACAGTGAGTGCATGTCTAGAAAAGGTAGCTGTCCTTTGGAGGTCCCCCGTCGGAGCTGAAATGCTGAAATTTTCTAAGTGCTGGAATCCTGAAAATCTGGCTAAGTAGTGGGAAAGCGCCGGCAAAGGACATGCGCCTGGCCTCTAACCACATGCGCTTTCACCCTAGTAGTGAAAGGAAGTGATCCGAACACTTTTCCGAAAAGCGCCGGGAAATGCGCTGGTAAAGCACATGCGCCCGGATCCACCACATGCGCCCGGTGCATTTTTCTGACATGCCCTTGACATTGTTTCTGGCACATGCGCCGGGAAATACCCGCCGGGTAGACCCGAACCCGATTTCCCTCCTATAAATAGTGAAGTCACCTCATTTCATCAGCACGAGATCATCCCCTGCCGACCTCAGAGTGATGTAAGCACCACATGCGCTTGCTTTCTCTCCCCTCGCCGGATGGCTTGGCCGGAGTGGATTTCCTCGCCGAAAACCCTCGCCGGAAAGGGATTTCCTTGCCGGAATCCCAAGTTCAGCAAGAAAATCCTGAAATTTTCTAAGTGCTGGGCACATGCGCCGGCATATCCCCCACATGCGCCGGCTTATTCCATCACATGCGCCGGCTTTTCCCACCGAAAAATCCTGAAAATCTGCTAAGTCCAGGAGGGACATGCGCCCACTCTTTGAGTCCAGGCGCATGTGCATTGCCACATGCGCCCGGAACACCTCTTCTCCATCTGTTTTTTCATAAAAAACACTTCACATGCGCCCGGAAGATGGGACACGCGCCCACCTCCCTACCACATGCGCCTGGAACCTTGCTAAAAATGCCACACGTGCCTGCATATCCACCCCTCCATGCGCCTGGACGCTGATGGGAGGGGTGGACCTTCGATCGCTTGCCTCGCCTTCGTCCGGAATCCGATTTTGATGAAATCACTTCCGCCGGATGCATCTCGACAAGATCTATCCATCCATCGGATCAGATTCTCCAACGGTCAATGATAAATGGCCCAAATCAGTGTTTTGGTCCAACACTTAGCCAATTTGGTAGCCCCGAAAATCCTTCCGAAAGAGCCGAAAACGGCTGAAAACGAGAAGAATCGGGCGGAATTGGACCGAGCCCGAGAGGGAAGCTTTTCTTCTACATGACATGATACACCATAATCATGCACCGCGATGAGGTTATCCGATCTCAGGACCCTCGAATACCCTAATCAAGTGATCGGCAGGTGCACTACTTAGTCATTTCCAGCCCTGGGAAGTGCCCTGTTGGCCCTGAAATTGACTTTTGCTAAGCAAATTGAAATGCGATCGCACCGCGATCTTCGTGGACATAATCTACCCCTGTTCAAAGACGGTCATCGGTAATACTCACCGATTTCCCTGATCGGACCGTAAGCAGGTCCACTACTTAGTCGTTTTCAGCCCTGGGAAGTGCCCTGTTGGCCCGAAAATCGACTTCTGCTAAACAAATTGAAATGCGATCGCACCGCGATCTTCGTGGACGTAATCCATCCCTGTTCAAAGACGGTCATCGATAATATTCATCGATTTCTCTAATCAAACCGCAATCAGGTCCACTACTTAGTCGTTTTCAGCCTTGGGAAGTGCCCTGTTGGCTCGAGAATCGACTAATGCCAGTTGAAATCAACCGCGATCTCAAAGATGCCGAGGCAAAGCTGAAGTACTCAGGCTATCCAACAGCCGAGTCAAGCATTCACGGGGCATCGATCCCCATTATTCATAAGAAATTGGCATATGTGGATACCCATCGGACCCTATACTTAGCCACTTACAGGCATCGAAGCAGCCGATCCAGCCCATTGAGTTTGAATCCTCAAAAGATCTTGGATCCATAAAGCCTACTTGATCCCAAACAGATCATTGAAAATACTCAGAAGAAAGAGTGTTCTCGAAGACGAGTCGCCCGACTCCAGAAGAAATACATTTACTTTACTGTACAAAGCTCTATTCATCCCGGATAAAGGTCCGAGGCTAAACCTAAGGGGTTATGGTTACCACGAGAAACCACAAACAAAGAGTTCTAGCTAAGCTTGAAACATCTTGCTATGGGCTGCCACTATGAAAAAGACCGTCGATGCCCTACCCATCGACAAATGTGGCTCAGTCCATAACAAGAAAACAAAGGTCTACACGACCATTAACTCAAGACCATAATCCCCGGCGGATTAGTCTTTTGCCTTCCAATCAAGGGTGATCAACCGTTGATGTAATTAAAGGCTCGTGACCAGTATCACAGCCTGGAATGTAAAAGATCTCAGAATCTCTGGAATAAAATTCGCCTTGCGATATCTCTCTTGTGTACACTTTGTGATTGCTTATGATTGTCTATGAATGTCTCTATACTCAGAATTCCCCCAGAATAAAAGAAACACGAAAAAAAGAAAGAAGGACTGCTGACGAGTAGATCTGATCTTTCCCCTTTTTCTAAAAAGCGTTCTAACAGTTAGTAACCTAGAAAAATCAGAAAACTTATTTATAGAAAAACTGAAAATTCTACCCAACTAAGACTACTCTATAACTACTAGAATAATTAGAACTGTTTAACATTTTTCCTGGCAACGAAAACTTTGTTCGCTCACCTCAAGTGCAAGGCCACGATGTAGTAATAACTCGGTGAGACCGATGTTAATCAACATGGAAGAGGTGAACGAGTTCAAACTATTTTAATAACTAGAATCTAAGAAGTTTAGGAAAACAATTTTTAAGAATTAAGTAAAAACATAAAACATAAAAATATAAGAATTGAGAAGAACTAGAGCAGAAAGGATTCACTTGTAGTAGTCCAATATTAATCTATTCATCCAAGCACAAACACAATTAGAATCAAAGTCCTATCTCTCATATAATTAGAAGATATAGCATTCAACACAAACGATCCCACGTAAATATGAAAATCAAATTTCTAGTTCTAATGAATCACATAGAACTTGAACTTGTAGCCTTCGAAATAACAGTCACACGAAGAGATCATGGCATGCTCCAGGGTTACTACAATTTAAATCCGAACAACCCAATCATGGGAATCTCAGAGAATTGCAAGGAACTCATGTCTGGAGTACACAAACTCTCATAATTCATATAAAAATCCATACTTTATTCAAATTAGAACTTAAAAATTCATAAATAAGTAAGGTGTTAAGCCTTGAATTATACATATTCTATCCCCAATTCGTCACATATATTGCACAATTTTTATGTCTAAAGACTCATCTAATGAGTGCTTTTGTGAATGTAGGAATGAGAGAGACATTATGATTTCAATGCTAAAAAACCTTTTAAACATCATTAACGAACAAATGAAGAAAGGAGAAAATGACTGATGAAGCAAGAGAGAAGAGAAGGCAGAATGAAAGAAAAATCAAGCCATGAAGTGGTCTAATCAGTCACGACCGGTCGGCCAATAGCTTGACCGGTTGGCCATCAAAGAATCCACTGCCAGATGCTACTGCACCATGCCCAAGGTGGGTCCGACTAGTCATGACCGGTCGGCCATACACAGACAGTTTTAGTTGCAGAATTTGCAACTTCTGATTACGATTTTTGGGTTTCCTAGTGTGAAGAGGATACGTGGTTTCTCGATTCTTCTCACTCGGTAGCGCATCTAAGCTATAAAAAGACACCTCCACCCTCTTCCTAAGGCATCTACCAACATGGGGAGTAAATGAATTAAGACCTAAGAGGTTAGCCTCCTACAACCTCTTCTTCTTCTTCTTCTTCTAGTTCTAGTTCTAGTTTTGTTTTATGCTTTCTTTTAGCTAACTCTTAGCTAGAGCTAAGAGGTGAATCTTCTTAGTTTTGAGTCATACTTTGATCTCTTGAATTTAAATTATTTTTTAACTTTTGAATGATACATTATTGTTTGAATAAAGTTAATAGTTTTAGATAATTTAAGGAGTTTGTGTGCCAAGTACATGAGTTCTTATTGGATTTCTGAGATTAGTCAGATTGGTTTATAGGTTGTTAATTGATGGAAGCCTTTTTTTCGTGATTTTCTGATATGATGAATGCTTTGAGTTCTCCATGAATCAAAACGGTAGATTTTTTTATTAGAACTTATGATGGATAGTTCATATATCTTTTGTAGAATCTGAGATAGATGTTATTACTTGTTAAATTGGTTTAATTAGAGTTCAAATCATTGGTTGTAGTCAAGTATAGTGCCAGGATTTGATGAAATCTATGGTTGTGATCTCAAATAGATTGGGAAGAGGCTTGGCCTATACAATTGAGTGTGCCCAAGGCCTGAGCTTTATTGAGTGAACCAAATCAATGAACACCCATCTATTCCAGATAATTTGTGAAGCTTTGATTGTCATACCTTCCGACTGGATAAAGACAGAAATTCAATTCCAGTTGTGATAAGAATCGAATCATTAGATTGAGTATGATTAAGGCTAGAAGTGGATCCTTGATGCTCTAATCTTTCTTATTTATTAGATTCCCTATTTAGTTATTAAAAACTGTTTTTCCTAAACTTCTTACACTCAATTTATTAGGATAGTTTGAATTATTTACCTCTTTCCCTATGGATCGACCTCGGTCTCACCGAGTTATTACCACATCGCAGCCTTGCACTTGAGGCGAGCGAACAAATGGTATTTGGATAAATGAAATAAGAATTGAAACTAACTACAAACTTCACCTCTTAGCTCTAGCTAAGAGGTTAACTAAAAAAAGCATATTAAACTAGAACTAAAATTAGAAGAAGAAGAAGAAGAACTAGTTGTAGGAGGCTACCTAGGTCTTGATCCCTTTGCTCCCCACGTTCTTAAATGTCTTAGGAATGGAGTGGAGGTGTCCTTTTCAGCTTATATCCGTCATCGACTTGGAAGATTCATGAAACCATGTAGCATTATCACACCAGGAAACCTGAAAATGGATTTAAAAGTTGCAGATTTTCTGTAACTTGACTGTCCGTGTGTGGCCAACCAGTTGGACCCACCCAGTGGCAATCCAGCATGGTTTAGCAAGAGGCCACTGTGTGATCTGACCGGTCAACCACTTAGCTGACTGGTCGGACCCACTGTTTGCACTTTTCCTTTCTTTTATTCTTTCTCTTCTCTTCTTCTTTTCTCCTTTCTTTCTTTGTTCTTCAATGATGTTTAGAATGTCTTTTAACATTGAATTCATAAAGTCAATCTCTCATTCCTATAATCACAAAAGCATGCATTAGAAGAGTCTTTAAGCATAAAAACCATGCAATATATGTGATGAATTGGGGTTAGAATATGCACAATTCAAGGCTCAACAAAATGGCCTGAATAGGAGAGTTGGGGGGGCATTGTTTGCCCAGGCCCACTGATAGGAGCTTGAGGCTACGAAGGTAGCCACTGTCATGATGGATCCTCTGAACTCAGCCCCTAGGCCGTCTTGATCTTCTTTGGGGATTGGGAGGGCTCCTCCCTATTCAAAATGTTGGTAAGGAGCTTTTAAACCTTGGAGGGAGCCTTTTGAGCCATTCCTACACCAAAGAAGGATAGACAAGAAGGTCAGAAGCCAAGTTGAAAAAAGATGGAGCTAAAAATGTCCTAGAGGGGGGGGGGGGGGGGGGGGGGGGGGGGGTGTGTGAATAGGACAATTCAATTCAATTCTGCTTCTTCTAATCTTAAAATAAATCAGAGAATCAATTACAAGACTAGCAAGAATATATAATTAACCAATCTGAAAGCAAATAGAGATCAATATGAAAACCTTAGATTTAATCATAGAACAACCTTCTACTTAGAGATTAAATAGTACAACCTTCCACTTAGCAAATTAAGTAGGACAGCCTTATATCACTTAGAAATCTAAGTAGGACAACCTTATGTCATGATTTAAGAATTCATAAATAATCAAGCACATAAAAAGATAAACAATAAAACAATCACCATGACACAGAGTTATAGTGGTTCGGTGCTAAAAACAACTTGCACCTACTCCACTCCCAAAATTACTTATCTTGTAATTTTAGCTTTCCACTGTATAAAGGTTTTCACAAGTCCACCTTTAAAACCTGATACAGAGATTGTGATTTTCACAGGCTTATCACAACAAAACCTAAAATGATTTTCACAGGCTAATCAATAATCTTATGTGATTTTCACAAGCTAATCACTAACAACTTGATTTAAGATTTTCACGGGCTATCTCAAACAAAAACTCAAAAGTAGTAGAAAGGTATTACCATTCTTCTTGTAGAAGATGATGAAGCTTAGCAGAAATGAAGCTTCAATAATGTAGCGATCTGATTGTAGTAGAAGATAAACTAATATAGCTCGAACATGATAGATCTAAGAATTTCTAAAACTAGTTTTCATAAAATTGCAATTTCAGTTCTCTTATCTCTAGTATGAAAATGATATTCTCTTTACATAATTAAATTAAATAAGAAGAGAACTGAAATAGCTATAAAATAAAATATGAATTTAGAATAAATATCTAGATATAATGGAGAGCTTTATCACCAGAAAGATAATAATTTTTGTGATTTTTCTAGATGAAAAATAGAGTGAAGAAAGCTCTATTTATAGTAAAAAAGTTAGGTCTTCGACTGACCTAAAATTTCCTTCTATTGACCTAAGATTCAACTGTTTTATCCCAACAGCTATCAGATTTCACGGGATAAGATTTTGTTCAAACTTCGGCTGACCCGAGTGTTGGTTCAGCTAGCCCGAGACAGGGTCGGGCTGACCCGAGATCCGAGTTCAAAAATATGTTTCGCATCTGGAAACTTGACCGAAGTTTCTTCGGTTGGCCGAACACAAGGCTGGGCTTGCCGAACATCTCCAGAAATTCTTAATCAAGCTTGCTAGAAACTTGACTGAAGATTCTTGGGCTAGCCAAAGATTCTTAGGCTGACCGAATACAGGGTTAGGCTAACCGAATTTTCTAAAATATGACTTTACCAAAGAGATTAGAGTTATTAACTAAAATTCATACGAAAACACCTAACCTAGGGTCATCCCTATGGTCAATATTACCTTGGCATATATGGTTTATTTTCATAGCTTTGTTGTATCTTGTTGTAGAGTCGATAGTCTTGATTTTGATGTGTTTGTTGAGGTAGAGACTTGTCTTCTAAAAGAACTTGGCTTGTACACGCAACCATATGCACTAAACTAGTGTTTACGAAATATGACAACTATACTGTGCTTAGCACTCACATTTTGTGCGTAGCACTTACACAAGTAAAAGTTACTAAGTATAAAGCCAGTAAGTAGACAACCAACCTGCCTCATGCACTAACTCGAGAGCGATTAATCACTGGTAATCTCTCTCTTCAACTGAGCGCGACCTCGTAACTCAGATCTGACACTCCTTATTAGAGGATAAGGTCGGCCAATATCGTGCGAAGGTTGCAAAAGGCAACATCAATAGGTCAGAGACAGGATGATGACTAAGAAAATGCAACAAAGCACACAAGTTGGCAGATCTCCCGACCTGGTTTGGCGAACTCAGTGCGAGCTCAGTACTTCAAAGGTCAAGGCTCATCTTGTGCTGCCTCCCATGATCCTGAGGTAAAAACCATTTCTCCTTCCAATTCTTCATGGAAGATGGAAGACTAGTGATAATCGAGCCGCCCTGACTCGATAGGCTGAAAAATAGTACAGACCCCGACCTCTTAAGGACTTTAGAGTATACAGCGAAAAGAGTTGATTCGAGGTTGTTGAGCTCTGAATTGTGCATATTCTAACCCCAATTCCTTACACATTTACATTGATTTAACTGCTAAAAGACTGGTCGGCCACTTGCAAAAACAACAATTTCTACTTTGAGCTTTGATTTTCTCTGCGCACCATGTAAATCCTACACAAATTCTCGAATCTTCTTCGTCGATGGAGCTCGAATGTTATAAAAGGACATCTCTACTTCATTTCTAAGGCATCCTAGAAGAGTTCTATAGCAGTGGGAGGTGGAGAAGCACGAATTTGGAGTTCTACAACTCCCTCTACTTAGGATTTCTCTAGTTTTCATGTTTAGCTTAGTTTTTCTATTCTGTTCTAGCATGGTTGGTTAGACCTTTTAGCTAGATCTAAGAGATGAAGTTTATAGTTATTATTAGATGTTTTAATTCATTTTTAAGGTTTCAAATTTGAATTTTTTTGTTGAACAATGGTTTATTTATGTTTGAATGAAGTTCTAAGTTGATTTTTCTTTAATCTCTTGATGACTCATGTGATGTTTAAAAGAATTAAGCTTAGAATCTTAATTGTTTTGCAAGATCCAAACATGTACGCTTTGAGGAATCGAATTCGATACACTCTAGAACTTGGATCTTCATGTAGGAACTTCAAAGCAAAGTTCTACCTTTTCATGAAATCTGAGATATGTGTTGAACAACATTGTGATTGGAATCAAGTTCAGATTGCGATATTAGTTGAATCTAAGGACAGGATTTGATGTTTATCATAGTTGTGATATTAATCTGTTGGAAATAGGATTGGCCTATGCAATTGAGTGTGCCCAATGCCTAACCTGAATTGAGGGAATCATGTTGATGAACAACATATGTTTTGGACTGTTTTGATATTATAACCACTCCATGTCTCAACTAGATAGGATTGAATTCCGATTCTAGTTGTGTAATTGAGAAACATATACGAATTATGCATTGAGGATAGCTATAAGTGGACCCTCAGCACTCTAGTGTTTCTTTTAGATTTTTAAACTCATCCTTTAAGTTTTAAATTTACAGATTGCACATCCATATTCAATTTTCCATATTAATTCACTTTAATCCAATTTCAATTAGAGTTGTTTAAAGGAATTTTGTGAATTCCTGGTTGATCCCTGAGGAAAATTTCGGTCTCTACCAAATTATTACTGCATCGCAACCTTGCACTTGAGGTGAGCGAACATAGCCCCAAGAGAGAAGAAAGTACATGCATTAAACGGGGATGATGATTTGAATACAAGGGTGGCAGGTCTCACAAAGAAGGCCGAGGCCATAGAATTAATATGATCGGTGAGGCCATTAAGAGCGTATGTGGTATTTGTGAAAGTGATATTCACTTAACAAAAGATTGTCCAACAATCCCTGCGTTTCAAGATATTTTGCAAACTCAAGTGAATGCCATAAACGCTTATCAACACCCTTTTAATGCATCGAATTCTAACTTAAATAATCCTGATTGGCGGCGTGAACCAAATCCTAATTGGAGAAATGGACCCATAGCAAATTCAAATAATGTTTCCCAATGGCTTCTCCAAAAGAGTACTCTTAAGGATACATTAAATGTATTCATGATTGCATAAACTTAGATAAATCAGTCTAACATGCAAGCCATAGATGCACTTAAAACGTTGGTTGAAAGAATTGAGACACATTTAGGAGTTAGGGAGCAAGGGACCTTTCCAGCCCAACCTCAGCCTAACCCCAAGCGATAACTCGAATTGAATATCAATTCTTCAACCCATCATGTGGAACATGTTCAACCCATCACCACCCCTAAAAATGGTAAGACAATTGAAAAATCTAAACCGGTGAAGGTCACAAAGCCTAGTGATCCGGTTAATTCTAAGAGAGATGGTGAATCGAGTAATGCTCCAAAAGACAAAAAGCTAGAGCGTGTGTATAAACATGTGGCCCCATTCCCCCAAAGACTTGTCTCAACTAAAAGACCAAGTGAAAATCAGGACATTTTAGAAGTTTTCCAACAAGTAAAAATCAACATTCCCTTGTTGGATGCGATTAAATAAATTCCTTCATATGCCAAATTTCTGAGGAATTTATTTGCTGTAAAGCGTAAGAAAAACATGCACAAGAGGGCATTTTTTACAGAACAAGTGAATACCATTATATAACAAAACACTCCCCCCAAATTTAAAGATCCCGAAAGTCCTACAATCTATTACATGATAGGTAACTTCCGACTCAATAAAGTGTTTCTCGATCTAGGGGCTAGTGTTAATTTGATACCTTACTTGGTCTTTGAGCAATTAGGGCTTGGTAAATTAAAAACCACCAAGACAACTTTATAACTTTTGGATCACTCTATTAGAGTACCGAGAGGGGTAATTGAAGATATGTTGGTCCAAATTGACAAGTTCTACTACCCGGTAGATTTCATCATTTTGGATTCGCACCTGGTTACTAATGAATGCACTCAAGTTCCTATCATCCTAGGCTATCTATTACTAGCCACCGCTAATACTATAATCAATTGTAAGAATGGAATTATGAAAATATCATTTGAAAATATGACAATGAAGCTGAATGTGTTTCATTTGTATAAACAACAAGAGGATGAGGATGAGGATGAAGATGAAATCCACATGATCATTAACTTCATTGATACCATAATGGATGAGAATGAGCCACCTTCAACTGAAATCTCTAAAATATTAGTAGTTTGCTTGACTCATTCTAAGGATGAAATAATTTTAGATACTAATGACGCCTTAAAAGAGCTAAAATCTGAAAATTTTATTGACAAGACACCAATTGTTGATTTAAACAATTTTGTTGTGTAGGAATTTGATGGATTGGTGCTTGATTTACTTACTGAGAGGCCAATTTCTGAAAGTGTAAGGGTCGATGACTTGTTCCAACCAACACAAGTGATCGAGAATGTGAAAGTTTCCTACACTTTAGAAGAGTATTTAGCATATTTTGAGGATTCAGATGATCCTATGCTCAGTGACATCGTCAATGCTTTAAGGAAAATTTCAAAGGTGCCCAAAAAGATCCATTTCACAGAGTGTAAAGTTGAATCATCAATTGTGTAAACACCGGTAGAATCCGACTATATAGAGACTATACCGACCCATGAAGAAGAAATCTAAGTCTCCACATCTCTTTTGTTTGTTCAAATTGAAGTGCACCATCTCTAGGATGATCCTTACTTGATTAATTTTTTGTTCCGAAAAAGTTGGAAAGGAGATTCATATTTAATGATTTTCAACCAAAGCAATTCTCCTTTCCTAATATATAGGGTGACAACTTTGAAAAACTTGCTGAAAATTTTCACCCAAATTTTTAATGGTTTAGAATAATGAATATCCAAGCCCCATGTTCACTATAAAGCGGGATGGTGGATGATCTTATTAAGAAACATGTTACTCCACCTGATAATCTTGCTTCATTCCATTCCTTTAGATGATCCTGTGTATTAGGATTGACCTCCTAGTCTGATGGAGGTATAGAGTAGTTTTAATTAGTTTTATTTGCTTTAATATTTAAAGTTGTGAAGGAACACTTTTGATTCTCTCAGGTACTTTCGTTCTCACTCTCTTTTATTTTCATAGTTGCCCCCATGTCATTGCATATTGAATATGTTTTTACATTGAGGACAATGTAGACTTTAGGTTGGGGTGAGGTTCCTAGATGAATTTACTAGTATTTGTGACATTTCGAGCAATTTGTGCGAAAAAATCTGATTTTTCTGATTTTAAGACTCTTTTAGAAGTTTTGTTTATATGAAATCAAATATATGTGAATATGAGAGGAATGAATGTGAAGTGATTTATTTTAAAAACCCTCAGAACTCCTTTGATGTAGTAGTTTTTTTATATGACCCTCTTTATATGGCTGATAGAAATTTTAAACACTCTAAAAATCTAATTCACATTACACGATTCTCATGATTGAAAGGATCAGAAAGGATATGTAAATTGGTTAGATTATGATCTAAAGTGTTGAGGAACTAATTAAGCCGGGGATTTTGTCCATCATGTTTAGAAAATAAGAGGAAAAAAAAAAAGAATGTTTAAGATATGGATTTTTAAAAATCCTATCTCATATTGTAATATGAGAAAAAAAGAAAAAAAAGAGTAGAATTGAAAGTTTGTCAAAACAATATCGAAAAGGGATGCTTATCACTAACCAGGGGAGGGCTTATCACCCAAAGCTGGTAATGGAAAGTAGTGTGAAAGCTGTCGATAGAACGGTAAGGCAAAATCCTGTAATAGATTTGTTGTTGATCTATAAACTTTTAGATTTATAGTATAGTTGATCCAAAAATAAGGATAATCCTGAAAATTAATGAGTTGAGTAATCACTAGGCACACTAGATTACAAGTGTTTGAACTCTTCTATTTGTTACTTAACCAGCGAAGACTATTTAAAAAACTCACTATGTTTTAGTAAGATTAATGTTTCATAATACATCACTACTTATTTTTTAATTTCACATTCATGTCTTAGATTCTACAAAAGTGTAGTTTCTAAAAAAGAGTTAAGATTAGGGAATTAAATTGTTTCATGCATGTTTTGCTCGGGACTAACAAAATGCTAGTTGGGGGGGAGTGTTAAGCTCTGAATTATGTATATTCTAACCCCAATTTATCACACATTTACATTGATTTAACTGCTAAAATACCCAACTTATTAGTGTATTTGTGATTGTAGGAATGAGAGAGAGACCTCATGAATTACATGTTAAAAGGACCACTTTGAAGCACTCAAAAGATTAAGTGAAGAAGAGCCTAGAGGTGGAAGAAATTAAAGCTAAAAAAGAATTAGGAAACATCAAGTTCAAATGCTCGAATTGTCTAGAAAAGACAGTGCAGAACTGTAGGGCCAAAAAAGTAAAATGCAAAAACTGCAGGAAATAGCCCTACTGTTGTGTTAACGACCGGTCACTGGCCTCGGTCGACTGATCGTTCTCACTTTTTCGAGTGGTCGAATTTTGATAGAATTGGTGCAAACCTGCTGGACTGTTTTTATCAAATTTGACTGGTCGTCCGGACGATCAGTCGGCAGACATGTTGGTAGACACCCAGAATTCAATATTTCAGTTATTATTGTTTCTATTTGAGCCCCAACCAGTCAGAGCCCACCTCTGACCGGTCGGCCGCCGCCCAGACTACATAAGAACTTACGTAATTTTCGAAGATTCTAAGTTAGTGGGCAATTTTTACTATAAAAAGACACATTCACACTCTTTATAAAGCATCCTAGAAGAGTCTCAGTCGTGCTTGAGGTGGATAAGATCAAAGAAGGGCTTCTACTACTCGTTTTTTCATATTTTTCTAGTTCTAGTTTATGTTTTTAGTAGTTTTTCTTTAGAGTTTTAATTCAACCTTCTCCATGATTGGCTAAACCTCTTAGCTAGGGCTAAGAGGTGAAGCTTATACTCGTTTACAATGCTAGTTTGATTGGATTCAAGTACTTTGGGATTTAATGATGAACAATTTTAGTTTTGGTTTGAAATAAAGTTTGTAGTTTTAGTTTAATCTTCTATCTCTTATGATGTGTTTACATTGGATATTTTAATTTACTGAGATTGATCAATGAGGTGTTGTTGAGAGGATTTTGGATTGTAGAGATCTTAGATTCATCATGATGTGGTGGATGCTATGTGATCTTACAAACCAAGTATCCTAAGTGCTTATCTAAAACTAAACTAGAAGAAGTTCATATCTTAGTTTGATCTGAGATGGATGTCTTATGAATTGATATTGGTTTGATTGAAGTTCAATTCATGATTCTAAATCAAGTCCAGTAATAGGATTTGAAGAAGAACCATGAATATGATTTCACTTGTTTTGTGAAGGATTGGCATATTGAATACACCCAATGCCTTAATTTATTATGAAGGAACTATATCAATAGATGATCCATCCATGTTAGATATGTTATGATGATTTAATTACTCCATATTTTGATTGGATAGGGATAGGACTCCGTTTCCAATTGAGTTATTAGCTTGAATGGTTGAATGAGCATTGCAAATTAATTATAGGTGAATCACTGGCGCTCTAGTGCTTAGTTTCCTGATTATTTTAAAAGTAGACAATTTTATGTTTAAAAAATTCATCTTTTATTTTAAATCCGAATTTAGATAATCTTAGTTACATAGTTTAAAATTGTCACAAAAATCCCCGAGAACGATATCGGTCTCACGATCAAATTATTACTATATCGCAACCATGCACTTGGAGTTGGCGAACAGAGGTCAGCTCCGCATTTCCAACTCGTCGCCATAAGATGTAACAGCCGACAATACATTTCCAAGCATTGGGTTGAAGCTAACTTAGAGATAAGTTCAAAATGCTCAGCACTTCCCGCACGAGTGGATGAAATGGCAAACGCATACCAATGGAAAAATGAATGAGGGAAACAATGACCTCACCCTCAAGAGGTTGGCTTGGCAACTCGCCTCTGTCAGGGACCCTAAGACCTACGAAATCAGGTATCTGGGGCTCTACGTCGTCCAACTCGAATTAAGAAGGATTGCTTAGGCTTTTGATGGCCTTCAGGACCCTAGGTCTCGGAGCCCCCTCCCCTGCCTCGGGGGCTTTCTTCGAAGGTACTGATGCAACGACCATTCCTAAATCTACGGACTTAGTTCAAGAACTAGATTATGCGGGTTAATCCACCCCTCATAAATCTAAGGAGGGAAGAAAGGATTCCTGATCATCACGCCTTACTCTAGGGATAGCATTGAAATCTGAAGACTCAAACATTGCAAAGCAGAAAGGAGAGAAAGATGAGGGAACATGAGCAGGAAACGTACCAGATCTGCTGGTATAGAGGGCTCTAGGAAGACGATTAGAGAGCAGAAGAGGTTTCAGGAAATGCAGAAATGACTAAGGGTTGGAGTTTTTATAGTCCTGAACTCATCTGGCCATGTGATGCCATGTGTCGACAAAATAATTGCCTCAATTAATGAATGCGCCTCTTCAGTATCCGGCCTCTCCACCTGTCTCTCCCTCTTTCGTTCGTACGAAGCGTGGCATCCTTATACCCTTCTCTCTCCTGACACATGGTAGAGCGGGACGAGCTGAGCATTTGATGCACCACAACCGCCAACACGTGTTGCCCGCTCATTCGTTAAAATTCAAAAGACGCTGATAAAATCATACATCAATGATAATGACGCTTCAGAAAGCGTGTTCGAGAAACGTGTTAGAGAAGCAACATCCCTACGAAGATCTCGGAGCAACAGATCTCCTCAAAATCAGCCAATTAAGCTCATTGATCATTACTCCCAGCCCTTTCGATACTCAAACCAGAGAGCAAGGGGGCTTTTGTTATGGGGATAACCTGAGCTGAACTGATAAGGAGGGCAGCTCATAGGACCAGGCCCAGATTCATTAGCTCGACTACCTGTGTTGTCCAACCTCTGAAAGGAAGAGAGCTAATGACCACAACCGAGCTGACCTCCAGTTCAGCTTCAATGGCAGTTAGACCATATGTGCAAGAGCGGATTCAGGTCAACCCTTCTAACATCTCAGCCGACCTGATCATCAGGTCAACCTTGGTCTCGCCTTCCAACGACGACCGACATGGATCACCGCCGAGATAACTGCAGGCGAAAGACCAAGGACATGGCCAAGAGGAACGAACACGTCACTAGCCATTATGGGCGCAATCCACATCCCCAAAAATCATGCCACTCGACGGAATCTCTCCCACAACCACAACCACGATCGTGGACATGCCAATGGCCCACGATCACTCATCCAATAACTATAAACAAAGGCTTTCGCCTCCATTTGAAGGTATACAATACGATCCGCCTAATAGCTATCTTGCACTCTTTGCTAAGATCCATTTGACATTGGCATCGGAGGACTAACGGTCGGTCCCCAACCACCCTCTTAGCCTTTCCTCGTGCTGTGTATGCTGGAACAAGCTTTCCAGGTCCAATCAGATCATCGGCAAATGATCATCATTGAGTGTCAGCATTATCCACCTCGTCTGTTATCCAGAAATCTATAACAACAATACCTATATCTAAAATTAGGTCTGTAACTAATGATCCGATTAGATTTTAAGGAACACGATAAGTTAGGGCTAACATAACTCTGAATTTTTTTTAGCATAATTCCCTTCCATATGGGGTAGAAAGACGAGTTTTCGGGCTCTTACATAAATCTTCCCATCCCCAGTAATTTTGAATTTTTATCCTCCATCCATACAGTAAGAAATACATTTTGGTAAACATGGAGAGTAAAAGCATGTTATGGAAATGCCATATACTCCCTAAAATTTTGAGGTAAAATCCCCAAATATTTAATTACTAAATGAATACGTGTATTTAAATAATAACACCTGTTCGAATTGTTATGAATATAAAAATGTTTACATAAATTTTAAAGGTTGAATTGCAAGGTTTGGTGGTTGAATCACTTATCTGCCGGACAAAAGAGAAGTTGAATCTCAGTACTCTTGGCACTTTCATTTTTAGAATTATTAAAAGCAATCACCTAGCAAGTGACTTAGTTCAAGTCGTGTCGAGTCAACTGAGTCAGAAAGCTGACTCAACAAGTTTGGTGGTTGAATCACTTATCTGCCAGACAAAAGAGAAGTTGAATCTCAATACTCTTGGCACTTTCATTTTTAGAATTATTAAAAGCAATCACCTAGCAAGTGACTTAGTTCAAGTCGTGTCGAGTCAACTGAGTCAGAAAGCTGACTCAACAAGTTTGGCCAAGTCTCACCAAGTTCTATCTGTCTTTTTGCATGAACACGGCAGCAATGGTGGTTAATTGAGATAAACCGTTTGGGCACTTGTTCAAGCCTCATGCAACTCGACTCAATCGCGTTGGATCCAGTTTGGCACCACGACTCATCCCACCAATATCCCGGAATCGGACAAGTCATCCCCAATGCGCCCAGGTCCCAACGAGACTAGTAACCGGATGAGTCGGCCAAGTGGCCAAGTCAGAAACCATGTTAGGCTCACAGTCTGACCATTGTGAACCTTGGACTGCTGCTCGTCTTTTGTTATAGCCGTCCATTTGCAGCCAAACCAAATTAGGCAAATGGGAATGTCCTGGAAGTTCAAACTTTAGGGAGCGGATTAGGTGAGACCTCGGCCTCACGAAGACGGTGCGGCCCTTACCGCGGGGTTACCGCGGGGCCCACATTGATGTATGTATTATGTATCCACTCCGTCCATCCATTTTTACAGATTATTTTAGGGCATTATACCAAAAATGAAGTAGATCCAATTATCAGGTGTACCATACCATAAGAACAGTGGTGATTGACCCTCCTACCATTAAAAACTTCTTTGGGAGCACCTTAATGTTTCTATACTGTTTATTTACTATCCAATCCATTGATAAGGTCACATAATCCTGGATGAAGGGAACAAAAACAAATATCAATCTTGATTCAAAACTTTTGTGGGCCATTAATGGTCCATCACTACTTTTTCTTAATTTATGGTCCACATGATTATTGTATCTGGTTAATTATTGGAATGGTGCCCAAAAATGATCTGTGAAAATGGATGGACCGAGTAGATACAAAATATATACATCAAGGTGGGCCCCACGGTAACCCTGTTGTAAGGGCCGCACCGTCTAAGGTGAGGCCGGGGTCTCACCTGATCCGCTCTCCAAGCTTTAACGCTAGGTGGGACCCACTTGAGAAAGACTTAGGGCGTGTTTGGCGCATTGTGTTAGAAGGGATGAAATGGTATTAGGTGGGATTAACATCACACAATGATTACATGTCAGGTAATCCCATGGTATTTTCAAATCCAATCCCATGTTTGGGATCAAATACTTTCCATGGAAAAACCATTGGATTAAGCAAAATCATGTTAGGTGGACCATGGAATTGCTATCAACGGACCAAATTCACAACGGATGTCCGTCACTTGAACACGTATATAACCATAGTGTCATGTATAAGGGACTTATATGGATGGACGGCATGGATAAGACACATGCATCAATGTGGGGATCACTTGTGTGGGATTTTGAAATCCCATGAAAATCCCACATGAAATCCCACATGGGATGAAGTGCAATTCCATCTCACCTAATCCCATGCCTCCCATCCTCCCCAAACATCATATGGAATTTGCACGGAACCAAATGCAACTCTATCCCACCAAATCCCATCTAATACCCTGCCCCAAACACGCCCTTATCTTGACAAAATCCTAAACATTCAAACGCGTTTTCCTGGCCAACGTATAGAAGCCAAAGCTCATGAGCCATGACTAGCGGACTCGGATTGCGGAGTAAACTCAGTTGGGCCCACCTAGAATGCATATGCTTTATCTATTCCGTCCATATGTCTTTCCAGCTCATTTTAGTGGTTGAGCCCAAAATTTAAGCATATCCAAATCTCAAGTGGACCATGCCACGGAAACAGTGGAAATAATGATTTCCACCGTTGAAACCTTCCCAGGCCCTACAGTGATGTTTATTTGTCATCCAACCTGTTCAGAAGATCGCATGGATATGGATGAAGGGAAAACACAAATATCAGCTTGATCCAAAACTTCTGTGTCCTCCGAGAATTTTTCAATGGTAGACATTCAGTTCAAACATTTCTTGTGGTGTGGTCCACTTTAGATTTTGATATGCTTAATTTTTTGGCACCATACGTACATTTCTCTGTTAAGATGGATGGACGGAGTGGATAAAATACGTAAATCACTATGGGCCCCACAGAGTATACTCCGCACGCTAGCGTGCGGAGTTACTCAGTACGCAATCCGCTTCCATGACTAGCACGAGTTCCAATGGGCTCCACCACAATCTATTCGTTCAACGCGTTTTCACGTGTGATCGAGAATGACCCGATCAAGCTACTCTTCTTTCCACATGACCGGATCAGGTGTGGCCCTGACCTTGGGGCCACCTTGATGCATGTATTATAAATCCACACCGTCCATTCTTTTTTCCAGCTCCTTTTAGGTGTTGATGCCAAAACTCAAGCAGATCCAACTCTCAGGTTGACCACACCACAGGAAACAGTGGTGATTGACCATTGAAAACTTCTTGTATACACAAATGTTTTGGATCAAGCTGATATTTGTTTTTTATTTTTCCCCTTCATCCAGGTCCGAGTGACCTTATCAACAGGTTGGATGGAAAATAAACATTACGGTGGGCCCTACAAAGTTTTAAATGGCGGGCATTCAATCACCACTGTTTCCTATGGTATGCTCCACCTGAGATTTGGATCTGCTTTATTTTTTGGATTATGCTTCAAATGAACTGGCAAAACGGATGGACGGCGTGGATATACAATACATACATCAAAGGGGGCCCACAGTCAGTGCCCCACTGTGTCGGGTGAGGCCGGGTCACACCTAATCCGCTCCCTCTCCACACGACGCTCCCGGACCCGCCCGAGTCCATGAACGTTGCAGTCACGTGGCTCCTCTGTTACGATGGTTCTAACTATTAGTCTGTTGTAAGATCCTACCTAACATTTTACCATATCCGATGATCGTAGCCGTTGATGTTGCCTGTTATGATATTTCTTTTATTGAGCCTTTATTTGCGGGCAGCAGATTAAAAAAGAAAACAAAAAAAAAAAAAAAAAAAAGGGAAGAAAAGTTAGCATGTTCATATCGAGGGGAATTTTGGGGCACGGCCCATCCACGTGGGACCCACCGGACCCACTTGAAATGAGTGAAAATTTTGTGGACACCACGTTAGCGGATCAGGTGTGACCCGGGTAAGACCGCAGCTGGTGTTTCCCTGGCGGCAGGCCCACCTTGATGTACTTGATCTATATCTATATATGCTGCCCATCAGTTTTCCCGGCTCATTTTATGGCTTGGTCCAAGAAATGAAGTAGATCCAGCTCTCAAGTGGGCCATGCCACAGGAAACAGCTGTCATTGACTATTAAAAACTTCTTATGAGGCACAAAAGTCTTGTATCAAGTGAGGATTTATGCTTTCCAGGTCCATGCAAACAAAAATTATAGTGGGCCTTAGAAAGTTTTTATTAGTGGGTATTCAATCATTGTTTCTCGTAGTGTGGTCCACTTGACGTTTGGATTTGGTTCATTTTTTGAGATCACATGACAGAATGAAGCAGGGAGTTACATAGGGCTGTAAATGGGCCAGTGGACCTGATTGGGTACACAAACCCAACCCATTTAGATCCGGCCCGAACCGACCCATTCGTTAAATGGCACGGATCTAGGTCGAAGAGCAGACCCAATTGCTAAACAGGTCTGGATCTGGTTTCCTTTATATTAGGTTTGCCCCAAAACAACCCGAACCCATTTAGTAAATGGGCGGCCGGGACTGGTCCATGTTGCAAGGGACCCATCTAAACTTGGTTTTAAACCTTGGAAAATCGCTTGCATACTTTGACAAGTAATATGGGAAAATGAGAAATCCACCCCATTCCGACTGAGAATATGGAGCACCACGAAATCTTAATCGACGCGCCGAAGATGGTGGGATCAGTGAATTAAGATGTGCATGGATTGCATGTGAATGGCTTTTGTAGAAAGTTTCTACGCTTGAATGCTAAGTGGGGCCCACTATGATGTTTGTGAGAAATCCACCCTGTTCATCTATTTTGCCAGCTTAGTTTAGGACTTTAAAATTTGCATTTTGTTATTATGAGAAGTTACTGAATTTAATTTTTATTGGTAATTGGCATTGATTAATTTTGATATAAAATCAAGGTGATATGGACCCGTAAAACCTAACTAGACCTGTTTGACACGTTTATAAGTGGGTTTGATTCAGGGTCTTGATATTCCTTAACCAATCGTATTAAACCCGACTTATTTATTGACGCAGGGAGGACGTGGGAGGTTGATCACCATCTTCCTCACAGGATAACTACCTTGAATCCACAAGGCTTCCGAGACTCCTCAACCAGACTTCCTTAAATCCATGAGGGAAAATCTCGAATCCACGAGAGAAAAATTGGTAAAAATCAGAATTTTATTAAGTAATAATATAAAACTTAACATTAAAAATGAATTTAATAATGTTATATATCCCTAAACAAACATTAATTCATACTTACTAAAAATTGTAAGTTTTCCGAAATAGAAAGTTACTAAAAATAATAAAATCCTAACTAAAGACTACTACTAAGTATACTCTTTCTAAAACTCATTACTCAATAAAAATAAAAACCCTAAATAAACAAAAAACTACAAAAAGAAAGAAGCAAACTAAAATTCAAAATTACTAAAAATAGCAGGTTTTCCTAAAATCCTGTTTTTCTACAGTAAGTGCGCATTTTCTGGAGAAACTGATCAACATAACCCACTATTGCGTGTTAGTTCACTCCAAAATGAAATTTCAGTTGGAATCCATATGGTGTGTGTCCCGTAACTCCTCCTAGATCAAAAGTTATGGCCAATTTACGGTCCGCCTTCTTTTGGTCCATCCATGAGAAAATTGACGATTTTTGTCGAACTTTTCTCGATCTTTTGTGGTCTATGTGCAATAGAAAGATTTTTGATCCATGCCCTTTATCAGGGGGTTCTTGTCCTACATCGGACCCCTCCACTTAAAAAAAACTTGTCCTCGAGTTTCTCTTAAATCTAGGGTCACGAAGTGTATACGAGATTGACAACGGACTTATCTTGTGATTCGCATCCTTGGCTTTTCTCTGGCACGCTGAAACTGACTTCGCCGACTTTTTCTTAACACCAACATGAATAATCGCAACCCACTCAGACATATCGAAGGTTGGCTCTATTTGAGAAAGGACAGTTTCCTGCACAAGGAACAATTCGTCAAAAAGTTCGGCGACTACAATCACCTCGAGTTTCTAATTTGTTGGTGTGGCAGCATCTGGGATGCTAATGGATTCTTGCAAAACGGGCTCCACAATTTCTAGAATGGCTACAAGATCATCCACCTTGTTCATCACATCTGGGGTAACGATCTCTTTCACCTTCTCAGAATTTTGAACGATTTCTAAGACAATGATGGATTGTATGTCATGTTCCTCTTCTAAGCCAGGAATCTCGCTTACCCAATCAGATTCGTCAATGGGATTTTGAGAAAGTCTCTTGTGTTTGCATAAATGACATATGTGCGACTGATGGGACTAATGATCTGTTGCGACTCCGTCTCAACTGGATCTTCATCATCGTCTAGGAAACGTGCCAGCAACCATCGTTTCATCTGCTGCCATGAGCGAATTGGCGCCTTCAACTATCACGTACGCTCGTACTGAAGTTACACCCACCAATCCGTGGTGTCACCCTTCAAGATAAAGGCCACGAATGGAACCTTCCTCTTTTTAGGAGTTTGCATGAGGCTGAAGAAGCATTCGACTTCAACAAGCCAACCCTTAATGTTAGTTTGGTTATCGAAGTTAGGAAGATCTGTTAGTGTACTTTTCTGTGGCATACTAGTGCACTTTATTTGTCAATTATGTGAGTCCATGTGCTATAATGTCGGTTGAGCCTTGGCAAGCTGAAGACCAAAGATTTAAGTGGACAAGAAGCATTAAAGAAAAAAAAAAAAAAGGTAAATGAGATGCCTTGGTGACCTTAATCCTTTAAACCAAAACACCCAAAACCTCTTAGATGACTTAGACCAATTATGAATACCCTTTGTCATCTTTATTAGTCTTAGAACATCATGAAAAACATGATAAGTTAGGCTACTTAAAGAGGTGGAAGCTGCTATAAATAAAACAACCCAAACAGTAGTTTCCGATTGATCTCTGATCAATCGGAAATAGATTTTGATATGACTCCGATCAATCGGACAGCTATTTCGATCAATCGAAATTTGTTCCAAAGGATTTGAAAAATTCATTGGACAGATTTCTGATCAATCGGATAGTGCTTCTGATCAATTGGACAGTGCTTCCGATCAATCGGATGTGGTCCTTCTGATCAATCAAAATTTGTTCAAGAAAATTCTCTGGACAGATTTTCGATCAATCAGACAGGTCTCCCATCAACGGAAGTGACCTTCGATCAATCGAACCTTTTTTTTCCGATCAATCGGAGATACGCGAATCTGCCCCTTTTTTTACCGTTGGAAGAAAACTTATAAAAGGAGGGGGATTCATTTTTGGGCACTGTAGAGGAATTTTGAGGAGATAAAAGCTACCATCATTGCATATCATTAGAAGCTCTATTCTTAACCCTAGCAAGTGATCTTCCTTGTGATTCATCACAATAATGCAGCATTCGAAGCTCATGATAAAGATGCATTTGTCCCTCTTTTGAACTTTAGATTTTGGATTAACCTTGATAGTTATATTCCTATCCAAAACTCTATGATGAGATTGTTGTAGGTGAAACTCTCTAGGCAACCCATTTCCACTAGTTGTAGAGATCTCAAACCTACCTCCCAGCACCTTGGGCATTTCCATTGGAGCATTATAAGCAAGGTAGATGATCTTGGAGCTGAAGCATTGGCGACGCAACAGCATCAAAGATCGGAGAAGCACAAGGATAGTTGATTGAAGCACGGGAGAGTGGAGATCAAGCAACCTGAAGCGGCATAGCAAAGGGGCTCAATCGGACAAGTAAGTTGTTAATTGTAAGAGTCCAGTTCCACTCTCTTCCCATGAGAAATTGAGCATAGAGTTTGTCTTCGAACTCGATAGGTTCGGTTGTAGGACCTAGACTCGGTTGTAGTGTCGAATTGAGTCTCCAAGGGGAAGCCTCTGGCGGGAGTAAATGTAAGGTTCGGTTGTAAGACCTTGGCTCGGTTATAGAACTTAAAACCATTGAGGTTCAGTTGTAGGACCTTGACTCATAAGTGAAGTCTAAATTGAGGTTTGGTTGTAAGACCTTGGCTTGGTTGTAGAGCCTAAACAAGTCTCCAAGGGGAGCCACCAATACGGGTGTGTACGTGTAGGTTGGAAGGAACATGTAAACTTCCCGATTTTATGGATCAGATTTAAAACACCTTGGTTGGAAGGAACCAAATTTAAACCCCTTAGTGAATGCCGGTGTGTTCAAAGGGATTAAGTACTTGAACTGGGAGTGGAGTAGACCCGAAGTCGAACTACTATACATCGTTGTGTTTGTGATTATATTTGAGCACATTTCTTATTATACATTGTGTTTAATTGGTTAATTATGAATGCTTAATTGGAATGTATGCTAGGCACTTCATAGGCACATACACACACATGATGTACTTTCACTCCTTGAGTAAACTTGAGCTTATTTGATCCATCCTCTATAGTCTACTTAAGTTGTATAGATTAGGTACTCGATCAGTTTAATCATATGTTAATCTATGCATGCTTAGACTAGGATGTTAATTATTTTAATCATATGATAATCTATTGATTGGACACACTTAGGCTTGGAAGCCGAAGTGTTCTTACTTACTTAGTTTAAATTATTAAATTGTTAAGTAGGCAAAAATAATTTCAAAATGTCATAATCCCCCCCAGGACTTAGCCATAATTCTAGTTGCTCTGTTCTTTAGCTTCCGCAAGTTATACAAAGGTGTTGTGTTAGACTACCGACATAATTTCAAGATCATCCATCATCTTGTAGGATTGATCTATCTGATCCACCCAATGTACATGATTACCACCATAAGCGTACGTGTCTGAATGTCCAGCGACCACAGGAGGCTGAATGTCACCTTGAGCACATGGTGGAATTAGCACATCCGCAAAACGGTAGAGGGAATCCTATATACCTTGCAGCATCTTCTGTCTCTGCTAGTGGAGAGTTTCCATTCCCTTCGAAAGATAATGAATCCCTTAATCACCGTCAGCGGAAATTTTGTTTATACCTTTTTAATGAGACATCAGCCCAAACCCATCGCTCTGAAACCACAGACGCAAGGAGGACGTGGGAGGTCGATCACCATCTTCCTCATAGGATAACTACCTTGAATCCATAAGGTTTTTGAGACTCCTCAACCAGACTTCCTCAAATCCATGAGGGAAAATCTCAAATCTACGAGAGAAAATTAGTAAACGCTAAAATTTTATTGAATAATAATATGAAAGTTAACATTAAAAATGAATTTAACAACTTTATATATCCCTAAATAAACCTTAATTCGTATTTACTAAAATAGTAAGTTTTTCGAAATAGAAAGTTACTAAAAATACTAAATTCCTAATTAAAGACTACTACTAAGTAGAGTTTTTCTAAAACTCATTACTCAACAAAAATAGAAACTCCTAAATAAACAAAAACTCTAAAAAGAAACAAATAAACTAAAATTCAAAATTATTAAAAATAACATGTTTTCCTAAAATCCCGTTTTTCTACAGTAACCACGCATTTTCTAGCAAAACTGACGAACATAGCCCATTTTAATTTAGTGAGTCATTCACCCCAAAATAAAATTTCAATTGAAATCCATATACCGTGCATCCCGTAACTCCTCCCGGATCAAAAGTTATAGTTGATTTATGGTACACTTTCTTTTGGTCCATCCATGCGAAAATTGAAGATTTTTGTCGAACTTTCCTCAATCTTTTGCAATCTATGTGCGATAGAAAGATTCTTGTTTCATGCCCTTCATCAAGAGGGTTCTTGTCCTACATCATTTATAAATTGGTGTAATTGGATCTCTCTCTACTAGACCCAAACCAAGACTGATTTATAAATGGGTCTTCACGGGGTTAACTCAAAATCGACCTAGGCCCACCTATTTAGTAAAAGGGTCCAGGTCTAAAATTTGACCCAGACCCATTTAGTAAATGGCAGGTCTATTTTTTGTTAAACCACCCCAAACCCAACTATTTACAGCCCTAGATACACAACACAAACATTATCTAGGTAGTCCCCATGTCAGCGAAACACCCACTGCAGTATTACTGGATAATACCTAATCAACTCTTGGGCGGGACCCATGATGCAGGTGTCTCCATGCTATCCATCCATTTCTGCCAGAGCATTGTAGGATATTAACCTTAAAAAGAAGCACATACAAATCTCAGGTGGGCTACACTACAGGAAACAATGATCATTGACCATTAAAATTTCCTCAGGAGCTACAAAAGTTTTAGATCAAGCTGATATTTGTGTGGTCCTTTCATTCAAGTCTTTATGGAATTATCAACAGGTTATGAGCCAAATAAACATTCTCGTGGCACCTAAGAACTTTTTAATGGTAAGCATGAAATTGCTGTTTTACCACTAGTGAGATAAGCTTGAAGGTATGCTTATGTCCTAGGGGGGGTGAATAGGACTTTTAACAAATTCTTTGCCAATTAAAAACTCAAAACAATTTACCAATATAATAAATGTAAACACACGTCAATTGATCACACAAGGTCCTTCTAAATGATTAACTATACTAAAGGAAGCAATTGATCAAACAGCTCAAATGCATGCTTGTATTAATCATTCAAAGATGCCATATGAGCATTTTGTCGAACACAAGATGGGCATACATTTAAGCACTTATAAGATTGATTAACAAGGAACAATAATAGACAAAATGCATTCACCACATTATAGTGGTTCGACGATAAGTCTACTCCACTCCCGGTTCAAGTACCCAACACCTTTGAGTACACTGGCAATCACTATCGGAGGTTTTAAATGAGGTTCACCTCTCAATCATTACAACCTACACAAGGACACGCACGTATTCTCCCGTGTCGGAGGCCTACTCAAGGACTTACACATCATACTCAAGGACAACTCCGAGATTGTGTCACAATCTCTAGACCCCAATCTCAACAAGAAGGGGGAATCAAACAATGGACTCTATAATCTTAAACACTTACAAGAGATGAGCCCCGATTCAGCGCCGTGGATGAGTAGCTTCAGCTTCCACGAATGCTTTAGCTCCTCTCCAAGCTCCCACGATTAGCTACCAATGCTTATGATGATCCTAGACAAGTGCCGGGTAGGTAGGAGAAGGTATTGATGTTCCATATGCCTATTACAATGCAATGGTTAATGAAGGAACCATCAATCGGATCATTTAATGGCTATAAGTGACTTCAAAATGAAGATTCAATGATAAGGACAACCATTGTTCAAACCGAGCATTGAATACTCAATGTAGTGCCATTAATGGCTAGGTTTGAAGGATGAACTCAAGACAAGGATGAGAAAAAGAGATTAGATGAAAGTCTTAATAGCCTTTCTTAATGTTCTAAATGGGTGTGCAAGAGATGAGCTCAAAACCCTTGAAATATGCCTTTATAGGCTCCAAGAATCGGGCTCCAACGGATAGAAAACGGTAACATACGACCTGTCTAAGACCCTTCAGGACTGGTCTTAGTTGAGCCTCCGACCGGTCTAACGATCGGTCCTGAGACCGGTCTTCCTTTACATATTTCAGCCCCGAGGTCTCTGGACACTTTTAGTCCTTTTGTGACCGGTCGTGCGACTGGTCTTGGAAGGTCAGCGACCGGTCTTGGGAGGTCAGCGACCGGTCTCCCCTTTAAACCAATTTCTCCCAAATGTTGCTGGACAGTTTTCATCCAAATATGATCGGTCGTGCGACCGGTCCTAGGAGACCAACGACTGGTCCTCAGACTGGTCCTCAGGAAGACAGATGAGATTTGATGCTTGCTGTCTTAATCCCTTGCTTCAGCCGACCGGTCGTCGGGCTTTAATTTTATGGCCTGAAATGAGGTGAACTCCATCGCTTTTAACGGTGCACAAAGAGATGGTTTTCCTATCTTTTCAACTGATTTAACACCTATATAATAAAGGTCCAAGACTGATTATCTTGACCTTAAGACCGTAGATTAAATGGCTAAGGATAGTATGTTTAGAAAGCCATAAATACGAGCATTTTGGGATCCTATAGGCTGTCTATATGCAACTTACTTCCCGAGCTTGATTTGGCTTGAACTTGAGTGCGGAAAGCTGCTTTAGTCTTCAAGTCTTGACTCTTCAATCTTCGTCGGGGCTCACAATACTCGACTGACTTATATAATCACGGAATTGACAAAATAATGCACCGATTTGTGCTCTAACAATTTCCCCCTTTGTCAATTACGTGACAAAACACAACCTAAGATCATTCATGATCTCCATATCATGAATATCCCAAAACCAAGAAATACTTTTACACCCAATTACATGTCTGAACACAATTTACAATTTAAACTTTACAAAGCGACATGAACAGACTTGAAATGTCTTCAATTTCTCCCCCTCAACATCTGCACCTAAGAAAGCCTACAAAACTATATTAATCAGCTTCTTGGTGGGATATAGTTCTCCCCCTTTTTGTTAGTCATTGACAAAGGTTAGCTTAAAAAATTTACCTATAAGAGCAGCGAAGCTAAACCATAAATTAGGAGAGATAGATCATGAAAAATATGGGAGAATAGAAGCAACACATAAAAACATGATATACAATTAATCATTACGCACAAAGGGCCTTTCGCCCAATCAACCAACCATCCCAACTGGCATGTATATCAAGATCAATGAAACACAATTAAGCTATATTAAACAGAAAATGAGTCATAAGGGCTTAATGCCCAAACCATCCAACCTCCCCCTATCAATATATCAAGTGAAACCAATAGACTCATCAATATAGCAATATCAAGCACAAAGAATGCTGCTATAAAAAAAATGTATCAATATAGCTCAAAAAAGAAGAAAATCCAAACAAGTGATGTCATAACTAGATATAATTGTAAAGCTCAGACATCAAATGGTCTAACAGTCATCTAAAATGTATAAATACAAAACATGACGAGCGACAAGTGTCTTGGTCACCCAAAAAGATACTCCTGACTAAGACACATGATATAACATATAACGATGCTAAAAATCAGTCCCGTCGCCCAGATCTGGTGGCGGTGCATCGCCACGAGCAGCTCGCTCCCAAGCCTCCAGACGCCTGTCAATCTGAGCAAGGTGAGCCATAATAGTCTCCTGCTACACGAGTAGAGTAGTCTGTCCCTGAAACAACTGAGACTCGGTCTAATCCATCCTCTGTTCGATCTGATCAAGTCTCTATGTAAGATGGTCCTGAAGCTGGCGTAGCTCAACCGTATAAGCTGAAGAGTCCGCGGCAGGTGAGCTATGACGGGAGAACGCCCGTGGGGGCGTACTAAAGCGTCTAGGAGCAAAACGAGGATCAATAGAGGGATCGGATGATGGCGCTGTTGCTCCAGGCTGTGATGGCTCAGAAGAATCTGGAGGGGCCTCATGCTACGGCTGAGCCTACTGAAGACGACGCTAGAGTTTCTCTGTCTTATGCATTTTAGTTATAATAGAGCGATTTAGAATGAGAGGTTTTATGCACACATCTGAGAGATCAACAAGTCCTATCGTTTTGGCCAATCAACAGATGAGATAACCAAATGGAAGACTTGTCGATAGACCATCAGACACCAAGATGGCGGACCGAATGACTTTCATAATACGCGATGGAAGACACATTCGACGGCCCTGACCAACATTATAAAGAATAGTGACCATGTCTTCAGGAAGATCGGCCTTGTTGCTCTTCCACGGGAATATATTCTTGAAGAATATGTTATGTATAAGACGATAATCCCAAGACATGAACGAGGCACGAAGAGCATTGTCGTTAACCCATCTAGGGCACGCTCCATTGCATAATGCTCTGGTCATGGTGTCTCGAGAGGCAGGTTTGGGCTCCTCATCATCTGAGAGCTCATCCTCATCAACAATAGAAACGCCAGTAGCCTCAGCTATGACAGCAAGACCGAATGTCCAAATCCCGTCAGCGAAATGGACTTTGAAAGAAGATGAGTCATCGGGAATGATGCGACAACAGGAATAGAATTTTCTGACTACTTCTTTCTGCACAGGACCGCCCATATGGAGCACAGGCTCCCAACCTACTACCTCTAAAAGCTGGACCACCCGATAAGGTGCCAAGTCCTCAATTTTGACGGATTTTTCACAAAGAACATCACGATTTTTGAAATTGTGCCAATTGGCAAGATGTGATGTATCTGATCCAGTAGGACGGGGTTTAAAAGGAGATTTGGATGAGGAAGCAACCCGTTTTCCTTTGAAAATCGATTTCTTGGATGTGGGTTGTGGGGGCCCTTCATCATGTTGGATTTTTGAACGGCGTTCACGTCGAAGAGGGGATGCATCTTTACTCCCACGAGAAGACATAATAGAGCCGTACAATCCACACAAGTATGTCTTATGAATCAAAAGAGAGAGAGATATAACAAGGAAGAACAAATCTAAAACCCTTACCAATGAAAAAGATGATGAAGACTTCGATTTGGAAGATAATGTACCACTTAGGAGAGCTTTAATATTCAATTGGAGACCTAGGGAAGCTTGAGGAGGGCTGGTGAGATCTCTAGGATGAAAGAAGAGGAGAGAAAAATGAGAATAGAAGGGATTTAAGATAGCCTATTTTCTTTTAAAACCCCCAACCCGTGTCTGCTGTCCAGTCCACGACCGGTCGCCCGACCGGTCGTACGCCCTAATTTGCATAATCTGTGCACTTTAGAAAAATCTGCACAACTGGATTTACTTTTGGTTCTTTAGACCTGGTTTGTTTGTGACTAAATTATGCAATTTAGGTTGACCAACGGTCCATCATTAGTTCATATTAAAAGTATTGGTTTAGCCATATGATTTTACGGAATTCTGATGCAAAAAATGAACGAATTTTAAGACAAACTATGATAATGGATCTAATATCTAGATTTTCCTATTATGCTCATAAATGATGAGGCTAAGAACCTTAGAATTTACTACAAAATATCAAACCTCATTTATCTAAAGGCTAACAACCTGCAAAACAAATAATTTGTTAGCCAATCCCCAATGCACAACCACCAATGAATTTTCACGATATTACAGATTGATCAAATTCATGGGGCTGGCATAAGACTGAAAGATCACTTCTCCTTCACGACCCATTTGGTAACAACTTTCATTGTGCCGGGGTCATGTGAGGATCGATTAAGAATTCTCCTCTTTCCAGGAGAGCTGTTCTTTTCATATGATTGCTCATAGCCCATCCTCATTTCATTAATCATTTTGTTTGTCTTGTTATTGATTAGGGCTACTTGTTTGAGCAAAGCTTCCATTCGAGCATCGTTCCTTGGTGGAGTCGGAAAATTTCTCCCCATATTCTTTTGATTCTTAGGGGGACTCCTAGCGTGGTGCGCTTCTCTCCCTTTTGGAATAGATTTACCTATCTTGCGCTGGGAGGGAGAGAACTGTAGGCGTTTAAAGGCCAAACATTCAAATTTTAGGTGACCCACATCACCACAAGCATGACAAGCAGGGGAAGCTTTGGTTTTACTTTCTGATGCACCACAGTTCTTACCATAGGAGGGACAGAAGCAGTCTTAAAGATATGACTGTTAAAACCAATTCCTCTTCTGTCCATGGGTGATCTCCCTACGCCCAAGAGTTTTTCAAGATTTTCTTCTCCCTGGGCGAAACGTCTTCTAGAGTCAATAACTTGACATTTAAGACGATCAATTTCAGCTTTTGCTTCTTTGAGTTCTTTTTTAAGGCTCACATATTTATCAAGGGTCTCACCATTCATGAATTTTTCTTTTTCAAGTTCAAGAGCTTCATTCTTCTTTTTCAGCTCTTCTAGATCTAGACCCAACTTTTGATTCTCAATTTTCAGACCATTAAGATTTTTGGTCGGTTTATCATTTTCTGCCTTCATTTGTCCCAACTTCTTTATGGTGTTCATATTTTCGATATACAGTTGGTTATACACTTTTTGAAGTTCATCATCCTCACTCTCATCATCACTTGAGGAGGTATGGTTAACATTGTCTCCCTCTTTCTCATTTTCAGGGAGAATCGTGGTGGTGGAGATCATAAGAGCTTTCACCGATCTTTGTCCACCATCACTATAGGAATCATAGGAATCAAATTTTAAGCTAGTGTCATCCCAAGTGGCAACCATGGCCTTTCTCCCTTTATGTTTCTTTTCATCGTTTTCTGAGCAATTGGGAGCAATGTGACCGTACTTCCTACAAGTATAGCATTTTAGCTCTTTTGATCTTCTGAAGGATTTACCTGTATGGTTCTTATGATCAAAATGCCTTCCTTCCTTGTGGTGGCTCTTGTTTTTGAAGAATTTCTGAAATTTCTTAGCCATAAGAGCCATTTCTTCTATGTCTATTTCCTCATCATCATTTTTCTTAGAAGTGTGTACTTTGTGAGAGGTTTTCAAGATTGAATATTTGAATTTTTTGGGAGGTTTGAAATGAAGCTCATGAGTTTGAAGGGATCCTAAAAGTTCTTCAACTTTCATAGTGTTTAGGTTCCTACAATCTTCTAGAGTAACAACTTTAGATGAGAAGTGTTCCGGTAGAGATCTTAAGATTTTCCTACAAATTTTGCTATCCGGAACCTTCTCTCCTAGTCCACACATGTCATTGGTGATGCTATTTAGACGTGTGAAAAATTGCATGAAGGTTTCATCCTCCTCCATTTTGATATTCTCAAATTGTGTTGTAAGGAGTTAGAGTTTAGATCTTTTGACTATACTTGTTCCTTCATGAGTTACTTCTAGAAAGTCCCATACTTCCTTACTAGTTTGACAGTTTTGGATGCCAGCAAATTCATTTCTAGAGACTGAACAGAAAATGGCATTGAAGCCTTTAACATTAAAAAACGTTGAGTTTTATCAAAACCAGTCCACATGGCCTTCTCTCTTGGTCTAAGCATATCCGGTTCACCTTCTTTTCTTATGGTATCCATTGGGACTTTATAACCAAATTCAACCATGTCCCATACATCCGAATCGATGGATTCTAAAAAGATGCGCATTCGAGCTTTCCAATATGGATAGTTGGATCCATTGAAGAATGGTGGCTTGGTGATAGAAGTGGAGTCTTCCATAGACATATTTTCAAGCTCACTCTAAGATCAACCTCTAGGTGGTTAAGCCCTTATAGAAGAACCCGCTCTAATACTAATTGAAATTGCGGTTTTACCGCTAGTGAGATAAGCTTGAAGGTATGCTTATGTCCTAAAGGGGGATGAATATGACTTTTAACAAATTGCCAATTAAAAACTCAAAACAATTTACCAATATAATATATGTAAACGCACGTAAATTGATCACACAAGGTCCTTCTAAATGATTAACTATACTAAAGGAAGCAATTGATCAAACAGTTCAAATGCATGCTTGTATTAATCATTCAAAGATGTCATATGAGCATTTTGTCGAACACAAGATGGGCATACATTTAAGCACTTATAAGATTGATCAACAAGGAATAATAATAGACAAAATGCATTCACCACATTGCACACGATGTATAGTGGTTCGACGATAAGTCTACTCCACTCCCGGTTCAAGTACCCAACACCTTTGAGTACACCGGCAATCACTATCGGAGGTTTTAAATGAGGTTCACTTCTCAAACTTTACAACCTACACAAGGTTAATACCTACACAAGGACGCGCACGTATTCTCCCATGTCGGAGGCCTATGCAAGGACTTACACGTCATACTCAAGGACAACTCCGAGATTGTGTCACAATCTCTAGACCCCAATCTCAACAAGAAGGGGGAATTAAATAATGGACTCTATAATCTTAAACACTTACAAGAGATGAGCCCCGATTCAGCGCCGTTGATGAGTAGCTTCAGCTTCCACGAATGCTTTAGCTCCTCTCCAAGCTTCCACGATCAGCTACCAATGCTTATGATGATCCTAGACTAGTGCCGGGTAGGTGGGAGAAGGTATTGATGTTCCATATGCCTATTACAATGCAATGGTTAATGAAGGAACCATCAATTGGATCATTCAATGGCTATAAGTGACTTCAAAATGAAGATTCAATGATAGGGACAGTCACGAATGCCATGCTTGAGTTCATTGTTCAAACCGAGCTTTGAATACTCAATGTAGTGCCATTAATGGCTAGGTTTTAAGGATGAACTCAAGACAAGGATGACCAAAAGACACTAGATGAAAGTCTTAATAGCCTTTTTTAATGCTCTAAATGGGTGTGCAAGAGATGAGCTCAAAACCCTCGAAATATGCCTTTATAGGCTCCAAGAATCGGGCTCAAACGGATAGAAAACAATAACGTACGACTTGTCTAAGACCCCTCGGAACCGGTCTTAGTTGAGCCTCCGATCGGTCTGACGATCGGTCTTCCTTTACATATTTCAACCTCGAGTTCTCTAGACACTTTTAGTCCTTTTGCGACCGGTCGTGCAATCGGTCTTAGGAGGTCAGCGACCGGTCTCCCCTTTAAACCAATTTCTCCCAAATGTTGGTGGACAATTTTCATCCAAATATGACTGGTCGTGCGACCGGTCCTAAGAGACCAACGACCGGTCCTCAGACCGGTCTTCAGGAAGACAGATGAGATTTGATGCTTGCTGTCTTAATCCCTTGCTTCAGCCGACCGGTCGCCTGACCGGTCATCAGCCTTTAATTTTATGGCCTGAAATGAGGTGAAGTCCATCGCTTTTAAAGGTGCACAAGGAGATGGTTTTCCTATCTTTTCAACTGATTTGGCACCTACATAATGAAGGCCCAAGACTGATCATCTTGACCTTAAGGCTGTAGATTAAATAGCTAAGGATAGTATGTTTAGAAATCTATAAATACGGGTGTTTTGGGATCCTATAGGTTGTCTATATGCAACTTACCTCCCGAGCTTGATTTGGCTTGAACTTGAGTGCGGAAAGCTGCTTTGGTCTTCAAGTCTTGAGTCTTCAATCTTCTTCGAAGTTCACAAAACTGGACTGACTTACATAATCATGGAATTGACAAAACGATGCACTGATTTGTGTACTAACAAAGCATTCAACGAACGCTATTTCTTGTGGTGTGGTCCACCTGAGATTTGGATCTACCCCAATATTTTTGGGGTCATACCCTTAAAATGATATGGAGAAATGGTCCAAATGGATGAATGGTGTGGATATAAGACATAAATCAAGATCATAGAGAGCCCGCGTCACAAAAGATGCTGTAAGGCCCACCGTAATGTCTGCTTGACATTCACTCCATCCATATGCTACTCTGAGCTCATGTAATTAGGACGTGGAACTAAAAAGCAGGAAGATTAAAAATTAATTGGGCCACACCACATAAACCTGAGGGTTTGGGATGCGAATTGGCTGGTAACTTACACCACCTGGTGGAAAAGTCCTGTGGGCCCCATAATGATGGAGGTGTTTTATTTATGTTGTCCATCCATTTTCCAGCTCATTTTTGAACATGATCTCAAAAATGAGGCAGATCCAAAGCTCAAGTGGACCACACCACATGAAACAGTAGGGATTGAATGTTTGACACTGGAAACTTCTTGGGGGCCACTGCAATGTTATTTGCCATCAATCCTGTTGGTAAAATCACATGACCCTGGATGAAGGAAATCACTAACATCAGCTTGATCCAAAATTTACGTAGGCCTCAAGAAGTTTTCAATAGTAGGCGTTCAATCCCCACTATTTCTTGTGGTGTGATCCACTTGATTTATACATCAGGGTGTTGCTACCAGCAGTCTGGTGTAGGGTCCCTGGCCGATGGGTCTCCTGTTTGTTTACCTTCATACTGGAATGGATAGGCTGGTAACTCTACACCACCAGGTAGCTCGTGGAAAATCTGTGCGGGCCCCACCATGTTATATGTGTTTTATTCGCACCGTCCGTCCATTTTGCCAGCTCATTTTAGGGCATGAGCTTAAAATGAGACAAATCCAAAGCTCAAGTGGACCACACCAAACAGCAGAGATTGGATGCCCACCGATTGAGAACTTCTTAGAGCCTTGAAGTTCTGAATCAAACTGATATTTGAGTTTTCCATTCATCCATGGTTATGACTTTATGAACAAGTTGAATGGCAAACGAACATTGAGGTGGCCCCAAGATGTTTTCAACAGTAGGAATTGAATCCCCACTCCTGCTTCCTATAGTGTAGTCCGCTTGGCCTTTGGATCTTGCTCAATTTTTGGGGTAAGCACCCTAAAATGAACAGGCAAAATATGTAGATGGCATGGGTAAATTGCATACATCATGGTGGGGTTTACAGAGTTTTTTCACCAGCCCCCTGACTGGTGTATAGACTCACCAGCCAATCAGGTCCCTTCTTTCAAGTGACAAAGGCGTATAAACATCAAAGTGGCCCAGGAAAGTTTCAATGGTGTCTCATGTGGTGTGGACCATTTGATTTTTCAATCAGCCTCACATTTCTGCTCGCGTCCAAACATCGGCTGGAAATACTAACGGACTAAGTTGATGTCACAAAGACATCGCGGTGGGCCCATTGATTTTGCTACACTGCCAATATCCGTTCGGCTGAATCTGAAGTGGAAAAAACGCGCAAGGTAAAGGGCATTTTTGTAAATTTAAAAATTATAGTCAGAGTCAAGTCAAGAGACAACGACAGGTCTAGACTAATAAAATGAAATCCCGTATCATCCACGTCCCCTGTTTTAAGCAGCGCGTAAAACACACAAGTTGCTTGGGGCCACATGTTGTATATGTCAAATCCACTCCGTTCATCAGGTTCTATTCCGTTGATAGGCCCTGAAGAAGAATAAAGGGAAAAAAAAAAAAAAACATCTATATTTACATGAGCAACACCAATGGGAATAATTGGGATGGGACGCCAACCATAGGTTTGTATGTGGGGCCACCTTGGCTTGTATCATTCATCAAATCCGTTCATCAGATGTGAATCACAAGTACTAAGGGAAGAAAATAATCCTGATATAAATCTTAGATAGGCCACAACGCGTGAACTTACAAGTTTTGCCATAAATTTACATTGTTCCCATTTTTTAAGAACTTCTAAATCTTTTACTGCGCTTATATTTTGAATGTACGGTGAAGATAAGATTTATCATCAGATGGACGGACCGGATTTTACATATATAAAATGGTTTCCCCAAAGAGCTTGGGTGTTGAACGTGCTGGGAAAAACAGGCATAGGGAAAGATTCAGGTTCTAATAAAAAATGTATGATGTGAAAGGTCTGTCACGGCGTTACAACTGCAAGTGGAAGATCCACCATCCTTCAAAAATGGAGGCGACTATCAACACCGGACACCTGTTCATGAATCTAGACCGTCCAAATCGTCCACCTACTAAATATGGACCACTGATCGTTTTTCAACAATCTAATTATATGGATACAAAGTGTTTTCAATTATGACAAATTGGGGCCATGGTTCATTATGCATAATGCTTGGGTTTTCATTATGCATGAATGGAACGGTTGAGATGGTTGGACAGCAATTAATGGCCCATGGAGCAAAAACTATTGAATTAAGTGCGGACCGTTGTATTTTCTTTAGTAACGACCTGTATGCCCACGGCCATTTGAATGGTTCTAGAAGTAATGACCCGTATGCTCATTGCCATTTGAAGAGCTAGGATTTTCCCACGATTAAGATTTTTTGTCAAAGGTCCACCCACTTTAGGTCGTATGATCTCAATGGTTTGGAAGACTGAAAGATGAGTCCACTTGTACCAATAAAAAACCCCATGCTAGCGGACCGAAGCTCCATGGGGCCCAACGTGCTAGCAGTGTTCAGTCTAGTCAATCCATCCATTTGGCCAACTCATTTTTGGAACCCTTTGACACTGTAGACTTCATATAAATTGGAATCCAAATCACAATTTATTGTTATTCCATATAAACATTTGGCCACATATGAATGAACTGCCAGAATTCAAACAAATGTGCGTGGTGATTGGAAATAATAGTGGGCGTACCAGAGTTGTATTTGATTCGAGTTGACGGAATAGTTATAGACTTGGGCGTCAAACTAGCCTAATTAAGCTCCGACATATGAATGCTCATTTTTGGACTCATGCTCTAAATTTATATGAAAAAATTAATGAACAATATAGATCTAACACAAAAATCATGGACCACACATTAAAAGCCATATTTAGTAGTTAGCAATCTATTTGAAAGAGAGGAATCCGCGTATCTTGCTCACTGGAGTCACAAAAATGATGTGGGTCAATGAGAAACTAGGGCATTATCCTACCCACTTTTTCCTGTCAGTGCGGTCCACTTGAGTTGTAGATCAGCTACATTTTAAGGCTCATGTCCTAAAATGACCTGGAAAAATGAATGGATAGGGTGGATTTATAAAAATAAAAAATAAAAAATAAAAAATAAAATAAAATCACGGTGGCCCCACCTAGCTTCTCGTTCCTGCGACTAGGGTTGTAAATGATTGAGTTCGTGGCGGGTTTAGCCAAAACCAGATCCACCCATTTACTAAACGAGTCTGGGTCCAAATTTTAGACCCAAACCCTTTTACTAAATGGGTGGGTCCGAGTCAACCCATCAGACCCATTTATGAATGAGTCTGGGTCTAGTAGAGGGAGATCCACCCAGACTCATTTATAAATGGGTCGAGTCCAATGGGTCATCAAGTATGTAAGCATTTACAAGGCTTAAAATCGGGTCTAGATGGGTTTCGGCTGGATGGGTCCCTTGAAACATAGACCAAACCTGCCCACTTATTAAATGGGTTCGAGTGGGTCGGGTCTAATATAAAGGAAACCAGACCCTGACTCGTTTGGCAACTAGGTCTGTTCTTGGACCTTTTGACCCGTTCCATTTAACAAATGCGGGTCCACTGACCCCTTTACTGCTGCGACAGCCTGTCACAGGCAATCCGCATTCTGTCAGGACGGGAAACAAATGTCCCGCGACGACTCTACTCTTTCCACACCACAGGTTCCACCAAAGACCAAAATACAATGCCAAACGCGGTGTACTCCCCATGCTGCCCTGCGTTCCCACCCACATGTATAAGACGCTCGCCGCGCATTCCAGCAGACATCCCTTCCCGTCAGAGAAATAGAAGGAGAGAAAGGAGCGAAGATGACGATGCCCGTTTCTCTGCTCCTCTCTCTCTCCCTCCTCTCCGCGCTCTCCATCTCCGTTACTTGCGTCCCCTTTAAGTGCTCATCTCGCGACACCTGTCATTCGCTGCTTGGCTACACGCCTGTCAACGCGACCAACATATCCACCATCCAGCACCTCTTCGGAGTGAAATCTCTCCATTCGCTACTGGGCGCAAACTCGTGGGCCCTCTCGTCAGACCCGAGCCAGACCATCAAGGCCAATTCGACGGTTCGGGTCCCAATCCCCTGCAAGTGCGGTAACGGGTCCGGCATCTCCGACGATACGCCGTTTTACACGGTGAAGAAAGACGACGGCCTAGACATGATTGCGAGGACTATTTTCTCCGGATTCGTGACATTCCAGGAGATCGCGGCCATCAACAACATAAAGGACCCGAACGTGATCATTACCGGTGCGAAGCTGCGGATCCCGCTGCCCTGCAGCTGCGATGACGTGGGCGAGGCGAGAGTCGTGCATTACGGACACGTGGTGGCTGGTGGGAGCACGGTGGAGCAGATTGCGCAGGAGTTCGGGACCACGCAGGAGACGCTGCTGGCTCTCAACAACCTCAAAGACCCCAAAGAACTTCAGGCGGCACAAATTCTGGATGTTCCTCTCAAAGGTCCTTTCACACATCTTATCTTGTCTCGCGGGCTACCTTAATTGCCCTCTGTTCGCTCGTTTGTTTTTTATTTTTCGTGAACGCTGGCGTAGGTACCTCGTATAGGTCACTCTCTATCTTCAGGGAAACGACCTTACGTGAATGAGATCAACACCGTCCATCAGGTACATCACACTCGTTTGATCAGGCTGATTCAGCAATCAGGTCGGCTATCCCATGAAAATATACTTCAAACCTCTAAATTCATCTTATGGCGCACCTGAGCTTTGGAATGGTGTGATTTTTGGCTGAATCTTTCATCATGAGACGAGGTAATTCAGATGAGTGGATTGGACAAAAAACTAGTGGCGGGCTATTTCATCCCAATTGCTTCCTACAGTGTGTCCCACATAAGCTTTGGATCATCATGATTTTTGGGTCCTAAAGTAAATATGAGGCAGCGTAGCTGATGGACGGGTTGGATCTGATGAAAGTTCTATCCACGTGACTATCGGTTAGCGATAGCGACCTGCGCGAGTTACGCTACTGCAGTCCTTTTCATTTTGCTGCTATTCGGATAAACCATAGATGCCTGATAAATCCAATCTCTCCATTAGTAAAGGAATAAAAAACTCAGGCAGATCTAAAACTCAGACCCGAAATAGTTAACACGGAAACGGCTACCGTTGAAAGCTTCGTGGAGCTGACCATGATGTTTATATGCCATCCAAACCGTTCATAGGGTTATTACCAGTCGGGTATCTCTGTTGATACAAAACTTCTGATGGACGGAGTGGATTTATCATTAGCATCTCTGTGAGCCCCACATAGCTCCAGACACAGGAACTTCATGTGGCGATCTGCACAGGCAAGTTGGGTCCATTTTTTTTAGCCCTGAACGCACCCTTGGCGAATGTGACATACGAGTAGGGTGGCAATGGGCTCTGACGCTACCATCAAGATTCAAGGCCTGAGAGCCTGGCATGCGCATAACACAGCAGGCCAAGCCCAAGAGCCAAAAACTTTGTTGGACCTGGGCCCAACTAATCTGGCCTGCTCTGGCTTGAAAATTTATAAAATCTCTATTTCACGATGAAATGTTCATAATCTATACTTTGATTGAGTGGGTCACAAATGCATAAAGAAATAGACATTTGAAAGAAATGAAACCAGCAGTCTACATTCATGACGAATGGGTTGCATAACTAATGAACCTTTTTTTTTTTTCACCCACCCGCACCACATGGGCACTCGATCCTTGGTCTTAGTGTTGAAACAGAGTCTGTCGACGGCTGAGCCAATGGCATATTTGTAGGATATTCATGATGAAAGGGTTGCCTAACCAAGGACTGGAATGGCATATTTGTAGGTATAACACATGTAGGTGTATGGTTTGCACCAGTTGCCGTGCCTCAGTGGCAGCAAGTCTCAACACGAGGTCACAGGTTCGAGTATCCATTGTGGTGTGAGTGTGTGAGAGTGTGGGTGTGAGTGCGTGCGTGTGTTGGGGAGGGGTGAGTGTGTGTAAAAAAAAACATGTATCCAGTGGGCTGAAATGCCGATAGCTGAGCTTGACCTGAAAATGATGGGGACATGCATGCGAGACCCAAGCCCAGCCCAAAGCCAGTTCAGGCTCATCAGGTCGGGCTAACTACCTGGCCCATCACCACCCTTACATCCGATTGGTCTAGATGATCAACACTCAATTATCTGACTGGTCTGCTCATCTGGCAGTAGCATGTTGCATAAGGAATGTGCACTGTTGGCTCAAATCTGATAGGGTTGGGAACCATTCTGTTCGTCGGTGCCTTACCTTACCAGTGGACCCATCAAACATTTTGCACTTTCATCTCCATGGCAGGGGTCTCCATTCATGGCTCAGTTGTAGATGTAGAAGAGTTTCAACACTGAGACCAGGGATCGAGTTCCCATGTGGTGTGAGTGGGTGTGTGAGTGTGTGGGGGTGTGGGTGTGTGTAAAAAAAGAAAAAAAAAGAAAAGAAAGATCTCCTTCCAAGCTGTAGCTGCGAAGTTAGTACAGGTGTTGTGTGTAAAGTGACAGTCCAAGAGTGCCTATTCAAAGTTATTCAGATGGTGACCGTGCTAGCATACCTCGTGCTAGGCTACTTTCTTTTATGAAGAGCCACGTGGGTGGAACTTCCATAAAATGCACCCTGTTCATCAGGTATGCTCCCTCATTCATGGATCCCACAAATCATGTTGATCCAACACTTGGACCACACCGTGGTGGGTGACCCATCTCCTCCTTTTCTTGTTTGTTGCCCACTCAAATGACTTGTTTTGGGATGATGCCCTAACATGAGCTACTGTGTGGATGTTACAAAGTTATCATGTTGGCCCATAAAGCCTTGATTGACTGGCTCCCTAAGGCTTATACACAAAAGGAGGATTGCGTGAGAGGGGGCTACTCACATGATTGGATCGAAATGACAAAAATGCCCTCAGTTGAAGGGCCAGGCACATCTCATTTCCCTTTAAAATTTGCCCCTTTCTCTAACTAATTGCAGGGGTAAAATTGGCCAAATGCTGCTTGCAGTGTATATAGTACTAATATGGAGGAAGACGAAGAATCTTCTTGTCTTCTTGATGATATCATGAAAAATCAATGGTCCAATGGTAATGATACAAGGGTGATCCTGTGAAGAGGGTTTTTCGTGTCCCTCCCATTTCAACTGTTAGCTGAGTTCTACCTCTGTTTTCATTTTTGTTTGGATCCTTGCATTGGTCAATTCAGTTCAGGGATTGGTCAATCTAAAATGTTGACTAGAGTCATGGATGCATGATTGACCACTCTCTAGAATGGCAACTCCACTAGCAATGGGAAGTTCCACAATCCAAAAAGGCCCTCGGTATCTTAGAGCTTGGAGTCGTACAAAACAAGTGGAGCCTATAGTTGAGATATCGAGTCTGTTGATACAGCCAGGGCCATGATCAATCGACCATGCCCCTCCCCCCCCAAGAAAAATGAAGAAGAAAATCCCAAATTCAAAGACCAGAATGATTCAACACTAAGATATCCAAATTGGGATCATTTTTCACCAAGGGCCGCCAATGGTGGTGCTCTCACCAGATGCACTGTTCAGATCATTCTACCATGCAGCGATGAATGCTCAATTGATCAAGTCACGGTCAATTGGCATTGAAACGATCATGCAATTTGGACTCTTCATGCGTGTTTCTTTCCTTTGGATGAGATGGATCATATTCTGTTACTTGCAGCTTGCAATTCTTCAATAAACAGCACTGCAGAGGATAACTCCTTGCTCCTCCCTAACAACAGCTATGCCCTTACCGCCAAAAACTGCGTCGAATGCAGCTGTGACTCGCGCGATTGGCAGTAAGTCTGTTATTACATCAAACATCGACTCTTAACAGTTCTGCTAGTTTTAAAGTGAAGGTTCTGACTCTATTTGATTTGAATGTGCGGTCAGATTAAAATGCAAGCCGTCACAAGGTGTGCGCATTGTGGAATGGTCCAAGTGCCCATCAATGCAATGTAAGGGGGCAGGCAATTTATACATAGGCAACACCACTGCTTCTGCCACCTGCAGCAACACAACTTGTGCCTATGCTGGATACACCAAAGATGTTGAGATCCTTACCACCCTCACCACTCAACCGACGTGCCCAAGTAAGTACACACTAATGCTTCTTTTTTCTTTTCTTTTTTCAAATTGTGAATTGATATTGATGCCTAACTTGTGAGATTTGTTTACACCCATTTTTCATTTTGGGAATTGTAGTACAAATTGCATAAGCTCATCTTTCTGTTGTGGGAATTGAATTTCCACAAATTTGTAGAAACTCCCATAGCAGAAAATCAGCATTTTCCTTTTCTCTTGAATAATGTTCATGTGGAAAATGTAAAAATTTTACACTGAAATAGTGTTTGAACTTCCCCTATAGTCCAATGGCCACACATGGCTGTTGATCTAAACCATCCAGCTGAGAATGTTTTTCCTTGGTCATTGGATCAAACACTCACCTTTGAGTGGTCATCTCAGATCATGGATAACAGTAAGAAAAGGCCATCAAATAGATGGTTGTGATCATTCCATTGATTTTGGGTTATGTCAGTTTTAAGACTCAGTGAGTCAGACTCATTCATCCGGCCCTGAGCTGAGTTTTACTGGCCAGTGGGGGCAACTTGGCTCAGTTGGGCATGGAGTCGCGTCCAAGTTGGCCTGAGTCAGCCCAAGTCTACCAAGGATTTTAATACATGGTATCATCCCACATCAGGTGCAGTAGAGTCTGAGTCAACTCGGTCTTAAAACTGGGATCTGCACTGATTGGACTGTTTTTGGGGGATCACTTTTCCTATTATTATTATTATTATGGTTTCCTTGTTATTCATATGAGATGTCTGATGTTTGTGGGTTTAATTTGAAAATCAGCTGCTGCAGCACCTGGACCACAGCCTCCAGGTAATTTGCCGCCGGGTAATTCTGCAGGTGGATCGCAGACTCCGGGTAATTCTGCTAATGGAAGGTTGGGATTGCAGGGTTCGAGATGGATGTGGATCTTCATTTCTCTTAACATGGGTCTGCTTTCTTTTGGTCTCCCTTGGTAGGATGCTTTACGACCACTAGCTAGAGCCTACCAATTTTCATCTTTCCAAAAGGATGAGAACATTGTAGTGAGAGTTTTGGGTGAGTGTATTTTGGGAATAAGTGTTTGGCGATTACCCTTTTTTGTATGTAGTGGCTGGGGGATATACAAGCTAAGAGATGATTCTTTCAATCTCCCTCATGAATTGGTACCCCAAACAAACCTATGGGAATATTTGGTAATTAGTGTTCTTTTGTTTATTTGTTCCCAGTAAATCCCAAGCAGTTTCTGACACTTGTTTGCTAGTTGGGGAAATCATTTGCTTGTTTTGATCTTTCCTAAGAAATGTTAGAGTTAGCCTACTAAATTGTTCAGTTGATACCATTTCCTGGAGAGAATATTCTAAAATTCCATTCTAGTTCCTAGATTTTTCATTCTTCCCCCACAGAAAGCTGGGGAGTAGAACTAACGTAAATGTAGAACCAACAAAAAAAAAGTGTGAGCCAAACCTGTTTTTTTAATAATAAAAACCAAGTAATTACTAGCCAAGAAATATAAACATGGGCACGGCTTTGGTGGATCCCTGACTGTGGGACCCACCGTGATGTATGTGCCTTACATCCGTTTTGACAGCTCATTTTAGGGCATGATCCCAAAAAATGAAGCAGATCCAAATCTCAGGTGGAACATACCACAGGAAACAGTGGTGATAAGGTCACAAAGAGCTGGATGAAGGGACCACACAAATATTAGATTGATCCAAAACTTATATGGCCTACAAAAAGTTTTTAATTGTCAGTCACCACTGTTTCCAGTGGTGTGGTCCACCTGAGATTTAGTTCTGCCTCATATTTTTGGATCATTCCCTAAAATGAGCTATCAAAAAGGATGGAGGGCGTGGATGTAAGGTGCACATATCAAGGTGGGTCCCACAGACAGGGATCCACAGACACCTGGGTGGATCTGGTGATCTACCGAAACTATAAACCCAGCAACGGAACACCACTGTGTCAGCGCTTGTAAGGTGTCTTCTTTCCTACTCTGGTTTGCCTGTAAATCTAATTGACATGACATTTCAATGAATGGAATTTTAGAGCATAGAGCTTTTGATGGACGGATCGGAATTTCAAATATGTGCACAGTTGGGACGTGTAACAGGAGGCAGAAGTTGATTGTTTCTTCAGACCATTTAGAACGAAAAAAAAAAACCATCCAACAATTTCCAATCCGAAGAAGATGATGTTGGAAATGAAAATGAAATAAAGAGAATTCAAGATCTACTACTGTCAGCTATCTATAGTTACTTGCAAAGGCTAATGTCAATGGGCTGGGCTAGGATCAACACATACCCTGGCCTCTGCTCGGCCAAAGCCTGTTATGGGCTTCAAAACCCAAGCCCAGCAAATATTTAAAGCCACGGAGCCATGTTTTTTACAAGTTTAATTAGTGAAACAATAGATGCTATTTTCTATTTTAAAGGAGAGTTATTTGATACTCTGGCTGTGTATGATGCGTGATACGTACGTAGGTACTCAGAATGTGTACATATGGTGTACACTATTGCAAATTAAAATGACTAAAATTGTGGAACTCCTGCAGTAAGTTAACAGTCCCGAAATTTAATTGGTTGAACAATCCTAACCTCTTATACACTTGTTTGTTGAAATAGGGGTATCAGATAAATTTCGTTTTTCACCATCCAATTAATATCTGTGAATTCAGTAATTAAATAATCAATTTAGGTTAATTTTTGGTTCATTAAACATCTCCACTGGGACCCACAATTGGGACAGTTTAATTTTGAATAAGCGCCTGTGTATTATCCATCACACCGCAGTATCAAAGTTTTTCTCTATTTTAAAACGAAGACTCACAAGAGTTTCAACACAAGGTCATGGTTTCGAGTGCCTGTGTTGGGAGGGAGGGAGAGAGGGAGAGAGAGAGAGAGAGAGAGAGATATCCTTGGCACACCATTGGTTTTAATTCTATGCTAGACAACTTTCAACTGTTGGATTACTATGCCTATCATGGGACCGCATAGGCAGCTCAAAGGTTTTGCTTAGTATAGCGGCAGGTTTCTGTTGAAATTAGACGCCTCAAATCTATGCAACAATAGGGTCCGTTGGCCGACCAACCGATTAGGATTGGTGACGCAGGAAGGACGTGGTAGGTCGATCACCGTCTCTCTAACCGAGTGTTTCTTGAATCCACGAGAAAAAATAAAAGAATAAAAGAGGAAATTAATTCCAAATAAATTTTTTTGATAGATTGAATGAATAGAAACGGAATTACAACGCATATAAATAGGAAACTAAACCCTATGTAAAGTACCAGACTTCAACTTAAACTCAAACTCCTAGAAAACGCAACTTACTACTATTTATAGAAGTCGTTCAATCCTACTAGAACTCTTGGTTTTCAGCCAAAAATAAAAAGTTATCAAACGGGCCCAACCATGTTGTTCTACTAAATATTCTAAGCCCTTTTCATATTGGGCACTAACTCTAAAACCCTACAAATCCAAAGTTATGATTGAATTAAAACTTACTATAAATGGTAAAACTGAAAATAAGCTAGCTTAATGACCGTCGATATGGTCGAATCTCGCGATTCCGGCATGGGCAACCCAGCATAGCAGGGTTGGGTGACTAAAGTAGCTCGAGCTATCCCAAAATGATATATTATATGTCCAGAAACTTATTCTGGATTGCGAGATATGACCAGTTTATGGTTCTGACGGTCCAGATCACTTTCAACCCCTGATCGGTCTTCTTTTGGTTCATCTGGCGACCCATTCTACATCAGTTGGCCGGCCAAATTATTGAATCTTTGGACATCAACTCTCTGGACAGGTTTGGGCCTGTTTGGCCAACTGGTTTTAGTGGTCGGCTGGCCGATGACCAGGTCAACCAGCCGACAAGGTCCATATCTACGTTGGTTTCTTGCATGGTTTTGTGTAATTATAATTCTGATTTTTATGCTATAAAAGTGGTGTAATGTGGGATTAGAGTACTTACTAACAGGGGTCAAGTATCCTAGAGGGATTGAAAGAGTTCTAGGGCAAGAGAAAAAGCTAGGGTTATTTTGGGATTTCTCTCGAGGGTCGAAATATAAGTTTTTAGTTTCCATCTCTTGTAACTTCTGATATCATAATAGATAACTTTGTGCCGAGATTTGTTTACCCGTAAGGAGTTTTTCCACATTAAAATTGGATTGTGTTCTCTCGCGTGTTGATTGTGTTTTTCCACGTTAAAATTGAATTGTGTTCTCTCCTGTGTTGATTGTGTGGGTGTGATTGTCATTGGTGTTTGATCTCGTTTAATTCTATATCCCTGTGTTTTGTTTCCACAATTTCTACCTTTGGATTGCATCCTTATATTGATCTTAACTGCTCGTGTTATCAATACCACTATGTAGAAGCTATAATCTTATAATCATAACACCGTACACTCATCTTCACATGCAATCATTTGATGGATAAATGTTTGTTACCATGGCCTGGGTAGCATAAAATCCAGAACATGAACAATTCAAATCATCATTTAAAATGCAATCCGTGGTTAAAACATAGCAACTATACCATGGTGTGGCACTGGCCCACCATATCCTAGCAAAACCTCGAGCTAAATTGTGATAAATATACTATATATATATATATATATATATATATATATATATATATATATATATATATATATATATATATATATATATAACTAACACTATTACCAAAAAAAATAATTAACGGTAAAAATAAATATGCAATTTTTGTCAGGGGATAGAAGAGTCGAAAATATCGCATTGGGCCTCGTTGTTAAAGCCCAAGCTCGTCCATCCTTTTGGTGGGCCTCCTAAGTAGGACCTAAGCCCACTCATGGATGATACAATTAGAGCTCAGACCGATTGGACCCATACCATTTATAGCACCTAAGAGAGTTCTCTTAGGGATCTTGACCAATTTTCTTATGCAGCTCGAGTTATAGACGTTCTCCGTTGCTTCGAGTATTGTAACATACATGTGTTGTCATCATGGCTGCAAATCAGGTGGCCCACTATAAGGATAGCCCAAATTGCAAGAGGAATGATCAGAGCAGGGGTGCACATTCAACCAGAGAAACTTGCAAAAATGTGGTAGGGCACAGTTGCCCAATAACTCCTATTTTTGGTCAATAGCTCATCCACACACGAGCCCACTAGATCAACAAGTCCCGATCACCACACAAGAACGTGAATTTCCTGTAAGAATAACCGTTCACCCTGACTGGGGAGCAGAGGAGTAAAGTTCTTCCTTTGACTGAATGGACATTGTTTAGAAAGGCTTGACCCACACTCTTTAATGTTTGAGCACATCAGATGGACATGTTCCAATGATTTGTCCTGTTCATCTAGCCTGTAACTTCTTTTGATGGGTCACCGATGTAAAAATCACTAGCAATTATTTTAATCATCTTTTTTTTTGTTACGTTTTATTTATTTATTTATTTTTTTATACACCCACACACAGCATGATGGGTACTCGAACCCATGACCTCTGTGTTGAAACTATTGTGAGTCTACCACTGAGCTATGATCCCAATTATCTTATGTGGCATTCATGAATGGCTCAAATAAAACCGGTCAAATTAGTGGTACAAGATACTCATGTATTAAAAAATGATTACATTACGGCCTTCCTTATTTATCACTACGTAAAGGAAATCATCACCCCCTTATGGGATAGGGGTCGAGCCTGTCTGTTACGGAGAAAAAGGGTTATATATTGGCTCTGTTATGGGTCGAGACGAATGTGGCCATGAAGGGTCATTATTGTCATCATCTAAGCCTTATCCCAATTACTTAGGATCAACTACAAAAATCCTATTATGCCATTCCACTCTATCATAGGCTATACCTTCAACTAGACGGTAGGTCATCCTCTTTTCACTACCTCATTCACGTCCTCTTGAGCATTTTCATTGCCCTTTTACCACTTGGTCCTTTTAACTAAATGGTTCTTAGTCTTCATTGCACATTATCGAACCATCTAAGTCTACCTTTCCTCATCTTATTACCTATTGGTGCTACTCCTAAGTTCCCTCAAATCCATTTATTCATAATTCTATCCTTCTACATCTTGGTACTCATCCATTCCAACATTTTCATTTCAACTACACTCGTCATATGAACATCACTATATGAGAATGTCTGTAATTTGACTATAAAAATGGGCTAAATTCGACAACCGAATTCAGTTGATTTTAGTGCATTTATATAGTCGAATTTATTCGACGGCACTTGGCCGTCGAATTGACTTTTTAGGGATTAAAATGCGACAACGCCCTACTCTCTCTCTCTCTCTCTCTCTCTCTCTCTCTTCTCGTAAGTGCCTTGGTTTGTCAATAACACGTGTCTGTGTGTCTTAAGTTGGTTGAGCCCCATTGGAAGACAACGGCATTTGAAGACTTAAAGACTCACGGCATCAGGGTGTGAAGACATGTAAATTAAGGTGCCTTGGTGAACCTAGCCCTAAAACCCTTTAGTTCCAAAACAACAAACCTCTAAATGACACACATCAATAGGAAAACCTTGATTTATCATCCCAAGCCTTAGAGTTAAATGTAAACAAGTTTACATAGGCTTTTAGAGGTTCAAAGTTGTTGATGATTAGAAACCAAAATTAGCAGAATTCAAAGGTTTGTTGATTCAATCGACAAATTTATCGATTCGATCGATAGATCCTATCGATTTAATCAAAACTGCTAAAAAGTGTTTAGTAACCTGTTGATTTGAGTCAATCGTATCTACAATAGAATCTACAGACTTGTAGATTCGATCTTTAAACCTGTAGATCGAATCTACAGTTAGCCATTTAGAGATCCGTTGAAGTTTTTTTTTTTTTTTTTCCCTATATAAATGATTATTTAGACTTTGAAAAATTAGATGGGTTTTTTTATGGTGAGAGAGCCTTTGTGCAAACAACACGTTAATTCTTCACTTAGGCTCTAATCCAATGAGTTCGTGCTATCTTTCATGTATTTAGTCACTACTTGAGCATTCCAAGCTCTATTTGAAGATAAGCATATTCTCTTGCATTCTCTTGAGGTTAGACCTTGATCCTATAGGTAAATCTTTTTTCTATCATCCTTTAGAATACCCATTTAAGTGAATCCCCTCTTAGAACCAGCTATACCTTGGTTGTAAGAGATTTAACACCTATCCCACTCTCCTATTTTCTTGACATCCTCATAAGTATATCATTGTAAGGTGGCCAATTGTAGGAGTTGAAGAAGATCTACTTCAAAGATCAAAGGAGCTAAAGAAAACCTTATTCAAGTTTGAAGAAGCATCTCAAGACTTGTGCTACAAGAGGCTCATCCAAACTTGTAAGAATTTTGTTTAGAATCATTTATTTGACGTCAAAGTCCTTATGTAGGCCACTAGAGGGTGTGTATGTGTTTGGTTCTTGTGTGGGACCATTCTACATTTTGTGACCTAAACTCGATTAAGCTTCTATGTGAGCCATCGATGGGTGTGTACGTGTAAGTCTATGTGTATACGTATAAATCTTTGTGTGAGCCAATGATGAGTATATACGTGAATTAGTTGTTGTCTATGACTAATCATGTAAGATCTTATATAAGACACTGACAGGTGTGTATGTAGTTCTTGTGTAGGATTGCAAAGGTTAGTAGTAAATCTATAGAAAATCATTGTAAAGATTAATTGTGAACCTATAAAAGACCATTGAGATAGTGAAATTTGAAAAACTTGAGTTTGAGTTCATCATCTGAGAGTGGAGTAGTGATTTAGCCAAACCACTATATATCATTGTGTCTGTGACTTCTTAATTGTGTACGTAATTCTATTTATACTTGTGATTTGATTTGTTTATTTTATATAGATGTTTGAATATATTGTATGTTAGGTGTTTATTTTATTGTCTAGACTATATATCTCTATGTCACATCATAGCATACTTTGTACGTATAGTTGTATCTCTTATAGTCAATGATCTTAGACCCACTTTACCTTGTGGCCTAATTTGATTAATTGTCAAATATTTTTAAAAGGTCCTATTCACCCTCCTCTAGGACTTATCCATAATTATAAGCTTCTAAGCTAGGCAAACCGCAATTTCATCTTTTTTTCTCTCGCCAGTTGTCAGTGAGCAGGAGCATCTGCAGCGAAGAGATATTTCTCTTCTCTTTCTCTTCTTATTCCATTTGAAGTTAAAATCCCTAATTATGAATCGGTAAATCGAAATCCCTAATTAGGGATTTCAATCTATGGTCCAGCTCAGTAAGCCACTGGAAAAGCTCTATGGGCCCCACAATGAAGCGTGCGTTTATCCACCTCTTCCATCCATTTAGGAGAATTATTTGGATTGCATTTGGGGGACTGCTTCGAATTACATTTGGGTGACTGTTTTCATTTGGAGGATTGTTTGGAATTGCTCAATGGGACTATATGGTAGCATTTGGGGGACTATTTGGAATTGCTCAGTGGGATTGTATAGAATAACATCTGGGAGACTGTTTGGATCGCAGGATTAAATGGTATGGAATTGCATTTGGGACCAGTTTGGACTATGAGATTAAATGGTATGGAATTGTGTTAGACAACCCCAGGTGCAAGGTTACTGGTGTAGTAATAATTCGATAAGACCGAAATCATCCACATAGATTATATACAAAGCACAAATTATAAATAAGCACCAATTCCAAACACTCTAGATTAAAACTAGAACTAATAATCAATGAGAAATATGAACTTGGGTTTTTAATCAAGTGAATTCAAAGTAAAGGAACACAATCAATAAAAATAACTAAAGTGCCAAGGGTTCACTTATAATTAATCCATAATGCTAATTTCGTCAATTCAAGTTGATAGTTTAATTAGAATCGAAGTCCTATTCTATTCAATCGGAAGATTAATTTAGTTAAATCATCGTTAAAAAGCCAACAAGGATGTGAACTTCAAGTGATTAGTATTATTTGAAGATCAAAGTACTTAACATGTAGAAGGCACAAGCATTCACCATAACCAGAATTACACTGAATCTAAGGTTCTACAAAATTAATACTCTCATAAATTTAAGTAATTAATTTCAGAAAATCAAAAGTGTCTAAAGTAATCAGATCTAACGATTAAACTAAAACTATCACTTTTATTTAAACCAATCAACTAGAATTTGTTGTTTAAACCAAAGTATTTGAATCAATTAAATATAAATATCATAAATTAACTACAAGTTTCACCTCTTAGCCCTAGCTAAGAGATTAGCCAACCATATACATGATTGAACTAATCTCAAAACAGAAAAACAGAAAAACCAAACTAGAAAAGCTAGAAACTCGACATAGACGTTGCTGCACCCTCGTCATTCTCTCTCTCTCTCTCTCTCTCTCTCTCTCTCTCTCTCTCTCTCCTTGCTTGAATGTCTTCGAAAACGAGCCTAGAGGTCCTTAAATAATCGTTAGAACCGACCTTACACTGACTTGGGAAGAGTCCAAACGAAATAGGAAACAAATGACCATCTTCGTCGATCGATCGACAATGCTCGAGCACACCCTCGATCGATCGAACATCCATCCTCGATTGACCGAAAGTTGCCAAAATTGTCAAGTGAATAAACTTACAAAATTCCATGAGTTTCAATCAATCGATCATTGGTTATCAATTGATCGAATTCTTTAAAAAGTGTCCAATGAATTTAGTCCGAAAAACTCTAAATGTCAAGCGCTTCAGTCGGTCAATCGACATCGCTCAAGGGTCGTCGATCGATTAGACCCTCTTGGTCGATTCGATCAATCAAAATCTATTATAAATTAACAATTTTATTCTTTTAGCTCCCGGTCTTCTTTGACATGCATTCTCTTGGCTTTTTTTTTCTTCTCATTTAGCTTAAATACTTAACAAGTTCTCTTAGACTTCTTGCACATGAAAACATACTTAATGAATGCGATTTATTAATGAAATTTGTAGGAAAACAATGCATAGTTAGGGATAAATATGCAATATTTAGTACTCAACACACCATCAACTAGCATTTTCCTAATGCTCGAGCAAAACATGTGAAAATAATTTAAAATTCAAGCTAAAGTCTTTCAGAAGAATGTATCTGTGTATGTTCAAGTTTTCTAAATAATAGGATTCTAAGGCATAATGTAATGAAGATAATGTCCACCTAGTTCTTAGTATAACCAACAATTTATTAAGCCGAGTTCTATATCATTAATTAACTAGTAGAACCATCCTAAATAAAGAGTTCCTAGAGCGCTTTGTAATATCCAATTTAACACTAAAAAGAGAACGACCTTCAATAACAAAGTTAACAATAACAATTAATAAAAGTGGTTAGATCAACCAAAGTCACTAAATCATCTTTCTCTCTTCTTTTCTTCTTTTTGTATAATTGACAACTTTCACTTATGGATCTTTTTTTTTTCTTCTTTTCTCTCTCTTATTTTCTTTCAATTATTCCAAAATTTTTTCTTTTCATTTCTCATTTATTTTTCATAGGGAACCCTTTTCGATGTACTTAAAAAAATTATTCTTTCTCCACATTCTTTTCTAAGGTTCATCAATCTTTGGTTCTTAGCACCTTCACATGATTGTCAAGTTAACAATCACTATATCCAACCTAAGCCTTAAAAAATGAAAATTGGATATGAATAGTGAAATTTGGACTCAATCAATGTTTGAAACTTCTTACTAAATAATTGATGTGAAGAATTCTTTTTCAAAACTCATTGATTAACTAGTCACCAGGCCATAAAAACTCAGATCACTAATGCCTCATCATTCTCAAATTCAGAAAATTTCAAATTTGATTTCACATACACAAGAACAAACTTCTCAAAAGTTTTAAAAAATGTCAATTTTTTTACCCAAAATAAGAAAAATTCCAAAGGAATCCCACCCCCAACTTAAATTTGACATTGTCCTCAATGTTAAAAAAGATCATGTAATGGTAATAAACATCAGAGCAATAAAATAAAGGGGGGATGGGGCGAGGAAGTACCTGAGAGAATGATTTCTCCATCATACAAAGAGAATCATCCACTTTACCTACAATTACTATAACCTAAACCAAAAAAATAAGCCTACCTACCTATTATAAAAAGAGAATCTCCATCATACTAGGAGATTAATCCTAATAAGCGGGATCTTCCAGAAGGATAGACATGTCTTCTGAAGAAAAATTCTCAACAAATGGCTTTAATCGTTAACCGTTCACTTGAAAGTGTTTCCATTCATAGATTTTCTATCTCGATAGCCCTGTAAGGATAGATTATTTTAATAATGAAGGGGTCAGTCCATCGAGATCTCAGTTACTCAGAAATACATTTAATCTTGAGCTATACAAGAGAACTTTTTGATTTGATTCGAATGATTTTCTAAAAATATTTTAATTGTGGAATGCTTTCATTTAGTCCTTGTAAATTTGAAAATTCTCATACACATCATTTCGAATCTCTTCGAGCTCATTCACTTGGAGTTTGCATAGCGAGCTAGCCTTGTCAAGGTTGAAGTCGAATGTCTTTATAGCCCAATACACCCATTGTTCCAACTCAATGAGCAAGTGGCAAGCTTTTCATAAATAAGTCTGTAGGGAGACATTTCAATAGGGTTTTTATATGCAGTATGGTAAGCCCACAATACATTAGTTAGTCAAAGGGACTAATCCTTACAATTGAGGTTTACTATTTTCTCTAAGATATGCTTAATATCCTTATTTGAAATTTCTGCTTGACTGCTCGTTTGTGAGTGAAAGGGGTGCCCACTTTCTGTGGAATGCCATATCTTTTCATTAACGCCTTAAAAGGTCTATTGCAAAAATGGGAGCCTCCACCACTTATTATGGCTTGAGGCGTTCCGAATCTCAACAAAATATTTTCTTTTAAGATTTGTAGAATTGTTCAATGATCATTGGTTCTACAAGGAATTGTACCTCTACCCACTTGGAAACGTACACTGCGAGTAGGATATAGAGGTGTCCAAAAGATGAGGGGAATAATCCCATGAAATCAATGCTCCCAACAATAAAAAAACTTCAATGATCAAGATGGGATTAAGAGACATCATATTTTGACGAGATATTCCACACAAGTGTTAACATCGTTCACACACCTTATAAAACTCATGGGTGTCTTTAAACATGGTCAACCAATAAAAACTACATTACAAAATCTTTGCAGTAGTGTTCTTAGCTAAAACGTGACCACCATATGCATGAGCGTGATAAAAGGAGATGACACTAGATTGTTCATTTTCTAGAACACATCTCCTAGTGATTTGCTATGGGTAATATTTAAAGAGATATAGATCATCCTAGAAAAATCTGCGCACTTTTGCGAAAAATTTATTCTTGTCTTGTGTAGTCCAATAAGATGGGGTTGCACGTATGAAAAGATAGTTTGCAATATTAATGAACCACAGTGGATATGAGACTAAAAAGAGTCATTCGTCAAGGAAATGTGTCCTTGATAGGTGTTATCTCCATGGAATCAGTGAGAGCAAGGTAAGAGAGATGATCAGCCACAATGTTCTTTACTCCTTTCTTATAATGAATTTTTAAATCAAATTCGCAGAGTAGAAGGATCCATCTAAGTAATTAGATCTCAGCATCATTCTCAGAAAGAAGCTACTGGAGAGATGAATGATTAGTAAAAATTTTAATTTTAGATCCTATCAAGTAGGACAAACTTGTCTAAAGTGAACACTATGGCTAGTGTTCCTTTTTAGTAGTGAAGTAGTTCACTTGGGCTGACTTTAGTATTCTACTTTTACAATAGATGACGTAGGGCTTCTTCTCTTTTCTTAGGCCTGATACCACCCCAACTATATAGTCACTCGCATCGTACATGATTTTAAAAGAAATGGACCAATTGGGTGGTTGCATGATAAGTGTACTCGTCAACATGCATTTAACCTTAGTATAAGCTTCTTAACACTCCTTGCTCCACTCGAATTGGTTATCCCTTTGAAGGAGATTGTATAAAGGACGAGAGATGACTGTTAAAGTCCTTTATAAATCTCCTGTAAAATCCTACATGTCCAAGGAAGGACCGCATATCACGTATGCAATTGGGTAGTAGTAGAATATTGACAATGAGATCAATTTTAGCCTTGTCTACATTAATTTCATTGGACAATATGATATGTCCAAGGACAATCCCCTTTTATACTATAAAATGACATTTCTCTCGATTTAACACGAGGTTCTTCTCCTCACATCGTGTCAAGACCAAACGTAATTGGTCTAAACACTCATCGAAGGTACAACTTTTAGAAAATGCCCAACCATCTAAGAAAATATTGAGTATTCATCTCTGGAAGGTCGCAAGAGCTTACATAAGCTGAATAGCTTCCTTCAGTAAGCAAAGGTGGCAAACGGGCAAGTAAATGTGATCTTCTCTTGAACTTCTAGGGCAATTTCAATTTGGTTATACCCAAAGTAGCCATATAAGAAGTCGTAATAGGAATGACCAGCCAACCTCTCTAGAATTTGATCAACGAATCATAGAGGGAAGATGTCTTCCCTCGTCACCGTATTTAGCTTCCCATGATCAATACACATACGCCAACTTGCGGTGACTCTAGTTAGTACAAATTCATTGTTGGCGTTAGGAACAATGGTGATTTTGAATTTCTTAGGAACCACTTGATTTAATTAGACTCACACATTGGCTATCATAAATTGGGTAAATGATACACACATTTAATAGCTTCAACACCTCTCATTTAACCACTTCTTTTATATTGAGATTTAGATGCCTTTGTGGTTGTCAAGTAGTTTTGGCATTATTTTCAAGGTGTATGCAGTGAGTACAAATCAAGGGATCAATTCCTTTAAGATTCACAATAGTCCTATCCGATGGCTCCTCTATGTTATTTGAGTACTTTAATCAACTCACACTCTTTGTCTTTCTCCAAGTGAGAAAAAATAACTATAGGATATGTTTCATCTTGACCTAAATAAATATATTTTAATTTAATGGGTAATGATTTTAGGTCAAGCTTCGACACTTCAACACTAGACGGTAAAGGCTTGGAGTTGGTTAATAAAATTTTCAAATTGGGGCCTTCACCGGTTAGGTTCGATTACCAGCATGGAATTCAATAAAGCATTCACAACTTCTTTAATCATATCATCATTAGAATCCAAGAAGTAGGCGATGCACGTTTCTAAAGGATCAGGAGATTCAGTTTCAAGGAACTCATCTTTCATGATAGAATCATTCATGTTTATGTCGTGGACCTCCTTAGTTGTAATGCCTTGAAATTCGAGGGTTGAGCACATCCTCAATCCTCGAGTTCTCGGGTGTCACTTTTAAATGTGGAAGTGTAGTTTAATAGCAAAATCCAATGACACCAAACCAATTAACGAAGATTAAACTAAATAGTGTATAAAAGATTGAAATTAAATTGGTATCACAACACTCATAATAGTATTCGTACAAATATCCAAGTCAAAATAAATTTCAAATAGCTTGAGGCTCAATATACCTTGACTAAGAGGCATACAAAATCTGATAATATGCTACAACCACTCTCACAATAGATACACAACGGTGTCATGCCAGAATAGTCCTGCATATCTATCACAATGGCACTAAAAGCACCTGTATTAAAAATATCTGGTTTGTGTTTTAGAACACCGTTCCATGCAGGAGTGAGTAGCTAACTTAGTGGTACCATTATTTATAAGTTGCACAAATTATCAATCACAATCAAGTATAAGTAACAACAAACTTCTTAAATTAGTTACTTAAATGCATGAATGGTATGATATGCAGATGCATGCCCAAGCACCGTTATCTATCACTGTTCAAGCAGTCAGCAATGTGGCTCGTCACCAACATCACCTGCACAAAGTATGCATTCCATGATGGCTTATATGCATGATTAGTCAGGGTATTTATTAATGCATATTTAAATAACAAGTTGATGAAGCTAAAATACTACTATTATATTTATCGATTATGTGGTTTGTAGCGGTCGTAGCAGCTCCTCACCTGTGACCCTTGATCCATTTTAGGGCTCGTCACCCAGAGATATATGGTAAAGTAAAGGCTTGTAAACTAACGGACAATCAAGGCGAAAGGGCTCGTCACCCGATCATATACAACATGAAAGGCTTGTCACCCTAGCATAGGTCAACAACTCAGGACATGGTGTCCCATACTACCATGTATGACTCATGAGTCTTGGTTGGATCGTATTATGCTAACGGTTCGAGGTGGACTTTTACAATAGAAATGATGGTACATTAGATTATTTAGGGTGTGATAAAAGAAAACAACTATAGTTATGTTCAGCCTGACATTGGACTAATACGATTGATGATGGAGAACCTCAGGGAAAATTGGCATTAGGCGCACATGATTCGCTTAACTCTAAACTACAATCGGTCTCCCATGTACTAGTATAGACTAAAAACTTTAGGATGCTACGCATATCCTCATTCAAGAATAATACAACTCTATGATGAAGACTCATATACTTGAACATATATACATTTGTTATTAAGTTACACATTTTGATTATACTACACATGCTTGGCTGAATGGGCAATGTACTAATGTTATGCTTACTTGTTTAGGGGTGAACTTGAGTAGATTATATGCTTTCTCACTTATTGTTCCGCCCATTTATACCCAGATGCTTACTTGTTTAGGGGTGGAAAGGTTGTTGCTACCAGCTGTTCCTTCACTACTCAAGATATGCAAAACTTCCTTTCGATTTACTAAGATGACAAGTTTCGACAGATTGAAATTTTTAGACCACACTCTTCTGCGATTTCCTGACACTACCATGTGTCAGAAACTTCTCAAATCATCCATAAGAAGAGACTTTAATTAAGAGGTAACAAGCGACTCCCATTTTCTCCATTGTTTATTTCTTTATTTCTTCTTAAAAAGAGCTTCAGTACCTTTAATTTATTTCTTTCTTCTGGGTAGCAAGCATGTGTTTGTGACTTGAGGAACTCCTTCTACCTGAGTTTATAGAAAAGTTTGACTATTTAGGATATTTTTTAGATATATTGAGATAATAGTTCTGAAAATTAGGTTTCAAAATTTGTCCAATGAGTTGTTGAGTACATATACTTGTTTCCCTAAGATTTTTCAACTTACCCAATTCATGTTACTCATTATCCTTTTAAACAACTAACAGTGACTTGTTGATGTAGGCTCATTGTATAAAAGGTGCAAGTAGTAGTAGTAGTAAGACTTCGTATGCTATTTTTTCTTTGCACTCTTCATATAGATGGGCATTAATTGCCATGCTCGTTCAAAATTGTTTGAGCTTGAGTCACAGTTAGAATACTTCAAGCTTTCATTCTGATATATAATTTTTTTAATACCGGATTGAGTTCCTACAAATATTTCTTTTCTCATGGACCTTCTATAAGGATTGTGATTGCATATCATCTGAGGGGTAAGTATGCTTTACTTAATGGTTTCTTTGTAGCTTCTTTTCTTCTTTAATAAGATTAGTTTATGACTAGGCACAAGTTCTCAACACGTTCTCTCACATAGAACACAGGATGATGGCTTTTTCTTTCTTTATTTTTTGTAGTCTTTGGTGATTTTACTGGTTCAGATGCCCCATTATAAATTGAGTCTGTATTCAAGTGTCTTATTTGTTTATTCCTTAATTTGATTTTTATGGTTTTTTTAGTTCTCTTTGCCTTTAGGGTTATTGTAAAGTGATAATTAATAGCAGCTATATATCTTATTGGCCTTTCCAGTGTAGGAAGCACCTTATAACTCTTGTCGTTGCTAACTAAGAGGGCAATGTTTCTGATGCCTGTCCTATTTCCAAAATCACAAGGCCAAGGTTAGGTTCCGCATAGCACTGGATTGAAAATTGGGTTATACAAACCTATATGGACCTAAGTGTCCAAAGAATGTGTCTGATAGGCCATTAAGGGAATGAGTTTGTTTGTGGCCACATGGTACTACATGCTTGGGCTGTTAGATGAACTGGGACCCTATGTCCCCTGCAAACTAATGTAGCTAGACTCAAGACTAAAGTAAGTGCAGGGAATGTGAAATTACTGTACCAGAAATTTGAATTATAGGTGGCTATTATCTCTTGTGATGAGTTAGCCTTTCTTAAGCTTTTGGCACATACTATCAACTAAAGTTCAGACAAGTTACACTTTTCATACATGTGCATACTATATGTGCTAACAAGATGAACATTTATGTGATCCGAGCCACTCCTATGACTTTCTTATCCTAAAAGTTGTGTGGATCGGTCAGGTAGGCAATATGTGTATATTGTATGTGGACCATTGGCCAATTTCTTTCAACAATCCATTTCAGTTGTGCACGTGAGTTATCCTACACCCAATCAGAATATTTAATTGTACATCTTTGTACAATGATGAATCCATACAATAAACAAAGGTTGGTTAAACATTCCCTTGCTAATTGAAATTCCTTCATGTCAGGCATCACTTTGCTATTCATAGAACCACCTGAATGATAAGGTGGTGGCTGTATGTTTTCAAGGCTGGTGAAGTGCTGAATGGTAATATGTTCGGATGGTTTCTTTTTTAGCTTTGTTTACTAATTAATATATGACTTAATGTTTTTTTTTTTTTTTGGGGGGGGGGGGGATTTTTTACCTAAGTATCTATTTTAGCAGACTCAAAGAATCAACATTGTGATAAATGGACTAACTCTAGACCCTGACCCATAAATCACCATAATTATTTCATATACATACATGTGTGCGCAGTAAGCAACAACACAAATTGAAAGCAACTGGCTGGTCATGAATTTCATAAATGAGTTAAGTTAACATAATTTCGATCCATATCAAATTTTGGAAAGGTACATTTTATGAGGAGATATTTTCTTTCATTAATTTTCATAGATCTTGTGAATTCTCCATCTGTGTCAATTCTCCATTATTCTTTATTTTGTAATTTGATTTTTTCATTATTACTCTATTGTGATAACTGCATCATTTTAATGTGCTTAATCATAAACCCAACACTGCCACGCATTCAACATGCACTTGTTCCAATTCATCCTCAATTCACAAACTACATTTTTTACATTTGTGGATGTCTTGTGGTTAGTTTATAATATTCTTGAAAATGTGACATCATTTTTCACATTTTTTGTACTGGGTGTCTTAATTTGTTACTAATGGCATCAAGATACTTGATTCTGCTAAGAATTATAGAGGGTTAAGCAGGTACAGAGTTCCATGTGCTATACAGTTTCAGTCAGTCATAATGGCATGGTTCTCTTGTCACTAATGTCCGTCTTTTATAACCTGTCTTTGACCCTAACACATATCATATGGGGTTTATGTATGATCAAGTTCCTCAAATGTGTTTCATTATTTGAGTATTGCAGAGCCGGTTGAATTTTCACCTTACCATGAAAGAGAATGAGTCTTCTTCTATATTAGGTTGGAATTTCATCAGTGCTCTTTATTTCTTTGCATTTGAGATTATAATGCATGAAGACAAAACTTGTTGGTTAAATCTAAATTACTATGCAGCTGGACACTAGAAGGATCTTAAATAGATTAGCAAAAGAAAACTTAAAGCGGTTGGGTTGCATGGTGGCAAAGCTAGCTCATGCTAATGCAATGACTGTACTTATCATTTTTTAGTGCCCGAGTATCAAGCATTATACTCTACTATAGTATTAAAGTTCTTTTTCAATTAGTTATTGAAGTGGAAGCTAATATTTGAGATAAGCTTTGATACTCTAGTGGAGTGTGAGGAACGATAAGCAGGCATCCTAGTGTATACATAATTTTGTATGCATCTATACATCTATACAACTAGAGCCTTAGCCATTTGTATTGATCAACAATTATCACCTGGTACTTGATTAATTTCCGTGGAAGCTCGCCTTTCCACCCTCCCAGCCCTCCCTTTCGAAAAGGGGTTGCGTGAATCGCCGTTGTGCCACTAGCTTGCCTCTTTCTTGAGGGCTTTTTTCAGTTGTCGTATTATCGTTGGGTATGTTTAGATGAGTTCGTATAAGACCAGAGTCGCCACTAGCCGGTTACTTCGAATCTACAGTCGGCTGGACCTCGTAGAAACTTAGAGAAGGGAATCCAAAGATTCATTTCTCTAAAATGACTCTTTTTGATCTGTGGTTAGAGATTCAAGGTAAGGGATCACAGGTTACAGGGTGGGAAGGTGTTAGGCACCTACTCTGCCCGTACCGAGGTACTGTCTTTACTCCACAGAATTAAACTAATACTGAAAAGTCTGAATTATTCATCGTACATTCTCATGAATGATATGATGCATGAATGTAGATCCAAACAGTAAGAGCTTTTGATGAGAAGGTTTCCATTAACAGATAAGCCTAGAACATACGCTCGAACTGACAGGTGCTTTATGCGAGATGTATGATGTGTATTTGATCGATCAGAGTTTCTGATGAGTTAATCCTGGATGAGCCGGCAAACTTCAGAATAGATACTAAGTCTAACCAAGTGCTTATGGTGGAATGACAAGCAGGGGGGTTGGAAGAATAGTAAATGTTGCACTTATACTAGATGCGAATGGGATGATGCTGATATAAGTATAGTTGGATGGACAGAGGTTTCGCAAGGGTTAGCTTCGAGATACTAAGATCGAAACTTAAATGACTTGAGAAGCTTGAACCAGGGTCAGGTTGGGCTGGACCCAAGGCTAGACTCTTCTCACTCGGGCTCTCCTTGGTGGAGGAATGGGCTAAATGGATGGAGATGGGCTCGGAAATCGGGGTTTTCTTTGGGTGTTGAGGGGATTATCGAAACAAGAGGGGGATGGGGTATTTATAGTTGCGGAGAGTGGCAGCTCTTGTAAATAGGGACTGGCGGCCCTCAGACGGCCGCCTGTACGGTCTCTCTGCTTTAGATTCGGAGCCTACGACCTTCGAACCTGAAGTAGAAAAGTCTGAGGTTCGGGGTTCCGAGCCACTCCAAAGCTACGGCTCGGAACTATGTAAGTTGACTGGGTTTGAAAGATGGGTTTGACAAGGCGAGTTGACTGGGTGTAAGGGCTGGACTGACTAAGTGAGTTGACTTGGTGATTTGACTTAGCGAGTTGACTCACAAGGTTGACTTTTTTAGGATTTTTGGATTGGTTTTTTCTATGGATGGTTTTTCGGCTTGATGTTTAGGGGTGAGTTGATTGGGTTTAGGCTTAAGTTGGGCTATGGATTGGGGCTTGCAAGGGTGAGTTTGACTGGGTTTGGACATGGGGTTTGGGGGTATGGACTTCCATCCATTCAGCTATCTCAACTAGCTTTGTAGCCGAAGGTAGGGTGTCTACAATTTCTCACCATTTTAATGATTTACTTTTGGCATCTAAAAATTTAAGATTGCAGGAATCTATTTTTTTATTCGTAATCTTGCCGCTCACGAAGTTCTAACCAATTTACCTGGTGTCATAAAGATTTTTCCCACAAATCTTAGTAAGTTCTTCTAAGTTTAGCAATCTTTTGAGCTCACTATATTTTAGCTTTGTACTTTCTTTTTGGAGGGGTGCATTCTTTATAAAGTTTTTAAATACTTGGTCCATCATTTGGGCTGTGTTTCAGATTCTCCGTCCTTGAAGTTTTTTGAATGCAAGGGGATTTCAAGTGGGAGTAGATTCTCGATAGTCTCCTTGTAGCTTGTTAGCTGTGTACCTCAGAGACTTGGTAAATTCAGCTTCCCTTCCTTTGTTTAGGTTTTGGTGAAATGTTGGAGAACTTGGTTTTTATGTAATTCTTTGTTTCTGAGTTGTCTACCTTGGGAAGATTTGCTAACCAACACAATCTTTTAATAGATATGAGGACTTGGCCCTGACGTTATGTAAAATGTATAGACCATCATCCTCATCCTCGTGTGTGTCATAAGAGAACCTCTCTTTTAACATGTATATCATAAGAGCACTTCTCTTTCAACATTGTCCATGATATTGATATTGTGGTCCTTGTGTGCAGGAACTTGGTGGCTAATAATTTCGTATTCGATAGTTCTAGCAGCAGGTGCTTATCAATGTCATTTTTAAATGAGTCAAAACAATAAAAGGGTGTTAAATGAGATAAAACATTGGTTAACACTAAAACCAATAAAAGGGCCAAACATCCTATAGATGAGATACAACATGACTTTTTACCACACATTTGAATTAGTTTAAATTAATATTTTCACTCATTATTGAGTTTATTTGGGATGTAATAATTTCTTATTGCTATTTTGTTTTTCAAGTTGTAGGTAAAGATGGATGTGGGCTGGCAGGTAGTCGGTAGGGATGAATGAGGGCTGGTAGGTTGTAGGCAGGGACAAATGGGGGATTTATTTATTTATTTATTATTATTTTATTTTTATATATTCAAAATCATTCAACTTATTTTTGTAAATATTATATACTTTTATTGTAAAGTAATACAATGTTTGTTTATTTAACTTACTATTGTAAATATTATATATTTTTGTTTAATGCATTTTTAATTATGTTGTGCAATATTTTTTAGGTTTCCAATATTAAAAAGCAATACTGGTTTCATATATATATATATATATATATATATATATATATATATATATATATATATATATATATATATATATATATATATATATATAGTCAGCACCACATATACAGGTGGTCAAGAAGTTTTGCCAGAGCTCATTGAAGAGCTGGTTGGGGGCATTTACTGGCGCTTCAATACATCTGTACCGGCACTTTGAAAGGCTTATACCGGCGTTCTGATAGTCTAAACAAGCATTTCCCGAGGCTTTTGCACATCTTTTCCAGCGGTTTTTAAGCCTTTATTGGTGAACCTCCAAAACCTCCCGGCGGACAAGATGAGCACCGGGAAATGTTTCTGGATGCTAGTAAACCTCAGTAATGGCGCCGGGAAAAGAGTTCTGACAGCCGGTAAATCATTTAGCGATGCCTCCTATTTTCGGTGAATGCCTGACCGTCGGGAAAACATTTGCTAGCAGTTTTGGATACTTTTGCCGGCGGTTTGGACTGCCGTGAAAGGTCTATTTTCGTGTAGTTTTATGTGGTTAAGGGGCCACACATATATCATAATTTCATATGGTTAAGTGGCCATTCATATATCATAGGATCACATGATTAAGTAGCCACCCACACACACACACACATACCACAAATTCACATAATTTGGATTTGGTGGCCATGAAGTTATTACAAATTCACATAGTTATGTGGACCACACAATATCACAATTTTATATAGGTAAGTAGGTCATACAATATCATAAGTTCACATAGTGGGCATGGACAGCCCGTCTGGAATAAACATTGTGATGGACCCGTAGTTTTAGCGGATAGTGCGGATAAAACATGTATCACGGCGGACCCCACTGTCCAGTGGACAACGTGGATTCAATATGTCATCAATATAGGTTTTGCTGTGCAGTAGACCTGCAACGCGGATAAAACATATCATCAAGGTGGGTGTAGACACCCCACCTTCGGCTACACTGTTGGTAGAGATAGCTGGTTGAACGGAGGACCATACCCCCAAATCCCAAGTCCAAACTCAGCCAAACTCACCCTTGTAAGCCCCATTCCATAGCCCAGTTCAAGCCTGAACCCAGTCAACCCAGTCCTAAACACCACCCAGAAAAACCCCCCATAAAAAAGGCCAGTCAAAAAATCCCAAAAAAAGTCAAACTCACTGGGTCAACTCGCTGAGTTAACCCGCTGAGTCAACCCGTCGAGTCAACCCGTCGAGTCAAAACACCGAGTCAACCCGTCGAGTCAACCCGTCGAGTCAAACCATCGAGTCGACCCGCTGAGTCAACTCGCTGAGTCGACCAGCGAGTCCAACAGCAGCCCCGAGGGAACGGCCGTACTCGCTGGAAACCGAGGAGCGGCCGTACGGGCGGCCCATGGCAGGCCGCCCGGACAAAATTACGCAATCTGCCATTGTCCGCTGCTATAAATACCCCCCTCCCCTTCTCATTTCAACAATCCATTCGAAGCCATTCGAGTCTATTTCAGCCCGAGAGCTCTGAGTCTATCTCTCCACCCTTTAGCCCATTCCTTCACCAAGGAGAGCCCGAGTGAGGAGAGCCTAGCCCTGGTCCAGCCCAGCCTGACCACTGGTCCAAGCCTCCCAAGCCATCTAAGTCTTGATACAGCCACTCGAAGCCAATCCTTGCGACACCTCCGTCCACCCAGCTACTCATTTTCCAGCATCATCTCATTTGCATCTAGCATAAGTGCAACATTTACTTTTCTTCCAACCCCCTTGCTTCACTACAAGCACCTTGATTACTCAAACACACATGCATATGTCTTTATATTAAGCACCTGTCAGTTCGAGCGTATGCTCTGGGCTTGCCCGTTGTTGGAACCTGCCCATCAGAAACTCTTACTGTTCAGACCTGCATTCACGCTTCACCATAAAACACCTTGATCATTCAAGCACACTGCATACGTCTTATATTAAGCACCTGTCAGTTCGAGCGTACGCTCTGGGCTTGCCCGTTGCTGGAACCTGCCCATCAGAAACTCTTACTGTTCAGACCCGTATTCATGCATCATGTCATCCATGAGAATATACGAGGATTAAACTAGACTTTCAAGTATCCGATCGATTCTGTGAAGTAGAGACCGTACTTCGGTACGGGCAGTGTGTGGGGTGCTTAACCTCTTCCCACCCTGTAACCGTGATCCCTTACCTTGAATCTCTAAACGCAGATCAACAGGAGTCATTTTAGAGGAAGGAATCTTCGGATTCCCTTCTCTAACGTTTCTACGGGGTCTAGCCGACTGTAGATTCGAAGTAACTGGCTAGTGGCGACTCTGGTCTTATATAAACTCATTTAAACATATCCAGCTTAACACGACAACCAAACAAAGCCCTCGAGAACGAGGCAAGCCAGTGGCACAAACGGCGATTTCGCACTCACGCATCTCTTCTTCTTCTTCTTCCGAAAGGAAAGGGAGAACGACGTCGTGTGGGAGCGCGGAGAAATCGGCGAGGGTCCACAGAATGGCGACTCCACTGGGGATAAGCTAGTCCCACTAGTCGTGATCCGACTTGAAAACAGAATCTTTCCCGTACTTGAAAGTCATTAATCCTCATACAATCTCATCTGCATAGCATTCTACCCAAAACCCAAAACAAAAAAAAATAGAAAATTCCAAAACCAACAAAAAATAGAAAATCCCAAAACCCAAAAAGAGTATAGTCCTCACCATTGCGCCACCTCGGGCTCAACGTGTTCGGAGACAGCTTCCCTTCCGCAGCATAATCCGCACTCGGGCTCAGCAAGCCATGTCCGACCACGAAGAAGAAACTCATCACTTCCCTGCTCTCGAAATGACCGAAGCGCAACCTCCAGCGCAACAGCCCGTTGATAATACGCCAATCATACAAGAATTGGCACAAGGAATGAGAGCAATGCAAGAAATGCTCTTACAATTCATGCAAGCACAGGCCACCGCAGCAGCCAACAATCAAGTTGGCCCAGTTCAGCAATCTCAGCAACCATGCCGGGTGCTCCCGGCCTCCAGTTCAAATCAAGCACAACCATCGGAGTCTGCCCAAGACTACCGACAACAGCCATCTCAGCCCTTCACTGTGGGGCATCCTTCTCAATATTTTCCTGCGACGACAAGGCCATCTCAGAGCACCTCCGTTGCAGGAACATCCAGTCAGCTTCCAGTCAATCTTGCAAACAACAATCTCAGTAGATCTCAGCACGTCCCCGCCGATGGGACACCTTTTCAATTTCAGCACATTCCCGCCGATGGGATTTCAATTCAATTTCCAGCAACAGGGACAGCACTGGCGAATGCCCACAATGGGGGTCAGTGTCAAGCCCACATCAATCAGCGGACAGTGGCGAATACCCAACAAGGGGGTCACTTCCCAGCATCTCAGCCTCCTGCAAACAGGAGCACTTTTCAATTCCAGCACATCCCCGCCGATGGGATTCCAGTTAATTTCCAGCAATCTTCAATTCAGCAAAATCCAGTTAATTTTCAGCAATCTTCAATTCAGCAAAATCCAGTCAATTTCCAGCAGGTTCCAGTTCAACCTTCAGTACAGTCTCCAGTTCAGTTACCATCATTTCAAGCACAAGTTCATCAGAATCCAGTTCAGTCATCAAATCAATTTCAGCAACCCGCGGTTGCTTTTCAGCAAGCCCATAGGGTCGAAGACATCGACCACTATGCCGAAGAAGAACATGCCTTACTCCAGGAGGCACCAGTCGCTCGAACAGATCACTCAGGACTGGACGAGTTGCGGGAGCAGTTCCAGATCTTGCAAAATCAGCTTCAGCGACAGCAAGGAATCGACTTACCTTCGACCAAGTTCAGAGACTTGTGTCCTTTCCCAGATGCTCAGGTACCTCAAAACTTTGAGGTTCCAAAGTTCAAAAGATACGACGGCAGCGGTTGTCCCACAGCACATCTCAAGGCCTTCTGTGGAGAGCTGAGTGCAATCTCAGGAAATGAAGGGGCCCTCATTCGATTGTTCCAAAAATCTCTGAAGGGCGATGCCCTAGATTGGTACACTTCATTGGACTGCCACCGCATCAGAACATGGGAACAGCTCTCCCAGGCTTTCGTCGACAGATTCGCATATAATCTCAACATGGCGCCCAGAAGAGCCGACCTTGCAGCACTCAGGCAAAGGAGTGATGAAACACTATCAGCTTATGTGGGACGTTGGCGAGCTATGGCAGCCAGAATGCGGACACCCATCGACGATGAAGAACAAATCTCCATGATTGTTCATTCAACATACCCAGGCATATCCGGGTATCTCATCTCGCATCCATATGCGAATTTCTCACAATTGATCCGTGCTGGAGAGCAAGTTGAAGCAGGAATCCGGGCCGGGACGATCTCCCCATGGCCTCATCAAGCCACTCCAGTCAAGAGGAACAGAGTGGAAGGAAGACCTATCGGGCACGGGAATGGAAACCGCAGTGGTTCTCCTCCCCGCCCAACAGAGGTAAACAACATCAACACCGCTGCTCAAGGAAATCAACGTGCTCCCCCACAAGGACGTCAACAGTATCAACAGAATCAAGTTCAGCATCAGCCTCAGCGATATCAGCCACAACCGAATCCTCAGCCACAGCCACCTCGACAACAGCAGCAGTTCAGGGGAAATGGCCAATACTCATACCAGAACAGGCAGAATTACAGGGAGTTCAGGAAGTTCACTCCACTCAGTCAACCACTTAGTCAAATCATGACTACGCTGGTACAAAAGCAGTTACTCACTCTGATGACCCCTAGGCCTCCGCCTCATCCTCTGCCTCCAAATTACCGAGAAAATGAGTACTGTGCCTACCATCAAGGACGTGGCCACGCCACTGATCGATGCTATACTTTGAAAAATGCTATACAAGACCTAATTGATGACCGCAAGATCGTCATCTCGGTCCCTGGAACTTCTCCAGCAGCTTCCACCAACATCCTTCAGAATCCTCTGCCTCAGCATCCAACGGACCCCAGTTCGTCTCGTGGCCCTGCCGTCAATAGTATAGAAGAAGGGGACCATATCGATCGCTTCTTCTCCCCTATTCAGTCCATTCATGCCTACACCTATGAGCCAACAAATCCTCCTCCAGTCTTGCAAGGGGCAAGTCCCTTTCTTCCTTCAATCTCCGAGCCAGTAGTGCTTGAAGGAGCACCTCCATACGATATACCAGTTGTTCAAGGGGCACCTTACAACCATTCAAGATGGGAACCAGTCGTCCTGGAAGGAGCACAATCATACATTGAGCCCACATACGAACCTGTCATCTTGCAAGGGGCAACTCCAGAACAATCCAATCCGCAATGGAAGGATTACACTCATCAGCAGCAAGAGCCCGTTGTCTTGGAAGGAGCTCTTCCAGTCAAACCTGTCATATTGCAAGGGGCAAGTCCCGGAGGCGTATCAATCACGCTACGGCAGCTCGGACGAACAGAGAAACCTCCTGCCATATCAAGAGGACCAGTATTCATTCCATGGGAGCCTCCCGCCCCAGGAACAGTCAAGCCAGGACCACGACCTTATGTGGTCTATGAAGACAAGCCTCGATACTACCCCTTCAGCACAGGCAACAATGTAGTCCTTAAGGCAAAAGCTCCATACGAGGAAGATCTGGTACCCACACAAGCACCGTTGCAAGAACCAGTGGTCCTAGAAGGCAAAAGGGAGGAAAACTACAAAGAGGTTCCATGGCACTATCCAGAATGTGCGGAAGTGGGAAACATGAATCCCAACGGGCGTTGCATCCGAAGAGATAATCAAAACAGAGGAGATCCCAAAGGCGTCCTCTCAGGCCTCGGCAACAAAAATGAAGCCGCATACGATGTAGCAACTCAGCTCAAGTCAATCCCTGCACAAATCTCAGTATGGGAGCTACTCTGCACATCTCGCATACACCGAGAAATGTTTGCCAAAACCTTGAACGATGCTCATGTCCCCTCCGATACGGCACCGGAGATGATAGCATTGATGATTGGACAACTCCTGGCTCCACGTGCCATCACCTTCACTGATAATGAGTTGCCACCAGAAGGACGCGATCATGGCCAATCCCTCAACATAGCCTTACGATACAAAGACCTCTGTGTTCCGCTGGTCCTTATCGATAATGGCTCAAGCTTAAATGTCTGCCCACTCAAGACTGCGGAACGTTTGGGAATCAGTCCCTCTTCATTTCGACCCAGCACCATATGTGTCAGAGCATTCGACAACACCCGCCGATCAGTGGAAGGGGAAGTCGACATAGAGGTACAGATAGGCCCGGAAGTCTCCACCATCACATTCCAAATCTCGGATATATCAGCCTCTTTCAACATGTTGCTCGGACGGCCGTGGCTGCACAAGGTTGGAGCTGTGCCATCAACCTTACATCAACGGGTGAAGTACATCTGTGGAAATCAAGTGATCTCTATCCACGCAGAGAAGGAGCTCATCATTCCTTCCAATGCTACTGCCACTGAACCAGACATCCCGGTCATCGATATCCAACACTCTAAAGAAGACATCCCATTTCACAGTTTCGAATTCGAGACTGTGAACTCTATCGCCAATCCAGAACCGATAAGGGTGGACCGTGTCTTTTCACCGGCAGAGCGTCTGAGCCTCAAATACCGAATGAAGAACCACTTCAAGTCCAGAAAGGTATCGCTAGTATATAACCAACGCAAGTGGGGACTCGGATACAGGGCAACCTTCATGGACAAAAGGAGGAAGAAATTTCGGTGCTCACCCATCCAATTCGTCAAGCCAGGAGAACCTTGCAAAGATCCAGGAGGGAATCAACCGACTGCACTACACAAAGGCCTCCCGATGAGCCTAGTTTGGGCTACGTGGCCCCCCATTTGATGGGATCAGATTCTCGAACCCTCTAAGCCTCCAGAAGAAGGAGGAAATGATGAAGACGAAGAAGGAAGACAAATACAGCAGCTTCAGGACCAGGTTACCCTGACACCTGCTCCCAACCAGGGGCACAACCTGCCCACTTCTCGCAACCAGGGGCACAACCTGCCCACTTCAATCAGCAAGGGGCACAACTTGCCCATCTCATCACCAATTAGCAAGGGGCACGACTTGCCCATCTCTGCAAAGTCAACATCACCAATCATCAGCCAGGGGCAGAAGCAGCCCATCCATTGGACCAAGAAAGGGAAGTGGCCAGCCCTGGATTGGTCTGATGTTCAGGTTCCAAACTTGTGTCTCACTGTGGAACCAGACGAACTGCAATGCGAGGTAAGTGATCCGGGAGGGACTGAGTACGACTCAGATCTCGAACCTGACCAGCAAGAAGTCATGGTCATTGGGCCAGATCGTGACTCTTCGCCCAAATCATCAACCCCCACCTCTTCAGGGGAGGAAGTGTGGGGTCCTGAATGGTCATCTGTTCCCCTCACTTTTGAATCAGCCAAAGAGCCATCTGAGGGCTCTGGCTTCCAAAAAAAAACGCCTGTTTAGGCAGCAACCGGAACTTTGGAACAAGTTGGGATCAATCATGGTCTGCAATGCCCGCTTGTTCAAAGTCCCGCGAATTTCGAAAAGCCAAAAAAATAAAAAACTTTCAAAAACCAAAAACATCTAGCATCTCAATTTCAGAAAAATCTCAAAAATCAAAAAATATTTCTTTCCCTGCATTCAATAGTGTGCCAAGTTCGTCTAAAGAGTCGCATGAGTTTGAAGTCGAATCATATGATTTCGACATCGAATTAGACTTCGAGCTCATGGGTCTGGACGAAGCTCGGGATGAGGAAGATGATGATCCAGCTCCCGAACTAGAGGATCTCCTCAAAAAGTTCGAATCTAAAGCCAATGTTGTAGCCGATGATTTCGAGATAGTAAACTTGGGGACGCCTGAGATCCCTAGGGAAGTACGCATTGGAAAATCGTTGCCACCTGAGATGAAACAGAAAATGATAGAGTTCTTAGCTCCAAGATTGTCCAACTTCGCGTTCTCATATGAAGACATGCCGGGGCTCGATGAAGAGCTCGTTGTACACCATCTGCCAACCAAGGCAGATATGAAGCCCGTGAAGCAAAAACTCCGAAGAATGAAGCCAGAATGGGCTCTGAAAGTCCGAGATGAAGTCATCAAGCAATACAACGCGGGATTCTTGGTAGTCTCCAACTACCCTGAATGGCTCGCTAACATCGTACCAGTACCGAAGAAGGACGGCAAGGTTCGAATGTGCATCGACTTCCGAGATCTCAACAAGGTTACAATTAGATCAAGATGGCCGTCGAAGATCGCGAGAAGACATCGTTCATCACTCCCTGGGGAACCTTCTGTTACAGGGTAATGCCGTTCGGTCTGAAGAACGCAGGAGCAACATATCAGCGAGCAATGACAGCACTATTCCACGACATGATGAACAAAGAGCTCGAAGTATATGTGGACGACATGATCGTCAAGTCTCGCACAATTGAAGGACACTTTGAAGATCTGAAGAAGTTATTCAACAGATTAGAAAAGTACAAGCTTCGCCTCAACCCTCAGAAATGTGTCTTCGGTGCAGTGGGAGGTAAGCTCCTCGGCTTTATGGTGAGCGAAGATGGCATCAGGGTCGACGCGACCAAAACCAGAGCAATCATCGAGATGCCCCCTCCTAGAACAGAGAAAGAAATTCATGGCTTCCTTGGCAGAATTCAATACATCAGTCGCTTCATCGCACAGCTCACACCCATCTGTGAGCCCATATTCAAGCTCCTTCGGAAGAACGTCCCAAAAGAATGGAATGATGATTGCCAAGTCGCCTTCGACCGCATCAAGAAATATCTCATGAATCCTCCAGTCCTAGTGCCTCCCACTCCCGGACGACCACTATTGTTATACATCTCGGTAGCAGCAGAAGCCATTGGCTGTGTCCTCGGCCAACACGACGAAACCGGGAAGAAAGAACAAGCAATATACTATTTGAGTCGAAAGTTCACCGACTACGAGACCAGGTATTCCCCGATCGAGAAGACTTGCCTCGCCCTAGTCTGGGCAACTCAGCGACTCCGTCAATACATGATTGCATTCCCTATTCTCCTTCTCGCTCACATGGATCCGCTCAAGTACCTGTTCGAGAAACCGGCACTCACTGGAAGGATAGCTAAATGACAGCTACTCTTGTCTGAGTTCGACATCACCTATGTCACTCAAAAGGCAATCAAGGGACAGGCCCTCGCCGATCATCTTGCGGCTCACTCTCTCCTCGACTATCAGCCGCTCAAGACATTCTTCCCTGATGAAGATCTCTTGCTCATTGAAGAGGAAGAAAAGAAGAAAAAAGATGAGTGGACGTTATTCTTCGACGGCGCAGCAAATTCTAAAGGGAGAGGTATTGGAGCAATCCTCTACTCTCCAGATGATGTCCCTATTCCTATCTCGAGGCGCATCGCATTTGAGTGCACCAACAACATGGCAGAGTACGAAGCATGCATCGCTGGCTTAGGGGAAGCCATAATCTTGGGCGTCAAGAAGCTACGAGTATTTGGAGACTCACAGCTTATCATCAATCAGACCAATGGCGAATGGAAGACCAAAGACGAGAAGTTGATACCATATCATGTGTATCTTGACAATCTGATCGAAGAATTCAAGGAAATCACTTTCTCATACATGCCCAGAGCCAAGAACCAGTTTGCAGATGCTCTCGCCACGCTCGCATCAATGCTCGAGATCCCAAAAGGAGCTTCAGAATGGGAGCTCACAGTCGAAATTCAAGAAGAACCTGCTTTTTGCCTGCAAATAGAAGAAGCTGAAGCTGTCCCTGACAAACCCTGGTATGCCGACATCAAGCAATATCTCGAAACCCAGGAGTATCCAGAATCAGCAACAGCAACAGATCGCCGAACCATCCAACGTTTGGCCGGCCAGTTCACCATCAGTGGCGAAGTTCTCTACAAGCGATCCTATAATCACATCCTCCTCTGATGCGTCGATGAAACAGAAGCTGCAAAGATCATGAAAGAAATACACGAAGGAATCTGTGGCCCACACATGAATGGGCACATGATGGCAAAGAAGATTCTACGACTAGGCTACTACTGGCTCACCATGGAGACAGACTGTTGCAAACACGTCAGAAAATGCTTCAAGTGTCAAGAGCATGCGAATCAAATCCATGCCCCATCATCAGAGTTATACAACCTGACCACCCCCTGGCCCTTCTCCATGTGGGGACTCGACATCATCGGCAAGATCAGTCCCAAAGCATCAAATGGTCACGAATACATACTTGTGGCAGTCGACTACTTCACCAAGTGGGTAGAGGCAGCCTCCTACACCACGATTGCAGCATCTCAAGTGATCAAATTCATGAAGAACAACATCATATGCCGATATGGAATCCCTAATGCCATCATCACAGATAATGGGACCCCGTTCGTCAACAAGAAGATGGATGACTTCCTCAGCAAGTTCAAGATCCAACGTCATCGATCAAGCCCCTACCGTCCCCAGATGAATGGTGGGGTAGAAGCCGCAAACAAGACAATCGTCAGGATACTCGAGAAGATGGTCGTGACATATCGAGATTGGTCAGATATGCTCCCATATGCACTTTGGGCCTATCGAACGTCTGTACGGTCTGCTACGGGCGTTACTCCTTTCGAGCTTACTTACGGAATGGAAGCAGTCCTACCAGTCGAGGTGGAAATACCATCATTACGGGTATTACTAGAAAGCGGAATTGAAGAAGGAGAATGGCAACGGGCCAGATTCGATCAGTTGCAGCTAGCAGATGAAAAGCGCATGCGTGCACTAAGTCATTCACAATGTTACCAGAAAAGGATCGCTCGGGCTTACAACAAGAGAGTCCGGAAAAGAAGTTTCAAGGTAGGCGACATGGTCATGAAGAAGATTCTACCGTCGCACCTTCCAGATCCCAGAGGAAAGTTCAAACCCTTGTGGGACGGGCCGCTGATCGTCAGAGAAGTACTTCCTGGAGGCGCCCTCAGACTCACCAGCATGAGAGGGGTGGATCTTCCTGAGCCAACCAACGCCGACAACGTGAAAATCTTTCACGGGTAAGTCATTCTGACCTTATCAAGAGTTACTTTAATAGAGCTGAAGTCAAGAGGTCGAAGCTAAGACCTCTGAGAAATCATTCCCGTCCACCAACAAGTGTTTCAAATAAGGAAAGTCAAAAAGAGAAAATACAAATACAAAAAAAAGAAATAGGAGGAAAAATACACAAAAAAAAGAGAGAAAAAAAGAATACAAAAAAAAAGGGGGGAAGAAAAAAGACACAAAAAAAAGGGGAAGCCAAAGAAAGGCACCCAAGAAAAAAATCAGTCCAAGAAGAAACACAGTCATCCATCCATTCATCTCAGAAGGGTCTTTAGCAAAGACCGACAGCTCTATTATCGTAACTCAGGATAAGGGCTGAAAGACTGCCATCGGCCGGCAACGACGGATTCCCGACCTCTAGCCGCCGCAGTTATCCAGAGATCCAGAAAGAAAAAAAAAGGAAAAAAGAAAATGTGTGCCTAAACAAAGAGGGCGGAGTGAAAACCCGAAAGGGCGCTCCGAGTAAAAACAGTGGGCATACAGCGGACTTGGTGAAAACCTGAAAGGGCGCCAAGGGTAAAAACAGCACAGCTGCCAAGGGGCAGGCAAGACCAAATACCCGGGACGTGGTGAAAACCTGAAAGGGCGCCACGGGCAAAAATGACGGGAAAAGCCGGCTGTGGTGAAAACTCGAAAGAGCACTACAGGCAAAAATGGCTCAAAATAAAAAAAAAAAAAAAAGAAAAAGAAAAGAAAAAATAAAAGTGCAGGTACCAAGAAAGCAGACGGTCCAGATCAGTTCAAGCGGTTACAGTTCAAGAACAAGAAGAAGCGCAGTCAGGAGCGAAGAACTCTACAGACTCTGACAATCTCAGGAAACGAGAGTTCCCGTTGCCTACATCTCTAGGGAACCAAAGGATCAAGCAAGTCAAATCTCGAGATATCGGTCAAATCATTGACCGAGCCCCAGTTCTGATTCCTATATCCTGACACAAAATCCAGACACACTCACAAGACAACTCATGGCACAGTAGATTTTCAAACAGTTTTTTTTCTCTTTTCAATTAAATGCATTATATTTCTCTTACACATATCATCTTTTTCAAAAATACAAAAAAATGCATCATCATCAATCATATGTGCAATAATCATTGTGCAGGTAGCCAACACAATCAATCTCTACCCTCCTCCTCGGCCACATCAGGTGAGACCTCTGACTCATAAAAAGATAGTCTCGCTCTCAACCTGCTCACCTCCATACGCAGGTAATGCGCCTCATCGCGCTCAAGGGTACGGATCGCTGTCTCCTCATCAGACAATCTCTGATCGGCAGCCAATCTCCTCGACATCATCTCGCAATGATACCGAAGTGCAGAGATCTCAGACAGCAGATGGCCATGAGTGGCCAAAAGGAAGCCAGGATCAACAAAAGGGCGCTCCTCAAAAGGTTCATATGAACCAGATGAAGAGCCAGCATCTCCAAGAATATCCTGCTCATCCTCATCGGCAGTCTGGTGCCAACAAGGGATACGTCGATACAAAGACTGCTCAGCAACCCAATACTGATATGGGGCGGTCGCCATCGGAAAAGTCCGCAGCTCAAATCCCAACAAATCAGCTGTCAAATAACTCGCCCAGGAACAATCAATTCGGGTCCTGAAGTCAGAAGATCTAGAGGGGAGTACTCGACGCCCGATACCCGTGAAAGCAAAATGAGGAACATCCTGCTCATACCCAAACTGCCGCAGGAACCGGATGGGATGGTAAGAAAAGTAGGATCGAAAGCCTACCAACATCAGAGGATGGCGGTGTGCATCGCAAAGCACTGGAGGAAGTGAAAGCCAAGATGACTCCCAACGAACGTTCCAGTCACGAAGATCAGCGAACATCCTGCGATACAAGGGCTCGCTCATCCTAGCCGTATGCGAAAGGAACTCCATGATATAACGCATGATGTCAGAGCTAGGGATGCCAGGAAGAGGTACAGGAACAGTCAGAGAAAGACGCTCCCATAGCCATACCTGATCACAGAAAGCAAAAGAAGTTCAGCTAAAGCAAAACAATTCCTAGCAAAGCAAGAAGAAAAAAGGTGCAGAAAAGATACCTGAAGGAAAGCACAACAGCCGCGAAGGACACGAGTGCGGCCCAGGGCACAGTCGGTCAGCCCATCGAATAGCTCGGCCAAGATGAGAGAAATGATCCCCTGCCGACGGACAGCTCGGCTCATCACCTCAAAAAGCAAAGGAGTCTGGGACCTGCGCCATCCCGAGAATAGCACCTCAGCAATCAAACAGAACATCAGTGCGTTCCGAGCAAAGGTAGAACCGGCCGTACCCTGAGGACCCGAAAAAAGATCATACAGCAGGTCCAAAGAGAACACTACAGCATCCTGGCCACTAGCTGCAGGTCGAACAAGATAGGGGATCCCAAACCAGTTCTGCGGTGTAGCAGTCTTCGGCGATGTCTTCGGCAAGAAGTACTGAGTATAATCCAAGGGTAAGCCTGTCAAGTGTGCAAGCTCCTCCAAAGAAGGCCCCATCTCCATATCGTTGAACGCAAACAAGTTCAACGAAGGGACCCAGTCAATCAAGGCAGCTCCGAGCATCCTCCAGTCAATGTCAACTCTAGCCATATGAATCAGACTGCCAAAGCCATAGGACTCCAAATCTCGAATCTCATAAACTGACAAGCTGTCAAGCCAAGCAAGCAGTCGTGGCGAGCAGGAAGAACGAGGAAGCAGCTGACAAGTCCTCACCGGTATCCCCTCCAGTACAAAAGGCCCAGAAATCAATGATGACTCATCAAGGATCGGAAGGTCAACGGGCGAAGGAGAAGGAAAAGCTGGAACCTCTGCAGACTCGACAGCCCCTGACCTGTCCCCAGTAACGGCAATGTCTGATATAGTCGCATCACTGTCTGAAACTGTCATAACCTCAGCCGTATGAGAAGACTCGCCCACCTCATGAACAGAGTGCGCAAAAGACCGACGACCAAGGGAAGGACAATACTCTCCATCAAAAGGACTATCAGTGAAGATCACACCGCACATCGTGACATCCTGGCTAATCTGACCGTCAAAGAATACATCTGAACCATCCAAAAGGGTCCCGGCTACCCCGATCGAAGAATCAACGGCCAGATCCGGACCTGCGGCCCTCTCCAGTAGGAAATCATGAATCCAATCATCATCCTGGTCGAACAAAGGGATCATCGAGGCATCCACACCGTCCATCATCAAGGGGACATCATCAATGATCACATCAAGTCCACCCAAAGAAGTATACCGCACATCCTGGGCCTCATCCAGAGCATCCAAACCGTCAAAGGTACCATCTGAGCCATCCATACCATCCAGACATGAGATCAGCCCATCTATGTCCCTCATGGTCCCATCACCACCATCCATCACATCATCCATGGGGCCCACACTCAAGGGATGTATAGCCTCACCTATGTCCCATCCCATCATCCCATCTATACCATCCATTCCTCCCATGATGAAGGTCCCATTCAAACCTGGAAATCCAGGCATCCCACCATTAATGGAGCTATTCAAAGCTTCATCAACCACCATCCCTAGCCCCTCATCAATGCTTCCATTCAATGCCCCATCTCCCCCATCCATTAAAGACATCTCCCCATTATCAAAGCTCAGTTGAAGATCTGAAGTGTGGGACCCATCTTGGACAGCCCCCACAGCCCATAAATCCCCACCATCCATTGCCCAAGAAAGGACAAACCAAGATGAAGACAAGATGATGAGGAAAGAGGAGACAAGAAGAATATTCATGGCTGCAATCGAACCCGGACGTGCACGGAATGAGGGGACAAAGACAGTGGACAGTGAAGAATGTCCGAACCAGGGCCAGCCCAAGCCGCTCAAGAGGCGAGCCTTGGGCGGCCTGCCCTGGGCCGCCCGTACGGACGCAAGCTTCCTCTCTCCGCGGGATTGGCTCCAAGGTTCTTGGTAGGTGAGGCTGACAGTCCACGTCAGCAGATGGCGCTCCGTGGGCCGCCCAAGGCTCCGGTCCACTCCCGATTTCGACTGAAGATGATCAAGATCATACAAAAGGTGCCCCACTGGTCCAATCATGAAGCAATGTGACCGGAATAGGGCTGATCAAGCCAAAGAGAAGGAAAGGTGATCAAGTGGGGGCCACAAGCAATCCAAGCCATTCAAAGACTAGATCATCATGATCTAAACCATTGAAGAACCTACATGAGCCATGAAACAACAAGATCAAAGGTTTGATCATCACAAGAAGGGCCAGAATCCAAGATCTAATCATCAAGTGGGCCCGCAAAGCCAAATCAAGCGATCAGAGACGTTCAAGACATCATCCACACCATGAGAAGCATTCCTAACCTCACAAATCATCAAAAGAAGTGCCCCAAAGTAAAGCTAAGGTCTCAAGTGGGCCCACAGGGCCAAATCCATCAATCTGAACCATTCAAGGGCCAAAATCGTCAAGATCCAAACCATTGGAAAGCTTACACAAGTCATGAAGTATCAAGATCGAAAGTCCAATCATTAAAAGGAGGGCCAGAATCCCAGATCCGATCATCAAGTGGGCCCACAAGGCCTAATCAAGCAATCTGAACCATTCAAGTCATCACCCATGCAACTAAGCAGTCTCAAATCATGAAGGAATGAGTCAAGAGTCAAAACATCCAGACATCACCAAGGAATTTGGGAGAAATTAAAGCCTATATATTCATCCAAAAGAGCTTGATACAAAAGGAGACAAAAACAAAAGTACAAGGCCATATAAAGCAGAGCCAGCTACAAGTCATCAACATAATCATCATCGCCCCTCCTCGCGTCCCGCTCCCGACGATAAAGATCCATCAAAGGAGCAGTCACTGAACCTCCAGCATACCTGCGACGGCCACCTGGAACGTAAAGCGAAGGAAGCAAAGGCCCCTGGCCAAATAGCAGATACCACTCGTCATAATCACGATCCGGGATCGTGAAACGGAAGCCAGGCTGGCCCACCAGAGCCTCAACTCTCTCATCAGCTGGCATCCGAGCAGCTGGAGGAGGTGCAGAACAGGGGACCCGAGCTACCCCAGTGACTTGCCGAAGCAATCTCTCTCCCAAGTACCATTGGAAGGACTCAGCGTCAGAAAGCATAATACGGAGACATGAAGCATCATATGCCTCCACGCGCTGGGGTGTGTAGTAGAGAGGGAAACTAGCGTACGGCATCCGGGCAAACTGCAGCAGAAGAGGTTACCACGATCAGTTACAAGTACAGTACAAGGACAAAGACAAGCAAGATACTTACGTCCTCAACGGTCAGCCCGTCTATATTAGCACGCCAATTGTCCCCAGGAACTCGGGAGTTCCGCTGACGATTCTGCTGATGCAAGTACATGTGGCGATACTGAGCGGGTTCAATGTCATCTCGCATCCTCGGCGCAAGATGCGGAAAATGGTCATAAAAGCAAGTCTGGATGAAAGTACATTTAATGATCAGAGAGAGAAAGGAGGCAAACGGCTCCAAAGAGGATGAAAGAAGAGGTACCTCAACAACAGGCCAGAAGCCTGTGAAGGACCGGCTATGCCGACAGGTCTTATCCAGACCTTGAAAGAGACGGGTCAGGATGGCCCCATTCCAATTATAGGGGTGATGAAGATCCTCGACTAAATGAAGAAATTTAGGATCAACTCTCTCATTCGCATGGCAAAAAAGAAAGGATCCAAAAGCATAAGTGATCATGGCCCGCGCCTTGTGGAGGGCCTCTCGCTCGGTGGTAGGGACGACGGAAGCAAAATTGTTATAAAACCATCGCATCTTCACTTGATGGCCTTGGAATTCACCCTCAGGAGGGACGTCACCGACAAGCCGCAGCCAATCAGTGGAAGAGAGGGGAGCTAGAGAGCTCACTTGAGGGACAATTGCCCCATGAAAAGGGAAGCCGATCTGCATGTAAATGTCCAAAGGGGTTATTCCCCATTCTCCACAAGGGAGCTGGAAGGTGTGGGTCTCATCCCGCCACCTCTCACAAAAGGCCGCAAGCATCATGCGGTTGGCGTCATTGTTATGGAAGCGTAGGGTGAGGAGGCCAGCAAAAGGAGTACCATCTAGTACTCGCTCAAGCAAGGGCTGTGGCTCCTTCATCCAATTGTCCCAGCGATCCCTGGTACCCTCGACCCTTGATAGCAGGAAGAGGTTGATGCTCCATAGCTAGGGAACACATGTGGTCCCCTCGACGGACAATGAAAGCAGGATCATCCTCGTCAACCACTTGGTGGCCCCTAGTACCATCCGCCATGGAATCCTACAAGCTTGGCAAGGTAAGTCCCTATCCTTTACCCATTAAAATCCAAATTCTCATCCAAGAAACCCATGGGATCGGACTCACATTCAAATGCAAAATCTAAAGTCCAACTCCATGTGTCACTTAGGATATGTGTTGGACCCATTGGAAAAAGTAAGGCCTGCCTTAAAGAAGGTGGCATGGCATGCCTCAGGTAAGAAAAGTCCATCATCCAAGGACACATTTTGGACAACAAATGCACTCAAGTGCCATGAAATCAACTAAGGATGAGAGTCCTACTGCACATGAGAAGTTCCTCTTCAAAGTCCACATGTGGCCAAGGATTGACTCACTTTTATGCCAAGGTCATGATTCTCACTTAGGATGTCTCCATCTTTTTACACATATGCATGGACAAGTGGGGAATAGAAAGGAAACGGGTCCCCAAGAGCAACCCAAATGCCTCATCTCAATGGATTGGAGAAAGCACATAGCCCACTTTGGAGAATATGAGAACCCATTCATGGGTTAACCATGGGCAACCTTATGTGCCTCATCTTGATGAAAGTTTTGACCATGAGAATACAACAAGGAGGTCTACCCACAAACATATGAATCAAAGAAGCTAAGGGTAGAAAGTTGATGCACATAGCCCACATGAAGAATCAAAGTTGAAAATGCCCATGAAAAGGCAAGTTTGGGCAACTTATGTGCACCAACTTTTTCACCAAAAGGGAGACCATTTGAGCACAAAAGAGCATGGCTTGATGAGTCACCCAACCATCATGAAAATGGATAAGAATGGTACACATAGCCCACTTGAATATCAAAATCCAAAATGTCCCAAGGCATGGGACAAAAATGGGCAACCTATGGGTATCATTCTTTCCCACAAATGGAAAGAAAAACCACTCATACTTGAGAATAATAGTGGATGACCCACCAAGTCCCCAAAGAAAAGATCAAGGACCCATGGTTGTATGGGTAGCTCATTTGAGAATCATCCATTTGAGGTTGATAACATCTAAGGGAAACTCTTGAAAACCACAATCCTACCACAAAGAAAACCATTTGAACTTAGTGAGATTGTGGGAACAACTCACTCATGGGACTTGTAGATGGTCAAGTAGCTCAAGTCCTCCATCCATTAAAGAAAAGAGCATGAAAATAAAAAATCCACATGGACAAAGTGTAGTGGGGCACACATGGTTCAAAGAAGTGCCCAAGTTTCAATGAAGGCCCAAAAGCCCATCCACATGAAAAACTCCAAGGAGCCCACCACACTTTGTGCAAAGATGTACATCATAATCAAAGAAATAGTGGAAGACTTGGGCTACTTGTCCATATAAGCCCAACTAGGAAAACTAGCCCACTTGAGATCCAAAATGAAGAATGGGCTAGCCACCTTGGTCCATACACGTGTAGAGAAAGATGGGGTCACCCAAAATGAGCCCCATGAGCCCAAAACCTGAGATGGGCCCTACCATGCCCATGGGCCCAAACCTTGAAAAAGATGGAAAAGAAAGAAAGCTCCAAAGGAAAAATGACAAAGGCAAGAAAGCATGAGGGAGCCCAAAATGAAGCATTGGGCCCATCAAATACACCAAGGGCCATGACTTCACTTTGAGTCCATTTGATACACATGAAAAGAGGCCCAACTCCCATGAAAAAGATAGAGTATTTTGCCATGCACACTTGATGACATGGCAAAATTACTCCTTACATGCACATGGAGGGAGTGTGAAAAAGGAAAAAATGATGAAGTGGAGAGCTTGCAATGTCCTTCTCCAAGCACCACCTTTGAAAGACTTGAGATCTAAGAAAAGATCAAGAATGCTTGGGCCCACCTTCACACCCCTTTGAATAGCTACATGAAAAAGAAAAAGGATCATGAGAAGAGACAATGAAGATGGAAAAGGACAAGAAAGAGAAAGGAAGTGGTCCATACCTTTACCACTCACCAAAGAAGGACCACCTTGCTGTCCCAAGATTTCTCTAAGGCCCACCACTTGAAAAGAGCAAAGGACCACCAAAGAAGAGAGAGGAAACTTGAAGAAAGAAAGAGTATGAGAGAGAGAAGAGAGAGATTGCACGTTTGAGGGGGGGAGGGTGCCCCATGTTATATAGAAAAGGGGAGGGCACCCTTTTACCCAGCCCCCTGAAGAGACCAGGAGGCACAGACCGGTCGGGCGGCCCATGGGAGGCCGTCCTAGCCTCTACCTAGGTGAAACGACCTCCCTCTCCCTCTCCTTGGGAAGAACTCCTCCTTGGGAAGGGTGGTTGCAAGTGAATCTTGTACCTTCATGTAAGAATGAAGTGATGGAAGAGAATGGTGAGAAAAAAGAGAAAATCTCACCAAAATCTCATCTCATGAGAAATGGGTGAGAAATTGGGTGGATGATGTGGAAAAGTTCCATGGAATTTCCAAGAAAAAGAAAGGAAAATTTGACTTGGTCAAACAATGATCTCAACCATCCAAAGGCATGACCAGATGATCCAAACCATTCCAAGAAGAATCCCAAGAATCTCCGCTCTTGATTACTGTTCACATGTATGAAGTCTGGTCCGAAGACCTTAAACTACGTCGGGATCGACATCCCGAGAGATTTTCAATAAAACCGGCATCAGTCTTCTTCAAGATCTGGTGGCTCCGGACATTTTCAGAAAACCAAAAAAATATATACATCACTTGTACAGTTTCTGGTCCGAAGACCTTAAACTACGTCGGGATCAAGATCCCGAGGGATTTTTAATAAAAATGGGTATCGATCTCGACCATCAAAATCAGAATCGATGACCTAGAATTTTTTCCAAAAAAAGAAAACAGAAAAATGTCTTTCCTCTTTTAAAGTTTTGGGTCCGAAGACCTTAAACTACGTCGGGATCAACGTCCCGAGAGATTTTTAATAAAAACCAACATCGATCCCAGCCTTTCAGGCCAAGATCTGATGATCTGGATCATTTCGAAGAAAACAAAAAAAAATATGTTTGCCCCCCCTTTTTACTAAGTCTGGGTCCGAAGACCTTAAACTACGTCGGGATCGACATCCCGAGAGATTTTCAATAAAAGCCGGCGTCGGTCTTGTTTGCTCAAGATCAATGACTCCGGACATTTTCAAAAATCATAAAAATATATTACCAGCCCCGCTTTTAAAGTTTTGGTCCGAAGACCTTAAACTACGTCGGGATCGACATCCCGAGAGATTTTCAATAAAAACCAGCATCAGTTTGGATTGTCCATCCGCTGACAGCGGACATTTTTCCAAAAAAAAAAAAAAAAAAAAAAACATGTTTGCCCCTCTTTTGTACAGTTTCATTGTCCGAAGACCTTAAACTACACTGGGATTAATTTCTCGGGGGACCTTTCTCGCTTTCAACTAAAAACCGGCATCGGCCTCGACCGTTGGGATCATGGTTCGATAACCCGGATCATCTCAAAAATACCAAAAATATTTTAAAGCTTTCCATAAAAACCAGTGTCAATCTCGATTACTCGAGTTGAAGTCTGGAACTTTTTCAAAACAAAAAAATATATACAATATAAAACAAAAAAAAGTTTTCATCACCAGTTTTGATCCATCAATTTATCCCCAGTGGTCCGAAGACCTAAAACTACACTGGGATTAACTTCTCGGGGGCTTTCTTTCCTAACCTGTCCCAGACATGGCTGACACTTGATCGTACGGGTGTCTGGAATCTTTTAAACAGGTAAAGGCTGAGGCGGGCAGAACTCCGCAATCATGTTCGTGTTGAACGCACCGTGATAGACAACCTTGAGTTGGAAGTCGCTGTTGAAGCTGACGGATGTTCCCTGTTCCTAGAACTCATGAAGGGGATTAAGGCTGTTGGGAAGTGAAGCTCACCCTCACGGAATTGTGAGCAACGTAAGACCCCAAACTGGATTGACTAAGGGAAATGTGAGGATGTGGCTCATCTTGTGGCCGAAGGAGTCCGTCGGACGATACGTGGTCTATGTGCATTGTACATGAGGAACAGGCAACTTTGTGGGTGTGTTGACTGAAAACCCTCAAAATCCCCTCATCCGAAGATGTAAAACTACGGCACTTAACTGTGTGAGACTCGTCTTGCTCGCTGACGTAAAATGGATCGGGTGCCTTACCAGCAGTAGAAGCTGGAAGTGGATGGAAATTCCATATCTTTTCCCTGCATTTCAGAAAAATCACAAAATACAAAAACATTGCAAAATCACCTCTTCAAAAAATCACAAAAAAATATTTCCATCAAATCAAATATCTGCAAAAATCACAAAAATATCTCTCTTGCTTTCAATCAAAATATTGTCAAAAAAATCACAAAAAATATCTCTCTTGCTTTCAATCAAAATATCTGCAAAAATCACAAAAATATTTCCCTTGCTTTCAATCAAAATATTTCAAAAATCATAAAAATATTTCCTGTGTTTTCAATAAACTGATCTCTACCCTGACCGCGCAGGTAAAGATTCGGATCCACATATTTACAAAAAATCACAAAAATTAGCATCCCCAGCACTACAATTCAGGAGTCTTGAACTCCGCTCACTTCACAGTATGGGATGACGGATCCAATCGCCCGCAAATTGGAATCTTGACCAAAACGGGCAACTAAACACCATCTCAATCACATGTATGCCCAGAAGAACATCTTGAAGTTGAATGATATCCTCGTATATTCTCATTAGCAAAGAAACAGCATCTTGGGACGATGGACCTGATCGACCACGGGTCGGGATCTTGACCAACCCGCTGTCCAAACCTCCGTATCAAAAAGAAAAATCCCCAAGGGAGTACAACCCTGCAAGCAATAAGCTCAAAATTCTCTACATCTCCAGCAAAAGCAAAATCATCAAACTGAAAGAGAATGAGCCAAAGCCATGCATTCATCATGCATCTCCATGCATCAGCATCTATTGCATCAATCATCATGTTTACCTGCTTTCAAAATAAAAGTCGGTTAGCTAAAGACCCCAAAGGCATCCCTAGTGGAGGCACATGCGAACCAGATTTTCATTTCAAAAAGACAAAAAAAAAATATTTCTATTTGCAAATAAAAACCCCATGGAGTATCACTCCCCAGAGTGGGTGCCTTTTCAAAAATCCAAAAATATTTTCCAGTAGAGCGTTCTGCCTCCAAAACACCAGGAGATCTTCCATATCTCTGGGTAGGAGCCGACGCAAAAATCAAATAAGATCCGATGTCTCGCGGTTTCCCCGGAGACCATCGGATCCAATGCACTCAAAGTATGACCTAACTGAACTCCAGTGTCAGTGCGGTCGTGCCACATGCCAAGATACAAAAAAGATGAAAGCCAAAAGGCTCGGTCACAGAAACCATTTGAACAGGTGGAAACGATGAATTGTAACCCAAGTATCAAAATCAGCAGATTGGGTGGAAAGAGTTCACCCGCACATACCTAGGCGTGGATGCCTGAAGTACCTTGACTGAGTCCAAGTCGGCGTAGTAGAATCCCGTAAGACTATCGGACGCAGGGCGTCTAACCACTTTGACAGTCAAGCGAAACAAGTACTCCTGGAGTGATCTGGGAAAACATCAAACATACAATCAATCACAGGGTCAGTAACCTCGTAAGACTGTCGACGCAGAGGCTCTGCTGTACCTTTCCGATGTTAGTACCGGTCGAGAATGGAAGGGTTGCGATTGGGTACCCAGGTTGCAGCAAACTGCAGGGACAATCGCAACGTTTTCTCCAAACTCTCGCGGTATGTGCAAGTGAGCGATCTCCAAACGATCAACTGGCACAGATGCAAAAGCACGCAAAGATTTCAGACCATGATCTATGAATGACCGGGTCAGAAGTGGGGTGTCCACTCGCTTTGGCATTCGGTTGCACGCAACCTCTGCCAAAGAGGGGCATCTGTAGACACCCCACCTTCGGCTACACTGTTGGTAGAGATAGCTGGTTGAACGGAGGACCATACCCCCAAATTCCAAGTCCAAACTCAGCCAAACTCACCCTTGTAAGCCCCATTCCATAGCCCAGTTCAAGCCTGAACCCAGTCAACCCAGTCCTAAACACCACCCAGAAAAACCCCCCATAAAAAAGGCCAGTAAAAAAATCCCAAAAAAAGTCAAACTCACTGGGTCAACTCGCTGAGTTAACCCGCTGAGTCAACCCGTCGAGTCAACTCGTCGAGTCAAAACACCGAGTCAACCCGTCGAGTCAACCCGTCGAGTCAAACCATCGAGTCGACCCGCTGAGTCAACTCGCTGAGTCGACCAGCGAGTCCAACAGCAGCCCCGAGGGAACGGCCGTACTCGCTGGAAACCGAGGAGCGGCCGTACGGGCGGCCCATGGCAGGCCGCCCGGATAAAATTACGCAATCTGCCATTGTCCGCTGCTATAAATACCCCCCTCCCCTTCTCATTTCAACAATCCATTCGAAGCCATTCGAGTCTATTTCAGCCTGAGAGCTCTGAGTCTATCTCTCCACCCTTTAGCCCATTCCTTCACCAAGGAGAGCCCGAGTGAGGAGAGCCTAGCCCTGGTCCAGCCCAGCCTGACCACTGGTCCAAGCCTCCCAAGCCATCTAAGTCTTGATACAGCCACTCGAAGCCAATCCTTGCGACACCTCCGTCCACCCAGCTACTCATTTTCCAGCATCATCTCATTTGCATCTAGCATAAGTGTAACATTTACTTTTCTTCCAACCCCCTTGCTTCACTACAAGCACCTTGATTACTCAAACACACATGCATATGTCTTTATATTAAGCACCTGTCAGTTCGAGCGTATGCTCTGGGCTTGCCCGTTGTTGGAACCTGCCCATCAGAAACTCTTACTGTTCAGACCTGCATTCACGCTTCACCATAAAACACCTTGATCATTCAAGCACACTGCATACGTCTTATATTAAGCACCTGTCAGTTCGAGCGTACGCTCTGGGCTTGCCCGTTGCTGGAACCTGCCCATCAGAAACTCTTACTGTTCAGACCCGCATTCATGCATCATGTCATCCATGAGAATATACGAGGATTAAACTAGACTTTCAAGTATCCGATCGATTCTGTGAAGTAGAGACCGTACTTCGGTACGGGCAGTGTGTGGGGTGCTTAACCTCTTCCCACCCTGTAACCGTGATCCCTTACCTTGAATCACTGACCGCAGATCAACAGGAGTCATTTTAGAGGAAGGAATCTTCGGATTCCCTTCTCTAACGTTTCTACGGGGTCTAGCCGACTGTAGATTCGAAGTAACTGGCTAGTGGCGACTCTGGTCTTATATAAACTCATTTAAACATATCCAGCTTAACACGACAACCAAACAAAGCCCTCGAGAACGAGGCAAGCCAGTGGCACAAACGGTGATTTCGCACTCACGCATCTCTTCTTCTTCTTCTTCCGAAAGGAAAGGGAGAACGACGTCGTGTAGGAGCGCGGAGAAATCGGCGAGGGTCCACAGTGGGCCACTAAATAGGTAGGATGGCAAATCAATATTACAATGGGCCCTATGGTTTGGGGGGCCTATATAGGTTGGTCACGGTGGGTCTAGGAAGGTATCCACGGTTGATATCATTATCACTGCTACTACCAGTACTAGGGTCCACCTGAGATTTGAATCTGCTGCATTTTTTTGGATCGTGTACTAATATGATCCGGCAAAATAGATAAACTGGATGGATTTCTCACAAGCATCACACTGGGCCCTAGAGAGTTTCAACGGCAGGTGTTTAATCACCACAATTCCATGTCGTGGTGGCCCCCTCTGAGATTTGGATTTGCCTCATCTCTGGACACGTGTGCAGAAATGGGCTAAAACATGGATAGATAGTGTGAATGTATGACATACAGCAAGGTGGGCCCTAGCAGTTTTCAACGTTAGACATTCAATCACCGCTATTTCTGAGGTGGAACCCATCTGAGATTTAGATCGCCTTCATCTATGGGGACACGTGTCCCCAGATGAGTTGGAAAAATGGTTGGATGGTGTGCCAGTAAAGCACATACATCACGGTGGACCCTAGAATGTTTTCAACGGTAGGCTTTCAATCTTCACTGTTTCTGACGGTGGGGCCCATCTGAGATTTGGATTTGCTTCATCTGGTGGGCCCCTGGAATTTTCAACGGTACGGGTTCAATGCCTCTGTTACTGAAGTGGGTCTGCTGGATAGACTGTCGGGTGAAACCCATACATTACATGGGCCTAAGATGGTTTAAACGCTGAACATCATTATCGCCAATATTTCATGTGTGGGTTCCACAGCTTGGGATCCAAGATGATATTTGTGTTTTCCATGTCTAAGTGTACTGGACATTGGGGTCCATGCACATCAAGGTGGGTCCCACGTCAGTTGGCCTTATAGATTTTCAAGGGTGGGCATCAATCCCCGCTGTTTTCTATTGTATAATCTGCATGGGGCGCCGATATGGCTTATTTTTTGGATCATGCCCTTAAAATAAGTTGGAAAAATATATGGATAGTGTGTGCCGGACACGTGCGGCGGGTGAAACCGTTGTCCAACCGAGTGGACAACGGGCGCAGATTAGGTGTTATCCGGGTAACAGTTTAAGTGGGTGTTACCCTTACTGTAGGGCCCACCTTGATGATATGTTGTATATCCACTCCGTCCATTCGTTTTCCCATCCCATTTTAGTATGCAGGCCCAAACATCAAGCACATCCAAATTTCAGGTGGAGCACACCATAACAAACAGTAATGATTGAATGCACACCATTAAAAACTACCCAAGGCCAACTGTAAGCAGATATGTAGTGTTTATTTGTCATCCAATTCGTTGATAAGGTCAAGCAGAACTGGATATAAAGATTAGGTGGATCCAAAACTTTTGTAGCCTATAAAAAGCTTTTAATTGTGATTCACCACCTTTTCCAGTGGTGTGGTCCACCTGAGATTTGGATCTTCCTACGCTTTGGTAAAACATCCTTAAATGAGCTGAAAAAATGTATGAGCGGCGTGGATATGAATTAAATTCATTAAGGTCGGCCCCACACGGTAAGGGTAACACCAACTAAGCTACTACCCAGGTAACAGCTAATCCACTCCCGTACAACGTGGGGCGGTGTAAATCAGTAGGTGGGACTCACTGTCCGATGGGTGGACAGCGCCAGTACGGTGTGTGCGCGTCGGTGGGCAACGTTTGTGAGGCCACTTTTCTCGGAGCTAAATGAAAACAAACATAAGGGACTCACATTTCAGTGCGTGCGGGGTGCCCTCCATGATCGGGTCCACTCCTTTGCTTCTCTTTGTAGATAGGTCTTTTGCCAATAAACAAATAGTACGAAAGAAAAGAGATAGTAAAAAATAGGGAGTTAGGACTTTTCTGTAGGTCGTTCAATGCTGGAAATGAGAGCGAACATGACTCGGTGACATTATAAACTTTAAGCCCACTCTTGAACCGTCAAATCCAAATGATATAATTTTAAATTTATTTAAAAGTTTATCGAATTATCTTTCCAATGAGCACAAAATTACTCTGATCTTGCCTATAATAAGGGAGTTATGATTGTTTTTATAGGATCACACACAGTTGGAAATGAGAGCAAATGTGATGTCTTTTGGCCTAGTTTTAAACAGTTAAATTGTGTCCAAACGAAATGATTTAAAAGTTGTTTGAAAGCTCATCAAATTATCATTGAAAAAAGAATTCATTTTTTGAGGGGAGTGGATTAAATGTGGCCCTAACTTCACTCAAGATATAGTTGTTTTATATCCACGTTGTCCATCCATTTTTCCAAATCATTTTATGCTAAGTGCTTAAAAATGAAGCAAATCCAAATCTTATGTGGACCATACTATAGGAAATAGTGGTGATTGAACATCGCACCATTAAAAACTTTTAATGGCCCACCATAATATTTATTTGCCATCCAACCTGTTTATAAGGTCACACAAATCTAGATGAAAGGGAAAAATAAATACCAGCTTCATCTAAAACTTTTGTAGCCCGACCCATTATAAGCATGTTAATGGTCAATCATCATTGTTTCTTATGGCATTTTGGGGGTCCCAAAAGTCAGTACCCTCTGAAACAAATCAACTGGGCACCTACTATGAGGGAATCCTACAAAATACCATCCAACGCACCCAAATAGTAAGATTTGCAAAAGATCCAGTACTTAGCCATTTTTCTCCGGTGGGCTCCACGAATCACCGTGATCAAAACTGTCCAAAATCAAGCAGACACCTTCTTTATGAATTATAATAAGCAGTGCATGACGAATGGTAAAAAAGTGGGCCCCGCGAACCCTTCATTTCCTAAACCCAATTTTTACAAACCACGAGTACGTCAAGCGCACCCATTTATTCAGCTTGACTCACCCTTAAATTCATGAAAATCCAAGAAGCATTTTAGGATTTATTCACCTTTGACGCATCAACGCATCCGAAAAATACCTTCGACGTGTCCAGAAATTCAGTAAATTCAGAACTTCGATTTCGGGGTGCATTGGACCTTGACGCATCCGAAAAATGGTCTGACGTGTCTGAAAAATAGTTCAACGCACCCATAAATTCACTAAGAATCAGCATATCATTTTTGGATGTATTGGATTCCAACGCACCCAAAAAATAACTCGACGCACCCATAAAATCAGCACGTTTCAGAATATCATTTTGGGTTGCGTTGGAGCTCCCACGCGACTATTTGGGGGTGCGTCGAAGGCTTTATGGGATGCGTCATACGTGGCAGCCCCTCATTGGTCGTTGTCCGGTATTTCAAGTATAAATACCCCATTCCATTGTTCATTTGTACAGATTAAGAGAGAGAGAGAGAGCCATTATCCCTTGAGTATTTGAGATTTATCGTCGGAAACCCTCGCCGGAATCCCTTTCCGACTGCTGAAAAACTTTTCCGGTCACCGGAATCCCTTTTCGATCATCGGTATCATTCACCGGAAGATCCCTCCGACCAATACCACCGCAGGCCCGGATTATAAAAAATCCTAAGTGTGGGCACGCACCCGAAAATAGTCCGGCACATTTGAAAATCAATATAATTTGGACAAGTATTTTCAGGGTGCACTGGACTCTCACGCACCCGAAAATAGTCTGACGCATCCGAAAATTCAACATAATTCAGACAAGTATTTTCAGGGTGCATTGGATTCCCACGCACCCGAAACTAGTCCGACGCATCCGAAAATTCAACAAAAATTGGACATCTAATTTAAGGGTGCGTTGACATCCCACGCACCTATAAATTAGGTCCCACGCACCTGAAAAATCGTCCAATTACCGAAAATGTTCATGGGTGTACCAGACTCAATTTTAAGTGTTTTCAAGATTCGTTTGAGCCTATTTTGGATATTTCGAGTATTCTGGACGCAATGGAATGATCAAACGAACGTTCCGGGATCTCTAAATGAGCAGAATTGTGATCCGATTTAGCGCAATGAACGAAATGACTTCTCGGAAAGAAGCCGCTAGCATCCAGAACTATGTAAATATATCATTACTTATATCTACTGTAAGATATGATCCGATTAGGGTTGAAAGCTAGATGAACGGGATTATGGTCATCATGATAAACCATATCAAAGAGTTTCAATTCGCTAGAAAGCAATTGTTATGAACTGTCACAACACAACAGTCGATGCCCTACCCATTCAAATGGCATCCGTTAATTGGCCTATTCAGGTATACACAACTGCAGATTGGACTTCCCCATGTCACCTGTCCACACATGACAGGCGCGGGCCCAGAGCTGTCCTTCTTAGTCATAAACCCTAATAGTCTCAGCCCGGATCTCCGGTCAAAACACGGGGCATAGACATCTGACTAATACAAAGATGGTTCAGTCCATAAGAAAATAAATACAGGTCTCTGCGACCACAAACTCTAAGTCCATAGTCCATGTCGACTAGTCTTTTGCCTTTTAATCAAGGGTCATCGATCATTCGATGTAATTAAGGGCTCGTGTCGGATCACGGCTTGGAATGTACAAGATCTCAGGATCTCTGGAATAAAATTCGCCTTGCGATATCTCTTCTCGTGTACGTTTGTGAATGCTTGTGATTGTCTATGAATGTTTCTATTACTCAGAATCCCAGAGCAACAATACACAATATAATACAAAAAATATAATTGTAATCCATTTTCTAGTTCTAATAAGCATGGTTTGTCACGCCCCGAAATTCGGAACCCGAGTACAAATACCAAAGCCCGAGTTCCAGGGTGTGAATTTAAAATTCGAGCATAGATTCCTTGAAATTCCATTTCACACATCGTATAACTAAAATAAATCCCAAATATAATGCTTCTTTTCCACTAATACCTTATTACATTGAGTTTTACAAGATAAAATAAATAAATACAATTAGCGTTTGTGTAACATGTGACCATCTGAATACTCTGCTCTGTCTACGTCTTTTCCTTCCTGAGAACCTGCAAGAACTGTGGTGATTTTGGTGAGCTAAAAGCCCAGTGAGGTCATTTCCATCACAGGTAATATTTCAGTTAATAAAAGATAGGACGTGAATAATCAACGGATATAATTGTATGAAACATACGAGGATAAGGTTATGATTGATACACTTTATGATTTATTATGAATAGAACATGATTATCATGATGTCATGTATGTCATGATACGTGTGAGAGCAATAAACGTCTAGGAACTCTTTTCCACTGAACATTAGGACCTGTCGCAAATCAACCATGCTCACCTAATCGGTACAACGAGGCGGCAAATCAACCATGCACGCCAGTGGGCAAATCAACCATGCACCACTGATCCAACCGAGCAAATCAACCATGCTCAATAAGTGAAACGACCAGAACTCGCTGCCACTGAACATTAGGAACCTGTCGCAAATCAACCATGCTCACCTAACCGGTACAGCAAGGCAGCAAATCAACCATGCACGCCAGGAGTCAAATCAACCATGCTCCTGTTCTGTCGTAGTGTATAAATGTATGTATATGTCATGAGTTATGGAAACATTCTTCAAGCATACAATGCATATCAACTCAATACCAATCACGCTATGCATGGGTTATCTTTATTCATATAATTCTTTACCAAATTTTGGTTAATGTTGATCGAGGAATTTGAGGAGGTCGTTATGTAAGGTTTAGTATATTGACAGGCTAACATTGTTTCAAGAGTTATGTATTGTATACTGTCGAACCCTAAGTTGTTGTTTATCGGGAAGCTTGAGAATGATGACACGGGGAATCTTGAGAATACTACATGTATTTAGTGCTGTATGTTGGTTACGTCATATGTAACAAATCCTAAATTGAATTGTCATAGGATTCTAGCATGTGCATTAAAACGAAAAACTTGAGAAGATTAAATAAGAACATGATAATTAGCGATGAGCTTCTATGGATATAGAGATAGGACATGGACGGATCCCTTACCTAGGATTCCATGATACGAAGGAATGTATAAAAATATACCTAAATTCCTAACTAGAGAAGAAGTCTTTTTAAATTGAACGCAGACCAGGAAGAACACTAAAGGATATTAACAGAGAAAGTTACGTGAGATGAATCACTCACAGTTTGATGATTCCTAAGCTCCAAACAAGTCCCAACTCGAACCTGAGTTGACTTAGCGAATCGACTCGATGTAGAGAGAAAATCTCTTCTTCTTTCTTTTTCTTTCTTCTTTCTTTCTCCTCCCTTCATTCTTCTTTCTTCTTTCTTTCTTTCTCTCCTTTCTTTCTTCTCCTCTTTTTCTTCTTTCTTCTTTTCTTTTTTCTTCCTTCTTTCTCCTTCTTCCTTTCTCTTTCTTCTTTTCTTCTTTTTCTCTTTCTTTCTTCTCCCTTTCTTTTTCTTCTTCTTCTTCTTCTTTTCTTTTCTTTCTATTCTACCTTTTGCTGGAGCAGTACCCAGCAGAGGTGCAATGCAGCCACAGCAAACAGCTGCACGCACCCCCTACTCTCAGTCTCTCTCTCTCTCTCTCATCGCTTCTCTCTCTCTCTCTCTCTCTCTCTCTCTCTCTCTCTCTCTCTCTCTCTCGTTTCTTCTTCTTTCTTGCCGCCCAGCAAGAGCAGCAACCTCGACAACAGCAGTACGAGCACGAGCAGCAACAGTAGCAGGGGTACAAGCAGCAACAACAGCAGCAGTACGAGCAGCAACAGCAGCAGCAGCACGTGCTGCTTCTTCTCGCGGTCTTTCTCTCTCTAACGCCCCACATCCTTTCTCTCCTTCTCACAACTTCTCTCTCTCTCTCTCTCTCATGCGTTTCTTAGAAGCTTAGAATCGGTGGACGAAGCCTTATATAACCAACCACGGCGGTGAAGAAGCGGTGAAGACGCGGACTACAAAAAAAACTCCCGGTTTGAGTTGGAGAAGGAGACCGAATATTTCGGGGATTCCTTTGCACAAACAGCCCGTTGGAAACCTAAGTGGGGTCCACACGAAGGTTTGGAAGAGGCCTGGCCCACCCATGCATCGCAGATCTGTCAATCTTGGGGTTTCTAGCATCTTAGGGTCGGTTTTGGAAAGCTGTGGTGGACCGTACAATCGTCCGAATACGTCGAGGTCACCTACCCTTGAAGCCCGTGCGTGGAGTGTTCCCGCTGGACAGAATGGATCAGTTGATGGGGTCCACTGTGATGAACGGTGTGAGCCACAAACGGCAGCAGCGGTGACGTTGCCGCTGTTCAGCGTCCGAAACGGGCGCTCGCCCGCAACGCGTAAGAGACGCGGTCAACGCGTGTTGACTGGTCTCTTGACGTGCACGCTGTGCACGTGGGCCCCGCCTTGATATATTTACTGAATCCACTCCGACCATCAGTCAGGCCACCCAATTTTGAGGTGTGACACAAAAAATGAGGCAGATCCGAGATCAGATGGCTCACTTATGGCTCGATTTCTGGTTAGGCCATTTGTAGGATGATCAGAGGGCTGAAATTCGACGTGTATGGTTAGATCGTGCCCTAAAACTAGTATGTGGAGTTTTGCGTGAAAATGATTTCCAGAAATCATAAAACTTGCAATTGGTCCTATAACTTAAGTTGACTAATGGTACTTTCCTAGTACTTGTAGATTTATAAGTTTTGCGAAGTCTGCCACTTCCATACTATCCTAGGGTTCATGTTGAGCGATTATAATGAAGGAGCCATACCATAATTTCTTACGGGTTAATTAATATTAATTTATTTATATTAAATTTATTTAATTTCTTAATTGAATAACTAATTTATAATTTAGGTTATTCTAAAATCCTAAGGGGTTACAAACACACCCGAGCAGCTTTCACTGGTCTAAGTATACACCTTGTGATGGACACAATGTACGGGTCTTATTTATGGCAGACATGTGTGCAGGATAATGTACGGCGGTTTACATTAATCGCGTAATTCGAAATCAGAGTGGACGGTTAAATCTTCTATTCTAATAACGACAGATTACCCTAACGGTCGATCTATCGACTTAACTAAGTACTACGTTTTTCAGAGGCCTGACGATTTGTCTGAACACGTATAAACTGTATACATGTGTGTATGCGTGTGAACAATACAGCTTAGAATTTAATTTCTCACATGTGAACACGCACTCGTGTACTTACTCGTGCGCTCAAATTTTTGGGGTATTACATGGTCCATCTAAGACTTGGATCTACTTCTTTTTTAAGATCAGGCCTTAAAATGATATGGAGAAATGGATGGACAGTGCGGATATAAAATCCATGCATCAAAGTGGGAAAATAGCAAAAACTACACTTTTAGAAAATGAATTCTTCTTTCTTCAAGAGATTAACCCAATGTGACTTATAACAAGAGAATTATGACCTTTTTATAGGTTGCTTGATGTTGGAAATGAGAGTGAACACAACCTGATGACATTATAGAATTTTGGCCCATGTGTGAATTGTCAAATGGTGTCTAAACAAGATTCTAAAGTCATCTAAAATTTTATCAAATTATCTATCCAACATGCACAAAATCACCCTGAATCAACCTATAACGATGGAGTTATGACCGTTTTTGTGGGATCGCGTGACACAAAAAATGAGAGCAAACGCGACGACTTTGGGCCCTTTTTTGAATAGTCAAATGGTGTCCAAATGAAATTATTCAAAAGAAATTTAAAACTTCATCGAATTATCTTTCTAGTAAGCACAAGATCACCCTGATTAGACTTTTAACAATGAAGTTATGACGATTTTCATACGATCGCACAATGTTGAAAATGAGAGCAAATGCGACTGAACGCCAAATTAACTTTGAGCCCACTTTTATATGGTAAAATGTTGTCTACATGAGATGATTTCTGTTCGCTTCCCCAAGTGTAGGGTTGCAATGTAGTAATAAACTCGGTAAGACCGAGGTCGATCCACAGGGACTTATGTAGGAATTCACAAACACTTCCAATAACTTTTATTGAAAAGCTAACAACCAGATTTGAGAAGATTGATGTAAATAGCAATTTTGAACTTAAACTGAAGTAATCAATTAATAAAAGGCAGTAGGGGTTTAAGGATCCACTTGTAGCAATCCTTGATGCTCAAGTCGCTGTGGTTTCTCATTTTCTCAACTAGAATCGAAATTAAGATCTATCTAGTTGGATGATAGAGCAGTTAAACCAAACAACCTGTCATATGTATGAACAATGTATATGATTCACTCAATGCAAGCTAGGATGAGCATGCTCAATTGTATAGGTCAGTCCCAATTCCAATAGATTAAGTCCACAATCATAACCATCATTAAGTCCCGTCACAAGACAAAGCTAGATTATGATTTGAACTTGATTCAAATCACATACACAGTCCCATACATACTACAGAAATCCAGAAAAGTAGAACTTTGGTAGGAAGTTCCCACATGAAGATCATAGTACTATTCCTCGGATCATACAGGTCTAGACTAGCACACAACAATTAAGAACTCAAGCAATTCTTCCAAACATCCATGAGTCATCATAAGACTAAGAAAAACTACTTAGAAGTTGAATTAAACTTCAAACCATTGTTCTTAAACATGAAATCCAATCTTAAAACTAACTTAAACGAATTGCAACATCTTAGATTCACTACAAGCTTCACCTCTTAGCCCTAGCTAAGAGGTTTAGCCGTTCATGATCTAAGGAAACATGAAACAACTAAGAAAAACATAAAAATGAGAAAGCAAACTAGAAGGAGTTGTGGAACTCCGAAATCCACTTCCACCGCCTCCCACCTTGTTCAAACCCTTCTAAGATACCTTAGGAACGGTCCCTAGGTGTCCTTTTATAGTAGGGAGGCTCCGCAGCATCAGAATCTTCAAGAAATTGCGTAAGAGTACGCAGTGTGTAGAGAAATTCGGGGCTTGTAGAACACGCCTCATTACGCAGATGACCAGTCGCACGACCGGTCTGAGCTACTGGACGACCGGTCGCACGACCAGTCGCAAAAGTGAAAAATCTGTCCAGAGAGTTTCTAGAATTTTCAAACCCAGAAAATTTATTCAAGGACCGATTGCACGACTAGTCTGAGCAGTGGACGACCGGTCGCATGACCGGTCATGGACAGTCCAGTGAGTTGTGGCCCTGTGGGCCCTCCTGTGGAGTGATTGGACCGGTCGTGCGACCGGTCCTTAGCTATGGACGACCGGTCGGACTACCGGTCGTGGGCCTCTTCTTCTACTTTCTTTCTTCTTTTTTCTAACTTCTTTCATCCTTTGACCCTTAGCCCTTCGGTCTTCTATGCTTGTAAATGGTTTCTTTAAGTCTCTAATTGCCTTTCTGGTTCTTTCTCTTGTGGAGTGTTGTTTGAGCTATCGTCCTCTTTGGAATTTTTCGGATCCTTAGGCTTTGGGGCCTTCACCAGATTAGATTTATCAACTATTTTCCCACTTCTCAAAGTGGTGATAGCTTGAACATGCTCCGTATGTTGGGAGGATGGGCCTACGTCTTGTATCTCAAATTGGGTTCTTGGGTTAGGAAGAGGTTGGGCAGAAAGTGTGCCTTTCTCCCTAACACTGAGGTGAGATTTAACTCTAGCCATTGAGGTTTTCAATTCATTAATGGCTTGAGTTGAATTTTGATTGAATTTCAATTGCTCTTGCATGAACCGATCTATTTTCAGAGAATTAGTCTTGTTATACTCAGCTTGAACCGATACAAATGCACCCAACATCTCCTCTAGCGTAACTTTTAGAGTAATGACTAGAGATGGACCTAGTATAGGTTGAGCTTGAGGGATATTGTTTGCATTCGCAGTGGGTCCATTCCTCCAACTGAAGTTGGGCTAGTTCTTCCAATTAGCATTAAACGTGTTTGAGCTTGAAGCACCAAATTGCCGTTGATAACTGTTTATGGCATTTGATTGTTCTTGTAAGACGTCCTGAACCGCTGAAATTGTGGGACAATCTTGTATTGCATATTGATTTCCAGCACAAATTCCACAAAAAGTTTCAACGTCATTGGAGTTGATCGTCTTTCCTTTCCTTAATTCCATGGCCTCAACTTTTCTTGTGAGGCTAGCCACCCGTGCACTTATGCTATCCTCTTCTGATAAGACATAAATTCCCCCTTTTTCCTTTTGTTGGTTAGTCTTGGAATTTGTTGGTTTAGATGTATCCCAAGACTGTGCATTTTCAGCCAATTCCTCCAAATAGTCCCATGCTTCATCGGCTTCCTTATTCATGAACTCCCCATTGCACATTATCTCTACGAATTGGCGCATGGGTGAAGTCAGTCCTTCATAGAAAAAGCTTATAACTCGCCAAATTTCATAGCCATGATGTGGGCATGCGTTTAACAAGTCTTTAAACCTCTCCCAACATTGGAAGAAGGTCTCATCTTCCTTTTGGGCAAAGTTCATGATAAGGCACCTCAACATGTTCGTTTTGTGAGTAGGGAAGAATTTTTTAATGAATTCCCTATGCATATCAGTCCATGCACCAATTGATCTTGGCCTTAATGCATGAAGCCAACTTTAGCTTTATCTTTAAGAGTAAACGGGAATAATTTAAGCCTCACCACATCATCAGTCACATTTGCAAAGTGCATGGTGGTTATTACCTCATCAAACTCCTTAAGGTGTTGATAGGCACTTTCACTGTCTAATCCATGAAATTTTGGGAGGAGTTGGATCACTCCCGGTTTCAAATCTACATTCCCTGCATTTTGTGGAAAGACTATGCATGAGGGAGTGCTCGCTCTTGCTGGTTGCAAGTAATCACGTAATGTTCTTGGTCGGGGAACATTCTCAACCACATTCTTTCCCGTTTCGGTTTGGTTTTGGACCAGATTAGGATTGGCCATATGATTAGGTTGGTTTACAACCATATTTTCAGAAAAAATTGGAGAAGTTAGATGTCTCTTGGCACGTGGTTCTCTGTCAATTCCTTCAACTATTCTCCATTCACTAATGAGTCAGTTATTGGAATCCCGAGCCCAATGTGGCATGCAAATCCAAAAAGAATGAAACAAAAAGGAAAAAGAATTCTTCCTTCCTTTCTTTACTCTTCTCTAATACCGAAGCACAAGGTATCTTGTAATGGCTGAGCCAGAAGCAAGGATAGAGACCGATTTCTCCTGGTTAATAGGGGTGCAGAGAACTCCCCACCCACTCTTTGAATCTTTTGAGAAAAGTGCAGAAAAAGAAGACAGAGGAGTAGAGGTGAGAGAGAAATCTCTGAGCACAAGGTGATCCAAGACGGCAGAGCCGACTAATAGGAATCCAGGTAGCACAAGGCCTACTTATCAGAGATCCAAGAAGGAGTCTCCACCCACTTTACAAGAGATGAATATGATAGGAACGAATAGGAGAAGAAGAAGAGTAAGGTTTAGAAAGTTAGAACCTGATTTGGCACTTGAGATCCTTATGTCTTCTTCAGCTTCATAGAAATCTCTGCAAAAGAAAAATCAAACAAAACAAACTAAGTTAGTCCTAGAATCCTAAAAATCCTAAATAGATACTATTTTCAGAAATTTTGTGAAAAAACCGTCAAAGTCCCCGGCAACGGCGCCAAAAACTTGTTCGCTTCCCCAAGTGTAGGGTTGCGATGTAGTAATAAACTCGGTAAGACCGAGGTCGATCCACAGGTACTTATGTAGGAATTCGCAAACACTTCTAATAGCTTCTATTGAAAGCTAACAACCAGATTTGAGAAGATTGATGTAAATAGCAATTTTGAACTTAAACTGAAGTAATCAATTAATAAAAGGCAGTAGGGGTTCAAGGATCCACTTGTAGCAATCCTTGATGCTCAAGTCGCTGTGGTTTCTCACTTTCTCAACTAGAATCGAAATTAAGATCTATCTAGTCGGATTATAGAGTAGTTAAACAAAAAAACCTGTCATATGTATGAATAATGTATATGATTCACTCAATGCAAGCTAGGATGAGCATGCTCAATTGCATAGGTCAGTCCCAATTCCAATAGATTAAGTCCACAATCATAACCATCATTAAGTCCTGTCACAAGACAAAGCTAGATTATGATTTGAACTTGATTCAAATCACATACACAGTCCCATACATACTATAGAAATCCAGAAAAGTAGAACTTTGGTAGGAAGTTCCCACATGAAGATCATAGTACTAGAGCGTACTCCAATTCCTCAGATTATACAGGTCTAGACTAGCACATAACAATTAAGAACTCATGCAATTCTTCTAAACATTCATGAGTCATCATAAGGCTAAGAAAAACTAGTTAGAAGTTGAATTAAACTTCAAACCATTGTTCTTAAACATGAAATCCAATCTTAAAACCAACTTAAACGAATTGAAATATCTTAGATTCACTACAAGCTTCACCTCTTAGCCCTAGCTAAGAGGTTTAGCCGTTCATGATCCAAGGAAACATGAAACAACTAAAACAAACATAAAAATAAGAACGCAAACTAGATGGAGTTGTGAAACTCTGAAATCCACTTCCGCCGCCTCCCACCTTGCTCAAACCCTTCTAAGATACCCTAGGAACGATCCCTAGGTGTCCTTTTGTAGTAGGGAGGCTCCGCAGCATCAGAATCTTCCAGAAATTACGTAAGAGTACGTAGTGCGCAGAGAAATTCGAGGCTTGTAGAACACGTCTTATTACGCAGACGACCGGTCGCATGACCGGTTTGAGCTACTGGACAACCGGTCGCACGACCGGTCGCAAAAGTGAAAAATTTGTCCAGAGAGTTTTCGGAATTTTCAAACCCAGAAAATTAATTCAAGGACCGATCGCACGACTGGTCTGACCAGTGGACGACTGGTCGCACGACCGGTCGTGGACAGTCCAGTGAGTTGTGGCCCTGTGGCCCCTCCTGTTGAGTGATCGGACCGGTCGTGCGACTGGTCCTTAGCTATGGACGACCGGTCGGATGACCGGTCGTGGGCCTCTTCTTCTGCTTTCTTTCTTCTTTTCTCTAACTTCTTTCTTTTATCCTTTGACCCTTAGCCCTTTGGTCTTCTATGCTTGTAAATGGCTTCTTTAAGTCTCCAATTGATACATCCTCTCTCTCATCCTACAATCACAAATTCATGCATTAGATTAGTTTATAAATCGTGAAAACCTTGCATAATGAGTGATGAATTGGGGTTAGAATATGCACAATTAAGAGCTCAACAATTTCAAAACCATTCAAAATTTCATTGAATTATCTTTTCAACGATAATAATATCACCCCAATCGAAGCTATAATAAGAGAGTTATCACTGTTTTTGCATCATGGCTCGTTGTTAAAAAGAGTGCGAGTAAAGATCGTCTGATTCCTTAGAATTGGGCAATTTTAAAGATTGAGAGATCTTTTAAACGGTCAAATGAATTCCAAATGAAATTATTTCAAAGCTAGTTGAAAGTTTGTTGAATAATTTAGCCAACAAGCACAAGATCACCTCAATAACCTAGAACAAAGGAGTTATGACCTTTTAAAAGTGGGCTAAAATCCAGTTCCTGGTCCAATTAAAGAAGTAACGATCGATCATTACCAAGAATTGAATTTTGACTTACTTTTAAAAGGTTATAACTCCCTCATTCCATGTCTGATCGGGTTGATCTTGTGCTTGTTAGAAAGATAATTCGATGAACTTTCAAATGCTTTGAATGATCTCATTTGAAGATTATTTGACCATGTAAAGCATTAGTAAATCTTTACAATCGTTCAATTTTAAAGAATCAGGCAATCTTTACTTGCTCTTGTCTCCAGCAACGTGCAATTCGTGAAAATAGTCATAACTATCTCGTTATAGCTTTAATTAAGGTAATCTTATGCTCTTTGAAAGATAATTTGATGAACTTTTAAATAGACTTAGAATCTGTTAGTGCATTTTTCTATGACATACTAGTGCACCTTATTTTTCAATCATGTGCATCTATGTGTTGTAATGTCAATTGAGCCTTTGCAAGTTGAAGAACGAAGAATCAAATAGACAAGAAACATCAAGGAAGAATATACAGGTAAATCATAGGTGCCTTGGTGACCCTAACCCTTAGATCCAAAACAACTATTAGCCTCTAGATGAGTTTGACTTAATAAAAGAAGCATTAGTCATCTTCATTAGCCTTAGAACTCTCTAAAGAACATGATAAGTTAGGCTAAACATGGTGTTGGTGTGACCGAAGGGGGCCTTTGGTGCGACCAACAACTAGTTATTTCTGCCCATTTTCTAACCAGTTAGAGCTTTTGCTCTATATATTTGGCACTCAAGCTTTGAGCGTTATAAAGGGATTTTAGTGAATTAGAAGCCACCACTATAGCCAAGATCATTAGGCTCTAATCTTAACTCATTTAAGTCATCTTCCTTTTGATTCATCACATGTTAAAGCATTCGAAGATCAAATGAATATGAACTTGTTCCCTCTTAACCTTTAAATGTTTAAACTCCAAATTCATAGGTAAAACCTTAGTCTAAACCTCTATAAGAGATCTTTCTAGGTGAATTATTCTAGGCAACCAATTCATATTAGTTGTAGAGAATTTAACCTACCTCACATCACCTTGGTCATCTCAAAGAACATCATATGCAAGGCGATTGATCGTTGGAGCTGAAGCCTTAACAAAGTATCGGCATCAAAGATCAGAGGAGCACAAGGGCAACTGATTTGAGTACGGGAGAGCGGGAAGAAGTAACTTGAAGAAGGCGCAACACAAGGGACTCAATTTGACAAGTAAGTTTTTAATTATAAGAGTTCAGTTGCACTCTTTCTTAAAGATGATTAAGTGTGAAATTTTAGTAAACCAAACTCGACCAAGTCTCCAAGGGGAGCCACTAACACGGGTGTGTACGTGGTCCACCGAGTACGAGTGCATATGTGAAGGTTACTGGTTAGCGTGAGAAACCATTTTAAGTTCTTGGATTAGAACTGAACGGTTGGGAGGAACCTATAAAACTCTTAGGTTGGTTATAACCTAACAAACACCTAGGTTGAGAGGTGAACCTGTAAAACCTTCGTTCAGGTTGAGGATGAACTTGTGTGTAAAACCTTCGATTAAAGGTTGAGAGGTGAACTTGATTTAAAACCTTTGTTTAGTGAAATCCACTATACTCAGTGGGCTGGGTACGACAACCGGGAGTGGAGTAGACAAGTAGTCGAACTACTATACATGCTTGTGTTTGTGATTGTACTTGAGCACATTATTATTCTAGCATTATTAGTTTGATTGTTAATCATATGAATGCTTGAGTTGAATGTATTGTATACATATGATAGGTAGATTCAAACATAAGATGTATTTTTACTAAGTAGGCTAGTTTCTTGAATGCTATATCTTTTGTAGTCTATGTGATTGGACCTACTTAAGCGTAGAAGTTAAGTGTTAATACTTTAATCTAGTTTAATTAAAGCATGAGTTTTAAAAGGTCCTAATCATCCCCCTCTCTAGGACTTAGCCATAGTTCTAGTAGCTCCGCTTTAACGTCCGCACGTAGTGTGTAGGTGTCGGTGTCGGTGTCATGTTAGACTACCCACATAATTTTAAAATCATCTCATTTGGACACCATTTGGCCTTCCAAAAGTGGGCTTAAAGTTAATCATGAGGTGTTTAGTCGCTTTCTCTCTAGTTTCTAACATCCCGCGATCATAAAAAAATGGTCATAATTCCCTCATTAGAGGTCCGATCAGGATTATCTTGTACTTGTTGGAAAGATAATTCAATAAACTTTTAAATAGATTTTGAATCATCTCATTTGGACACTATTTTATCATTCAAAAGTGGGCTCAAAATCATCATGTTTGTTCTCATTTTCAATTGCATGCTGATCCCACAAAAATGATCCTAACTCCCTCGTTACAGGTCAGATCAAGGTGATGTTATGCTTGTTGGGAAGATAACTCGATATTCTTTTAGTTGGATTTAGAATCTTATTTGGACACTATTTAACCATTTAAAAGTGTGCCTAAATTCTATGATGTCGTAAGTCATGTTCACTCTCATTTTCACCATCAAACGACCAATAAAAATGGTCATAATTCCCTTGTTATAAGTCAGATCGGGTTGATCTTATGCTCGTTCAAAAGATATTTAGATGAAATTTTAAATGACACTAGGATAATCTCATTTAGACATAATTTAACTATTTAAAAGTGGGTCTAAAGTCCTTGATAGCCTTATGTCATGTTTGGTCCAATTTCCAGTATCGTGTGAAATAGTCATTAACTCTCTTGTTATTGGTCTAATTAGGGTGATTTTAGATTATTTGGAAAGGTAGTTCGACAAACTTTTAAATGGATTTCGAATCTTCTTATTTGGAAAATCGTTGACTTTTCAAAAGTGGGTCAAAATCTGTTAGTGCACTTTTCTGTGGCATACTAGTGCACCTTGTTTGTCAATCACTTAGGTCAGTGAGTCTAGTGTCAGTTGAGCTTAGTGAAGACGAAGACTGAAGACTCAAGTAACCCTTCTGCATCAAGGAAGAAGAAACAGGTAAAAGTAATGCCTTGATGTGCCTTAACCTTGACTAAAACTAAACTCTTAACCTCTTGATGACCTTGACCTTATTAGGAAAACTTTTAGTCATCATAAATTGGCCTTAAGTGTACCAAAAGACCATCTAAACCTTGGCCAAGGTGATTGGGTTGTGAAATATTGGGTCAGCAAACTGTTTAGCTGAACCCAGGCCTATCCGACCGATCATGACCAATCAGTTGGACTGGACTGACCGGTTAAGACCAGTCGGACTAGCCCCAAGTCCAGACAGCGTGTTGCTATAATGTGCAGGCCCTTGGGCAGACCGGTCGGCTAGTCTGGTCCGATTTGTCACGACTAGTCGGACAGACCCCTCATCTAGACAGCATGTTCACTGTATTGCCTGGCCATTGGCCGACCGGTCTGGACAGGTCGGGGCTAGCCATTTTTTGCCCGTTTTATATCCGTTGCACATCTTTTTATAAAAGGGCTTGGCTCGAATTGAGGGGCAAGAAGAGGGATTTTGAGAGTAGTGAAGCCACCATTGTTGGAGACCATTTGAGGCTCATTCCCAACCTATGCAAGGCATCTTCCTTGTGCTTTAACACAAGATTGGAGTATTCTAAGCTCATGAAGAAGATGACCTTCATCCCCTCTTGATATCTAGAGTTTGGATCTTCCTTGATAGGCATATCCTTATCTAAATCTCTAAGATAAGATCGTTGTAGGTGAGCAACTCTAGGTAACCCATTCCTATTAGTTGTAGAGTTCTCAAGCCTACCCTCCTATCACCTTGGGCATCTCAAAGGCGTCACAAGAAAGGTGATTGATCAAGTGTAGCTGAGGCATTGGCGACGCAACGGCAACTACGATCAGGGGGAGCAAGAGAAGCTAATTGAAGCACGGGAGAGCGGAGATTAAGCAACCCGAACCGGCGATGAACAAGTGGCTCATCCGACAAGTAAGGTTGTCTTTATTGAGAGTCCATCCACTCAATTCCCTGTGGGAGTTGAGTGTAGAGTTTGTTTGTCAAACTCGAATTAGGGACATTGGCCGTTCCTTGGCTTGTTTGTCGGCCTAAAGACTAGGGGTTGTTTGGCACTCCTTAGGCTCGTTTGTCTATCCTAAACAAAGTCTCCAAGGGGGAGCCTCCAACACGGGAGTGAACGTGTGTCAGATTAAGAGTTAGCCTATGTCCAAAACTCCGTTCGAGTTGAGAGTTGGCCCTTGTCCAAAACTCCGGTTATGGTTGAGAGGTGAACCGGTAAAACCTATATGTAAAGGTTGAGAGGTGAACATCATTTAAAGCCTTCGATAGTGAATGCCGGTGTGCTCAAAGGAGTTGAGTACTTGAACTGGGAGTAGAGTAGACCCAAAGTTGAACCACTATACATTCTTGTGTTTGTGATTGATTGAGCACATTGATATCTTAGCATTGTATGTTTAATTATTTAATTATGAATGCTTGATAGGAATGTATGCTAGGCACTAGATATGCACATCCACACACAAGATGTACTTTCACTAGTTATGTAGACTTGAGCTCATTGATCCATTCTCATAAGTCTACATAGGTTGCATAGGTTAGGAGCTTGATTAGTTAAATCATTTGATTACCTATGCATGCTTAGACTAGGTAGTTTATTGCTTAAACCATATGCTAGTCTTATGATTGGACCCACTTAGGCTTGTAAGCCGAAGTGTTCTTACTTACTTAGTTTAATTGTGTAAGTAAGCGAAAATAATTTCAAAAGGTTCTAATCACCCCACCTATAGGACTTAGACATAAGTCTAGTTGCTCTTTAAGCTTCCGTACATACGAAGGTATCGTGTTAGACTACTGACGTAATTTCAATTGGTATCAGAGCGGGTTGCTCTTCAATGACTTAACCGTCTAGAGTAAGATCCGGTACCGGAGCACTAGCATGATATCTAACTGAGATGGGGGTACCACCAATCAGTCCACCATTCTTTGACAGGTCCAACTACGCCTATTGAAAGTCTAGGATGAGAATTTTCTTACAATTCATGGACCGTCCGATGTGGCTAAGCACACAACGTGGATATGCCTTGCTCACCGAACAAGTGGAGGTTGATGGGAAATACATTGGCATCCCTAAAGATGATGAAAAATGGAATGACAATAAGAGAGCTCAATACATGGCAAATGCCAAAGCTTTCAATACGATTTGTTGTGCGGTTTTCCTGGATGAATTTCAACAAATTCTCACATGCGCAACTGCAAAAGAAGCATGGGATATACTTGAGGTAACCCACGAGGGAACTAGCATAGTAAGACGCTCAAAGCTTCAACTCTTGGCCACCAACTTGAAAACATTACGATGGAAGAGACAAAACCTTCATAGAGTTTTATACTAAACTTTCTGATATTTGCAACCCCATGTTTGTCTTGGGTGATTGGGTTCTAGAATGACGTATATGTAGAAAAATATTTAGGTCCCTCCCGGAAAGATTTAACACCAAAGTAGTAGCCTTAGAGGACTGTAGAGACATAGATAACATGGAAGCAGAAGAACTCATAGGTTTTCTATAAACTCATGAACTACACTTTAAGGCCCCCTCTAGAAAGAAAAGCATCGCTCTAAAGTCCTCTCACAAACGTAAGAAAATTAAGAGTGAGTTAGAGGAAGATAGTGATGATGAGGATGATGAAGAAGAAAAGTTAAACAAAAAATTCAAAAGATTCCTCAAATTTGATAGAGGGAGTAGCCGTGACAAGAAGGACAAGAAGGGTGAAAAACATAAAAGGAAATCATCCAAACCTTTATCTATTCGTTGTTATGGTTGCAGGTCATCGTGGCCATATTGCCCCAAAATGTCCGAATGGGCCTAAACCGAAAGGTAATGGCTGCCACTTGGGATGATATGGAGGAGTCTGAATCCAAATCTGGTGACTCCACTAACGATGGGAGCCAAAATATTGATCTAGCTCTCATGGCTTTCACCATTACCTCTCTTCCCCCTAATCTAAGAGAGGATCCCAACCACTATCCTTTCTAGAAGAAGAAGGAGTTCCCAACCCCTCACCTCATACTACATTTTATAAGGGCGTTGTGGAAATTAGTTACCCTTAGGCCTTTCAAACTAAACATAGTTAGTAAGGGTAGCTAGAAAGTGATTCTATAGGAATATCTGAGGATTTCAGCCTCATTTTTGTGTGTACGGGCAAATCTGAGGATTTAAGCCTCATGAGCCCAAATTTGGTAGTTTAGCCTTACTTTTAATTTGTATATTTTCTTGCTAGGCTATCACCTTGCTTAAATTAACTAATTTTGCTGAATTATATGCTTCATTGTAAGTTAATCTTTGCTTAGTATTGGTCTTGATATACCAATAGGGAAGGTTGGTTGATTGGGCTATAGGTCCCTTTGTGCTTTTATTGCAAATGTATATCTTTGACCTAATTATACATGATTAACTATGCTTAGATAGTTATATTTTCTTGTTAATCATGTTCCCTAGCATGCTCCATGTTTTAAAGTTCATGCACCCTATACTCTCCTTATTAGCATGTATTTATAGTTATAACTGCGACATACTATTTACTCTTACCTTAACCTTATTGATATATCATTAAGGGGGAGAGAATAGTTTATCAATTGCTGACAAAAAGGGGGAGAAAGATCAAGTCCCTCCAAAACTAGTTTGCTATGTTTTGTGATGTAGGGATTGACAGGTTATGGGGGAGCAAACTGAAGAGGAGCTGCTTAGTTAGGCATGTCAAGAGTCCTGTATTTACTTCATTATCAATGTAATCTCTTGTTCATGTACTTTATTTTGGTAGGTTAGGTTTTTTGTAAGTAATTAACAAAGGGGGAGATTGTTAGTGCACTTTTCTGTGGCATACTAGTGCACCTTGTTTGTCAATCACTTAGGTTAGTGAGTCTAGTGTCGATTGAGCTTAATGAAGACAAAGACCTGAAGACTCAAGTCGCCCTGCTGCATCAAGGAAGAAGAAAGCATGTAAAAGTGATGCCTTGATGTGCCTTAACCTTGAACAATACCAAACCCTTAACCTTGTAATGACCTTGACCTTATTAGGAAAACCTTTAGTCATCATAAATTGGCCCTAGGTGTACCAGAAGATCATCTAAACCTTGGCAAAGGTGATTGGGTTGTGAAATATTAGGTCAGCAAACTGTTTAGCTAAACCCAGGCTTATCCGACCGGTCGGCTGGACTGGACCGACCGGTCAAGACAGCGTGTTGTTGTAATGTGCAGGCCCTTGGGCCGACTAGTCGTGACCGGTCGGTTGGTCTGGTCCAAAACTCCGTTAAAGGTTGAGAGTTAGCCCTTTTTCCAAAGTCTCCAAGGGAGAGCATCCGACACGGGAGTGAACGTGCGTCGGGTTGAGAGTTAGCCTATGTCCAAAACTCCATTCGGGTTAAGAGTTAGTCATTTGTCCAAAACTCTGGTTATGATTGAGAGGTGAACCGGTAAAACCTTCGTGTACAAGTTGAGAGGTGAACCTCATTTAAAACCTCCGATAGTGAATGCCGGTGTGCTCAAAGGAGTTGAGTACTTGAACTGGGAGTAGAGTAGACCCAAAGTTGAACCACTATATATGCTTGTGTTTGTGATTGATTGAGCACATTGATATCTTAGCATTGTATGTTTAATTGTTTAATTATGAATGTTTGATAGGAATGTATGCTAGGCACTAGATAGTACATCCACACATAAGATGTACTTTCACTAATTGTGTAGACTTGAGCTCATTGATCCATTCTCATAAGTTTACATAGGTTGTTTAGTTAAATCATTTGATTACCTATGCATGCTTAGACTAGGTTGTTTATTGCTTAAACCATATGCTAGTCTTGTGATTGGACCCACTTAGGCTTGGAAGCCGAAGTGTTCTTGCTTACTTAATTTAATTGTGTAAGTAGGCAAAAAGAATTTCAAAGGTCCTAATCATCCCCCCCCCCTCGCGTTATAGGACTTAGCCATAATTTTAGTTGCTCTTTAAGCTTCCGCACATACTGAAGGTGTCGTGTTAGACTATCGACGTAATTTCAAAATCCAATTCTTGGCAAAGATCAATTTAATTCTTAGCTTTTAAAGAAAGAAGAAGAATTTATTTTTCAAAAGTGTATTTTTTTTATTTCTCCTTTCCTTATATAAGTTTCTCTTTAATCATATTCATCTGCGCATAATCTTTCTTCCCAAGCACATGTAATGAGGGAATTATGATTAATTTTAAGTCAATTTTGAATGGTTAAGTGGTGTCCAAATGAAACAATTCTAAATCTCTTTGAATTTTACTCGAATTATCTTTCCAACAAGTATAAGATCACCCCGATTGAATCTGTAATGAGGGAGTTATCACCATTTTAGTAGGATTGCGCAATGATGCAAACGAGACCAAACCCGACCTCATATATGATAGACTTTAGGCCCTCATTTGGATGGTCAAATAATCTTCAAATGAGATGATTTCAAATAAATTTGAAATTTTATCAAATTATCTTTCCAATGAGTATAAAATTGCCCTGATTAGAGCTATAACGAGGGAGTTATGACCGTTTTTGTATAATCACATTATGTACAAGAGAAAACACGACCAATGTCATGGACTTTGGGCTTACTTTTGGATAATTAAATGATGTCTAAATGAGATTATTCAAAACCAATTTGAAAGTTCATCAAACTATCTTTCTACTGAGCATAAGATCACCCATATCAAAGAATGTAATGAGGGAGTTATAGCCATTGTGAGACCCTGGTCCTTTGTAACATAGCCTGAGCATAAACGCGTCTCGATCGATGCCTTTAATGACCTATACGCTGCGCCCTTGAGCATTTAATATCAAACCCTAGTAATTTATGCTAAATAACTCTGAGACATCTGTCGTGTCGACCCATCGTCGCTGCAGGTCACAGGGGCGAAAACCGCATGCCAATTCGATACCCGAGCACGACGTTATGACATTTTGATCGAAAACCTAAAAAAATGTTGTTACTGCACACTTGCGTGGGCCCACCCTTACAGCCATCCCCCATTATAGCACTTTTCCATCCTCCCATGCCTGTTAAATGCAATTTAAAAAAATAATAATAAACCACGTCCAACCTTGGTCGGACCTTTAAGCGTCCGAGTAGATCTATATCTATTTATCGATGCTGTCCATCCATTTTTCTAAGATCATATTAAGGTATACGGCAAAAAATAACGCAGGTACAATACTGCAGTGGACCACACCAAATGGTAAGTTGGGTTGCATTAAATGCAAGAGTCATCTCTGATGTGGTCCACTACAGCGTTGTATCTGCCACAATTTTGTTCCCGTGCTTAACACGACACGATCTTAGAAAATGTATGGATGGATTGGATAAACAGATGCGTCATGGTGGGACCCCGCACAGAATCTGGTTGGACGCGGTCGGACGTAATCCGTGTCCCTTTCCAACGTCAACTCTTCCTCTCCCCGTTCCCGCATTAAATGCATTAATAAAAAAAAAAAGGGGTAATAAATGAGATGAGAGGAGAGTGGACGTCCATCCCTCTTCCCCTCGCATTCTTCCATTCTCCTTCACCCAACACCCACGCCCCTCCTCCATGTGTGAGAGAGTGAGAGAAAAGAGAGTTGAGAGAGAGATGAGAGAGTTGAGAAAGGAGAAGATGTGAGAGAGAGGAGCAGCCCCCACCTCCCTCTTCTTCCTCTCCATTTTATCTTCTTCTACTTTCTTTTTCTTTCCGTTTTTGTTGTGTGGGTCCCACGTGTGCACGTTGTCCATGATCAACATGGCCCACAACAGTGGGCTCCACCATGATGTATGTAACATCCACACAACCCACAGTGATGTATGTTTTGGTCCACAGCGTTCACCCTCCACTCCCTTCTTCCATTCCTTCTTCATTTCCTTTCTTTTCTATTGAAAATTGAGTGGGGCCCACTGACGTGGGAACCCAGGCTTGTGTGCACGCTAACCCCAAGGTCAGTAGGTGGCCGACACACGGTGTGACCCACCATGATGCACGTTTTATCCCTACTACCGGCCCACACGAATTAGTTGGTTCCACATAGATGTTTGCGTTTCGTCATCCATGCCGCCCATACTTTTTGCCGTGAGGCCCCAGCGAAGTGGGACCCACGCATATATGTGTGTATATTATCAGGCCACCCATCTGGACTTATCTACCACGGATCTTAGCATCCTATCATGGTTGTTATGATAGGACAGTTTTTTATTCAGGAAACCAAGTCTGAATTTCTAAGTTTTGGGAAATCTTTGGGCATCCTTGGTGGGCCCCACATACGAGCAATGTAGGGGCCACCACTTATGATTTTTACTCTGTATATGTGGTTACAAGAATGACATTTTATCTAGGCCAAGGCGGACCCCACGTGATCGGGAATCGAATCCCAAAATGGGGCTAGGCATAGTTGTGCATAAATTTCAGGGCCCAATGTTTGGCCATGCACCAAAACTTTTATGTGTGCATCCTGCCTGTCCTACCATATGATTTTTAGAGGTCATACATGGTTCTACAAGGATCATGTGATGGAACGCAAAAAGGTGGCTGCATTTGATGGTGGTATGCGCCCCAAGTTGGGCCAAAACCATTTCTGCACTATTTTCTGCACCACTCTTCCAAGTGCCTATGTTTGGGCATTGTTAAAATCGGTATGCATGCAACCAAGGATAGATGCCTTCATAGGTTTTGAAGGCTACACATGGGGCTACTAAGGTCATTTGACGGAATACAGAAAGGTGGCCCCATCTGATCGTGGGATGTACTTAAAAATGGCCAAAAACCATTTATGCACATCTCTCCCAAGCAGCCAAGTTTGGGCCTTCACCATAAATTGTAAATGCATGATTCAGGGGACACCTTGAGGGTTTGAATCCCATATATAGGGCTACTAAATTCCCCTTATCCTTCACCAGGAGTGGTCCCCATCTGATCCTAAATCTGACTAAAAAATGGCCCCGAACCACTTTTTCACCATAAATCTGTTTAGCATGACCAGAAATCTGTTCGACATGAAATTCATGTGGGGCCACATCTATGGGTCCACCACCTTCATGAAGCATTAAATGGAGCCATATAAAACCCTGACCATGAATCCTCAGGCCGTGGTGGGCCCAAAATCCTAAGTGAGCCTTTTGTTTGTGGGCCATATTTCCATCTAGTAAGGCCCACGTAGCATTTGTTGTTAAATGAGTGTTATTTAATCTTGTGATTTGAGTGGTGGACAACCTTTTCTGCCCAAGTATCTCTCTTGGGTTATGTGTGGCCTTGGACCCACCCAAATGAAGTAACATTAAGGCCCAAGTGGGCTGTCTTATATGGGTCGCACCCTTGCGTAATGAGGCCCACTTAGTAGGTTGTGGACATTTTATGATTTTGTGGAGCATGTGGTGAACAGCCTTAATGTCCATTTATTTCTCGTAAGTCATTTCGGGCCTTGGGCCTATCTAAATGAATAAAAACTAAGGCCAAGTGGGCCAAATACCAAGAGAGTGTTGGAAGGGAGAAGTCCACCATGGTGATCTTGCTTGGACCCATTGGGTAGGTCCATTACTTAGTGGGAAGCGTACCTTGCACACTACCATTAATTAAGTGGACCACACCCAATGAGGCCCATTTTGAATTGTATGAGTTGCAGATTTGGGGCCTTGTATGTGGTTTACTTGTGCATATGTTTAGTGGGCCCAACATCATGTGGAATGTGCTCAAGGTTTGTATGTGTGCTTTACGATCAAGTTTGTGCTTTATTTTTCCTAGTTGATGGTGGGATGCATGAGGCCCAATTGTATTATGAAATCCATCTTAGATGCATGTATCGTATATATGCCTTCCGTGGTGTGGGACCATTATCCACTACCAAACCAAATTTAACCTTAAGTGGGCCGCACCATAGGAACTCCAAACAATTAGAAAGCCCATTAACCGTACTTGTTGTATTATTTGAAGCCCTAGTTATATTGTATATGCTACCTTAAGTTAGTGGGGCCCACCTAGTTTTGGAATTGGATCCACGCCATTGATTATTGGATGTTTATCCTACTTGAAATTTATTTAGTGGTCCATCAAGTGGTACCTACACTTGACCTATGGGACGGCGTGCCTCGCACATAGTCCAAGGTCAATGTGGAGGTCACACTTAGGTGGGACCTCGATTGATGGTTGAGGTGATGATGATAGTGAAGATTAAAATGGATATGATAACATTGCTTTGAGAATGTATAAGTAACTAATGATGATTATTAAGATGTTGCTTATGTGAATGTGATGATATGGCTGGTGGTAGAAGAGTTGATGATAACATGCTTGTTGATAATAATGTGATGATGATGATATGTATGTGGAGGGTTATGACGATGATGATGTTTGTAATCCAAGTCATAGAAAATGCATGTGTTGATGGCCATGATGATGATAATAAATATATGATAAACATGCCCTACTTGTCGTTAGTTGTGCAGACTTAAATAATGCATGTAGGGAAACCATATGCATGATGCTGGCCATGTACATATGATACCTAAGACCTACATGATGGTAGTTTAATAATGGCTATGGGTATGCTTGATGAAACACTCATGCTTTTCATGTAATTGTTATGGATGATAAAATACTTGAAGAATGTGTTAATGCACTTTTCTATGGTATACTAGTGCAACTTATTTGTCAATCACATACATCTATGTGTTGTAACGTCAGTTAAGCCTTAGCAAGCTGAAGACCAAAGATTCAAGTGGACAAAAAGCATCAAGGAAGAAGAATAAGTAAAAGAAATGCCTTAGTGAACATAAACCTTAGAACTAAAACAACCATAACCTTTAGATGACTTGAAACATATAGGAAAATCCCTAGTAATCTTCATTAGCCTTAAAATACTTAAAAAAATATGATAGGTTAGGCTAATAAGAGATACGAGCTACTATAAACCACTACAATAAAATAGGCTTTTAATAACAGTTTTTTAGCCTCAGTTAAAAAAAGTGAGGCTAAATGTGCTTTTTTGTTTTAATTGGTGAGAAACCGAAGCTAAAAGTCCATTATTTCGCCTCAGTTTGTAAGAAACCAAGGTTAAAAGTCCACCTTTTAGCCTCAGTTGTCAGGAAATTGAGGCTAAAAGGAAACTAAGGCTAAAATTCGATATTTTGCCTCAAGGCTAAAAGTCTGCTTTTTCGCCTCAGTTGCAAAGAAACTAAGGCTAAAATCCATTTTTTTCTCAGACCGAGGCTAAAAGTTTGTTTTTTGCCCAAGTTAAAAAAGAACCAAGGCTAGAAGTCCGCTTTTTTACCTTAGTTACTAAGGAACCGAGGCTAAAAGTTCGCTTTTTCACCTCACTTATCAAGGAATCGAGGCTAAAAGTCTACTATTTTGCCTTAGTTGGTAAGAAATCAAGGCTAAAAGTCCACCTTTTCGATTCAATTGCTATAGAATCGAGGCTAAAAGTCTACCTTTTACCTCGGTTGATACAGAACCAAGGTCAAAAGTTTGCCTTTTTGCCTCGATTACTACAGAAATGTGGCAAAAAATCCCCCATTCGCCTCGTTTGCTACAGAATTGAGGCCAAAAGTCCACCATTCGCCTTGGTTGCTACAAAACTAGGTGAAAAGTTCGCCATTCGCCTTGGTTGCGACAAGACCGATGCCAAAAGTTCACCCTTTGCCTCGGGTGCTACAGAACTGAGGCCAAAAGTCTACCTTTCGCCTCAGTTGCTACCGAACTAACGCCAAGAATCTGCCTTTCGCCTCAATTGCTACATAACTTAGGGGCCGTTTGGTAAAACTTAATTGCACGACTTATCACTTAGAAATCATATTTTCAGTGATTTTAGTAATTCAGACCGTTTGGTAATTAAAAAAATTTAAGTGCTTAATTGAAAAAGTCACTTAAATTAAGTGGATTATTTTCAGCCATGACAACTTGATTTAAAACTTATAGCTGAATGCGGTAAGTGGTTCCTCTTTTAATTTTTAGATAAAAATTGACAAAAGTATCCCTATTAACATTTAATAATGACAAGGATTACCCTTCCTTGTTTACTTTCCTATCTATGACACCATCCCCCGCAAGTACTTGAAGTCACCAAATTCTATAAGTGCCAGCATAATGCATGTATTATATCTACATAGTCTATCCATTTGGAGAGATCATTTTAAGGCATGAGCCCAAAAGTGAGACAGGTCCAAACCTCAGGTGGACCACACCACCGAAAGCAATGGGGACAATGATGCCCACCATTGAAACCTTCCTAAGGCCCACCATGATGTTTATTTACCATCAACCCTATTCATAAGAACACAAAGACTTGGATTAAGGGAAAGCACAAATATTAGCTTGATTCGAAACTTTTGCGGCTGCAATAAGTTTTTAATGGTAGTTTTCAGACAAATTATCAAACAAATTTTTCATTTCTTATGAGCACTTAAATTCAGCACTTTAAGCTCTTAGTACTTAAATTAATTTTCAGGCCTAATTTTTCAGTTTATCCAAACAACACCTTAGGCTAAAAGTCTGCATTTTGCCTTCGCTGTGGAATTGACGCCGAAATTCCACCATTTGCCTCCGTTGCTACGAAACTGAGGCTAAAAGCCATCCAATCTGTAGCTCGCCACAAGTCACCCATCATGGTGGGGCCCACAAAGTTACTCAGTACGGGAATCCGATCCTTCGTAGTTATTTTGATGCACGAGATTTCTCGTATCATACTTGTTCATTGAATTTGGACACTTGTCTTCGTTATTTCATACGTGGCCCACCTGACGAGTTGTCATGCTTGATCTTTTCACCATGTTTATTTGCTTTGCATGGCAACGACATCTGATCCTCACATGAAAGGTTCCATGTGTGCCAGTCATCTAAGCCGTTAATGGCTTGATGAAGTTGGATCTAAGAAAAATCATGGTGGGCCCATGAACGCTCCAACGATTGGCGTCACTGTCCGCACTTATTTCTATGGTAGGGTCCACTTGAGCTTTGGATCTGCCTCATTCTTTGACTCATGCCTTAAGATGATCTTTACAAATGGATGAACGGTGTGGATACAACACATCCATCATGGTGGGGCCCACAGAATTTACTCGGTATGCTTAGCGTACTGGGTTATTCACTGAGCAATCCGCCTCTTAATGAATCTGATCCTCTGTAGCTTCCTCCAAAACCCGCCCCCATAACCTATCCTGAGCTTCCTCCCCTCTCTTCATTGATCTCTCACCCACCCAAAACTCCAAGCAATCGATCTCCACTTTCTTCCTTATAAATACCCTTCTTCCACCTCTGTCATTCTTCCGGAAGCAAAAATGCATAGACAGAGAGAGAGATCAAAGAAATCGTCTCGCATCTAGATTGTAGAAACCCTAACCTAGAATTTTCGGTCTAAGATTTTTTCCATGCGCTCCTCGATCTGCATTACAGGGATTTTCTAGAGAGGAATCGGGGGATTTCTAAGGTTTATAGCTGCGTTTTTAAGCTCAAATCGAAGCTCAATCAGTGCGGAAGCTTAGATCTTTGTAAGAAATCTGCCCTCTTATATTTCTCTCTCTTTTCCTCCAAAAGAATATGATCCATCTTTCCTTTCCAATCTTTTTTCAACTCTTGTTTTGAAGATTTTCAAGAGTTTCTTTGATATGTTGAGCTAGATTTACATTTTTATGGTTTATTTATTTCAGGCCCTGCACATACTTTTTATTTTTCTCTTGACATTGGTAATTCCATTCGATATTGACTTATGTTCATGTTGTGGGCTTTGCAGCAAAACTTGGAAAGCTTAAAGATCATCCGAGTAGGTGTGAGTGTCACTACAAGTCATGTTCAATTAACAAAATTAAATTTCATGTGTACATGTATTTTAACCTTACTAAAATTGCTTATAGATTTGTTGCTATATGTTCTCGAATACACTTTTTAGCTAATTTTGATATTTTAACTACTAAGTTAAATGCAAGGTTACAAAGTCAATATAGCAAAGTGACAAATGCCATGCAACCAACCAATTGAATTGGATTGCAAACAATCTTAAATTGAATTGGCAAAAACAAACACCATCATCATAGCCCTGTCCCAGCTAATTGAGATCAGTTTATAAATCATGTTTAGTTACTTTATGATTTGCAAAATGTCCTAAGAAAACCCAAAGCAAAGACACATCACCTTGCTAAGATTATATTGGTGGCCTTTCAATCCTCACTTATGTGGCTCACTTAGAGTTCCCAATTTCCCACATGTCAGGGGCTCATTTCCTAAATTGAACTAGTGAAATGGATGGACATATTAGATATAACACAAACCTTGTGATGGCTCTAAACAGCTTTGGGAAACCTTGTAATCGTGCAAGCTTAATATCTTTGATCCAACGTAAACCGTCCAAACTATGAGGCCCACATTAGATGGGTTACCAACCAAATCTTGTAGCAGAGTATGGATATGAATAATTGATTGATAAGTATTTGATGGACAACCCAGATTCCATGAACAAATGGTCTAACAATTGACCAGCTACCCACCTGATGTCTAGCCTTTTCCACCCAATTGAAAACTAATGAAATTACACCTTTTGGATCAACACGCTTGTTAAGGCGTGTGCATGCAAAAGCTTAATGGAGCAACTAGAATTATGGCTAAGTCCTGCGGGGGGGGGGGGGGGGGGGGGGGGGGGGGGGGGGTAGTTAGAACCTTTAAAATTATTTTTACGTACTTAACAGTTTTATCAAATTAAACTAAGCAAGCAAGAATACTTTGGCTTACAAGCCTAAGTGGGTCCAGTCACAAGACTAAAATATGGTTTAAGCAATAAGCTACATAGTCTATTCTAATAAGTGAAAGTACATCTTATGTGTGGATTTGCCTATCTAATGCCTAGCATACATTCTTATCAAGCATTCATAATTAAACAATTAAACATACAATGCCTCAACTATCCCTCTTGATACATGAATGGATCTATCAATGAGTTGTAATGTGAGTTTGGTGGGTTGTAATTTAACAAGGCCCAATTGCTCATATACCGAGTACGGGATTAAATTTATGCTTACCCACAAATCTAGCAAGGCACGCTCAATCCAGTAGACTCCAATAATATAGGAAATTATGGGACTATCGAAGTCTTTATACTTTAGAGGGGTCTTTTGGGTGAGCATGTCACTCACTTGCTCATTTAAAAAAGGCTTTTTGTTGCACATTATATTTACGTTTGGTTATGCATAGGTCTTTTAGGAACTTGGTATATGAGGGAATTTGCTTGATTACATCAAGCAATGGGATGTTAATCTTTACTTGTTTGAAAATCTCTATAACATCGTGAGAGTTGGAAAGAGGTTTGGGAGCTACCAACCTTGATGGGAATGGTGCAACGGGCTTGTATTCATCTTCATTTACTTATGGGGATGAGATAGATCTATTCTCATTCTCAAAATTTGTTGGATCATTAGGCTTCATTGGAATAGTTTTATTAATTTCTTTTCCACTTCTAAGAGTGGTAATGGATTTTTCTTACTACACGTATTGGTTGAAGAGATTAGGGATACATATCTAATATGGTGGTCTTGGGTTTGGCTGAGGTTGGGCCGAAAAGGTACTTCCTTAGCATTCAAACATCCCTTAATTTCCTCAACCGAGACTTTTAACTCTTGGAACATTTATTGATTAGTTTGATTGATTTGTGTTTGCCCTTGCATAAACGCCTTCAAGGTGTCCTCCATACTTATTTGAGGAGGGGCTGTTAAGCTCTTAAATGTGTATAATCTAACCCCATTTCATCACTAAGTATGCTTGAAATACATGATTAAAGACTCAACTAATGCATGGTTTTGTGGTTGTAGGAATAAGAGAGAATTCATCAATTGAAGGCTTAGAGATGCTGTTTACAAGCATTGAAGATCAAAAGACCAAGCGCCAAAAGGTAGAAGAAAGAAAGCAAAGGAGAAAAGAAAGAAGTGCAGAAAATAGCACTGAAGACCGGTCGTCTATAGCCCAGGATCGGTTGTCCAACCGTTCCAAACACTTAACAAGAGGACCCTAATGCTAAACACTGCTGGACCAATCACGACTGGTCGTCCAACCGGTCGTTGAATTAAAAGATGGGTTCGAATTTTCAGAAAACTCTCTTCACTGTTTTTGGCCTTTTACGACCGATTGACCGACCGGTCGTCCATGGGCTCAGATTGGTCGTCCGACCGATCGTCCATGGGCTCAGATTGGTCGTCCGACCGGTCAGCTGCGTAACAGAGCTTCTTCTACAAGCTCTGAAATTTGTTGCCCAAAGCGCAATTTTTGCGGGATTTCTCGAAGTTTCTTCGCACCTAGGTCCCCAAACTTATAAAAGGACTCCTTTAGCTCATTCCTAAGTCATCCTAGAAGAGAATTACACGGTGGGAGGTGGCAAAAGTCGGATCTGGAGTTCTACAACTCCTCTTAGTTTATTCTTCTAGTTTTATGTTTTTCTTAGTTATTTTTATGTTTCCTTGGATCATGAACGGCTAAACCTCTTAGCTTGGGCTAAGAGGTGAAGCTTGTAGTGAATCTAAGATGTTTCAATTCGTTTGTTTTGGTTTTAAGTTGGATTATTAGGGAACAACAATGGTTTGAAGTTTGAATAGAGTTCTAAGTAGTTTTTCTTAATCTTATGATGGCTCATGGATGTTTAGAAGAATTGCTTGAGTTCTTAATTATTTTGAATAGTTCTAGACCTGTACGCTCCGAGGAATCGGATTCAATACGCTCTAGACCTTTGATTCTAATGTGGGAACTTCATGCCAAGAGTTCTACTTTTCTGAATTTCTGAAATATGTGTGCTTTTGTAAGTGATTTGAATGAAGTTCAAATCATGATCCAGTTATGCTTTGTGATAGAGTTTAATGATGATTATGATTGTGATCTTAATCCATTGGAACTAGGATTGACCTATGCAATTGAGTATGCTCAAGTCCTAACTTGAATTGAGGGAATCATGTACGTGAATCACACATATGACAGATTGTTTGTTTTAACTGCTCTATCATTCGGCTAGATAGGATTTGATTTCAATTCTAGTTGAGTAATTAGGAAACCACAACGAATTAAGCATCAAGGATTGCTACAAGTGGATCCTTGAACCCCTAGTGCTCTTTATTATTGATTACATTCAGTTTTAATTTGAAATATCTATCTACATTCAATTACAAAACCCTGTTTAGTTAGTTCTCAATTAGAAACCATTGGAAGTGTTTTATGAGTTCCTACACAAGTCCCTATGGATTGACCTCAGTCTTACTGAGATTATTACTACATCACAACCCTACACTTGGGGAAGCGAACAGGGGCTATGTTTGGTATTGCATTTTATATTGGTGGCCTGTTTTGAGGATTGGTAGGATTGGCCGTTGGACCATTCCCACAACTAAAATTTGGGTGATTCCTCCAATTAGAATTATACGTGTTATCCATTGGTCCATTGAAGGGTCGTTGGTAACCATATGCGGCATTTTCTTGCTCAGGTAACACTTCCTTGAATGTGGGTATTGTTGGACAATCTTATGTAGAGTGTACATTGGTGGCACAAATACCACATACGTTTTTAACGTTTTCGCTGGATTTTGAGGATTCACCTTTCCTAAGTTTCATTACCTCTATCTTCCTTGTGAGGCTAGCTATCTTGGCATTCACATCTTCGTCTTCTCTAAGGATGTATATTCCTCCTTTCTCCTTTTGTTGAGTAGGCTTAAGATTACTAGACTTGTCCGAGGTATCCTAAGATTGGGCATTCTCGAATAACATGTCTAAGTAACTCAATGCACCCTCAGGGTCCTTGCTCATAAACTCACCGTTACACATCATCTCTACGAATTGGCGCATATTGGAGTTTAACTCTTCATAGAAGAAACTTATGATTTGCCAAATTTTATAGCCATAGTGTGGGCATGTGCGTGAGTAGGAGGTCTTTGTATCTCTCCCAACTTTGGAAGACTGAAAAATTCATGATTGCTCGTCGAAAGGATATTTGTTTTATGAGTTAGGAAGAACTTTTTTAAGAACTCCTGGGTCATCTCATTCCATGTCCTAATCGACCTCAGTCTTAGAGAGTGGAGCAATGTTTTGGCTCTTTCTTTTAAAGAGAAAGGAAACAATTTCAGCTTTATTACATCCTCGATCATATTATTGTATTGTAAGGTAGCCATTACCTCATCAAATTCTATTAAGTGCAAGTATGGGCTCTCGAAATTTAGCCTATGAAACTTTGGTAAATGTTGTATCACCCCCTATTTGAAATCAATAGTTCCGGCATTATTAGGGAAAACCATACATGAGGGAGTAATTTTCCTTGTCGGTTGCAAGTAATCACGTAATGTTCTAATCGGAGGATCATTGTGCACCTCATTATCTCCTACTTCCTCTTGGGTTGGGTTTGTATTTGGAGTAGAAGATAGAGGATTCCTTATTGGTGTTTGTTGATTAGTCGCAATACCTCCCAAACTTTCAACAACTTCCATGTATTTTTTAATACACTTCTTCATAGATAATGCTTCAACTAAACCTCATTCGGTTTGGAGACAGTTTATGTGATCACGTTTCTAACGGGACATAAACGACACAAATCGCACTCTAAATTAGTACCTAAATCCTAGAAATAGGAATTTGAAAATATGAAGAAAAAAAAATAGAGTATCTAAGTTAGAAAGATGTTACCCAAATCACTGAACTAGGTTAATGGAGTTCTTACAAAACAAATAAACGAAACAATGTTAGTTCCATGAAAATTCAGAAAACCTAATTCTAGAAATCTGAAAATTCTACCTAACTATGTTAGAAAACTATTCCAAAGCTATTAGAACTTTTAGAACTGTTTAGCCTACAAAAATCCCAAGCAACGACGCCAAAAACTAGTTCGCCAACCCCAAGTGCGAGGTTGTGATGTAGTAATAATTTGATCATGAGATTGAGATCGTCCTCAGGGATTATGTAACTAACCCAATTCTAATAATTCTAACAACTAGACTAGTATTTTCAGAGATTCTAAATAAAACATAAACATGAATTTAACTAGGAAAAACTTAGAATATTAAGGCAACTAAAGCGCCAAGGATCCATTTGTAGTAGTTTTAATGCTAATCCATTTAACAAGCACATTCACACAATTGGAATCAAAGTCCTATCTCTATCCAATCGAAAGATATCATATTCAAAAGCACTTAAACAATCCAAACTCAAATCTGGAACTTCAATTCTAGTTCTACTTAAAGCATAGAGAACTTGAACTTGTGGCACTTCGAAGCATTAGCCATATCATGAGATTATGGCAGATCTAGGGTTTTCACAATTCAAATCTCATAAAATCATAATGATTATTCTCAGAAACTAATAAGTAACTCATGTACTTGGCACACAAGCTCTTAAATTGTCTAAGAATACTAACTTTATTGAAACTAAAACTTGAAAAATCTAAAAAAGAAGAAGCTTAGAGTACTTGTATGAATGAATGAAACATTAAACCTAACTACGAACTTCACCTCTTAGCTCTAGCTAAGAGGTCTAGCCAACCAAAGACAAGATTGAACTAGAAAACAAAAGAAAAATAACTAAAAACATAAGAAACAAAAAGAAAACTAGAAGAAAAAATTTGTAAATGCTCCACTTTGATCCTCTCCATCTCTAGCACGTTTAGCACTCTTATAGGATAGATTAGGAAGGATGTAGAGCTGTCATTTTATAGCAAAAATAGCGCATTAGCTTGGAATCTTCGAGAGAATGCGTAACATTATAGCAGTTTGGAGGCGGTCACCGACCGGTCTTAGCCCATGGCCGACCGGTCGTGGCTTGAACAACAACAAACTTAACAGACTATTGGGATTTTTATTCTTCGGACGACCAGCCTTGGCCTATGGCCGACCGGTTGTGGACAGGCAACAATAGTCAAGCAAACTCTGGGCTTCTAATCTTCATAATTCGACCGGTTTGGGGACTGGTCTTAGGCTTTGGATAACTGATCGAGTGACTGGTCTTAAGTGATCCCTGGATGTCCAACAACACTGTCTTCTGGCTTGCATTAATTCGACCGGTCGGGCGACCGGTCTTGGACAGCTGATGACTGGACGTTCGATCGAACTTGGAAGACTGTCTTTTCACATTTTTTTTCTTTTCTTTCTTCCACCTTTTGGCCCTTCTTCACTTGATCTTTGAGATGCTTCAAAGTGATCCCTTTAACATAAAATTCATGATATCTCTCTTTCTTTCCTTTAGACACAAATACACATATAAGTAGGTAACTTTAATGCTCAAAATAATGTAAATGTGTGATAAATTAGGGTTTATATATAAACAATTTAGAACTCAATACAATGCAGCGGCAACATGATTGGGGGATAACATAGGGAGCTGATTGAAGCACAAGAGAGTAGAGATCAAGTAACCCAAGTGACGCATCAACGACCGATAAGTAAGGTTATCAATTTGTAGAGTCTAGCCACTCTCTTCTCATGGGGAATTAAGTGTAGAGTTTGAATTAACAAGCTCGATGGTTCAGTTGTAGGACCTAGGCCTGGTTATTGGGCCTAATCAAGTTTTCATGGTGAGCCTCCGACGGGAGAGTACACTAGGTTCAGTTGTTGGACCTTGGCTCAGTTGTAGGGCCTAAATTGAGGTTTAGTTGTAGGACCTTCGCTTATGAGTTAAGCCTAAATTCGGGTTTGGTTGTAAGACCTTGGCTCTTGAGTAGAGCCTTATTTATCAAGTCTCTAAGGCAAGCCACCGACACGGGTATCTACGTGGTTCACTAACATAGGTGCATACGTGTAGGTTCTTAAGTAGGAGCCAGTCCTTATGTAGAATTATAAGGTTGAGAGGAACCAGTTTAAAACTTCTAGGCTGTGAGGTGAACCTGATTTAAAAACCTCATAATGAAATTCGGTGTTCTTGTGGGTATGGAAGGGCAACCGGGGGTGGAGTAGACAAGTAGTCGAATCACTATACATACTTATGTTTATGATATATTTGAGCACATTTCTACTTATGCATTGCATGTTTAATTGATTGATTATGAATGCTTAATTGGAATGTATGCTACACACTAAATAGACATTCACACACAACATATATTTTCACTAGTTGTGTAGACTTATATGATTGTATCTCATATAGTTCACATAGGTTGCATAAATTAGTTGCTTAATGTTGAGCCATTAATTGTGCATATCTGAACCCTCATTCATAGCATAATTGCATAGTTTAAGTTGTTTAAGTTAAGGACTTATACTTGTTTTTGTGTTTGTAGGTAAAAGAGAGATGTTATAGATTTAATGCTAATTTGAAGGATTTAGAGTGACTAGAAGACCAAGCTTTGATCAGCCAAAGAAGTGAAGAAAAAGCCTTAAAGAAATCAAGTTAAAGACCTAGAATGACCAGAAAAAAATAAATTACAGAGCTGTAGGGCCAGAAAGCAAGATTTAGAAATTTCAGAAAATAGCCCTAGATTACTGCTGGAAGTGAATTTTGATCTTTCAAAACTAGCATTTCGATATATCGAAGTTCTATCGAAAATAACTTTCATATACCAAAAAATAGGCAGAAAAAGTTGCAACTCGTTGGACAAAAACTCTAATATATCGAAATAGTTCCGATATATCGAAGCACCTATCGAAACTAGCATTTTGATATATCGAAATACCTATCAAAACTGACTTTTACTGTGTAAATTCTTACACAAATCTGAGGTGGTGACAGATTTTCTCTATAAAATGGCACCCTCTACTATCTTTTTAAGGCATCATAGAAGATTTCTAAAGACACTCATGGGGGTGGAGAGATTCAAAGTGGAGCTTCTACAACTCCAAATTCTTCAAGTTCTTCTTCTAAGTTCAGGTTTTCTAGTTTTCTTATGAGTTTTAGTTTAACCTTCTTCATAGTTGGCTAAACCTCTTAGCTAATGCTAAGTGGTGAAGCTTATAGTTATTCACAATGCTTAGTTTGATTTAATTCAAGTATTTTGAGCTTTAATGATGAATAATTCTAGTTCTACTTTGAAATAAAGTTGATAGTTTTAGTTTAATTTTCTATCTCTTATGATGTGTTTATATCGGATGTTTTTATTTACTGAGATTGATCAATAGGGTATTGTTGAGAGGATTTTGGGTTGTAGAGATCTTAAATTCATCATGATGTGGTGGATGTTATGCGATCTTACAAACCAAGTATCCTAAGTGTTTATCTAGAACTAAACTAAAAGAAGTTCGTATCTTTTATTTTGATCTAAGCTAGATGTTTTATGGATTGATATTGGTTTGATTAAAGTTCAAATCCATGATTCTACTTAGGTCTAGTGACAAGATTTAAGGAAGACCATTGATGTAATCTTACTTGTTTTGTGAAGGATTGACATGTGTGATTGAATATGCCCAATGTCTTAGTTGTTATGAGATAACTATATCAATAGATAATCCATCCATGTTAGATGTGTTATGATGATTTAATTTCTCCATATTTCGATTGGATAAAGATAAGACTCTTATTTCAATTGAGTTATTAGCTTGAATGGTTGAATTGGCATTGTGATTAATTATAAGTGAATCATTGATGCTCTAGTACTTAGTTTCCTAATTTATTTTAAAAGTAGATGATTTTATGTTTCGAAAATTCATTTTTTATTTCAAATTCAAATTTAGATAATCTTAGTTACATAGTTTATAATTATTATGACAATCTCTAAGGATGATCTCGCTCTCACGATCTAATTATTACTACATGACAACCTTACACTTGGGGTTAGTGAAAAGGTTTTTGGCGCCGTTGACAGGGATTAGGTTAACAGTTCTAAATTTTGTTAATTTGATACCTTACTCGGTCTTTGAGCACTTCTCGATCTAGGGGCTAATGTTAACTTGATACCTTACTCGGTCTTTGAGCAACTAGGGCTTGGTGAATTAAAAACCACCAAGACAACTTTAATTACAACTTGTGAATCGCTCAATTAGAGTACCTAGAGGGGTGATTGAAGCTGTGTTGGTCCAAATTAACAAGTTCTACTACCCGGTGGATTTCATCATTTTAGATATGCACCTGGTTACTAATGAATGCACTCAAGTTCCTGTCATTCAAGATCATCCATTCCTAGCCACCGCCAATGCTATCATCAATGGTAGGTATGAAATCATGAAGATATCTTTTAAAAATATGATTATGAAACTGAATGTGTTTAATTTGCATAAAGAACAAGATGATGAAGATGAGAATGAGGATGAGATCCACATGATTAATTTCATAGATACGATAGTGGATGATGATGAGCTACCCTCAACTAAATTTTCAAAAACCTTAGAAGTTTGCTTGGCTCATTTTAAGGATGATATGAACTTAGAAATTAGATGTGGGAAACGATCCAGGTCGAGCCGAATTAGCCCTAGTTTGTTTTAGCTTGTTTTTATGCCACCTCAAGTTGTGGATCGGCTTGGTTTAGGTTTCAGGCCAACCCATGCGGCCCGAGTTTGGTTTGCTCCAAAAAAATCTGTTTTGAGCTGGGATTGGTTTGGTCGAAACTTTCAAACCGAGCTGGGCCGAGTTCAAACAGGTGGCGGCTCTTTTTTTTCTTGTTTATTTAAATAGAAAAGAATTTAAAATGTTAGAGAAAAAGTATAAAAGCATCTTACTATATGATGTTTAACATCCTCCAAAGGAGTGCAACTTCAAAATAGACATGTAAGACCAGTTTCCAAACAAAAGTACACGAGCATAATTTTATAAGTGCAAGGAAACAATGTGCATCCATGTATATGTATTATGTATTATCCATATCATCATGTCTATGTATTATTCACATTGTCCATCTATTTTACATATCATTTTAGGACATGATCTCAAAATGGAATCATATCCAAAGCTCAAGTGGATCACTGTTCGCTCCCTAAGTGTAGGGTTGCGAAGTAGTAATAATTCGGTAGAGCCCGAGATCGTTCTCAGAGACTAATATAGGAATTCTCAGACTTTCCTGTAATAATCTATAATTGAAATCAAACTACAATAATCTGTAATTGTGAATGTAGGAGAATAATCTGTACTTTGAGATGAAATTAACAATCTAAAGAAGCACTAGGGTGTCGAGGATCCACTTATAGCGATCTTTGATGCATAACTCGCATTGATTTCTCAATTACATAACTAGAATCGAAATCAAATCCTATCTAGCCGGAATATGGAGCGGTTAATTCAGCAAAACAGTCTGTCCCATTTGTTGTTCATCAACATGATTCACTCAATTCAAGTTATGACTTGAGCACACTCAATGTATAGGTCAATCCTAGTTCCAATGGGTTAAGATCACAATTAATCATAATAATCATCAAACCCTGTCACTAGGCTTAACTATATTATGATTTGAACTTCATCCAAATCATAAAAATAAGTAATACATGTTTCAGACTTCTCATAAAAAGTAGAACTTTGGTTTGAAGTTCCCACATGAAGAACCAAGTCTAGAGCGTCTTGAATCTAATTCCTCGAAGTGTACATGTCTAGATCTATGCAAAACAACTAAGAATTAAAGCAATTCTTCCAAACATCCATGAGTCATCATAAGATTAAGAAAAACTACTTAGAACTTTATTCAAACTCAACAAACCATTGTTCTTCAATCAAAATCTAACTTAAAACCAATAAAAATGAATTAAAGCATCTTAGATCTACTACAAGCTTCACCTCTTAGCCCTAGTTAAGAAGTTAACTAATGAAAATCATAAAAACAAACTAGAACTAGAATTAGAAGAAGAAAACTAGTTGTAGGAGGCCAGGAAGCCTCCTAGGTCTTGAATCCTTTGCTCCCCACGTTGCTAAATGCCTTAGGAATGAAGTGGAAGTCTCCTTTTATAGCTTTCATACCCCACAAACGAAGAATCTTCGAGAATTTGCGTAGAATTTACGCACTGCGAAGAGAAAATCGGAGCCAGACTTGGAAATTTCTAAACTGGGCGCATTGTCGATTGATCGCTCAGATTGGGCTATCAATCGCTAGTTCAAATAACTGTAAAAACTTCCTTTTTCGGATCTGGCGATTAATCAACTGGCTGAGAGATCAATCGATCACTTCTGGCGATCAATCGATCAGTGTCCAGCGCTCAATTGAAGGGTGCAAAAAGTGTCCAAAGAGTTTTTTCCAAATTTCTTAAAAATCTGCATTCTGGCAATTGATCTACGGGATGGGCGATCAATCGCTCAAACTGAGCGATCAATCGCTTAGGCTGGGTGATCAATCGCAATTCTGCACTTTAGTCCAGCAACAATTTTGTCAATTTCTGCTGTGGGTGATCAATCGCTCAAGTTTGTCGATCAATCGCTTAGGCTGAGCGATCAATCGACGGATCTATCTCTAGATCAATCATCAGAAATTGCAACATTCTGCATTTTACTTTAATGGCCCTACATCTCTGCACATTGGTTTTTCTGGCCATGCCAGGTCTTTTAACATGATTTGTTCTGTGTTTTTCTTTGTTTTTCAACTCCATCTTCCATAGCTTCTTTCTTCCATTCTTGGGCTTTCTTCCTTTGATCCTCAAGGTGTCCTAAAGCCGTCTTTTGGCATTGGATTTAAAAGGTCTCTCTCTCATTCCTATAATCACAAACCATGCATTAAATTATTCTTTAAATCATGAAAACCATGCATAATGTGTGATGAATTGGGGTTAGATTATGCACAATTCAGAGCTCAACAATCACACCACAGGAAACAGTGTGCTTACAATCTATAAGCTGAATCAAATTGAGCTGAATCAAATCGAACTTTGAGCCGAGCAGAGCCAGTACTGCCTTAATTTGAGCTTGGTTTGTTTTTTCAAACGAGTTTGATTCCGAGGGTTGGTTTGGTTTGAACTTCCATTCGAACCAATCTAAGCTGAGCTTTTTCAAACCAATCCGAGCCGAGCTTTTGAGCTGGCTTGGTTTGTGCCCAGCTCTATTAGAAATTGATGAGGCCTTGGAAGAGCCAAAATTTGAAACTTCAACTAAAAAGACACCAATTACTAATTTACACAATTTTGTTGTGTAGGAATTTAAACAATTGGTGCTTGATTTTCCTAAGGAGAGGCCAATTTCTGAAAGTATAGTGGTTGATGACTTATTCTAACCTAGGCAAGTGACCGAGAAGGTGGAAGTTTCCTACACTTTAGAAGAATGTTTAGCATATTTTGAGGATTCAAATGATCTTATGCTTCGTGACATTGTCAAGGCCTTAAGGGAAACTTCACTGGTGCCCAAAAAGACTCTTTCCATAGAGCGTAAAACTGAATTATCGATTGTGGAAGAACCGGTAAAGTCTGACTATGTGGAGACCTTACCAACTTATGAAGAAGAAATCCATGTCTCCACAAATCTTTGGTGTGTTCAAACTGAAGTAATTCTCCTTTCCTAATACATGGGGTGTCAATTTTGAGAAACTTGCTGAAAATTTTCAGCAAGATTTTCAATGGTTTAGAATGATGAATATTACTCATGTACCATATAAAGCAGGATGGTGGATGGTCTTACTGAAAAATCTTTTACTCCACTAAATAATCCTGCTTGATTCTATCCCTTTGGATGATCATGTGTATCTGGATTGACCTCCTAGTCTGATGGAGGATTATAGTAGTTTTAATTAGTTTTATTTTCTTTAGTTATTTGAAGTTGCAGAAGAATCACTTTTGAATCTCTCAGGTATGTACTCTTTTCTCACTCTCCTTTATTTTATCATTACTCTCATGTCATTGCATATTGCATATGTTTTTATATTGAGGACAATATAAGATTTTAGTTGGGGGTGAGATTCCTAGATGAATCTACTAGTACTTATAACATTTTAAGCAATTTTGTGCGAATTTTTTTTTTTTGAATTTAAAAGTCTTTTAGAAAACCTTATTTCTATGAACTTGAGAATATATGAATATGAGAGGAAGTGATATGAAGTGATTTGATTTTGGAACTCTTAAAATTTTTTAATATAGGAGTTTTCTCTATGAGTTCCCCTCTTTATATGGCTGATAGGAAGTTTGAACACTTTTGGAGTCTAGTTCACATTACACAATTCTCATGGTTGAAGATGTTAATGCACTTTTCTGTGGCATATTAATATACCTTGTTTGTCAATCACATAGGTCCTTATATTATAATGTTAGTTGAGCCTTGGCAAGCTGAAGACCGAAGATTCAAGTGGACCAGAAGTATCAAAGAAGAAGAACAGGTAAATGAGATGCCTTGGTGACCCTAACCCTTTAATTCAAAACACTAAAATCCTCTTAGATGACTTGGACCAACTAGGTATACCCTTAGTCATCCTTATTAGCTTTAGATCACATAGAAAAATATGATAAATTAGGTTAATTAAAGATGTGGAAGTTGCTGTAAACAAATTAGCCCAAACAACAATTTCCGATCAGACTTCGATCAATCGAAAATTGATTTTCCAATCGATCGGAACCTTATTCGATCGATCGAACATCTTGTCCAGTAACCTGATAAAATCACTAGACTGATTTTTTGATCAATTGAAACTATATTCCGATCGATCGAAGTAGTCGTTATCTGTCCATTTTATGACCGTTTGAGATTTTTCTTTAATTACGAGAGATGATTTTTAGGTCAAGAGAAGGATTTTGATGAGATAGAATCTATCACCATTGCATACCATTAGAAGCTCTATTCCTAACCCTAGTAAGATATCTTCCTTGTGATTCATCACAAGATTAGAACATTCCAAGCTCATGTTGAATATGTACTTTTTCCTCTTTGATCTCTGGAGTTTGGATTGATCTTAATAGTGATATTCACATCCAAAACTCTATGATGAGATCCTTATAGGTGAGACTCTTTAAGCAACCCATTTCCATTAGTTATAAAGATCTCAAACCTACTCCCACATCTCCATCAAAAGATCAAGTCCCACGAAAATAAGTTTTTTTTTTTTGTTGCAAGATTGACAGGTTATGGGAGAGCAATCAAGAGGAGCTTGCTTAGCTACATGTCTTAGTGTTTTAAGTTGTAATACTTATTTCCCTTTAACATGTAATATATTTGTGTTTTCGTAGTGTCATTGGTATGGACCATGACATAGTTTTAGGTTAGGTTTTCGTCACATAATTGATAAAGGGGGAGATTGTTAGTGCACTTTTTTGTGGCATACTAGTGCACATTATTTGTTAATCACGTGCGTCCTTGTGTTATAATGTCAGTTGAGCCTAAAATTCTAGGGACCTTTGCCATTCCTTAGCACGTTTGTTGGGCCTAAAGTCTAGGGACGTTTACTGTTCCTTAGCACGTTTGTCGGCCTTAAACAAGTCTCCAAGGGGAGCCACTAACACGGGTGTCAATGTGTAGGTTGGGAAGAACCTGTAAACTTCTCGGTTGGGTGGATTCGAGTTAAAACACCTTGGTTGGAAGGAATCAGATTTAAACTCCATAGTGAATGCCGGTGTACTCAAAGGGGTTGAGTACTTGAACCGAGAGTGGAGTAGACCCAAAGTCGAACCACTATACATCGTTGTGTTTGTGATTATATTTTAGCACATTTCTTATTATGCATTGTGTTTAATTGTTTAATTAAGAATGATTAATTAGAATGTTTGTTAGACACTTGATAGGCACATTCACACACACAAGATATACTTTCACTTCTTGAGTAGACTTAAACTTATTTGATCCATTATTATATAGTCTACTTAGGTAGCATAAATTAAGAGCTTGATTAGTTTAATCATTTGATTATCTATGATTGCTTAGACTATGTAGCTTATTGCTTAAACCATATGCTAGTCTTGTGATTGGACCCACTTAGGTTTGGAAGCCGAAGTGTTCTTGCTTACTTAGTTTAATTTGATAAATCTATTAAGTATGCGAAAAGAATTTTAAAAAGGTCCTAATCACCCCCTCCCCCCCTCTAGGACTTAGCCATAATTCTAGTTGCTTCGCTCTAAGCTTCTACACGCATACACGTCTACAAGTGTAATCAAAGTGATGCAATTTCAGAAGGGATTAGAAGGTATGTTTTAGAATGGTTAGATTATGATCTAAAGTGTTTAGAAACCAAGCCGAGGATCTTTGTCCATCACGTTCAAGAAAAAAAGTGAATGAAAAGAAAATTAAGATATGGATTTTTAAAATTCCTATCTTATGTTCTGATATGAAAAGAAAAGAAAATGGTAAAGTTGAAAATATGTTGAAGAAGACCGAAAGGGCTACCTATCACCAACCAGGGGAGGGCCAATAACCCAAGCTAGTAATGAGAAATAATGTGAAAGTCATCGATGGAACGGTAATGCAAACTCCTATCATAGGCTTGTTGTTGATCTATACGTACACTTTTAGATCTGTAGTCTAGCTGATCCATGAAAAGGGTAATCCGAGAAATTTATGAGTAGAATATTCACAAAGCACACTAGACCAAACTTGGTTGGATTATTCTATTTGTCAACTAATTAGCAGGAACTCTACTTGAAACACTCGCTATGTGTTCACTTGCCTCAACTGCAAGGCTGCGATGTAGTAACAACTCGGTGAGACCGAGGTTGATCCACAGGGAGGGTGAATAACCCAATTCCAATTATCTTAGGCAATTTAGAATTTTAGGTGAGATTTGAATTTTAATCGAGAATAATAATTGATGAATGTTAAATTCAGAAATGTGAAATGTACTAGAGCGTTCAATGATCCACTTTTGGTTCTTATTAATGACGTGACTCAACTAGGTCTCTTAGCCACTCAGCCGAAATCGAAGTCCTATCTTTATTCGACCGGAATATAAATTGTTGAATCACAAATGAACTAAAATAGATGCTTGCATATTGATTTGGTTCCCACAGTCTTACTCAGGTATTGGCCACACCCAATGGTATAGGCTAATCATTTTTCCAATCGAATTAAGTCCATAAACATGGCCTTTATCAAATCTTGTCACTAAACTTGACTAGAACCAATGATTTAAGCTTCAACTAAACCAAAATCAATTTGCAAAGCTTCTATCTCAGATCAACAAGAAAAATTAAAACATTGGCTTGATATAATTCCCACATTAGGACTGCATTGTGGAAGACATGGCAATCAAAGCATCTATCATGGCTGGAGTCAATGATAGATCTAAGAATGGTACCAGTCTAAACAATGAAATTAAGTAAGTTAAATAGATTTAAATCCACAAAGCATCCCCTGAGTCAAAAGACATCAACAGATCTAATAAAATCTTAAACTATAACTCCATTCAAACATAAATCAAACCATTGCTTAATATTAAATCTTTAAAATAGAACGTAGGTTGAATCAATCCATAAAAAACAAACCAAAAGTTTCCACTCTTAGCCCTAGTTAAGAGGTCTATCCAATCTAAGATATAATTGAACTAGAAAATGAAAGAAAAACTAAAAATAAACATAAAACTACAAAGAAATCTAAAAGAATCGAGTTGGAAAGGCTCCACGTCGAGTTCCACCACCTCCAGCACGTCTAGGGCTACTCTCTGATGATTTTTGACGAGGGTAGAGAGGTCATTTTATAAGAAAATCATATCACTCGCATAAATTACTTACAAAAAGGGATTTTAGCACCTAAAATGTTGGGCGCTCGAACTTCGTCAAAAATATCCAGCAAGGTTGCTGGATGATTTTGCTTGGGTTAGGGCACCTAACCCTGGTCTAGGACGCCCGAACTCCCCTGTTTCTACACTTTTGGGCTTGCTCGAGCTCCGATCTTTGCCCATCCTTTCCTCCTTACTTTTGGTATGTTCCAAACTTGATTCTTCATTGTTCCACATTCTTTAGCTTAGCGTTGAATCTCACGTAATCTTACTCCAATACTTGCAAACATAAATTCATGCATAAGAAGGCAATTTTAACAAATTGAAATATGGAAATGCATGATGGAATGGCGTCCAAATATGCATAATTCAATGCTCAACACACTCCCCAACCAGCATTTTGCTAGTCCCGAGCAAAACATACGTGAAACAAATCTGACTTTTCAAAACTCAACTCTCTTTTAGAAACTATTTTTCTATAAACTTTAAAACATACAAGTATTAAATTCAAAGATATTAATGATAAGTATTGAAAGCTCAAACTCCCTAAACATAAAAGGTGTTTCACATAAAATTCTCGCTAATCGATTGATAAATAGAAGAATTTGAACAAGTATGGTCTAGCGTGCATAGTGAATGTTAAACTCATGAATTTCCAGGATTACTTTCCTCATAGATTAGCAAGATTGGAGATCTAAAAGTAGACAGATCAACCAAATGCCTATGACAAGAATTTGACTTACCATTCCTTCGACGAATTTCACACTACTTTCCATTTCCAGCTTAAGGTTACGAGTAGACTTTCCTTTCGTTGGTGATAGGTAGCCCTTTTCGAAATTTTGCAACGTGTATTCAATAAATATTCATACTTTTTCTTTTTCTTTTTCTTTTCAATATAAGATAGGATTTTTAGAAATCCATATCTTCCATTATTTTCTTTTCATTTATAAATGTAATGGACAAAGTTCCCCGGTTTGGTTCCTTAACACCTTTAAATCTTAGTCTAGCCAATCTATAAATCTACATATTCCCTTCAATCAACTAGACTCAAAAGTGTTCAAATATTCTATTAGTCCAATCAATAGGGGAATTTTGATAGAAAACCATTATATCTAAGATAATTCAGGGATTTCAAAATCATATCACATCACTTCTTTGTCTTTCATACTTAAAAGCTTCCAAGTGCATAGAAATAAAGTTTTCTAAAAGAGTTTTGAATATTTAAAAAAATTGAAAAAAATCTTATAAAAATGGCTCGAAATGTCACAAAATTGTTAGATTCAGTAGGAATCTCACCTCCAACCTAAATGGAACATTATCCTCAATGTAAGAAGATATGCAGTGCATGTAACATGAGAGCAATGATATAATAAAAGGAGAGTGAGAACGAGAGGACACTGAGAAGGTCTAAAATTGAAATTCATCCTCCAACAGTTAATCTTAAAAACAAAAAGAAAATAAATCCTAATCTACTCAATGCAATAAAAGAAACATAATCCTACTTTTAGAAAGAGAATCTCTATCAGACTAGGAGATCTACATCCTGATAGATAGGATCATTCAGAGAGATGGACATGTCCTCTAAATCAAATTTCTCAATAAATGGTTTCAATATTTGGCCATTCACTTTGAAACAATTACCGTTTGTTGGGTTCTCTATCTCAATAGCTCCACGAGGAAAAACTTCTTTAACAATATATGGGCCGATCCATCGAGATCTTAATTTTTTCATAAAAAAATGAAGTCGGGAATTATACAAGAGTACGTTCTGGCTTTATGGAAAGATTTCTTGAGATTATGTTTTTCATGGAAGGCTTTTATCCTACTCTCATAAATCCTCGATCTTTCATAAGCATCGCTCCAGATTTCATCAAGCTCGTTCAAATGGAGTTTGCGAAACGAGCCAGCTTTGTCAATATTGAAGTCTAACGCCCTAGTTACCTAGTAGGCCTTGTGTTCAAGTTCCATAGGTAAGTGGCATGCTTTCCCATAGACAAGTCTATAGGGAGACATTCCGATCGGGGTCTTGTAAGCCGTATGGTGAGCCCAAAGCATATCGGTTAGTCGGAGTGACCAATCCTTGTGATCTGAATTCACTATTTTTTCGAGAATGTGTTTAATTTCCCAGTTAGAAATCTCAGCTTGCCCACTTGTCAGTGGGTGATAGGGGGTGCTCACTTTATGTGTTATGCTGGATTTCTTCATTAAGTTGGCAAATGGCCTATTGCAAAAGTGAGAGCCACCATCGCTTATGATGGCTCTGGGCGTTCCAAATATGGATAATATGTTTTCTTTAAGAAACTGTAGAACCATGCAATGATCATTGGTTCTACAAGGAATTGCCTTTACCCACTTGGACACATAATCTACTACTAGTAATATATAGACATATCCAAATGATGAGGGGAATGGTCCTATAAAATCGATGCCCCAACAGTCAAATACTTCAATATGTTGAATTGGGTTAAGTGGCATAATATTTCTACAAGACAATCCTCCTAGCTTTTGACATTGCTCACACGCTTTGCAATACACGTGGGTGTTTCTAAACATAGTAGGCCAATAAAAACCACACTGCAGAATTTTTACAGTGGTTTTCTTGCAGAAAAATGACCACCACACGCTTGACTATGGCAAAAGGAGATAACACTTTGTTGTTCATCATCAGGTACACATCTTCTTATGATTTGGTCTAGGCAATATTTAAAAAGCAAATGTTTATCCCATAAAAAATTACGCACTTCCCTTAGAAATTTTTGTTTGTCTTGTGTAGTCCATTGATTCGGCATCGCACCTGTAGAAACATAGTTTGCTATATCAGTGTACCATGGTGGATGCATAGCAACAAAGAGTTTCTCATTACAGAATAAGCCCTTAATAGGTGACTCGTCAATGAAATCGGGCATGACTAGGTGGGATAGATGATCTGCCATCACATTCTCTACTCCCTTCTTGTCTTTAATCTCCAAATCAAATTCTTGAAAGAGTAGATCCATCTTAGCAAACGGAGCTTAGCATCCTTCTTAGAGAGAAGGTACTTCAGCACCGCATGATCCATGTATATAATGATCCTGGATCCTATCAGGTAGGGCCGAAATTTGTCTAAGGGAAAAACTACAGCTAGGAGCTCTTTCTCCATAGTTGAGTAATTAACTTGGGCAGGATTTAGAGTCTTACTTGCATAGTAAATAACACGAGGCTTCTTATCTTTCTTTATCCTAACACCACCCTAATAGCATAGTCGCTTGCATGGCACATCAGTTCAAAAGGAAGCAACCAATCTAGTGGTTGCGTGATAGGTGAGGTTGTTAACATGCCTTTTAGCTTTAAAAAAGCTACTTGGCATTTGACATTCCAGTCGAATTAGTTGTCCTTTTGAAAGAGATTACATAAGGTAGGAGAGATGTGACTCAAGTCCCTAATGAATCGCCTATAAAGGCCAGCGTGTCCTAAGAAGGACCGCACATCGTGTATGATCTTGGGAGGTGGTAGATTAGCAATGATTTCTATTTTGGCCTTATCCACCTCAATTTCATTGAACGATATGATATGTCCAAGGACTATCTCCTTTTGTACCATGAAATGACACTTTTCCCAGTTCAACACAAGATTTTTCTCTTCACATCGAGTCAGGACCAACTTCAAGTGGTCAAGATACTCATTGAACATACAACTAAAAATTGAAAAGTCATCCATGAAAACCTCAAGAAAGCGGCCCACTATGTCAGAAAATATGCTCAGCATGCATCTTTGAAAGGTGGCGGGTGCATTACATAGACCGAATGTCATCCTTTGGTAAGCAAAGGTACCAAACAGGCATGTAAATGTAGTTTTCTCTTGGTCTTTCGGGGCAATTTCAATTTGGTTATATCTGAAGTAGCCATCAAGGAAGCAATAGTAGGAATGACCTACTAACCTCTCTAAAATTTGATCTATAAATGGGAGAGGAAAGTGGTACGTGTCTTTCCTAGTGACTGTGTTCAACTTTCGGTAATCAATACACATATGGCAACTAGTTGTAATTCTTGTCGGTATAAGCTCATTATTGGCATTTTCTATGATGGTAACACTAGACTTCTTGGGGACAACTTGGGTTGGACTCACCCATTGGCTATCTGAGATAGAGTAGATGATACTCACATCTAGTAGCTTGAGCACCTCTGCTTTGACAACCTCCATCAGTTTGGATTTAATCACCTTTAGGGTTGTCTAGTAGTTTTGGCAATTTCTTCGAGGTGGATGCGGTGAGTACATACCAAAGGGTCCATCCCTTTGAGGTTTGCTATGGTCCATCTTATGGCTCCCCTATGTTCTTTAAGTGTCTCAATTAACTTGAGCTCTTGGTGTTCACTTCCCAAGTGTAGGGTTGCGATGTAGTAATAATTCAGTAGAGACCGAGATCGTTCTCAAGAACTTGTCAGGAATTCACAAAATTACTTCTAATATTCTCTAATTGAGAGCTAACCAAACAGATTTCTAGAATCAAATGTAGATAGAATTCTTAAACTAAAAGTGAATGTAATCAATATAAAAGAGCACTAGGGGTTCAAGGATCCACTTGTAGTAATCCTTGATGCATAATTCGCTGTGGTTTCTGTTGAACCTCCAATTTATACATTGCATTGCCCATTACATGACATGGTTTGCATGATTTTCATGATTTAAAGGCCCATCTAACACATGTTTTGTGATTATAGGAATGAGAGCGGACTTCACTCAATTAGAGACCAAAAAGGGGTCATTTGGAGCCTTTGATGAAGGCCCAAGGTGGACCAAAGAAAGAAGGAAGCAAAGAAAGAAAAAAATAGAAGAAAGAAAGGAAGAAAACAAGAAGAAAAAGAGACCGACCGGTCTTGACCGGTCGGCCATGCTTGCTGGAGTAATGCCAAAGAGGGCCTGACCGGTCATGACCGGTCGGCCAGCCCTGTCCGACCGGTCGTGACCGGTCGGCCATGCAAGTTTCAGATTCCAGATTCTAAAACAGCAATGTATTCCCGCACCTGGTTTTTCGGACCATTTTTCTGGGCTTATCTTGATGATATTTGGAAATCCAACACATCCATGTCGAAGAGGAGCTCGACGCCGAACTAACCCAAGTGGTTTCGTGTCGATCGGAGCTACGGATTGACCGTGGTGGCCAAAACAATACCAACTGTCCAGAAAGTTCCAGATTTCGCTGTTCAACTCTGGGCCGGTCTAGAGGACTCATCATTGATGATATGAAGAATCTACTTTGACCATCTTTTAGAACACATCCATATATGAATAAACACAAAAGTTTCAGATCAAAAGGATGTGTGGTTTGATCGTACCGGTTGAAGAAAGATGGACCATCCAGAAAGCTCCAACTGCGCAGAGTTTATAAAAGCCCTAATTGTTCTAATTTTCGGACTACATTCTGAGATCTTTTTGGACAATCTAATCCGTCTATCATGTAGAGGATGAAGTTTTCTACCAATGTTCAAAATTTGGGATCAATCCGACATCTGTACACTCCGGAGCGTTGAAAGCAAGATGACTGGTTCTGAAGGTACCCAAAGTGCGCGATTTTGAGAGGCGGTCGGTGATGTGATTGGTGGGCTCATTCAGAGGATAATCTTGGAAATCTAAATCATCTATGAGGAAGATCACATTACAAGGAAGCTACAAATCAAATTTGAGGGCAATCCGACCATTGGTTAAGCCGTACCAAGCGAAACAAATTCTGCTATGTTGCTGTACTATTGCTGCACTATAAAAGGAGGTGCTCTCTTCTATTCCAAATCAACCAAGGACGTGGGAAGCAAGGAGTTCAAGTCCCAGGAGGCTACCTAGCCTCCTCCAGCTAGTTTTTCTTCCTTTTCTTAGTTCTAGTTCTAGTTTTAATATGCTTTTCCTTAGCTAACCTCCTAGCTAGAGCTAGAGGTGAAATTTGTAGTTGGTTCCAATGCTTTAATTCTTTTATTTCAAGTACCCTTTTCTTAATTTTGGATTTTGAAGTTCTAGTTTGAATAAAGTTTGGATTTTTAGATGAATTATGAGAGTTTGTGTGCTCCGGACATGAGTTCCTTGCAATTCTCTGAAATTACCATGATTGGGTTGTTTGAATTTGAATTGTAGTAACCCTTGAGCATGCCATAGTCCATAGGCATGGCTGTTACTCCGAAGGCTACAAGTTCAAGTTCTATGTGCTCCATTAGAACTAGAAATCTGATTTCCAGATTTAAGTGGGACTATTTGTGCTTGAATGTTATATCTTCCAATTAGATGAGAGATAGGACTTTGATTCTAATTGTGTTGTACTTGGATGAATGGATTGGCATTAGACCACTACAAGTGGATCCTTGATGCTCTAGTTCTTCTTATTTTCAGATTTTTCTATTTCATATGAAAACTACTCTCTTAAACTTCTTAGATTCTAGTTATTAGAGTACTTGGAATTGTTTACTTCTTTCCCTGTGGATCGACCTCGGTCTTACCGAGATTTATTACTACATCGCAGCCTTACACTTGAGGCGAGCGAACAAGTTTTTGGCGCCGTTGCCGGGGAAAAAGTTAAACGGTTTTAATTGTTCTAGTAGCTATAGAGTAATCTTAGTTAGGTAGGATTTTCAGTTTTTATAGAAGTAGATTTTCTGATTTTTTTTAGATTACTAACAAATTTTTGGATTTTGTAGGACATTGTTGCTGACATAGATATCACTCTATTGGGTAACATCTCCCCATCTCCCTTCTTTTTGTTCTTTTTTCTAGATTAGGGTAGTTCCCAATTCTTTAAAATTTCATCATGTATGATTGGACGAATGGTGCGTACAAGTATCTTTTGGAGGATGAGACGTCGGATTTTGAGACCCAAAATCATTATGATTGGAACCATTATAAGCATAAGTATTTTTCTGAGATTCAATCAACCTCCACTACCTCCCCACGTAAGACGATGCGTGATTACATTAATGAAAACAATACACATATTGAGGCACAACGTAAGATAATGGAAGAGTATCGGAAAGAGATGAATAATGTTCCACCGGTTAAGACAATGTATGATCACTTGTATGGCTACACATGTCAACAACCATCTAAAAGCCCAACATATGACATGCATAATCCAAATTGGTGGGAGCATCAAAATTTCAACTTGGAAGATGAGCCAACCATGGATGCCAACAACTATCCTCAAGAGTTTCTTTCTCATGAGCCGCAACCGACACAAACTCTTGAGGATGTGCTGCGAGAGTTTATGAAAACAACTGAGCAATACATACAAAACCTCTCGCCATCTCAAAATATTAAACCCAACATTGGGAACACCGAATCAATCCCCAACAATGAGGAGGATGAGGCTATCCAAGTCCCACCTTCTTCGGATTTAATGGATAGACTTTTAAAGGAGATTGATTTCGAAGATCCCAATGTCATCATCAATTATGGTGAGTCCACTATCTCGTTTGGATGCTGTGAACTTAATGATGAAGAGATTTCAATGACGGTTGACGAACCCGAGGAATCCATAAAATTTGAAAGTGGTAGTGGGGTTGCCTACAATGAGGGTTTGGTGAATGGTTATGAACCTATGGTTTCTTTTTCCCAAGGGCATAATGATTATGAGTCTCTAGAGGATATGCATGCTAGAGAGATGGCCGAAGTCGATCTTTTTGAGTCATTCCACCAACAACACATGCCAAATTCTAGTGTGGTAGACCTCCCTTTGATTGAAAATTCTATTCCTTTGGATGATGAGGTGGCACAATCTGAAATTTTCAAAGATCAACCAATGTTAAATGATGTGCTTACCACTGAATCTGAAGAATTCTCTTTGGAAGACCTCCTCTCTATAGAGGAGGAATTCCTTACCATTGAAATAGAATTTCTTCAATCATTAAGGGAGGATGAGGACCCTTCATCCGACTATCTCGATTTCCTAGAGGAATGCTTGGCCCACTCTTATGATCTTGATGATGAGATGATTAAGGAGTTGGATATTTTGTTAGACACGGTGTCGGTGCCTGAAGAACACCTTTCCACTGATTTACACTCTTTACCATTGTTTATGGAAACACCGTACAATTCTGAATTTGTGGAAGAGACAACTTTAACTAATGAAAACTTGATGAATGTCTCTCCACCATCATGGGTCCTTCAGCCCATTGAAAATTCTGATTGGGATGACCCATTTTTAATCAATCATAACCCAAATCAGAATTTGAGGAGATATCTTTTTGCTGCTCTTATCTCCTCCTTTTATGCATGTGGTGCACAATACGATTGGACTTCAATGATAAGAAGCACACATGTTTACTGTCGAGCAGGACTTTGGATGGTCCTCATGAGAAATTTATTGAAATTCATGAAGATCCTGCTCAACTTTGATCATGTAGTTGATCGGACTAATCAAAGGTAGGTAGGTAGGTTAGGATTTATTTTTCTGCAATTAGGATTGAATAAGTCTCATCGAGACAATGGAAGATGCTAGAATTGATCAACTTGCTATCTCAGGTACTATTGTTCTCACTCATATTTTACCATTGCTCTCATGTTCATGCTAATTGCATATCTTTTTACATTGAGGACAATGCAAGATTTGGTTGGGGGGTGAGATGAGATTCCTCACCTAGCATGTTGCAACATTTCGAGCCTCACATGCGCAAATTTTTTCAAATTTTCTAAAATTTCAAAATTCTTTTAGAAAACCGTATTTCCATGCATTCGAGATGATATGAGTATAAGAAGAGGAGATATGAAGTGTGTGATGTTGTAAGTCTTGAATTCTCCCAACATAATGGTTTTATATGTTAGTTCCCCTATTGTTGTGATTGATAGAAAATTTGAACACCTTCACACCAAGTTCACATTACACGATTTTCATGAGTTGAAAGGTTTATGTGATTTGTGGATTAGCTAGACTTTGATATAAAGGTGTTGAGAAACCAAGCCGGGGTATTTTGTCCATCCTTGTCCATGGGAAAATAATGAAAGATATGGATTTTTAAAAATCCTATCTAATTTTAAAAGAAAAAGGAAAGAAAGGATGAAATCGGGAATGAAGGAAAAATGGTGGAAAATTTCGAAAAGGGCTACCTATTACCAACCGGGGGATGGTCGAACCGTAACCAAAGCCGGAAATGGGACGTAGTGTGAAAGCCGTCGGAAGGACGGTAAGGCAAATTCCTGTCATAGGCTTGTTGTTGCTCTGTGCACCTTAAAATCCTTGCTTTACTTAATCTATGAAGAAGATGATCCCAGAAACTCATGAGATGAACTTTCACTATGCACACTAGGTTGAATTTGTTCGAGTTCTTCTATTTATCAATCAATCAGCGGGAATTTCATGTAGACACTTATTATGTTTTGAGAGTCCAAGATTTCAGCTTCTATCACCTAATTTTTCCAAATTTTATACTTATACACCTTGGAATGGATAGAATCATGGGTTCTGAGGGAGAGTTGGGTTTGGAGGTTTGAAATTGTTTCACGCATGTTTTGCTCGGGACTAGCAAAAAGCTGGTTGGGGGGTGTGTTGAACCTCCAATTTATACATTGCATTGCCCATTACATGACATGGTTTGCATGATTTTCATGATTTAAAGGCCCATCTAACACATGTTTTGTGATTATAGGAATGAGAGCGGACTTCACTCAATTAGAGACCAAAAAGGGGTCATTTGGAGCCTTTGATGAAGGCCCAAGGTGGACCAAAGAAAGAAGGAAGCAAAGAAAGAAAAAAATAGAAGAAAGAAAGGAAGAAAACAAGAAGAAAAAGAGACCGACCGGTCTTGACCGGTCGGCCATGCTTGCTGGAGTAATGCCAAAGAGGGCCTGACCGGTCATGACCGGTCGGCCAGCCCTGTCCGACCGGTCGTGACCGGTCGGCCATGCAAGTTTCAGATTCCAGATTCTAAAACAGCAATGTATTCCCGCACCTGGTTTTTCGGACCATTTTTCTGGGCTTATCTTGATGATATTTGGAAATCCAACACATCCATGTCGAAGAGGAGCTCGACGCCGAACTAACCCAAGTGGTTTCGTGTCGATCGGAGCTACGGATTGACCGTGGTGGCCAAAACAATACGAACTGTCCAGAAAGTTCCAGATTTCGCTGTTCAACTCTGGGCCGGTCCAGAGGACTCATCATTGATGATATGAAGAATCTACTTTGACCATCTTTTAGAACACATCCATATATGAATAAACACAAAAGTTTCAGATCAAAAGGATGTGTGGTTTGATCGTACCGGTTGAAGAAAGATGGACCATCCAGAAAGCTCCAACTGCGCAGAGTTTATAAAAGCCCTAATTGTTCTAATTTTCGGACCACATTCTGAGATCTTTTTGGACAATCTAATCCGTCTATCATGTAGAGGATGAAGTTTTCTACCAATGTTCAAAATTTGGGATCAATCCGACATCTGTACACTCCGGAACGTTGAAAGCAAGATGACTGGTTCTGAAGGTACCCAAAGTGCGCGATTTTGAGAGGCGGTCGGTGATGTGATTGGTGGGCTCATTCAGAGGATAATCTTGGAAATCTAAATCATCTATGAGGAAGATCACATTACAAGGAAGCTACAAATCAAATTTGAGGGCAATCCGACCATTGGTTAAGCCGTACCAAGCGAAACAAATTCTGCTATGTTGCTGTACTATTGCTGCACTATAAAAGGAGGTGCTCTCTTCTATTCCAAATCAACCAAGGACGTGGGAAGCAAGGAGTTCAAGTCCCAGGAGGCTACCTAGCCTCCTCCAGCTAGTTTTTCTTCCTTTTCTTAGTTCTAGTTCTAGTTTTAATATGCTTTTCCTTAGCTAACCTCCTAGCTAGAGCTAGAGGTGAAATTTGTAGTTGGTTCCAATGCTTTAATTCTTTTATTTCAAGTACCCTTTTCTTAATTTTGGATTTTGAAGTTCTAGTTTGAATAAAGTTTGGATTTTTAGATGAATTATGAGAGTTTGTGTGCTCCGGACATGAGTTCCTTGCAATTCTCTGAAATTACCATGATTGGGTTGTTTGAATTTGAATTGTAGTAACCCTTGAGCATGCCATAGTCCATAGGCATGGCTGTTACTCCGAAGGCTACAAGTTCAAGTTCTATGTGCTCCATTAGAACTAGAAATCTGATTTCCAGATTTAAGTGGGACTATTTGTGCTTGAATGTTATATCTTCCAATTAGATGAGAGATAGGACTTTGATTCTAATTGTGTTGTACTTGGATGAATGGATTGGCATTAGACCACTACAAGTGGATCCTTGATGCTCTAGTTCTTCTTATTTTCAGATTTTTCTATTTCATATGAAAACTACTCTCTTAAACTTCTTAGATTCTAGTTATTAGAGTACTTGGAATTGTTTACTTCTTTCCCTGTGGATCGACCTCGGTCTTGCCGAGATTTATTACTACATCGCAGCCTTACACTTGAGGCGAGCGAACAGTTTCCCAACTACACAACTAGAATCGAAATCAAATCCTATCTAGTCGAATGATAGAGCGATTGTAACACACAATCTATCATATGCGTGATTTATATACATGATTCCCTCAATTCAAGTTAAGACTTGAGCACACTCAATCGCACAGGTCAATCCTAGTTCCAATAGATTAAGATCATAATCATAATCATCATTAAGCTCTGTCATAAAGCATAATTAGATCATGATTTGAACTTCATTCAAATCACATACACAATCAACAGATAATTCAGAAATTAGAACAAAAAGATAAAACTTTGGTTGAAGTTCCCACATGGAAATCCAAGCCTAGAGCGTATTGAATCCGATTCCTCGGAGCGTACAGGTCTAGAATTGTGCAAATCAATTAAGAGCTAAAGTAATTCTTCCAGACATCCATGAGCCATCATAAGATTAAGAAAAACTACTTAGAACTTTATTCAAACTTCTATAAACCATTGTTCATCAATAAATCCAACTTGAAACCAAAACAAACGAATTAAAGCATTTCAGATTCAGTACAAGCTTCACCTCTTGGCCCTAGCTAAGAGGTTTAGCCGTTCATGATCCAAGGAAGCATGAAAACAACTAAAAACGTGAACTAGAAAACACAAACTAGAGGGAGTTGTGGAACTCCGATTCTGACTTTCGTCGCCTCCCACCTTCATAAATCTTTCTAGGATACTTTAGCTACGACCCCTAGGTCCCCTTTTATAGTGGAGAGGCTCTAACGCCTCAGAATCTTTCAGATTTACGTAGTACTTATGCACTTGTGCATAAAAATCAGAGCTTCAAGAGGAAGCTGCTGAAATCCCGCTGTAATACATTGGCCGACTGGTCAAGACCGGTCGGACTGGGCTGGCCGACCTGTCACGACGGTCAGACCCTTTGTGTGATTAGTCCAGCGTGCAGGAATGGGGGGGCAGGCTCTGGCCGACCGGTCAAGACCGGTCGGACTCGTTGTGTTTATGTCCACAGAGGTAAAAAGGGGGTGGCCGACTGGTCGTGGCTCTCTTGGCCGACCAGTCATGACCGGTCGGACCCTTGATTTCTTCATTTTTCTTCTTTCTTTCTTCTCTTTTTGCTCTCCTTACTTTCGTCTTTCTTTGGCCCACCTTGGATCTTCATCCGAAGCTCCTAAATGCAATCTTTTAACTATCTATCGAGTAAACTTTCTCTCATTCCTACAATCACAAAACCACCCATTAGAGTAGTCTTTAAGCTTGAAAATCATGCATAGTTAGTGATGAAATGGGGTTAGAATATACACATTTAAGCACTCAACACTTGGTCCCTTCTTAAGTGGGAAACAATAACAACTAGGAATGTCTCATCTTGACCTAAATAAGCATATTTTAGCTCAGATGGTAATGACTTTAGGTCAAGATTTGGCGGTTGACTATTAGACGGTAGAGGCTTTGATGTGGTTATTGGCAATTTTTTAAATTGAGGCCTCCATCGGCTAATATCTACTGTCGGCCTTTTTTCTTCAATTGTTTGCATAATTTCACATATCATGGGGTCGTTTGAGTCCTTGAAATGTGCCAAGAATACATTTAAACTTTCAAGTGGTTCTATTTTGAGGAGCTCCTCTTCCTCAAATGATTCAATCATGTTAAGTTTAGAGGGTTCATCATCCTCATCCTGTGGCTTTCTACACATGTGAAACACATTCACTTCTAGTGTCAAGTTCCCAAAAGAGAGTTGCATCACCCCATTCCGGCAATTGATAATTTCATTTCATGTGGCCAAGAATGGGCGGCCTAAAATAATCATTATTTGAGTGCTAGTATCCATGACTGGTTGAGTATCTAAGACGATAAAGTCTACTAGGTAGTAGAATTTATTGACTTGGACCAACACATCCTCCACCATCCCTCTTGGTACACGGATGGATCTATCTGCGAGTTGCAATGTGATTTTGGTGGGTTTTAACTCACCAAGGCCCAATTGCTCATATACCGAGAATGACATCAAATTTATGCTTGCCCCCAATTCTAACAAAGCTCGTTCAATCCAGTAATCTCCAATGATGCAGGAAATTGTGGGACTACCGGGATCCTTATGTTTTGAGGGAGTTTTATGTGTGAGGATGACACTCAATTGCTCATTCAGAAAAAGCCTTTTGCTGCACATTGTATTTACATTTGGTTGTGCAAAGGTCTTTTCAGAATTTAGCATAAGAAGGAATTTGCTTGATTACATTAAGCAATCAAGCAATGGGATGTTGCTTTTCACTTGTTTGAAAATTTTCAGAATATCGTGAGAGTTTGGGAGAGGTTCGCGTGTAACCAACCTAGATGGAAACAGTGCAACGAGCTTATACTCTTGTTCCTTTTCTTGGGGGGCTGAGTTAGATCCATTCTCATTCTTAAAACTTACCGGATCATTAGGGTTGTTGGCCTTCACTGGAATGGATTTGTCGATTTGTTTTCCACTTATAAGAGTGGTAATAGATTTTGCTTGCTCCACATATTGGTTGGAGAGATTATGGGTGCTTATTTCATTTATCGCTTTGGGGTTCGGCTGAGGTTGGTCGAAAGGGTCCCTTCCTTAGCATTCAAGCATCCCTTAATCTCTTCAACAGAAACTTTGAGTTCTTGGAACATTTGTTCATTAGTCTGATTAATCTGTGTTTGCCCTTGCATGAACGCCTTCAAGGTATTTTTCATACTCATTTGAGGATGGGCCATGTTTGGCATTGCGTTTTGAATTAGTGGCCCCCTTTGAGTGTTGGTAGGATTGGCCATAGGGCCATTCTTCCAACTGAAATTTGGATAATTCCTCCAATTAGGATTATACGTATTATCCATTGGTCCATCGAAAGGTCGTTGATAGCCATATGTGGTATTTGCTTGCTCGTGTAACACTTCCTTGAATGCAGGTATAGTTGGACAATCTTGTGTGGAGTGTTCATTAGTGGCGTATATTCCACATATGCTTTCAATGTTTTCGATGGATTTAGAAGGTCCACTTTTTCCTGAATTCCATGGCCTCAATCTTCCTCGTGAGGCTGGCTATCTTTACATTGACATCCTTGTCTTCCCTAAGGATGTAGATCCCACTTTTTCTTTTTGTTGTTGAGGGTGCCTGGAATTACTAGACTTGTCGGTAGTGTCCCATGATTGGGTGTTATCAGCCAATATATCTAGGTAGCTCCACACCTCCTCAGGATCTTTACTGATGAACTAGCCATTGCACATCATTTCTACGAATTGGCGCATATTTGAATTCAGCCCATCATAGAAGAAACTTATGATTCGCCAAACTTCGTAGCCATGATGTGGACACGTGAGTAAAATGTCTTTAAACCGTTCCCAACTTTGAAAGAACATTTCACCCTCTTTTATCGAAAAATTCATGATTGCTTGTCTAAGGGTATTTGTTTTATGGGCCGGGAAGAACTTTTTCAAGAACTCCCGGGTCATTTCGTTCCACATAACAATAAACCGTGGCCTTAGAGAGTGAAGTCATGCCTTGACCTTTTCTTTCAAACAGAATGGGAATAGCTTAAGTTTAATTACATCCTCGGTGACATTTGCGTTTTGAAGAGTAGCCACCACCTTATCGAATTCTTTCAAATGTAGATATGGACTTTCAGAATCTAGCCCATGGAAATTTAGGCAAAAGTTGGATTACCCCTAGCTTAAAATCGATTATTTTGGCATTATGGGGTAAAGCCATGCATGAAGGTGTAGAGGACCTTGCCGGGTGTAGATAATCGCGTAAAGTCCTATTTGGAGGTGCATTTTGCACTTCATTCTCTCCTTGTTCCTCATAAATAGGATTTAGGTTAGGAGGAGTATTGGGAAGATTCCTTAACAGTGTTTGATCTATATTCACCGAACTTTCACAATGTTCTAAATATTTTTTAACACGTTTTTTGAACCACAAGACCTTCAACCTAACCACCTTCAGTTTGGAGACAGTTTGTGTGGTCACGTTCCCAACGGGACATAAACCATACAACACAATCTAAAACTGAAATCTAATCCTAAACAACTGGAACTAAATAAAAACTGAACTAAAGAGAGGTTTCAGTTGGAAGGATATTACTTGAATCGATGAACTAAATTGGGTTAGAATCCTACAAAAAAAAAATACAAAACAAAGTAAAAACAATGTTAGTTCTAAAAAGAAATCTTAAACAGAACTTAAATATAGAAAAAAAATCCTAATTAGTCCTAAAACTATTAGAACTGAATTAAATTGCACCATTCCTCGGCAACGACGCTAAAAACTTATTTGCTCGCCTCAAGTGCAAGGCTCTAATGTAGTAATAACTTGATGAGACCAAGGTCGATCCACAGGGAAGGTGATTAATTAACCCAATTCCAATTATCTTAGGCAATTTAGAATTTCAGGTGAGATTTGAATTTTAATTGATAATAGCAATTGATGAATGTTAAATTCAGAAATGTGAAATGCACTTGAGTGTTTAAGGATCCACTTTTGGTTCTTCTTAATGGCATGACTCAAGTAGGTCTCTTAACCACTAAGCCAAAATCGAAGTCCTATCTCTATTCAGTCGAAATATAAATCGGTTGAATCACAAATGGACTAAAACAGATGCTTGCATATTGATTTGGTTCTCACAGTCTTGCTTAGGTATTAGCCACACCCAATCGTATAGGCCAATCCTTTTCCAATCAAATTATGTCCATAATTATGGCCTTTATCAAATCCTATCACTAGACTTGACTAGAACCAATAATTTGAGCTTTAACTAAACAAAAATCAATTTGCAAAGCTTTTATCTCAGATCAACAAGAAATATTAAAACATTGGCTTGATATAGTTCCCACATTAGGACTGCATTGTGGAAGACATGGCAATCAAAGCATATATCATTGCTGGAGTCAATGATAAATCTAAGAATAGTACAGGTCTAAACAATGCAAATAAGTAAGTTAAATAGATTTAAATCCACAAAGCATCTCCCGAGTCAAAAGACATCAACAGATCTAAGAAAATCTTAAACTATAACTCTATTAAAACATAAATCAAACAATTGCTCAACATTAAATCTTCAAAATACAACTTAGGTTAAATCAATCCATAAAAAAACAAACCAAAAACTTTCCCTCTTAGCTCTAACTAAGAGGTTTAGCCCATCCAAGACATGATTGAATTAGAAAATGAAAGAAAAACTAAAAATAAACATAAAACTACAAAGAAATCTAAAAGAACCAAGTTGAAGAGGCTCCACGTCGGGCTCCACCACCTCCAGCACGTCCAAGGCTCCTCTTTGATGATTTAGACGAGGGTGGAGAGGTCCTTTTATAAGAAAATCAGACCACTTGCATCCATTACTTGCAAAAAGGGATTTCGGCGCCTACAATGTCGGGCTCCCGAGCTTACATCGGGCACCCAAATTCCCTTCTTTGGGCGCCCCTCAAAAACATCCAGCAAGGTTGCTGGACGATTTTGCTTGGGTTAGGGTGCCCGAACTCCCCTATTTCTGCACTTTTGGGCTTACTCGAGTTCTGATCTTCGCCAATCTTTTCATCCTTGCTTTGGTATGTTCCAAACTTGATTCTTCATTGTTCCACATTCTTTGGATTAGCATTGAATCTTACGTAATCTCACTCCAATACCTGCAAACATAAATTCATGCATAAGAAGGCTATTTTAACAATTTGAAATATGAAAATGCATGATGGAATGGGGTCCAAATATGCATAATTCAATGCTCAACGCTATGTTTTAGGAGGATTATGGTTTCAGAATCCATCTATACATATTTCTAAATGTCACATTCATATGTCTTGGATTTCATAGAAGTTTAGTTTTTGAAAGAGGTTTGAGTTGGAAAATTAAATTTTCTTTCATGCATGTTTTGCTCAGCACTAGCAAAATGTTGGTTAGGGTGTGTATTGAGCCATGAATTGTGTATATTTAAACCCCAATTCATAGTATAATTACATAGTTTAAGTTGTTAAAGTTAAGAACTTATGCTTGTTTTGTATTTATAGGTAAAAGAGAGAGATGTCATGAATTTAATGCTAATTTGAAGGATTTAGAGTGACTAGAAGACCAAGATTTGATGAGCTAAATAAGTGAATAAAAAGCCTTAGAAAAATCAAGTTAAAGACCTCGAATGGCCACAAAAAATAAATTGCAGAACTGCAGGGCCAGAAAAGTAAGATGCAGAAATTTCATAAAATAGCCCTGGATTACTGTTGAAAGTGAATTTCGATCTATTGAAACTAGCATTTCGATATATCAAAGTTCTAATAGAACTTCAATATATTGAAATCTTATCGAAAAATAGGTAGAAAAAGTTGCAACTTGTTAGACAAAAACTTCGATATATCAAAATACTTCCAATATATCGAAGCACTTATCGAAACTAACATTTCAATATATCGAAATACCTATCGAACCGACTTTTACTGCATAAATTCTTATACAATTCTAAGATGATGACAGATTTTCTCTATAAAAGGGCACCTCTATTCTCTTTCTAAGGCATCACAGAAGAGTTCTTAAGACACAAGGATGGAGAGATTTGAAATGGAGCTTTTAAAACTCCAAGTTCTTCAAGTTCTTCTTCTAAGTTCATATTTTCTAGGTTTTTTTAGTTTTCTTATGAGTTTTAGTTCAACATTCTTCATGGTTGGTAGACCTCTTAGTCAGCGCTAATTGGTGAAGCTTATAATTATTTACAATGCTTAGTTTGATTTAATTCAAGTATTTTGAGGTTTAATGATGAACAATTCTAGTTCTAGTTTAAAATAAAGTTGATAGTTTTAGTTTAATCTTCTATCTCTTGTGATGTATTTACATGAGATATTTTGATTTAATAAGATTGATCAATGGGGTGTTGTTGAGAGAATTTTGGGTTGTAAAGATCTTAAATTCATCATGATGTAGTGGATGCTATGTAATCTTACAAACTAAGTATCCTAAGTGTTTATCTAAAACTAAACTAAAAAAAGTTCATACATTTTCTTTTGATTTAAGATGGATGTTTTATAGGATTGATATTGGTTTGATTGAAGTTCAAATCCATAGTTCTACTTAGGTCTAGTGATAGGATTTGAGGAAGACTATGAATATGATCTTACTTATTTTGTGAAGGATTGACCTATGTGATTGAATATGCCCAATGCCTTAGTTGTTATGAGAGAACTATATCGATAGATGATCCTTCCATGTTAAATGTGTTATGATGATTTAATTACTCCATATTCTTATTAGATAGGGATAGGACTCTGATTCCAATTGAGTTATTAGCTTGAATGGTTGAATTGGCATTATGATTGATTATAAGTGGATCATTGGCGCTCTAGTGCTTAGCTTCTCAATTTATTTCCAAAGTAGATATTTTTATGTTTTAAAAATTCATATTTTTATTCAAATCTAAATTTAGATAATCTTAGTTATATAATTTAGAATTAATACGACAATCCCTGAGAACGATCTCGGTCTCACGATTGAATTATTACTACATCGCAACCTTGCATTTCGGTCTCACGATCAAATTATTACTACTATCGCAACCTTGTACTTGGGGTTGACGAACACTTAATTAGTTAAATCTTTTGTTAATCTGTGTGTTTAGACTATGAGCTTAATTACTAGTTTATTTACTAGTCTATGTGATTGGACCCTCTAAGGCTTGAAAGCCGAAGTGTTCTTCCTTAGTTAGTTTAAATTGTTAAATCAATTTAAGTAGGTGAAAAGAATTTAAAAAAATGTGCTAATCACCCCTCCCCCCCTCTAGGACATAGCCATGCTTTTAGTAGCTCCAGTAAGATTTCACAAAGCACATAGCGTGACAAGGTGTCGTATTAGACTACCCCGTGTACTTTCAGAATGATGGCTATGATAGTAATGATGATACATGTGGACTCTTACATGTGACCATTATTCATGCACTCCCTACATATGTATATTATGTGATACTTGACAATTTTGTAAGTAAAGACCATAAAGGCATGTGATAAGTGGTTGGATGCTATGATAGTTAATGAATGAAAATGTTAATGTATGCTTAAATATACATGAGTTTAAGGATTAAGTGGGCCACCACATGTGCTAGCTTAAATTATTGAAGCCATACTTAACAACATCTCACGGAACGACATTTGTGTACAAATAATAATAATAATAATAAAAACAAATAAAAATGGAACAGATGGGGTGAACCACTTAACCCTTTTAAACCATGGGCTTTGTTGAGGTTATGACATACCTCCAAGAAGTTTACGCTCATTTATATGTTGATTGGATATACATTAGGGATGCATTGATACTCCTTGCATGAAGTTGATATGTGTCATGTATTAGCATTGTCTTGTTATGGATATCCTTTTTTCAGACCACCGTCTTGTTTAGTAGGAGCCATGGTTATTTATCGGCTAACCATGAGGGATTGGGCACACTAGACCAGTTGTTTTGCCTGGTTGATGTTGTGATTATTTCTGGCTAGTTTTGGGATATTTGAGCATAATGCATTTACACGCATGCATACATATACATGCATCATGAATGAAGAGTGCGTTGTGTACATAAAGTGATCATGCGAATATCATATGTATGTGGAAGAGGAAGATGGTGCACGATGTCCATGAGGGAAGATGTGTTTATAGCATTCGATCTAAAAGACCACGGGCTTGGTTCCTGGGTTAAAGTTCTTAAAGCTCACTTGACATTGAAGTGTGATTATCGTAGTATAGATGTTGCACGTATATTCGATCCACAATGACTATGGGTTGAGTTTAGATGTGGTTGGGAGAGGAGCCCAGTTCGCATTAGGGCTACCTCGTATGCATATATGGCTTACATGCATAGCATTGCTTGAGGGCAATTAAGCTGCATGGTGTACTTATGGATTATCATGACATTTTGCATAACACCTTTGTGTGATGGATTGAACACCATAAGAACACCATGGTTATATTGACGAGACCACCACAGCGGCATTGTGGTTGGTATTTGTGGACACCAGAAATTTGAATTCTTTATACTGGGTCTTAAACCCCTTGGGTAAAATTCTCTAAACCTTGAATGGTGCCATTAAGCCTTGTCGTCAAGATCGGGTAGATACCGTGGGTCACCTTATGCCGAAGACCATTGTAGGCCTGACTACCACCGATGTGGTTGGGTCAGAAGAGGTCCGGCCACGCCTAGCTGAAGATGTGGAGTGAATGTAAGACCCGTACCCTTATTTGCCCTCCGTACGCTTAATTTTCGGTGCCGGTACGTCCTGGATGGACCAGATTAGCGAGCCTTGATCGCGACCCTATTTTAGTACCGCATCGACCCGAGACCTATACCCCAGCGACCGCACAGGCGCTGCGATTCCAATGCCGCGCGGCACGCCCCATTGCGATACCCGGTGTGAAAGTTATGATCAATCGCATAATCCGAGGTGGGCCGCACAACGTGCGTGTGTCGTGGGCCCCACTTGCACAAATTCCAAGACCATGTCACATCAATCAAACCCATGCCCCTACTCTACACACCCCATACCCCTACTCTACACACACCATACCCCCCATCCCTCTCTCTCCTCCAAAGTCAACCCTCACACCATACCCCCTATCCCTCTCTCTCCTCCAAAGTCAACCCTCACACCATACCCCCCATCCCTCTCTCCCATGCTACCCATCACCACCCTCATGATTCATTTTCTCTCTCTCCCCCCATACAATACCATACGTAGGGGGAGAGGAGGCTTCCTCACTTCGCATTTTGCAAGTTCAAGAGATTTAAGAGAGAGAGGGGAGAGAAAGAGAGAAAGAGATTTGAGAGGAGAGAGAAAGAGGAAGATTTGAGAGAAGTAGAGAGAGATTAGAGAGATTGAGGGTGTAGATCCAAGCTTGGAGGGCCCCAACCATCATCCGGACCGTCCGGATCATCCGGACCGTCCGGATCATCCGATCGTCAACCCGATCCAATCCAACCGTCCAACCATCCATCAAGGTGAGTGCAAGGGACAAAACCTCTACATTTTCTTAATTTCTTTCCATTTTCCTTTTCTTTTGGGCCCACCTTGTGATGGGCAATGAGATGGATGGACTGGATCATCCACGAATGGGCTCCACCTTCCTACTATAATAATAAAAATAATAATAAAAAAAATAAGAGGAAGAGCTGCCGCTGGACAGACAGCGTCCAGAGGGCGCTGCTGCCCAGCAGCACAGTGGGCTACAAGCCCCTTTTGGGCGTTGGCAGGTCCCCACATATGGGACCCACCTTGATGTATGCATGCAATCCACGCCGTCCATCTGTTTCTCCATCCCATTTCAGGGTAGGGAGCCAAAAAATGAAGAAGATCCAGATCTCAGGTGGACCACACCATTGAAAAGAAATGAGGTTAGTAAAACCGACTGTTGAGACTTCTTGGACCCACCGTGATGTTTGTGGACCTCATCACCTGCCCAATATTGGGCTTGTTAGAACCCCAACGACCTGGGGAACATGATGAAGGGGGTGGATCGTCCCTAAGTGGGCCCCACATGAAATAACCACCATAATAAAAAAAAACAAAAAAAAGGCACTGGATGTCCAGCGTCTAGACGTTCTGACGCTGGAACGTCCAGCGTCACCTTGACAGTGAATGGGGTCCCCACTCGTGGGACCCACCTTGATGTTTGTGTTCCATCCACGCCGTCCACTTGTTTTCCCATATCATTTTAGGGCTAGGGCCCAAGTATGAAGCCGATCCAAATCTTAAGTGGACCGCACCGCATGAAAAAGTGGAAACCATGATTTCTATTGTCAGAAATCATTTAGCCCACCTTTATGTTTCTAAACTGATTTAAATACCCAATATTGGGCTTGCTGGGTCCCCCATGAGATGGGGAACCTGATGAACGGAGTGGATCAGTCCCATGTGGACCCTACTGGATATGAGCGTAAGAAAAAAAAAAGGAAAAGAAGAAGAAAACGGAAAGACGAGGCTCTGCCTTTGACGCTGGGCGTACCAGCGTCCAGGTACGCTGGCCCCTCAGGCCAGGCTGGTGGCCCACTCATGGGTCCCACCATGCTGCATGTGCTGTATCCACACCGTCCATCCAGTTGGGGAGATCATTTTAGGGTATGACCCCAAGAATGAGTCAGATCCAAGTCCCGAGGGGGCCCCACCAGAGAAAACAGAAGGGACAGTGCCCTACCGTTGAAACCTTCTTATGGCCCATCCTGATGTTATTTGAGATCCAACCTGTTCATAAGTTCACACGTACATGGAAAAAGGAAAAACAAAAATATCGGCTTGATCAGAAAATTCTGTGGGCCCCACTTAGCGAGGACATAAAATAAAAATAAAATAAAATAATAACTAAATAAATAAATAAATAAAAATAAGGGGGGGGGGGGGGGGGGGGGGGGGGGTCGCTGGACAGACAGCGTCCAAGGGACGCTGCTGCCCAGCAGCCCTCTGGGCGTCCCTATGGGCCCCATTCGTTGGGCCCACCTGGAATGTATGTGCTTTGACTATTCCGTCCATATGTTTTTCCCAGCTCATTTTAGTGGCTGAGCCCAAAACTTCAGCATATCCAAATGGCAAGTGGGCCATTCCACGGGACAACAATGGGGATAATGATCTCCACCATTGAAACCTTCCCCGTCCTACAATGATGTTTATTTGTCACCCAACCTATTCATAAGTGGCTGGGCCCAAATTTTAAGCATATCCTAATGTCAAGTGGACCATGCTATAGTGGGGATAATGATTTCCAACATTGAAACCTTTCTAGGTTCTACAGTGATGTTTATTTGCCATCCAATCTGTTCATAAGATCACATGGATATGGATGAAGGAGAACACATAAATATCTGCTTGATTCAAAACTTCTTGGAAACAAGTTGGGTACCACGCTGCCCAGCAGGTGGCCCACCCTATGGGTCCCAACGTAATGTATCTATTAGCTCCACCATGATGTATCTGTTTTATTCATGTTGCCTATCTTGTATGTGCAGGCCCAAGTATGGGGCCGATGTGGTCTCAAGTGGGCTATGCCACGAAGACTTTTACATTTCCAATGGGACCCACAGTCCGGGTCCCACTCTCCATATATATATTGGGCCTTTTAAGGCCAATGTTACATGATACGTTTGGTAACATGCTAGTATGATTAGCCTGATGTGTCTCACTGGTAACATACTTAGTATAATGAATACCATGCTCATTCATATGCCCATACGCATCATTTGTATGCCTGTTATGGATCATGATTAACCATAGCATATGCTAGTTGGCTTGTTATACTTAGGGGACCCGTGTGAGACAGGGTCGCCCCACATGATTGCGCAGTATGCGTAAGTTGGTGCATGATTTGGATTGTATGACTCATGCATTTCGCATTATGTATGTCACGATCGCTTTCACACCCTAGCAGCATCAGGGTGGTGGCCACCATAGTCACATCATGGTTGGCAGTATTGGACACCGGAAACTTGTTCTAGTACGTGGGCGCTATGGATGTCCTTGGGTGAAAGTCCCTAAACCCTGTGGTACCAGTAGGATGATCCAGTGTCGAGACCGAGTGGATAACATGAGCGCCCGTGTGCCCAATACCAGTAGGCCGCGTCTCCCACTATGTCGAGGTCGGTTGGAAAGGGGTGTGACCTTATCCGCCCGGGTGAAGTGGGCTGTAAGCTAGGTCGAGTCTGACCAGCTCATGGAATGGGTCCGCTATCGGCGAGCCGGGTGGGCATTGGCATACCACTGACGAGGCGGATAGTGAGGTCTTTTCTACTCGCTTGGTTATGCGCGCGATGTGCGGCGGCCAATATTAGAGTATACTAGACCCCGGTGATGTCCCATATGAGAACTATTTTGATATGTGGATCAGTTGAGGATTGACATGTTTGCATTGCATCTCTAGCATTAACACTCGGCCATGTAGGCCCTTGCATCGCATAGCCTTGGGATGGCTGATAGCATTCATAAACTTAGTAACTTAGTCATCTACTGCTTTCGCTTACTCTGATATCTGTATACTTGTCATATGCATCACACGTGCACACACGCACTCTACTGGGCTTCGTAGGAAACTCATGCGCGTTTGTTTACACTGCAGGTACTAGAGCTTATCAGCAGCGTTGAGCGCGGTTCATGTACCTGATATTTTGGACTTCTAATTCATGTTGTATTTCCCTTTCCAGTACTGTACTCAACAAACTTATTAGTAGGATATTTGATGATGTTTTATGGTTTTGATTATGCTCTTGTACAAAAAAAAATTTACCCTGAAAATCCTCCTGGTAGGATCCCAGGCTCGGAACCTGGCACATGAGAGCTAGGAGCCGAGAATGGGGTACTACGGAGGCTGTTGGTACCAAGGTCGGCGATCGAGAATTTAGTGAGCCCGGTCCCCGGGTTTGGGGCGTGACAGAAGTTGGTATCAGAGCATAACTTGAGAATACTTGCGGATGACATCACATATCTACTAATGGCCATAGATTAACTACCCTTAACTAAATGATTGTTGCAAACTTAGGATGATTAGGATCCCGATCTTATGCACTTAGCGACCCACACTAGGATCCTGTTACAACATAGTTATAATAGGATTCCCTATTTTTAGCTTAGAGACTTCTGAATATGATTCCCTAACGTGTGTGCATTCGAGAGTATCAATGCTAAGAGGTACCTGTCCTTTTCTGTAGGATATGGCGCCCAAGAGAGTCACCGGTAGGCCGTCGACCGGTGCGGGTACATCCTAGACCGCCCCAGTCCCAGCTCCAGCTCCAGCTATGACTGCTGGTCAGTTCCAGGAGATGATGCGGGTTATGACCTCCATGGTAGAGTGCCAGGAGAGGAGGTCATCTGACGCAGTTGCCCCGTCGGAGCAGGATCGTGCTCGTTCCTTGCTGATGGACTTCAGGCGGATGGATCCCCCACGGTTTTTGGGCGGGCCAGACCCGGTGGCAACGGAGCGATGGAAATCAGAGGTAACGAAGATCTTTACCACGATGCGATGCTCGACCGAGGAGCGAGTTCCTCTTGCCGTTTTCCTTTTTCAGGGAGAGGCCGAGCACTGGTGGGCGTCGGTTACCCGAGCAGCCAGGCCCGATTTCGAGTGGACATGGGAGGACTTTGTAGACCGGTTTGACCGGAAGTTCTTCCCTGAGCATGTCCACCAGTAGCGTGCTCTAGAGTTTAAGACACTGGTCCAGGGAGATATGTCAGTGTCGTAGTATGAGGCTCTATTCGTTGAGCTATCCAGATTTGCGACGTATCTCGTGGATGACGAGGTGCGGAAGGCCCGTCGATTTGAGACCGGACTGCGCCTTGGCCTTCGTGGCCGTGTCACGGGACACAAGCTTCCTACATTCGAGGAGGTGGTAGAGCGGGCCCAGATATATGAGGCAGAGTGGGCTGATGCACAGCAGATCCGTGACCAGAGCGGAGACCGGAAGGGGAAGAGGAAGGCTCCTTCTAGTAGCTTCCGGCAGCAGCAGACTCGGGCACAGCAAAGGCACCCGGTTCGTCAGTCTGTTCGACCGCCAGTGGCACCAGCAGCACCTCCAGCACCATCCCAGAGACAGTTTACGGGCGTTTGTTTCGGATGTGGGGGGACAGGGCATCGTAGGCATGAGTGTCCCCACCCACAGCAGCAGTCACAGCAGCAGCGACAGCAGCAGCCACAGCAGCAGAGGCAGCAGCATAGACCGCAGCAGCAGCAGCGGCGACTGCAAAGGGGACAGACACATCCCCAGCAGACTCAGGGCAGGGTCTATGCAGCCCAGCAGGATCCTCAGGCACCTGGAGGAGTCGTTGATGGTACACTCATTGTCTCTGCATGCATAGCTCATGTTTTGTTTGATTCTGGTGCATCGCATTCTTTTGTATCCGATGACTTCTGCCGATCGACTGGTTTGCCGTTAGAATCCGTGCGTGAGGGTTTGTCAGTGTCGACACCCTTAGGGAAGACCGCAGTATTGAGTTTGATCTGTTCGTCTTGCCCCGTCTTGGTAGAAGAGACCTTTTTGCCCGCCGATTTGTTTGTTTTACCGATGACCGAGTTTGATGTTATCCTGGGCATGGATTGGCTGGCCGAGTATCACGCCATATTGGACTGCTTCGCAAGAACAATCACTTTCCTTATACCCGGCATGCCTCAGTTTCAGTTCGTTGCGGAGCCTAGAGGCGAGCAGTTGTCATCTTTGATGTCGTGTGCCATAGAGGAACCGGTTGCCATGTGCATCGACCAGCTGCCGGTAGTTTGCGACTTTTCAGATGTGTTTCAGGAGATTCCGGGGTTGCCGCCTTGTCGGCATACCAAGTTTCAGATTGACCTCGTGCCTGGTACTGCGCCTATCTCAAAGGCCCCATACCATATGGCACCTTTGGAGTTGCGGGAGCTGCGGAAGCAGTTGGACGAGTTGCGTGAACTAGGCTTCATCCGTCCGAGCAGTTCACCGTGGGGAGCGCCGGTACTCTTTGTGAAGAAGAAGGATGGCTCGTTGAGGCTTTGCGTCGATTACCGCGAGCTCAACAAGGTCACGATTAAGAATAGGTACCCGCTTCCGAGGATCGACGATTTATTTGACCAGTTGCGGGAGGCCCAATTCTTTTTGAAGATTGACCTACGGTCCGGTTATCATCAGGTCCGTGTCCGGGAGGAGGATATCCCGAAGACGGCATTCAGAACGCGTTACGGTCATTTTGAGTTCCAGGTCATGTCTTTCGGACTGACCAATGCGCCCGCTGTGTTCATGCAATTGATGAACGAGGTCTTTCGTCCCTACCTTGATCAGTTCGTTGTGGTGTTTATCGATGACATTTTGATCTATTCGAGGACTCGGGAGGAGCATGCGCGGCATCTGGAGATCACCTTGCAGACCCTCCGCACACACCAGCTTTATGCAAAGTTGGAGAAGTGTGAGTTTTGGCAGGAGGAGGTGAAGTTCCTCGGTCATGTGGTGACGAGGCAGGGAGTAGCAGTAGATCTGGTGAAGATTCATGCCCTGCGTCAGTGGAGGTAGCCCACGAACGCGTCCGAAATCCGGAGTTTCCTGGGGTTAGCAGGTTATTATCGCCGTTTCATAGAGGGCTTCTCTCGTATTGCAGCCCCGCTGACCAGGTTGACCCGGAAGGGCGCTAGTTCGTTTGGAGTGATGCCTGTGAGCGAGCATTTGCAGAACTGAAGGACTGTCTTACTTCTACACCAGTCCTCACTCTTCCCTCCGGGAGTGAAGGATTTGTGGTTTTTACAGATGCCTCACGTATTGGCTTAGGTGCTGTCCTGATGCAGCATGGCAGAGTAGTAGCGTATGCGTCTCGCCAGCTCAAGGTCCATGAGCAGAACTACCCCACGCATGATCTGGAGCTAGCAGCGGTAGTCTTCGCACTGAAGGTGTGGAGGCATTATCTTTATGGGGTCAGGTTCGAGCTCTTTTCTGACCACAAGAGCCTGAAGTACCTCTTCTCGAAGTCCGAGTTGAACATGAGACAGAGACGTTGGATGGAGCTCCTGAAGGATTATGATTTTGATCTTCAATACCACCCTGGCAAGGCCAACGTGGTGGCAGATGCCCTTAGCCGTCAGCCACGAGGCCTGGTGGCGCATATGATGGTCCGGGAGTGGAGGATGCTCGAGGAGGTTGCCGAGTATGATTTTGAGCTGAGCCTACAGTCTTCTATCGCGCAGTTATCGAGCTTGTCGATTCAACCCTCTCTTGTTTCTAGGGTGATCGAGGCTCAACAGACAGATCAGACGTTAAAGGAGTATTGGGAAGAGGCCGCGTCAGAGGGTCAGACTGATTGGCAGATTGGGTCAGATGGTGGACTTCGTTTCAGGGGTCGGTTGTGTGTTCCAGATATTCCTCAGTTGTGTAAAGATCTTATGGATGAGGCACACCGATCGAGGTTCACGATTCACCCAGGCTCTACCAAGATGTATCGTGATATGAGGAGGCAGTATTTTTGGGCCGGTATGAAGCGTCAGATTGCCAGTTTTGTGGCTGAGTGTGACACTTGCCAGCGTGTCAAGGCTGATCATCGCAAACCTCCAGGTCCCCTGCAGCCGTTGAGTGTCCCGTTGTGAAAATGGGAGCACGTGACCACAGACTTCATTATGGGCTTGCCGAGGACTGATCACGGTCACGACGCCATCTGGGTTGTCGTTGATCGTTTGACGAAGTCGGCACATTTTCTTGCGATACGTGCGACCTAGTCATTAGACCGACTTGCAGAGTTGTTTATCGAGGAGATTGTGAGGCTGCACGGAGTCCCAGTTTCGATCGTTTCTGACCGAGATCCGAGATTTACGTTGCGGTTCTGGAGGAGTTTTCAAAAGGCGATGGGGCCTGCCTTAAAGTTCAGCACCGCATATCATCCTCAGACTAATGGTCAGACTGAGAGGGTCAACCAGATCCTTGAGGACATGCTTCGAGCTTGTGTGTTGGATTTCTCAGGTAGTTGGGATAAACACCTGCGTTTGGCTGAGTTTGCATATAATAACAGCTACCAGGCGACTATCGGTATGGCTCCTTTTGAGGCGTTGTATGGTAGACCTTGTAGGTCTCCTAGTTGTTGGGCCGAGGTTGGAGAGCATCGTCTCCTAGGTCCCGAGCTTGTGCAGAGGACATCAGAGGCTATTGATATCATTAGGCAGAGGACATCCCGAGCTTGCGCACAGCTCAGAGTCGACAGAAGAGTTTTGCAGATCATCGACGTCGTCCCCTAGAGTTTTCCATTGGGGATCGTGTGTATCTCAGGGTCTCTCCCATGAAGGGCGTGGTTCGTTTTGGAGCTAAGAGGAAGCTTGCCCCGAGATTCATTGGACCCTTCGAGATCACTGGGCGCGTTGGCGCCGTGGCCTATCAGCTTGCCTTGCCACTTCAGTTGTTTGGCGTCCACAATGTTTTTCATGTTTCTATGTTGCGGAAGTGTGAGTCAGACGTGGTTCCTGTGATAGATTGGCAGCCATTGGAGGTTCGTGAGGATGCTTCTTACATTGAGCAGCCGGTTCGTATCCTTAACCGGAAGGAGCAGGTCCTCCGGACCAAGGTCATTCCTTTAGTGAAGGTCCAGTGGAGTCATCATAGCGCAGATGAGGCGTCGTGGGAGCGAGAGGCAGAGATTCGCGAGTCTTATCCTCATCTTTTTTATGATTGATTGTATCTGTATGATTGCTTTTCGATTCGATATGCATATATAGTGATGCGATTCTTTTTTTTATGATCTTCGGATAGTTTGGGTTTGTATTGCAAATTTCGAGGATGAAATTTTTTGTTAGGAGGGGAGAGTTGTAAGAACCATATCCTTATTTGCCCTCCGTACGCTTAATTTTCGGTGCCGGTACGTCCTGGATGGACCAGATTAGCGAGCCTTGATCGCGACCCTATTTTAGTACCGCATTGACCCGAGACCTATACCCCGGCGACCGCGCAGGCGCTGCGATCCAACGCCGCGCGGCACGCCCCATTGCGATACCCTGGTGTGAAAGTTATGATCAATCGCATAATCCGAGGTGGGCTGCACAACGTGCGTGTGTTGTGGGCCCCACTTGCACAAATTCGAAGACCATGTCACATCAATCAAACCCATGCCCCTACTCTACACATCCCATACCCCTACTCTACACACACCATACCCCCCATCCCTCTCTCTCCTCCAAAGTCAACCCTCACACCATACCCCCCATCCCTCTCTCCCACGCTACCCATCACCACCCTCATGATTCATTTTCTCTCTCTCCCCCCATACAATACCATACGTAGGGGGAGAGGAGGCTTCCTCACTTCCCATTTTGCAAGTTCAAGAGATTTAAGAGAGAGAGGAGAGAGAAAGAGAGAAAGAGATTTGAGAGGAGAGAGAAAGAGGAAGATTTGAGAGAAGTAGAGAGAGATTAGAGAGATTGAGGGTGTAGATCCAAGCTTGGAGGGCCCCAACCATCATCCGGACCGTCCGGATCATCCGATCGTCAACCCGATCCAATCCAACCGTCCAACCATCCATCAAGGTGAGTGCAAGGGACAAAACCTCTCTATTTTCTTAATTTCTTTCCATTTTCCTTTTCTTTTGGGCCCACCTTGTGATGGGCAATGAGATGGATGGACTGGATCATCCACGAATGGGCCCCACCTTCCTACTATAATAATAATAATAATAATAATAATAATAATAATAAAACAAGAGGAAGAGCTGCCGCTGGACAGACAGCGTCTAGAGGGCGCTGCTGCCCAGCAGCACGTGGGCTACAAGCCCCTTTTGGGTGTTGGCAGGTCCTCACATGTGGGACCCACCTTGATGTATGCATGCAATCCACGTCGTCCATCTGTTTCTCCATCCCATTTCAGGCAGGGAGCCCAAAAATGAAGAAGATCCAGATCTCAGGTGGACCACACCATTGAAAAGAAATGAGGTTAGTAAAACCGACTGTTGAGACTTCTTGGACCCACCGTGATGTTTGTGGACCTCATCACCTGCCCAATATTGGGCTTGTTAGAACCCCAACGACCTGGGGAACATGATGAAAGGGGTGGATCGTCCCTAAGTGGGCCCCACATGAAATAACCACCATAATAAAAAAAAAGAAACAAAAAAATAAAATAAAATAAGGCACTGGACGTCCAGCGTCTGGATGTTCTGACGCTGGAACGTCCAGTGTCACCTTGACAGTGAATGGGGTCCCCACTCGTGGGACCCACCTTGATGTTTGTGTTCCATCCACGCCGTCCACTTGTTTTCTCATATCATTTTAGGCTTAGGGCCCAAGTATGAAGCCGATCCAAATCTTAAGTGGACCGCACCGCATGAAACAGTGGAAACCATGATTTCTACTGTCAGAAATCACTTGACCCACCTTTATGTTTCTAAACTGATTTAAATACCCAATATTGGGCTTGCTGGGTCCCCCATGAGATGGGGAACCTAAAGAACGGAGTGGATCAGTCCCATGTGGACCCTACTTGGATATGAGCGCAAAAAAAAAAAAAAAGGAAAAGAAGAAGAAAACGGAAAGACGAGGCTCTGCCTCTGACGCTGGGCGTACCAGCGTCCAGGTACGCTGGCCCCTCAGGCCGGCTGGTGGCCCTCTCGTGGGTCCCACCATGATGCATGTGCTGTATCCACACCGTCCATCTAGTTGGGGAGATCATTTTAGGGTATGACCCCAAGAATGAGTCAGATCCAAGTCCCGAGGGGGCCCCACCACAGAAAACAGAAGGGACAGTGCCCTACCATTGAAACCTTCTTATGGCCCATCCTGATGTTATTTGAGATCCAACCTGTTCATAAGTTCACACGTACATGGAAAAAGGAAAAACAAAAATATCGGCTTGATCAGAAAATTCTGTGGGCCCCACTTAGCGAGGACATAAAATAAAAATAAAAATAAAAATAAATAACTAAATAAATAAATAAATAAAATAAAAAATAAGGGGGGGGGGTCGCTGGACAGACAGCGTCCAGGGGACGCTGCTGCCCAGCAGCCCTCTGGGCGTCTCTATGGGCCCCATTCGTTGGGCCCACCTGGAATGTATGTGCTTTGACTATTCCGTCCATATGTTTTTCCCAGCTCATTTTAGTGGCTGAGCCCAAAACTTCAGCATATCCAAATGGCAAGTGGGCCATGCCACGGGACAACAATGGGGATAATGATCTCCACCATTGAAACCTTCCCCGTCCTACAATGATGTTTATTTGTCACCCAACCTATTCATAAGTGGCTGGGCCCAAATTTTAAGCATATCCTAATGTCAAGTGGACCATGCTATAGTGGGGATAATGATTTCCAACATTGAAACCTTTCTAGGTTCTACAGTGATGTTTATTTGCCATCCAATCTGTTCATAAGATCACATGGATATGGATGAAGGAGAACACACAAATATCTACTTGATTCAAAACTTCTTGGAAACCAGTTGGGTACCACGCTGCCCAGCAGGTGGCCCACCCTATGGGTCCCAACGTGATGTATCTATTAGCTCCACCATGATGTATCTGTTTTATTCATGTTGCCTATCTTGTATGTGCAGGCCCAAGTATGGGGCCGATGTGGTCTCAAGTGGGCTATGCCACGAAGACTTTTACATTTCCAATGGGACCCACAGTCCGGGTCCCACTCTCCATATATATATTGGGCCTTTTAAGGCCAATGTTACATGATACGTTTGGTAACATGCTAGTATGATTAGCCTGATGTGTCTCACTGGTAACATGCTTAGTATAATGAATACCATGCTCATTCATATGCCCATACGCATCATTTGTATGCCTGTTATGGATCATGATTAACCATAGCATATGCTAGTTGGCTTGTTATACTTAGGGGACCCGTGTGAGACAGGGTCGCCCCACATGATTGCGCAGTATGCGTAAGTTGGTGCATGATTTGGATTGTATGACTCATGCATTTCGCATTATGTATGTCACGATCGCTTTCACACCCTAGCAGCATCAGGGTGGTGGCCACCATAGTCACATCATGGTTGGCAGTATTGGACACCGAAAACTTGTTCTAGTACGTGGGCGCTATGGATGTCCTTGGGTGAAAGTCCCTAAACCCTGTGGTACCAGTAGGATGCTCTAGCGTCGAGACCGAGTGGATAACATGAGCGCCCGTGTGCCAAATACCAGTAGGCCGCGTCTCCCACTGTGTCGAGGTCGGTTGGAAAGGGGTGTGACCTTATCCGCCCGGGTGAAGTGGGCTGTAAGCTAGGTCGAGTCTGATCAGCTCATGGAATGGGTCCGCTATCGGCGAGCCGGGTGGGCATTGGCATACCACTGACGAGGCGGATAGTGAGGTCTTTTCTACTCGCTTGGTTATGCGCGCGATGTGCGGCGGCCAATATTAGAGTATACTAGACGGATAGTGATGTCCCAGATGAGAACTATTTTGATATGTGGATCAGTTAAGGATTGACATGTTTGCATTGCATCTCTAGCATTAACACTCGGCCATGTAGGCCCTTGCATCGCATAGCCTTGGGATGGCTGATAGCATTCATAAACTTAATAACTTAGTCCTCTACTACTTTCGCTTACTCTGATATCTGTATACTTGTCATATGCATCACACGCGCACACACGCACTCTACTGGGCTTCGTAGGAAGCTCATGCGCGTTTGTTTACACTGCAGGTACTAGAGCTTATCAGCAGCGTTGAGCGCGGTTCATGTACCTGATATTTTGGACTTCTGATTCATGTTATATTTCCCTTTCTAGTACTGTACTCAACAAACTTATTAGTGGATATTTGATGATGTTTTATGGTTTTGATTATGCTCCTGTACAAAAAAAAATTACCCTGAAAATCCTCTTGGTAGGATCCCAGGCTCGGAACCTGGCACATGAGAGCTAGGAGCCGAGAATGGGGTACTACGGAGGCTGTTGGCACCAAGGTCGGCGATCGGGAATTTAGTGAGCCCGGTCCCCGGATTTGGGGCGTGACAGCGAATGTGGTTGGGTTTGTCTAACCCTTGAAATGAGTCCGCTACCGACGTGCCTGGTGGGTTTCGGCATGGCCTTAGGCCACCCATCGACAATGCAGATAAGCAAGGCCTCTACTCAACCAGTTTTGGACAGGCTCTAAGTACCAAGCCCCAGTAATTTCCATTGTTAGTAATTGTATTGAGATGTGGACTTACTGAGGAGGACTTGCATTCATGCATACACCCTACATCCCTGTGCATTTGCACTACTTGCATTGCATTTTGCCGTCTCGATTTCACATGGCATTGATTTATCACCATGCTTTAGTTGTGCACTTTAAAGATGTTGGTTTGCACATTGTAGGTTGATTGAGATTTCGGGTGAAGTTATGACAAGCAGTTCAAAGGTGTACCATATAAAGGGTGGCACAAATTAGCATTAAATCATATACTCATTCATACACTATCTTACTTGGGTTGGTGAGCACGCAATTAGACTATCATCATGTGACCCTTCTCATGCCTAAGGTTTCGGTTAGGTATGTGGCTAATCTAAAATCAAGAGTTTACCACATTGAAATTTGCTATCCAAATCATTTATGGGACTAGTCTGGATAGAAGTTCCTTTTGTTGGACCCTACGGCTTACAAAACTACGCACTACCATCCTGACTACACATGTATTAGCTTTATTCCTTACTTGGCATAACTTTCTTAGCTGATTGCGTGCATTCATTGACCGGTCATCCATCCAACATTATGCATTAGTTGCTCTATGTCACACTTACTCATGAGAACATGCTGTATGATATAATATTTAGAACCTAACTACCATATGATGGCCTACTACTCTTGTTACTCATGGTCATATGTTTTATGTTGTGCTTAGCAATTACAACATACTCATGATAATGTGCTCATTTACGGTGACCTGTCTACCCGTGGTAACCTGTTCGTCCATGATGATATGTTCAGCTGTGGCAACATGTTCATTTAAGATAATATGCCTTAACTGTGATAAACATGTTCATCCAAAATAAAATTCCTATCTACAATAACATGCTCGCCTATGATAACATGCTTATGAGTGATAACATGTTTTTTTATGATAACATGCTCATATGTGATAACATGCTTGCTTGTGATAACATGTTCATGGTTATTTTGGATGTTTTTACGGGGAGTACCCTGACGAGCTGTGTTTTACTCTTGGAACACCGTAAACTCACTGAACCATGGTTTGCTCATACTGTTATTTCTAAAAAAATTCAGGATGCGTTAAGCAGTAGAGTGCATGCAAGAGTTATTAGAGCTTTGTACCTTTTGGAAAGCATTGTACATGTAATTGCTTGAATCTATAGTGGAGACTGTTTTGTTGCTTTTTTTTTTTTATCATGGATCTGTAGGCTCAGGTATTATAAAAAAATCACTCTAAAAATCTTCCTTGTGGTGCACTGAACTTAAGAATCAACATATTGGGGCTGAGTACTAAATTCGAGGTACTGTCTGTATCCGAATTTGGGGCGTGACAGGAGGTGGTACTAGAGCATAAGATTCAGGATTAGTTACGAGCAAATCCATTTGTAAAGAACGTAGAAGAATAGAAAGTAGGTTCCCCTCTTTGGTTAATTAAGAACCTAGATGGAATTTGAATCCCCAATTGAATGGACCTAAAGACGTGAATCTAGGATTCTAAGAGTTGAGGTGATCTTGTGTTCGTTGGAAAGATATTTAGATAAACTTTCAAATGGCTTTAGAATCATTTCATTTTGACACCATCTGAACATTTAAAAGTGGGTGCAAAGTCCTTAATGGCCTTACATTATGCATGTTGACTCTCATCTTAAGCATCGTGTGATCTAATGAAAATGGCCATAACTCTCTTGTTATTGGTTTGATCAAAGTGATTTTAGATTTTTTTTAAAGATAATTCGACAAACTTTTAAATGGATTTCAAATCATTTCATTTGGACAATGTTTGGCATTTCAAAAGTGGGTCAAAATCTAGTTATTTGCAAAGAGCAATCTAAGTCTTAGCCTTTGAAGAAAGAAAAAAGAACATATTTTTTAAAAGAAGAGTTTTTGCAATTTCTCCTCTCCTTATTTCAATTTCTTCTCAAGAAGATTCAACTAAGCATAATCTTGATAAAAAGAAAAAGAGCACATTTTTTAAAAGTTGAGTTTTTGTTATCTCTTTTCTTTCCTTAAATTTATCTGTTTCTTAATAAAAGATTCATCTAAGTAAAAAAGTTTAAGAAAAGAAGAAAAACTCATTTGCTAAGATAGAGGGTTAGGTGAGTTCGCCAAAGGCAATGCGACCCTTACTATGGGACCCACCTTGATATATTTCTTTTGTATCCACACCATTCATCTGTTTTGACAAATCATTTTATGCTACATGCCTATAGAAAATAGTGGTGATGGAACATCCCACCATTAAAAATTTCCTAAAGCTTACCATAATGTTTCTGTAATGTGTATTTTCCATCCAACTTGATGACAAGGTCACATGAATTTGGATGAAGGGACACAAAAAAATCAGCTTCATGCCAAATCTTTTATAGCCCATTATAAGTTGCTAATGGTTGATCACCACTCTTTCTTATGGCATGGCCACCTAAGACTTGGATTTGCTTATTTTTTTAGCTCATGCCTTAAAATGATATGGAAAAGTGGATAAGAAGGCATGGATATGTATAGAATACATGCATCAAAGTGGGCCCCACAATAAGGGTTGGATTGTCTCGAGTGAGGCTGGGGCATCACCTAATCCGTTCCCTTCCCCGAGATGCATAAGAAATTGAAAAAAGTTAATAGAAAAATAAAATAAAAAACATAGGTTAGTAGAAGAGTTTGTCAGAAATTAATGATAAAATATGGACTATTGCATAGAAATTTAGAAAAGGTGATTGAGGGCATTTTTGTTGAGGAAAAATAAAGTCAATGCACGAATGTATAAAGAAAAATGTTTTAAAAAATGATGTCATTTGAGCGCTACCACAAAAACATGGGTGTATATTGGTAAAAAGCCCTTTATCTTTTACACCCATGCTCTCTCTCTCTCGCACGACTTCAATGGAACCACCAAGGTGGGTAGGACCCCTGATTATGGGGATCACAGTGATGTATGTGCCTAAAATTCACATTGCCCAGCCATTTTGACAGCTCATTTTAGGTCATGATCCGAAAAATGAAGCTGACCCAAATCTTAGATGGCCCACACCTAAGGAAACAATTGTGATTGAATCCTCACCATTAATAACTTCATGGATTCCATTAGAATGTTTATTTCCATTCAACCTATCGATAAGGTCATAAGGATCTAGATGAAGAGACCGCACAAATATCATCTTGATCCAAAGTTTTTGTGGCCCATAAGTTTTCAATGGTTGATTACAATTGTATCTTGTACTATGATCCATCTCCACTTTAGATCTACTTCATTTTTTGGATGAGGCAATAAAATGAGCTGTATTATGGCGCAGTGTAGATGGGATGTGAGATCAAACACCATCTCTCCTCACGAATAACTACTTTGAATCCACGGAGCTACCAGGAATCCTCGACCAATCCTCTTCGAATCCATGAAGGAGTGCTCGAATCCACAAGCAAGGAGTAAAACTCAAAGAGAACTTTTATAAAAGATGAATAATAATGTTTAACAATGAATTAAAACAGGTATTTAAAGCCTAAATTGCGTAATAGAATCCCTAGGTGCATAAATTAAGAATCCTAAACAAACTAGAAAAGTAAATAATTCAAATTGGAAAGTTCGAGCAAAATCTACGCAACAGATTCGCACATGGTCGGGCGCCCGGTGAGGACCTATCAGGCGTTCGTTGAACTCCAAAACAGTTTAGAGAGTCTTCCCGAAAATATTTTAAATTTCGAGTGCCTGATGGACGTGGGGTCGAGTGCTCGGTGGCACATAAATTTATTTAAAGAGTTTGGATGAAAATTCAAACGAATTTGGAGCGCCTGGTCAGGGGTGGTCGGGTGTTCTGATGACATGGTCGGGCACCCAATGATGTGATGGTCGGGCATCCAAAATTTGAAAATCTATCCAGCAACTCTTTGGACTATTCGAGCTCATGATCGAGCGCCCGATGAAGTGCGATCGGGTGCCCGGCTAGGCTAGTTTCTTTGAATTTTCACGATCAACTTGTTGATCGGCTTGACTTCCTTCTGATGGTCCACTTTCTTCATGTAGTCATTAGTGACCCCCTCTACATCAACACCCTCCACTTGAAAAGAACTCCACTTTGAGTTCTCGTTCGACTCTGGCTTATGGTATTCAAACAAGTCCGCCATGTTAAACATTCGTGAAGTCTCGTATTCATCCAGGAGGTCGACCACATAGGTGTTATCACCTAACTTCCTGAGAATCGGCACCAGCCCAATCTTCTTCCACCTTAATTTGTTGTAAGTGCCGGTGGGGAAGCGTTCCTTGCGCAAATGGACCATTACTTGATCTCCTACCTCGAACACCATGGCGCGTCGATGCTTATTGGCGTTCTTCGCATAATTCTCATTTGACTAGGCAAGCTTAGTCCGTACTTCCGCATGTAACTCCATGATTTGCTCGGCCATGTGCTCCGCAGCTATACTCTTGCCCAGAATCTTCGATAACGGAACTAAGTCGAGGGTGTGTCGAGGAATTCGTCCGTAAACGATCTGAAATGACAACTTCTCAGTGGATCGATTTTCCATATTATTGAAGGTGAAGTTGGCTTGTGATAGGGCCAAGTCCCATTACTTTGGCTTATCTCCAAAAATGCATCAGATAAGATTCTCCAATGTGCAATTCACTACTTCAGTCTACCCTTCTGTTTGCGGATGATATGCGCTACTGAACTGAAGTTGTGTATCGAACCAACTCCACAAAGTTCGCCAAAAGTGACTCACGAACTTTGTGTCCTTATCAAAGGTGATGGTCTTGGGGATGCCATGTAGTCTCACGATTTCTCGGAAGAAGTGCTTAGCTACACCCATCGCGTCGTATGTCTTCTTGCAAGAAATAAAGTAAGTCATCTTTAAAAACCTCTCTACCACCACGAACACGGAGTCCATGCTGCGTTGTGTTCGTGGGAGAGCTAGAACAAAATCCATGGAGATATCCTCCTAAGGGCCTTCTGGTACGGACAATGGGGTGTAGAGGCCCGTGTTTTGTGCGTGTCCCTTGGAGGATTGGCAAATGTGGCATCGCTAAATCATCGGACCAACGTCACGGCTTAGGTGAGGCCAATAGTATCGCTCTTCGAATAGAGCATTCGTCTTGTCTCGACCCAAGTGACCTCCAAGGCCACCTCTATGCAACTCAAGGATAATCTTCTCCTGGAGGGAGCATTGCAGAATACACAATCAATTTCCATAGAAGAGGAAACCATCTTGGATGAGGAAATCACTTGGTCGACCTTAATTACTTGTCAGCCATATGTCCTTAAACTCGTCGTCTTTAGCGTAAAGCTCCTTGAGGTAGTCGAACCCGACAACCTCGGTGCTCATAGTGACGAGAAGAGCGGCTCGACGACTCAATGCATCAACAATCTTGTTTTGCTGGCCAGACTTATGCTTTAATACAAAAGTAAATTCCTGTAAAAATGAAATCCACCTAATATGCACACGGCTAACATTAATCTGACTGTTAATAAATTTTAAGGCTTGATGATCAGTAAAAAGAACAAACTCCCTCTAGATGAGGTAGTGTCGCCAATGCCGAAGAGCTTGTACCACCACATACAGCTCTATTTCATATGTGGACCACTTCTTGCGGGCTTCACTGAACTTCTCACTGTAGAAGGCTAGGGCCTACCTTCTTGAGATAAAACCGCACCAATGTTCACATAAGATGAATCATAGTCCACTTCAAAGACCTTATCGAAGCTTGGAAAAACAAGAAACGATGTGGATGATAACTTGTGTTTAATTTCAGCAAAGCTACAATCAACTTCTTCCGTCTACTGAAACGGTCCTTTCTTTATGCAGTCTGTGATTGGTGCCACAATCGTACTAAAATTTCTGACAAAGCGGTGATAAAATGCGGTCAACCCATGAAAACTACAAACCTCATGGATGTTAGCGGGAGTAGGCCTACTCACGGAGGACCCTCACTTTGTCTTCATCGACCCGAATGCTGGTGGATGATACTACGAACCCCAAGAACAGAAGGTGGTCCATCATGAAGTTACATTTCTTCAAATTCAGATATAGCCTGTTTTCTTATTGCACTTGAAGGACTTGCCTGAGGTGTTCAACATTTTCTGCTTTTCCCTAACTATATATGAATATGTCGTCGAAATACACTACGACGAACTTTCCTATGAATGTTTTTAAAGCCTGATTCATAAGATGCAAGAAAGTACTTGGGACATTCGATAGTCCAAACAAAATTACCAACCATTCGTACAATCCACATTTGGTTTTGAAGGTTGTTTTCCATTTGTCGTCGGGGCGAATATGGATTTGATGGGACCTGCTACGTAAATCCAACTTTGAAAACACTCTAAACCCCTCAAGCATATCCAACATGTCATCGAGTCGGGGAATAGGAAATATGTACTTTACAGTGATTTTGTTAATAGCCCTACTATTAACACACATATGCCAACTACCATCCTTCTTTGGCGTTAATAGGGCTGGGACTACATAAGGGCTCATACTCTCCCTGAGTAACCCTTGTCTCCTTCACCTGACCTCGGAGGATCTCATTCTCCTTTGGGCTCATTCAGTAATGCGGTCGGTTGGGTAAACTAAGACGTAGGATTAAGTCGATGTGGTGCTGAATATCCCATTTTGGTGGTAGCCTATGAGAAAGATCTTCGGGCCAAAACTCTTCGAATTCATTCAACAATGGTTGTAGGGTTGGTGGAATATTTGAACCCTTTGAGCCTCCTCCCCTAACAATCATGGCATAGATTTTTCCGGTTTCTTCGGATTCCCTCACAAATTCTCGTATGGCTAGGAGGGAACTCCCTCCACTTTGGAAGTCTCGGGGCGACCCTACAGCATCATAGGAGTTAGAACCCTCTTCTGCCCATCCTTGACGAACGTGTAAGTGTTATCACGTCCACAATGGGTCGCATCTCAGTCTGATTGTGATTGGCGATTGAGAAGCATGTGACATGCCTACATGTCCACAATGTCACACAATATCTCATCTTTCTAGCTTCTACCAATAGGAAAAGAGATAAGGCACTGTTCAATTACCTTTGTGTCGCCGACCTTTTTGATCCAACCAATGGAATATGGGGCTAGATGTTTTGTTGTTAGAAGACAAAGCTTATCCACCATGACATTGAACACTATGTTCTCGTTGCTCCCACTATCAACGATGACTTCACACAACTTTTCATTCACTGTGCAACGAGTGTGAAAGATGTTGTGTCGCTGAGGGTGTACTTCCTACCAGGGAGTATAATATAGTCGTCTCACAACCAAGGACTCGCCTCGGTCCCCAGATAACCAATCTGCATCGTCTTCCTCTTCCTCAACGATCTGATATAACTCTTCATTTATGGGTTTCTCTTCCACATGCTCTACCTCATGATCACCCTCGTTAGTGGTTAGGTTGGCGGTGGGGCGCTGAGGGAAAACATTGGACAAGTGGTATAGCTGGTCACAACAAAAACGATTGCCAGGCCTCGGTCGAGCATATGGATTCGACGCTCGGCTTAGGTCCGCTGTTGTAGGGGCAATCCTTTGTGTCCTGGATGGACCGCTTCCAACATCGTGGTTTGTGGGTGGCGGTGGATGAGAACACCCACCAATTGGTTCTTTTCCCTTAGACAGGGTTGCATCTTGCATAGAACCCGAAGTAGATGCATGGGTTGGCGAAAAAGTTCGCGCAGGGATTTTCACAAGTTACATTTCGACACGGGTGGCTAATTGATCCACATCATCCACGATCCAAATTGGTAACAGATGAATTTGATCCTGGATTTTTAGTCGTAGATCGCCAATAAACCTTGCGGTCTTTTGAGACTCGGTCTCTGACAACTCATTCCTAGTCATCAAGCGATCGAATTTAGTCTGATAATCAGCCACAAATCTAGATCCTTGTTTACAATTCTAAGATTGTTGAAACAATATCTGATCATAGTCGCTTAGGTAAGAATCTGAATTTCAATAGTAGTTTCATTCAGAGCCATGTCCTGATGGAAGTTTGTTCTGCCGGATACGAAAAGTTTGTAATTGTTCCCACCATGCAGAAGCACCGAATTTCAATTTGTAGGCTACAAGCTTCACTTTTTTTATCTTCCGGCACACTCACGTAATAAAAAAACCTTTCGACTTCTGCAAGCCAATCGATGAAATCTTCAATATGTAAAGAACCATTAAAAGTAGAAAGTTCACATTTTCTTGGAAGCCTCTTTCATGGTGATCCGCACATTCATCCCCTTCTGCGGGCCATCGAGCAACGATGTCTTCGAAGTCTTCATCGTTAACATCCATATCATCGGGAATAACCTTGCGAGGAGCCAACGGTTGTGCTTGACGGAATATGGGATTATCCCATACAACGATCGCTGGAGGTTGTATTTCGCCTTGGGCTTGGGGCTGGGGTAGAGCCCTTAGAATCTGTTCTAAAGAAGTGAACATCCTCTCCATGGACATCCGATTCGCCTCTTGGAGATTCTCGATCTTCTCTGCTATTAGTTGAAACCCTTGAGCAACATCAGAAGGGTGGTTGTCATGGCCGTCGCTAGAAGCCATCTTTCCGTGGTTGTTCCTCGCTCTGATACCAACTTGGTGCAGCGTAGACGGAGTGTGAGATCGAACACTGTATCTCCTCACGGATAACTACTCCGAATCCACGGAGCTATCAGGGAATCCTCGACCGATCTTCTTCGTATCCACGAAGGAATACTCGAATCGACAAACGAGGATAAAACTCAAAGAGAACTTTTATAAAAGATGAATAATGATGTCTAACAATGAATTAAAACAGGTATTTAAAGCGTAAATTGCGTAATAGAAACCTTAGGTGTATAAATTAAGAATCCTAAACAAACTAGGAAAGTAATAATTCAATTGAAAAGTTCGCGCAAAATCTGCACAACAGATTCACGCATGGTCAGGCGCCTCCTGAGATGGGTTGGGCACCTGCTAAACTCCAAAACAGTCCAGAGAGTTTTTCCGAAAATAATTTGAAATTTGAGTGTCCGATGGATGTGGGATCGGGCGCCCAGTGACGCATAATTTTGTTTAGAGAGTTTGAACGGAAATTTGAACGAATTTGGGGCGCCCGGTCAGGGGTGGTCGGGCGTCCGATAACATGGTCCCCATTGACGTGATGATCAGGCGCTCGAAATTCAAAAATATGTCCAGCAACTCTCTGGACTATTTGGGCTCATGGTCGGACGCTCGGCTAGGGCTGATTTCTCTGAATTTGGATAATCAACTTGTCGCTCCGTTTAGCTTCCTTCCGATCGTCTATTTTCTTCGTGTAGTTATTAGTGGCCCCCTCTACATCTACATCGTATTGTTACTGCAATCATTGAATCTTGTGTACAGTAGTAATATACATCAGGGTGGCCTCCATAGTCAGGGTGGGGGATTCGTACCAGCCATGCCCCTTGTCCTCTTCCTTTCTCTCTTCACGTGACTCGGCGCTATGCAACCTGCTACGTTATAGTTGGTCAGCACATGTGCTCTGAGGTCTTTAGTCATTGTGGACGAGGCTCTCCAATGTGACGTAACATTATTCTACCTTTGACTACGTGCCTGTTACCGTTTACTCTATGCCGGCCGTGAATGTGGAACGGATTGCGTGGTGTGCCAACTTTAGTGGTCTATTAACGTCATCAAGTTTTTTGCTCCACCATGATGCATTCCATCCGTTTGGCCGGATGTTTTGAAGAATGAGCTAAAAAAATTGAGTCATATCCAAAGCTCAAGTGCACCAGACCATGAAATGATTTCCATTGTTGATATATTACGAGGGCTCACCATGATGTATATTTGCCATCCAACCAGTTCATAAGGTCACATGGACATGAATGGAGGGAAAAACAAATATCAAATTGATCCAAAACTTATGTGGCCTCAAGAAGGTTTCAATGGTAGACATTCAATCTCACTGCTTTCTGCAGTGTGGTCCACTTGAGCTTTGGATACGTCTCATTTTTAGATCAAGCCATAAAACAATCTTACAAAATGGATGGACAGTTTGGTTATAACACATACATCATTGTTGGGCCTACGGAACTTAATTTCGTCAGCACCACTGAGGTCCGCACCATGCAATCAGTTTCCCCTGAGGATTTCCCCGGGGAAGCCTTTGGCAGAAGTTCCTGAGCTGGGATGCTAGGTGGGACCACCGTGATGTTTGTGAGAAATCTACCCCATTCATCATTTTTGCAAGCTCTTTTTTAGGACATGCAACAGAAAATAAGAAAATAAGGCAGATGCAACACTCAAATGAGCCACATGAGAGAGGAAACTGAGGAAAGAAATGCCTATGGTTGAAACCTTCTGAGGCTCCACCTTGATGCTTATATGCCATCCAAACCGTAAATCAGGTTATTCTCATTGGGATGAAGTGAAAACTTCAGCCTTTTCGGAGCTGACTGTGTGGTGAGGAATTACAAGAGGCTTGTGTGGTGTACCGACCATCATGTTCTATAGGACCCACCATGATGTATGTCTTATGTCCACACTATCCATACATTTTCAGATATCATTTTAGTTCATGAGCCCAAAAATGAAGTAGTTTTCAAGATCAAGTGGACCACACCACAGAAAGCAGTGGGGATTGAACGCCTACTACTGAAAACTTCTCGGGGGGCCACAGAAGTTTTGGATCAAGCTGATATTTCTGTTTTTCCTCATTGATGTCTGTGTGATCCTTTTGAGCAGGTTAGATGAAAAATAAACATCATGGTGGGCCCTAGGAAGGTTACAATGGCGAGCCTCATTGTCCCCACTGCATTATGTGGTGTTCGTCTACGTGAAATTTGGATCAGTTTTATTTTTGGGCTCATGCAATGAACTGATGTCATACAATGGATGGATGGTGTGGATGTAATACATGTATCATTGTAGGAAGACAACACACTGCGGAGGTTGCTAGAGCGTTGCGTACCACAGTCTCTTCCTGAGGAGGGCGGCGGATTAGGGTAACAGCTTAGTGGGTGTTACCCTTACCGTGTGGGGCCCACTTTGATGACTTCGTTTCATATCCACGTCATCCATCTGTTTTTTTCACCTCGTTTAAGGAAGTTAACCCAAAACTTAAGCAGATCCAAATCTCAGGTGTGGTACGTCATCCATCTGTTTTTTTCACCTCGTTTAAGGACGTTAACCCAAAACTTAAGCAGATCCAAATCTCAGGTGGACCACACCACTGGAAAAAGTGGTTAATGCTGTAGTCCACAAATTTTTGTATCAAGCTAATCTTTGTATTTCTAGTTTACCTTATCAATGGGTTGGATGCCAAATAAACATTATGGATCCCCTTAAGGGGGCCTTGGAAAGTTAGCATTAAATCATCACTGTTTCTTGTGGTGTTATCCACCTGAGATTTTGATATGCCTAAATTTTTAGACTGCGTCCTAGAATGAGTTGCAAAAACAAATGGACGGAATGGATATATATCCGTATTATTAAGGTGGGACCTACGGTAAGGGTAACACCCACTAAGTTGTTCGTCGGGTAACACCTAATCTGCACCCCTGAGGAGTTCATCGGTCACCTCTGTGAGACTGCCAGGTTTGAGGTGCGGATTGGTTACCACCCCCTCCTCGAGACAGACAGTCCAGTTATGGGCTCTGTGGGGGACACCGTGATATATATCATTTACCCATTCCGTTCATCTATTTTGAAAGATTATTCTAGAGCATTATGTCTAAAAGAAGGCAGATCGAAGGCTCAAGTGAACCACACCAAAGAAAGCAGTGGGGATTGAACTCCCACCATTGAAAACTTCGTGGGGTCCATCATGATGTTTATTTTCCATCCAAATTATTCTTAAGGTGACACGCAACTCTATAAAGGAAAAACATAAATATCAGCTTGATCCAAAACTTCTGTGGGCCCCATGAAGCTTTCAACGGTAGGCTTTCAATCCCCTCTCTTCCTGTGGTGGAGTGCACTTGATCCTTAGATCTGCCTCCTTTTTTGGGTCATTCCCTAAAATGATACGTCAAAATGCATGGAAGGTGTGGATAACACATATATCACAATGAGCCCCACAAAGCTCCTCACTGGACCGTCGCTCTCTAGCTATGTCATTTGTAGGAGTACACAATCCGCGCCTAAGATTTGGTTGGTATGGTTGTATTAGAGCTGAACACAAGCTAAGGTAGCTCAGTTAGCTCGCTCAACTCGGCTTGAACCAGCTCGATTCGGCTTGGCTAGAAGGTTGGGTTCAAACCAAGTCAAGCTATTTTTCCAAGTTCCAAAGGATTTTCAAGCCGAGTTCGAGCACTCAAATTTCAGCTCGTCCGCAACTTGATTCGGCTCGATTCGATTTACTTGGTTGGAACTCACCTCAACTAGCTAGAAATGTATGTGGTTTAGTCTCACGTTGTACACGAGAGCAAAGAAATGAGAGGTGAAACTCTTTATAAAAAAAAAGTGCGGGCTGTCATTGGGCTTTGGGCTACCTTTGGGCTTGAATTTTAAATAGTTTTAAGGCGAGCTTTTGGGCTGGGCCTACTTAAAATTGGATTTTTTTTTCCAAGATCGAACTAGGATCGAAAGCTCGGTCGTGCCAGCTCGATCATGTCAGTCTAAATCGAAGGCCGAGCCAAGCCAAACATGACCCAAGGTGGTGTTCGCTCACCTCAAGTGCAAAGCTACAATGTAGTAATAATTCTCGATAAGACCGAGGTCGATTTATAGGGAATTAGGATAAATAAACTCAAACTATTCTAATAACTTCAATCTCAGCAAATTTGGAATTTAATTTTAAGAATTAAATAAAATAGTAGCTTTAGGAGAAATCTAATAATTAATGGAAATAAGGCCTTAAGGATCCACTTGTAGTAGTCCAATGAGAATCCATTCATCCAAGCATAAACACAGCTAGATTCGAAGTTCTATCTCTTATCTAATTGGAAGATATGACATTCAATAACAAACAATCCCACTTAAGTCAGAAAATCATATTCTAGTTCTAATGAAGTACATAGAATTCAAACTGGTAACCTTCGAAGTAACAACTATGCTAAGAGACTATGACATACTCTAGGATTACTACAATTCAAATCTAATCAATCCATACATGGCAATCTTAGAGAATTGCAAGGAACTCATGTTTAAAGTACATGAACTCTCATAAAACATCCAAAAATACCAACTTTATTAAAACTAGAACTTAAAATCCAAACGTTAAGTAAAGGTACTCGAATTAAACAAATTCTACATTAGAACCAACTACAAGTTTCACCTCTTACCTCTAACTAATAGGTTCTAGCCAAGTATCTTCATACTTCAACTAGAAACAATGAAAAACTACTAAAAAACATTAAAAAAATCGGAATTGGAGGAGTTGTAGATGCTCCACGATGATCATATTTACCTCCTACGAGTTTCCAAGCCTTCTATGATGATTTTATATCGAGCCCTAAGTATCCTTTTATAACATTAAAACCCCACCACCTCAGAATCTTCCAGAAGCACGTAACAACTTACGCAACGCAAGAAAAATCAGAACTTGAAGAGCAAGCTTGCTGAAAATTCAAATATGATGAATGTTGCACATTGACGACCGGTCAGACTGGGCTGGCTGACCAATCATGACCGGTCGGACCCACCTAAGCATTGGTCCAACAAGCTCCAGCACTCACTGGAGTGGGGTGCAATTGTATGGCTGACAAGACTGGTCAGCCCCTTGGCCGACTAGTCTTGACCGATCAGGTCGATTGAACTTGTTGATTTTTTTCTAATCTTTCTTTCTTCTCTCCTTGCTTATTCTTCCATTCTCTTAACCCACCTTAAATCATCATCCAAGGCTTCTAAATGTGTTTTTTTAACCTTCAAATAGGTGATGTCTCTCTCTTATTCCTACAATTACAAAACATGCATTCGATAGTCTTTTAAACATAAAAATCCTACATAAAATGTGAACAAATGGGTTAGAATATGTATAAAATAAGAGCTCAACCGGTGGTCATTAAACGAGCTTAGCTCGAACAGGGAAAAGTTCGACTCAGCTCATGTACAGCTCTAGATTGTATGCGGAGCTGTATGCGGTCCGAGATGTAAGCAGATGGCATGGAATACCTCACACCACTTACTTGGATGGTTTGTTAATGTCGCTATCTCCGAGGTCATTGTAGGGCATGGGCTGAAAACTAGGGCAGATCCAAAGCTCAAGTGGACGACAACACATAAGGTAACGGGGACAATGGCACCCACCATTGAAACCTTCCTAAGACCTACCATTATGTTTATTTTCCATCTAACCTGTTCGCAAGGTCGGGCAAACCGGGATGAAGGGAAAACACAAATAATAGATTGATCCAAAACTACTGTGGCCCCCATGGGGATTTCAAAGGGGGCCATTCAATCCCCACTAGTTACTGTGATGCCATCCACTGGAGCTTTGGAAATACTAATTTTTTGGTACATGCCCTCAAATGATCTTGCAAAATGGATGGACAGTATGAATATAATACATACATCATGGTGAGGCCCACAGAACTTGGTGACGTCAACACCCCCACGGAGTTGGGGCCTCGGATCAAGTACTACCCCCACCAGGAGGCATGAAGAGACGAATGGGTACGTGGGGACTGGGACAACCCCATTGGCCGACGCAGTGGGTCCTACACCTCGGTTTTGGTGAGATGTGATGGGTCCACACCTTTCTTAAGCTTTCTGGCCTCCACGACGTAACCGTCTATCTCCTTGTGCGTCCTGGTGGGGGTAGTACCTAATCCGAGCCCATGGAGTTGGTGGCGTGTAGTACACCATGCAATCCGCTTACGTCTGAGATGAGATGGGCTTGATACGTTTATAAATTTTCAGCCGAGTATTTTTCAGCCGAGTAGATACTCGGCCCATCACCAGCAGATTTTGGTGAGCTCCTCACCACGCAATCCTTCCCAGCATGGAGTTTTCAACAATGGTAAGCTATTTGTTGAAAACTACGTTGCCCCAAGTCCCCTCCTTATAAAGGGTGCTCATACATGTGACTAGAACAAGGTCCATAACATTCCAAGGCCTCTGATCAGGCCACAAAACCTTCTATCATTTCTGTTCTCTTTCTTAAGCTTTCTCGCCTCCACCATCCATGGCCTCTATTACCTCTCCGAATAACCCCCTGGATGGAGCCCGATTGTTTGAATTTGTTGTCGAGGATGGCAATGGAGTCAAGGGTCTGGCCGACTCCGGCATATCCTCCGTGCCCCAACGTTACGTACAACCTCCCCAAGAACGAATCGATAGGAATGATGTGATCGATGGATCACCATACCTAGGCAAGCCGATCGACTTGCCAGGATTGGAGGGGGAGAAGAAGGATGAAACTACTGACTTGCTATGTGGGGCAGCCCAGAAGCTTGGGTTCTTCCAAGTGGTGAACCATGGAGTGGAACTAGAAGTGCTCGCACGTGCTAAGCACGCTGCGCACGCTTTCTTTAACCAACCACCGGAGAAGAAGGCCCTTTACTTGAAAGGCGTGACACCATGCCCAAGGGTCTTCTATGGCACGAGCTTTTCACCGGAGAAAGAAGAGTCACTCGAGTGGAAGGATTACTTGAGTATGGCCTACATGAACGATGATGAGGCCATGCAGTTTTGGCCACAGGAGTGCCGGTTCGTTTCATTTCTTTCCATCACATTTCTTTTCTTTAACTATCACTGGTTTCTATCGTCTGTGTTAAAGGCACAAGAAGTTCCAACGCCGTTGCTTCTCATTGTTCCACACTTCGTCTACCAAGATACGCCGGATTTTTGTATTCTGTATCCACTCTGATCATCTGCTTTTTTAGATTATTTTAGAGCATTATACGAAAACTTGAGAATATCCAATCATCAGGTGGACCATACACTAGGAAACAGTTGTGATTGAACACCCTACCATTAAAAACTTCTTAAGGGATCACCTTAATGTTTCTATATTTTTTATTTGACATACAATCTGTTGATAAGTTCACATAAGCTTGGATGAAGAGGAAAAACAAATATCAGCTTGATACAAAACTTCCTAGGCAGTTACTGGTAAGTCACCAGAGTCTCCTATGGTATGGTTAATCGTAAGCCAACACTGTTTCATCTATTGGATAATGCTTTAAAATGATCCGGAAAAACCGATGGACTGGTGGATACAGGGTGGGCACCACTGTAAGGGCCGCACCGTGTTGGGTGAGGTAGGGGTCTCACCTAATCTGCTTCCGGTGCTGCAGCATATTCCTGCCAGAGAAGAAAACCGGAAGTGTTTACATGTGAAACTTCACTAGGTATCATTATGATTTATTTATCAGATCCACAAGGTCCAGCCATTTTTCCATAACATTTATGGAAAAAGATAAAAAAAAAAAAAGAAAAAAGAAAAAAAGAAAAAAAAAAAGAAGAGGTAGATCCAAGACTCAACCAGACTAGATTACAGAAACAGTCCGAATTGGATGCTTAATGTTGAAAACTTCTTGGGGCTATAGGAGGCTTTGATCAAGTTTATATTTGTGTTTTCCCTCCATGAAGGTCTTTGTGACATTATTAAGATGTTAGATAGCAAACAAACCTAACAGTGGACCCTAGGAAGGTGTCATCGAATTCCATTCTATCCTGGCTACTTTCTTTGACGTTGTCTACTTGAGGTTTGGATGTGCCTCATTTTTTAGCTCATGCTTTAGAATCATCGGTAAAAAATGATGGACAGTGTGGATCTGAAACAAAAATCATTGTGGGACCAAGTACCGCACGTTAAAAGTGATGTTGTGTAGCACGCCATGTATTTGGGTGAGAAATCCCACGTATCTTGTCAGCGGGAGTTATCAGTGATGATGTAGATACATGAGAAGTGACTGCGCTGGAATTTTACGTGCCTTCAGCACAGACCATCCGCACTCTTAGCTTTAAGTGGAGTGTGGATCGTCTGTGTTGAAGGCAAGGGGAAATTATGTGTCCTTGCTTCTCATTGGTCCATGTTATCGCTGATGCCATAGCTCACAAAATACACCGATCTTCTCTCCCCTGATAGATTGGCTGCTACCCCAAACAACTTTTAACACATGGAACTTTTTTGGGCCCCATCATAATATACTTGCTAGATCCACACCATCCATCAATTTTCCAAATCATTCTAGAGCATGTGCTTATAACTGAGGCACGTCCAAATTACCTCAAGAGGACCACACCACAGAAAGCAGCAGGGATTGAACAACTATTGTTCAAACTTTCCTAGGGCCCACGTGAGGTTTATTTTCCATCCAACCTCTTCACAAGGTCACACGGTTCTGGCTGAAAAGGAAAACAAAATTTGAGCTTGATCCAAGCCTGCTGAGGCACCAAGAAGTTTTCAAGTCCAATTTCCACTGTTTTCTGAAGTGTAGCCCACTTGAGACTTGGAACTACATCATTTTTAGTCTAATGGCATAAAAGTGGATGGATGGTGTGGATTTGACGCATTTATCAATATGGAGCCCACAAATGTTCTACATGTTAATGCTTCCCACTTTCTTCTATCGCTCGGAATGTGTTGCATCGTACGAGACGGAAAGCAACGAAATTTCTTAATTTGTGAAATTTATGTGGCCCCTCCATGATTTATTTCTTAGATCCATGTTGTCCGCCCATTTTTAAAGTCCAATATTCTAAGATATGAGTCTAGAAACAATGAAGATCCAAAGTTCATTGCAAGTAGACTCATACAAGGCTCTGATCAAGTTGATATTTGTGTTTTCCTTTCAGCCTAATAACACAAGAAATTTTAAAGATTTTGGAGAATTCCCCCTTGAGTTTTCTATATTGGTCTAGCCCGAAAAGGATTTATTTATAGAGATGTACAACTTATGAATCTTAATATAAATGAAAGAAAGCTAAACTACAATATTACAATCTTATATTTATGAAAAGGAATAACAACTAGCTATCACCCCTCACAAACTAATGTGGTGGATCATTTACTAGGAGTTTGTATATTAGAAAATAATATCATGTTATTGTCAAACTCTTCGTGAGAATATCCTCAATTTGATTATGAGATGCAATATATGGAAGAGAAAGAACTCCAAACTGAAACTTAAAATTGTGTGAGTAGTCTAACACAACACCGACACGCTACGCACAGAAGCTTGATGGAGCTTAGAATTACGGCTAAGTCCTAAAGAGGGGGGGGGGGGGGGGGGGGGGGGGGGGGTTTATTAAAACAATTTACTAATTAAAACTAATTAAGGCAATAAACACCTAGATATCAAAGCCAAGTGGGTCCAATCACATAGACCATAATTGATGCAACATTATATGCAATTAGTCTATAAGAGATAGTGAACTTGTGTGCGTTATACTAATCAAGTGCTAAGCATACAACTCAATTCAAGCATTCATATAATACAATTACTTAAACACATATGCATGAAAGAATTGCAAACATTCAAATTGTAAACACAAGCATGTAGAGTAGTTTGATTTTCCTACTCCATTCTCGACCAATGCACTCTCCTCGAGTGTACCAGATTTTACTTAGGATTTTTCAAAGAGTTCACCCCTAACCTTTATAGCTCCACACAAGGACCTAAACAAGTAAGCGTACACTTTCGTCGGAGGCTCTCTCGAAGACTTAGTTGGTTTTCTATCACTCACCAACAACCTCGGTCCTACATAAGAACCTACACGTACACACTCGTATTAGTGGACTATATTAGACTCGTGTGTGTGGCTCTCTCAGACACTTAGTTGGTTTTCTATTAGCTAACCAATAACCACTATCGATCTTAATCCAAGGCCATACATTTACTCCCATCGGAGGCTTATCATGGAGACTAACACATACAAACCCATGTCTGGTGAATTCGGTCCTACACAAGAACCTGGATCATACACAAGAACCTATTTGAGTTCGGGTCATAAACTCTACACACTCAATCCTACATAAGGAGTGTATGCAATCTAAATTGATAACATTACTTGTCGAATTAAATCCCGTTGATACGTCTTGCTTGAGATGCTTCTTCATGCTCTTCCGTGATTGAATCAACTTCTCAATTTCTCCTATAAAATTTGATGTCAATCTTCTTCGACTTCAAACGATCGGCTTATCCTGCATTTGATGCTTCGATAAGGTCACCAAGGTAATGCTCCGATGAGGTGACCAAGGTTAAAAAATTAGGGATATGAGTATATATTTGACATAGTTAAGACAAGTGATATGAAATACAAAACACAGTCATCAAATTACTCAAATGGTGCACTGGTTAAGTTCAACTTCCCTAGCGAGTTGGCCAAGTTCCAAGTCGACCCAGTGAGTTTTAGAACTATTGACATCGACTACCGATGTAGGTCAATTCTGGTCGAGATGGCCCTAAATCCTGTGCCTAGTAAATAAAAAACCGGGCTCAAGCTTATGTTCAATAGCTCTTAAGGCTCAATCTCTTCTATTAGGCCCCCTTAATGCCTCTTTCCGGCCAAATTGAGCCAAGCTTATGTGGGCCTTCCCGAACCAACCGGTTGAAAGCTTAGTTAGAAACTAATGTAGATTTGGATCACTCAAAACCATGAAAAGCCCACCCAAACCTTTCCGAGCGAGGAAAATTATCTCCACTTTTCAGCAATACTTCAGCTCCATCATCAAAGCATAGTTCAAATACCCTGAAGCATGAGTTGACGCCAGCCGGGTGTGTTCGACTCCAAGACTTAGCCCACCTCCAGGTGATTCGTCAGTTGATATTTTATAATGGCTAAGTTCAAAGTAATGGAGTAGTAATAAATATATTTAAAATATTACTGTTGGGGAAATATATCAAGAAGCCAAAATAACAGATCTGCTTCCCTTGGTAGGCCATTTTAAATATTTATAAAAAATAACGAGTCAATCTGAGTCACCGAGTCTTCAGTCCATGACTGGAAAGTAGGTATACCAGCGTATAGTAAGCTCTGCAAGAATCCCTTTCTTCCTCTTTTTATTATTATTATTCCCCTGAACTACTACTAATATTCCAATGCAATGCAATGCAAAAACTCTCTTGGACTTGAGTGTTTACAGAGATGCAGGCCTTGAATACCTGAAGGCAGCCAACAAAATGATCTATGCAATTCTCAGCACCCTACTGAAGGGGTTAGGTATAGAGGTCGACGAGTCAGTGTTACATGACTACATGGAAGCTAAAATGGTGAACATGAACTACTACCCACCATGCCCGAATCCGGAACTTACGGTTGGTGTTGGGAGGCATTCTGATGTGGGGGTCTTGACCATCCTTTTACAAGACAACATCGGAGGCCTCTTTGTTAAGGTGGAAAACAAGGGATGGATAGAGATCCCTCCGGTCGAAGGCGCGCTTGTCGTCAATGTGGGTGACACTCTGGAGGTGAGCTCTTTATGGTTCCATCCCATCTTGCTATATTGCCATTTTTAAGGAACGTGATCATCAGTTTTTGGACCATTTTTAAACATTCCCATTGATTGTGTTGTCTAACGATGGAACACCATCTGAAACTAGTGCTGATAAGATGATCCTAACCCTCCTTGCATGAACTATACACTAGAAACCCAGTCTAAAATCCATCTTTACACATTAAGGCAATCACATTGTCGAACGATGGGCCACAGCTTGAAAATTGTACTAACCAGATGATCCTAACCATCCAATCGAGGTACCTTCTAGAGGACTATCGTCCACTACTGTTGACCACCCATGAGTAGACTATTGGCAGGACATGCGGCAACAGTAGTTGTGGCCCACAGTCGGCTGATATATTGTCTCGATCGATGGACCATGTCCTCCAATTGTACAGATTGCGGTTGTGACATCAAAGGGGTTTCAAAATTAGTTTGAGATCAATGCATGGCTCATGTAACCAAATTAGTACTGGACATTGATTTGGCAGATATTGAGCAATGGAAGATACAAGAGTGCGGAGCACCGGGTGATGGCATGCAGCACAAAGGCCCGAGTGTCGGTCCCGTTATTCTTGAGCCCACGGCCACACACGATGATCGGCCCCTTCCCAGGGCTCCCAGAGAAGGATGGAAAGGCTGTGTACAGGCAGCTCTTGTATGGAGAATACATGGCTAGATTCTTTGGGGCTGCTCACCAAGGCAAAAAGACTCTGGACTTCGCCAAATGCAGCTGAAGAAAATCACTGCACATGCATACCCATACATGCATATAAGAATAAATAATGAGGGGAAGTTTTTGTCACTCAATTCCGAAAATAGGGCCACATAGGGCTTGTTTGGATACCACCCAATAAGTACCCTTTTTAACTTGGGCCTGTTTAGTTACCACCAAATAAGTTGCTTTTCTTGCTGATGGCAGCAGTTAAGTAACTTATTTGAAATAAGTTAGTTTGGTTAATAAATAATGATCATTACTTATTTGCTGAAAATCAGTTAAGTATTTCAGCATTTTTATTTTGCTTTTTTACTTTTTAACCACCGACTAAAACAAGAAGTGCTCGTCCATAGCTGTAGAAGTGCTGATTTTCATGGCGATTGCCCAGCCCACATTGACCATCTAACTTGCTGGGCCCACTACGATGTATTTGATCCACGCCATCCATCTAGTTTGGATGTGAGTGGGGCTAGCATGGAGACAGATCTAAACCTCAGGTGGACCCCACATTAGGAAGTGACAGTGATAATGATGACACCGTTGAAACCTCCCTAGGCCCAGCGTGATGTGTTTTACTCCTGCCATTCATCTGCTTTTCCAACTAGCTTTGAGTGGCCCACTGGGTAGTGCGGCCACATTCTGTGCACATGAAATCCACACTGTTCACCCTTGTTGGTCCATCTCAAAAATGAAATAGAATCCAATCTCAAACAGACCGCACCTCAGGAAACAATGGTCATTGACGCCCACCATTGGTCGACCCTAATGATGAGTGGCCCATATCTAAGGCGAGCCCTGCATGATGGATGGCCCACATTGGAGGTGCCCCCCACATTTGGGACGATCCACATTAAAGGTGGCTCCACATGATGGGCAGTGGAACGATATTGATGGTGGGCCCACTTGATGGATGACCAACATCAAAGGTGGGCCCTACATAAAGAACGGTGCAAATTGCCCACATCCAAGTTGGGCCGCACATGATGTACTGCCCACATCAAAGGCGAGGCCCACACAATGAATAATCCACACCAAAGGTTGGCCCCAAATGATGGATGGTGGATGTTCAGGGACCAAACAGACTTGAGGAATGATGTTGGAAACAATCATGTTTTTCTACTTTTTGGTTGATGAGCATGTTGTTAACCAAACATACTTATTTGCTAATTAAGCAAAAACCAAGATAAGTTACTTATCTGATAAGTAGCTTATCTTAAGTAACTTACAATCCAAACGGGATACCACCAAATAAGTTACTTTTTAACTTAATTATTTTAACTTATGTTAAGTAATTAAGTTACTTTTTAACTTATGTCAAGTAACTTATATGTGCCAAAAGTTACTTATCTTAGTAAGTAATTATTTTTAACTTTCTAACTTATGACTTTTCTACTACTCTCTCATTCCATGTGAAGGGAGGCTCTCTCTCACGGTCCATATCAAAGGAGGCCCCATGTGGTGCACTGTCCACATTGAAGGTGGAGCTCACACGGCAGACAGTCTACATAAAAGGTGGGCCCCACATGATGGATGGCCCATACTCATGCGGGCCTACATATGGATGGTCCACATCAAAGGTTAGCCCATAATGATAAAATGCCCACATCCAATGTGGGCTGGTATGATAGGCGACCCACTACAAAGGTGGGGCCTACATGATGGGCGGGTTCCACATGATGGCAGTGGACATAGAAGTTGGGCCCCACATGATGGATGGTCCATATTGAAGTGGCCTGACATGATGGACGGTCCACATCAAAGGTCAGCTCCTAATGATGAATGACCCATATTCAAGGCGAGCCCTCATGTTGTACAACCCATATTGAAGGTGGGGCCCACATGATGGATAGTCCATATCAAAAGTGGGCTCCACATGATGGGCAATTAATAATGGTGGGCCACACATGATGGATGATCCACACAAGATGGGACCCACATGATGCATGGTCCACATCAAGGTAGACCACACATGATGGACGGTACGCATCAATGGCCAACACTAATGATGAGTGGCCCGTATCCAAGGTGAGCCCTACATGATGGATGCCCCACATCAGAGGTGGGCTCCACATGATGGACAATAACATTGATGGTTAGCCCCACTTATTGGACATCAAAGGTGGGCACTACATATTGAATGGTGCACATTAAAGGTTGGGCCATAATGATGAATGGCCCTACATCCAAGGTGGGCCCCATATGATGGACGACCCACACCAAAGGTGGGGATCACATAATGAATAGTCCACATCAAAAGTTTGCTCCACATGATGGTGAAATTGCTATAGTACCGCTACTAAGAGAAGTTTGAATGTATGCAAGGGTCTTAAAGGGGGTGAATAAGACTTTTTAAAATTCTTTACCAATTATAACTTAACTACCTTCATGCTATTATTTATGAATTATGCCCATGCAAGGTACATATTTCAAGTTAGGAGATCTACTAATATGTGAAAGTAATTTAGATGATCAAGACTAACTTGACCTAAGCAACGCTACCAAACATATGCAATTAATCAAACAGTTGATATGCATGCTTATCCTAGTCATTCAAATGAGTATGTGAGGAAGAATGACATATGTACATTTTGTCAAACATGAGATAGGCGTTCAATTAAACACTTATAGAATCCATCAACAAAACATAATAATGGAAAAAATACGTTCACCAAATAACAAACGATGAATAGTGGATACGTGTCTACTCCACTCCCGGATGACCCACTCACTCCTTGAGTGACTGGATTTCACTTTCTCAGAGGTTTTAAATTAGGTTCACCTCTCTCAACCCTTACAACCTACAAAAGGTCTAACCACCGTCCTATACAAGGACAAGTTTCTATATAAGGACAACGCTCGTCCTATACAAGGACAACCATGTCCTACACAAGGACAAGTTTACATGAGATATGGACTCAAATATTAAAAGATACTTAGCTGGATGAGTCCCTTGAAGCGCCTATTATTGAAGAACCTTGCTTTAGATGAGATTTGGTAGTGCCAAGGTGAGGGATTGTGGGTTGGGTGAACCTCCTATAGGATAGGGATTTTATTGGAGATGGAAGGTTTCACCTAGGGTTGCATTAATAGCCTTAATGACTGAGGATATACCTATTTTGGATTAGGTCAAGGGCCATTAATGAGGTCTTAAGTTCATATTTCAATCTGAACCTTGAATGCTCATTAATGTTCTCTAACAACAAGGATTCAACAATAAACTTAAGGAATAGGGCTTGAGAAGAAGAGTTTTTAGCTATAGGAACTCACTCTCTCAAAGCTTACTTCTATTCTCCATCAATGCCTCAAAGCCCTCACAAATGCTTATATAGATGTGATAAAAACATGCAAAAAATTGCTAGTTCTGGTGCCTAAGCAGAACCTTCGGGCGCTCGAATATAAAACAATATATTCAATAAAAATACGATCTAGAGACAGTCACGCGCCCGATGGAGCAATTGTCGGGCACTCGAATTTTAGTCTAGAAAATGTATTTAGTTGCTGGACTGATTCAGGCATGGTTAGGCGCCCAATCAACCCAGGTCGAGCACCCGAAATTCAAGTGAATTTAACATTAGCTTGCTCGACCATTTTGGTCATCTGTCGGGCGCCCAAAACGTCAAGGTCGCATGCCCGAAATTCACTAAAGATCTGGGCAAACTCGCTAGACATAAAGTGATCATGGTCGGTCGCCTAAATCACCATGGTCGGGCGCCCTAAACTCTTTAGAGTTTCATTCCAAAGATTGCTAGATAGAACATCATCCATAACGGGCGCTCAAAGCAGTCTGGTCGGGCACCTGATCTTAATTTGTTTGCAAGAATACTTCTTAACTTGTAATTTCTGATTTTTTTTCTTGTGGAAGATTTCTGACCAAGCTAGCCAGAGTCCATGCTGATATAATTGACTCTCCTCTAAGGTATGAGGCTAAAGGAAATGCTTATTAAGTTTAGGCCAACTAGAGGCTAAGGCGAGAAGTCTAAATGGTCTAGAAGGGCTATAGGATGGGGTTCACCATGACACTATATATTTTATCTTTTTTGAATGGTTGTGGTCGACGAGATCTTTAAGGCTTCATTCTTCGGCTCCAATGAGACTCATGGACTTTATAACCCGAAGGTCATGCAAATTAATAAAATATGTGCAGTCACAAACATGTCCGCTAACAGTTGGATGGTGGATGTGAGAGGAGCCTGTAACGTCTCAAATTTCGCAAACTTAGGGATTGGATGTTTTGGAATAGAGGTTCGGGGAATCATGGTCTAAAGTGTTTCTATTCTAATAAGTTAGTGAACCAAAGAGTTTTTCAACCGATCTGTCTGGCTCGTGTACAACACTATGTATCACACATGAAACCAAAATATTTTTTTACTGGACTTCTGTGTTTTAACATAGTTTTGATTTATAAAAATTGATAAACGGTTGGGATTTGTGAAAAATTCTATTTTTAAAATAGCGCTACTTTTCGAAAGTATAAAAAAATCGTAATTTATATTAGGAATGGAAAATCAAAATCTTTATTATTGCGAATTTAATTTTTTAAGCATTTTTATTAAATACAAATTGGAGGTATTTCCTTATTTATATGAAAAAACTTAAAGTAAATGAAAATGTAAAGATAAATATGATATTTACTTAAATGTTATTTCATGTAAGTAAGCACACACTATTAAAAGAAGTTAGTGGAGCTATGGACTTTTAGAAAACTGGGCCAACAAAAAATTTATGAACAGACATCTACGGTGGCGCACCGAAGGTGGCTTCAGGCTAAGCTGACCATGCAAGATTGTATTGAAGGATGCTGGCCTCAGGGGCTTCAGTGCATCGAAGATTCCATCAGAGCGCCGAAGAACTGTCCAATGAACTTAAGTCCGAGCGGAAGATCTTAGGCGCGCCATGATTGGATATTCTAAAGGCGTAGACTATCTTTTGCACCGATTGGATATTCTAAACAGTTGTATCAAAACTTCCGAGGCAGACTTTGTAAGGGATCGTCTCTTGTTTTAACGTGATTTGAGCCATGTGAGAAATGTTAATCGCACTGGCTCGAGTGCACTTGCCTCACGCGTGGAAATGATGACCATGTGTGAGAGATCGGAGCTGTTCATCAGGCGATTCTCACTGGGTAGATGTGACGTATCAGAAGTTACCATGATTTTATGTTCAAATAACACAGTTGTACATAGAATTTGGGCCGTTGAGTCAATTTCTCTGCACCATTCTTTTAATTTTGTAAATGCATGTGTGGACAACTTCATTATCATATTGATCTGATCTTTTGAAATACAGCATCTTGTTACTGGGGTTTCCAAATGGACGGCTCCGATCTTGCACAATGTTTCCTCCTTTCCACATGTGAGAATAGTGCATTTGCCACTCCTCAATCAGATCGTTGCACTATGCTTATCTGATCTGTCCACACAATGTAGTGCACATGTGAAATGAAGGGCCATTGGGCATGCATTTCCATAAAAAAGATTACGGTTCTGCCCCTTCAAGTGATGCACTCATATTTTTATTCAGAGAAAGGATCCAGTTCCATCCAAATCATTCCATTTCTGTACTTGTGGCACATCGTCTCAGATACGGCCCTTTCATCTCTTGGGACCTTTCATGGATTAGATGAGGTGTACCCCAAAAATCATCCTAGTACCCATTAATTGGACGGTTCTTGGGATTACAAATGAGGTAGGAAGAAGTCCAACCAATGGCAAAGATTAAGTGGGCAAAAACTCTCCAAACAGTGCACAGGACAATCTCATTGGTTCGGATTTAGGCATATGGCTCATCCACTGCGGAGAAGTCTTCTGCATGTGGTGCTTGCTTGCAAGGTTTCTAGTTCCTATTTTGAATTGAAACGTAGGTTTGTCAATGACTGAGCCTGTTGGGTTGGGCCCAACATCGACCCTAGTTCAAAGATCTGATAACCTGACTCGAGTCAATGTTCAAATAGGTCTGCTTGACTCGAACTCTCAACCTGACTCAACACAGTATATAATAAGTATAAATTAAAAAATTAGGGATATGAGTATATATTTGACATAATTAAGACAAGTGATATGAAATACAAAACACAGTCATCAAACTACTCGAATGGTGCACTGGTTAAGTTCAACTTCCCTAGTGAGTGTGCCAAGTTCCAAGTCGACCCAGTGAGTTTTTGAACTATGACATCGACTACCGATGTAAGGTCAATTCTGGTCAGGATGGCCCTAAATTCTGTGCCTAGTAAATAAAAACCTGGGCGCAAGCTTAGGTTCAATAGCTCTTAAGGCTCAATCTCTTCTCCTAGGCCCACTTTATGCCTCTTGCGGGCCAAGTTAAGCCTCAATAATACCCCTGGCAAGGTTCAAGCTTATGTGGGCCTTCCCGAACCAACCTGTTGAAAGCTTAGTTAGAAACTGATGTAGATTTGGATCACTCAAAACCATGAAAAGCCCACCCAAATGGTTTCCGAACGAGGAAAATTATCTCAACTTTTCAGCAATACTTCGGCTCTATCATCAAAGCATAGTTCAAATACCATGAAACATTAGTTGACGCCAGCCGGGTTTGTTCGACTCCAAGACTTGCCCACGTTCAGGTGATTCGTGAGTTGATATTTTATAATGGCTAAGTTCAAAGTAATGGAGTAGGAATAAATATATATTTAAAATATTACTGTTGGGGAAATATATCAAGCAGCTAAGCTAACAGGTCTGCTGCCCTTGTTAGACCATTTTAAATATTTACAAAAAATAACGAGTCAACCTGAGTCACCAGGTCTTCAATCCATGATTGGAAAGTAGGTATACTTGTACACTAAATTTCAGCATATAGTTGGCTATGCAAGAATCCCGTTCCTTCCCTTTTTTCTTTTTTTTTAATCCCTTGAGCTAGTACTAATCCAATGCAATGCAAAAACTCTCTTGGACTTGAGTGTCTACAGAGATGCAGCCCTTGAATGCCTAAAGGCAGCCAACAAAATGATCTATGCAATTCTCAGAACCCTACTAAAGGGGCTAGGCGTACATTTCGACGAGTCAGCATTTCATGACTACATGGAAGCTAAAATGGTGAACATGAACTAATACCCACCATGCCCGAATCCGGAACTTACAGTTGGTGTTGGGAGGCATTCCAATGTGGGGGTCTTGACCATCCTTTTACAAGACGACATCGGAGGCCTCTTTGCTAATGTGGAAAACAAGGGATGGATAGAGATCCCACCAGTTGAAGGTGTGCTTGTCGTCAATGTGGGCGACACTCAAGAGGTGAGCTCTTCATGGTTCCATCCCATCTTGCTATATTGCCATTTTTAAGGAACTTGATCATCCAAGGAGCAAGAGAGAAAAGTGAGTGCATCCCCTTCCCCTTCAGTTTGTTGTAGAAGCAAAGGCTCAAGTGGGGCCCACCTTTTGATGGTGTGGATCCCACCTGAGGACTCATTTTTTGGCATAATTAGTGTTGCCAGTGGCCCACCATGACATGTGTTTTATCCATGAGGGATCCTGATATAGGACAAAACCCCCCTGATGAAGGGCGTGGATCAAACACATTCCTATTGCATATGAACCGCAAAAGATCAAGGTAAGTTAGACAAAAATCATAAATTTTTACATTGATGGACCACAAGAAGGCGGACAGTAAATCGGCCATAACTTTTTATCCAAGAGGAGTTGCAGGACGCACAGCATATGAATTCCAATTGAAATTTTGTTTTGGGGTGAACCGACCATCCATTTTTACAGAAAACGCGCGGTTACAGCATAAAAACGGAATTTTAAGAAAAACCTATTATTTTTAATAAGTCTGAATTTTAGTTTGTTTAGTTTTTCTTTATTGAAGAGTTTTAGTTGGAGTTGGAGTCTAATACTCATTCTTAGGGTGTAGCTTATTATTTAAAGCATTGTCGAGATGATTTTATAATTATTCAATAATATTTCGAAATTAGTCTCCTATTTTTATCATTTTATCCTTTCATTTCTTCTCATGTAAACGAGGACTATCCAGTTAGGGAGAAGGTGATTGACCTACCACGTCCTCCTTGCATTAGGTCCATCAACCGTAGACCCCATCTTGATGTTTATTTAGCATACAACATGTGAATATGGTCATCTAGATATCATGCTAGAGGGTGGGGTATGGATCCCACCCTTTGAGATTCTAGGGCCCACGTATAGTGGGACCCACCTCGATGTATGTTATGTATATCCTTGTTGTGCTTTCATTGCAAAGGAGGAGGTCCATAATGGCGGGGCCCTCCCATCTCGTCTCTCTCTCTCTCTCTCTCTCTCTCTTTCTCTCTCTCTCAATGGTCCACGAGGATGTATGCTATTTATCCATGTTGTCCACCAAGTGGGCCCAACTTGCTGCCCACTTCAGGGCTGTGTGACCCGCCAGTCACACAGGCCCGGTTGAAGGGAAAACGCAAATGTCAGCTTGATCACCAAGCTTGGTGGGCCACATACATGGACCCCACCTATATGTATGTGCAGTGTATCCACATCACCCACTCATTTTGCAGGATCAGTTAGGACGTGAGTACCAAAGGAGACAGATGCAACGTGAAAAGGGGTCTGTCCTAATGACAGACCCCACTGTGATGTTTGTGACTAATCTACACCGACCATCTAATTGGGCAGGTCATGATAGCCCTTCGCCACAAAAATCAGACAGATCTAAATCTCAGGTGGGTCATACCATAGAAAACAGTGGAGATAGTTATGTCTAATGTTGGAACTTTCCTTGGCCCACCGTGATGTTTTTACACCACTAAAATTACCCAATTCAGGGCTCGTTAGGCCCGCCTTAAGCTGGCCAATCCAATGGACGGATTGGATTTCCCATGTGGACCCCACCGTGTAGGGAAAAAAAAGAGTCACTAGACAGACAGTGTACAAAGGACACTGCTGCCTAGAAGAGAGTGTACAAATGTAGCAGCATGAGGGCGGAAGCCCCATTTGGCGTTAACCAAAGGGCCCCACTTGGGGACCCCACCATGACGTATTGGTTTTATCCAAACCGTCCATCTGCTTTGCCAGATCATTTTAGGACCTGGGCCCGTGAATGAGGCATATCCAAGTCTCAGGTGGGCCACACCACAGAAAATAGTGAGGATGAACGCCCATTGTTAAATCCTTCTCAGGTCCTATAGGATGTTTATTTTCATCTAACCTGTTCATGAAGTCACGCAGACCTACACAAACGGGCCCCAAAAATATCAGCTTGATCAAAATCTTAGGTGGACCCACCACGAGAAACAATGGCGATTGGACGGCCACGATTAAAAACAGTTGGGGCCCACCAGTACTGTTGCTGATGTATGAGGGCCCCACCATGTGTTTATTTACCATCGAACCTGTTGTTAAGGTCACGCTGACGAGGATGGAGAGAAAACACAAATATTAGCTTGAACCAGAACGTCTGGGCCCACTTGGGGACCCCGTTACATGCCAGCCTGGGCCCCACTTGGGGACCCCGTTACATGACAGCATGCCATGGCACGCTAATTAGCAAGGGGGGGCACCTCTTGGGACCCACCATGCCAGCCGTCCATCCGTTTTATCATATCATTTGAGGGCATGGGCCCAAAAATGAATCAGATACAGATTTTGGGTGGGCCACACCACACCAAACAGTGAGACAGTGATGTTCACCGTTAAAACCTTCCTAAGGCCACCATGATGTTTATATGTCACTGGGTGAAGGGAGAACATGAATTTTAGCTTTATTCAAAACTTTTGTGATCCAATGTGGGTCCACGCTGCAGACAGTGTGCATACGCACGCTGTCCAGCAGGTGGCCCACCCCATGGGTCCCACGTGATGCATGTGTTTGATCCAAGCCGTCCTCTCTTGGACCCACCTATTATATATATGTTTTATCCATTCTGCACATTTGTCATTGCATATCATTTGAGGCTGTGGGCCGCCCCAAGATGAGATAAATTCAATCTCAAGTGGACCAACGACAGAGAACAATTGTGTCGGGACCCAACCATGGGGTTGCCTTATGACACCCACCATGATGTGTGTTATACCCACACTGTACATTTGTTTCACACGCCATTGTAGGGCCATGGGCCCGTTGTGAAGCAAACTCAAGTCTCAAGTGAAGACAGTAGTGATTAAGTACTAGTTATTGAAAGCCATTCAAGGACCCCTTTGTAACATTTATTGGCCGTGTGTTTATTTGTCATCACAAATACCGGATTGATTCCAATTCTTGGAACCCACTTGATGTATGTGCCTCCCCATACCTTTGTGTGGTTAATTATCACCAACTGTGAGGACCACCTTGTTTGTGCATGTATTATAACCACGTTGGCCACGAGCCATTGTGTATGTCTAGCTGTCCATCGAGACCGCCCTAATTGTTGGACTTGATCCCAATCATCCAAATGAATGGACCACACCATATTATATGGCTTGGGACCACCTTAGTGTACGTGTTCAAATGACCACGTTGTCCATTATGTGGATCCACCTTGGTAATTGTTGTGTAAATCCTTGTTAAAAGATCACATAGATCTGGATGCATGGAAATCCCCAACGTCTGATTGATCCAAGTCATAAGATTCACCTTGTTAACTCACCCTATTAACTCATGACCTTGTTGTATACCTTTATGACTCATCTTGTGAGGTGCGTCCTACCCTTATACCTAGCCATTAAGACCACAACATCGTGTGTATCCCATCCACACAGTCTATTTACCTTTTGGGATGAGTATGCAATCCATCCTCAATGTTGGTATTTCAGCTAGCTAGACCATCCACTGTGTGGAACCTATCTTGATGTACGGTTTAGATCCGTCATCTTTCTTGGAATCCCATTGTGTTGACCATCTGCTTTAAGATTATCTTATCATTTATATCAAATTGTATGTTGCTTATTTAACTTATTGCCCATCCTATGATATGTGTCTCATATCTGTGTCATTCCTCTTACAGGCCATCTATTGATGAGTTTCTCGACTATACTGCCGAACCATGAGGGCCATCATGATTTTGTATATTCTACCCTCAGTTGCCCGAGTAGGGTTCACCTTCATTATGTCAGTAGTGTATTCAACAATTCCCTTTCTTTTGAGCCATGTTAATGTTGAGGTTGATCCACACCATTCAATTGTTGGACCTCTTGCGTTATTGTATACCGTCCATCTATGGTCCCACCTCTTTATGTTTTCTTATGTTATAAGTGAATTATCGTTTTATGCTGTTTTTAGTATGTTTGTTGCCACACATAGTGTTGTTTGAAATACTCTCATGTGATTTATATACATATGCTTTGATGACTATCCTACATGTGTAATGAGTATGCATCCTGATTCACCCATTGATAGTTGGGGACTATTAGGGCATAAACATATTCATAAAACATTCGAGACATAATTGCATAAATGTAATTCACATGCCCTCCATCACGAACCTCTCCAATAGGTATAAGACTATTCGAGGATAAGAGCCTATCACCCTAGCTTACACTGTAAGTTAGGAATATATTAGCATACCTTGTAGCTCTTTGTGCAAGATTCTTTGGCTAACGACATCCCGCACTATGACTCGACCATTCATGTGTCTCCTCATCTTAACCATATCTCAAATAAGTTGGACTAGATTGCTTCATTGCCTTCGTGGTAGATTGACCACTTGTCGGCACTCATACTGTATACTTGACTCATGCATCATGAAGCTTGGCTTATCTGATTATCTTGTATCAACCGGCCATAGTGGCTGCGATTGTCGTATAATTCATTACCAGTTGACGGTGACATTGTATTTGAGACCCTATAGTTTTAGGGTGCTCTTTGGAGACTTGCACGGGCATGTCATCCCTTATTTGATGCATGGTTGTATTTCACACCGTCTGCTTGTACCGCATATAGCATGGTTACTACATTGCAACCACATCTCCATCGTGGTTTACAGAATACCGGAAATATGTAATCTTTAAACTAGATGTTAAAGATGTCCCTTGGTGAAAGTCCCTGATCCCGTTGGTACCAAAGTGTAGTGCTCCATTCAAGGATGAGGTGGTTTAATCATATACCAGTATGCCGAATATTAGACGGCAGTATTTTCCACTGCACATGGTCAATTTGGAAGGAGGTCTGACCTAACTTGTCAGAAGCGTGTTAGCAAAGTGGGTTGAGTTTGACCAGCTGTGAGTAGGTCTGCTACTGCTCTAAATAGGCTTTGGCATTCTACTGGTGAGTAGTGAGGTCTGTAAGACCCCGATGTTATTTCGTTTTAGAGATGGTATTGGTATCAGCGATATGACTGATGTTATGTATGGTATTGGACGGTCCTAATGTGGATGGGTGTAATGTGGGCGGGGTTGTAAGCCTAGGCGAGCTACCACATTGGACGAGCTACCGATTCCAAATCCCGCATCGCTTAGGCGATCGTGATATGACTGTTTGTATCTGGACCACTATACTAAGAGGTAGTGATTTGCATACATGCATTGGATCATCGTATGTGACATTATGCCCTATGTGCCATCGCATAGTACGAGTACATTACCTTGGTAGGCTGGTTACCTGTATTGCACGCTTGCGTAACCGAGGTAGGCTGGTTATCTGTATTACATGCCTGCATAGCCATGGTAGGCTGGTTATTCATATTAGATGATCGTATAGCCTGATTAGGCTGAGTTCTGGTTTAGATTTCTCATCATGCTTTACTGCTCATTCTAATATTTATCATGCTTGTCATATGCATTGCGTACACACACACGCACTCATGAAACTTCATAAGAAGCTTATACACGTTTGTTACACTGCAGGTTATACCAGGGTGTATCAGCAACATTGAGTTGGAGTTGGGAGTGCAGTAGCAGGAGGTGCTGGATTGTGATTGTGCGCAGCTTTTATATTTACTGCATCATGTATTTACCTTTTAGTATTGTGCTTGTCTCTGAAGGTACTTATATGGTGATGTTCATGTTTTAAAAAAAATTAGACCCTAAAATCCTCCTTGTGGGATCCCAGGATCGAAACCTGGCGTGTAGAGTTAGGATCTGAGATTGGGATACTACGAAGGCTGCCACCTTTGAATTCAAGTTATGGCGAATGGACGCCAAAAATCGAATTTGAGGCGTAAAAATTTATCACCCTTCTTGTTCGTCTTGTCACAGCTACTCCCTCTATTGAACTTGAGAAATCTCTTGAATTTCTTATTTAATTTATCATCCTTATCATCACTATCTTCAAAAGACTCACTCTTAATTTCTTTTTGCCTATGTGAGTATTTATGTAAGGTCTTCAAGGCGACGTTCTTCTTCCTAAAGGGGGCCTTAAAGTGTAGTTCATGTGTTTGTAGGGAACCTATGAGTTCTTCTACTTTCATGTTGTCTATATTTCTACACTCTTCTAAGGCTACTACCTTGGTGTCGAATCTTTCAGGGAGGGACCTAAGTATTTTTTTACAAATTCTACCTTCCAGAACCTTTTCCCTCAAGGCGAACATGAAGTTACAAATATCTGACAATGTGTATAAAACTCCATGAAAATTACAGTCTCTTCCATCCTAATATTTTCAAATTTAGTGGTCAAGAGCTGAAGCTTCGAGCATCTTACTGTGCTAGTTCCCTCATAGGTAATGCTACAACCCGAAGATTGCACACCCAAGTGCAGGTAGCGAAGTAGTAAAATACTCGGTAAGACCGAGGATCGATCCACAGGGATTAGGGTTAAGAACACTCAAGGAATTAGTTTCGGTGGGAGAGATAAAATCTGAATTATCCACGAGAGTGGAGCAAGTTGTGTGTGGTGAAAGACAAAAATAGAAAAGGGGCTAAAGCATCAGGGATCCACCTTTGATTCATTCACAAGATTTGATTTATTGGTCCAACTATAACTCAACTGGAATTAAATAAAGATTCATTCCAATCGGAAGATGAAACAGTTAAACCATTTGCATATTTCATAAAAGATGGTGATCTGAACCAATTGATTTGACCATGAAGCACTCGTTAGTTGATCGCACGGAATTCCAAGCATCCACTGTGCCCGGAGTCGACAATGGATCAAGGAATTGTACAGATCAACAACTTTGCCAACAAGTCAACCGTTAAGATCACAATTCATACGATCAAATACAGACTTACAAGATAGGAGGCTTTGATTGACCAATCCAACCATTAAGATCTCGTCTATCGATCGCAGGGAATCCAAAGCATCCAATGTGCCCGGAGTCTACAATGGATCAAGGGATTTTACAGATCGATGACTTTTCCTGCACTAGCTCGATGACCGTAGGGAATCCCAAGCATCCAATGTGCCCGGAGTCGACGATGGATCAAGGGGCTTACACAACAATAGCGTCTGCCGAGGCGGATAACTGAACCAATCAACCAAAGAGAACTCTAATATTTACACCATACAATGTTGAACCAAAAGAACCAAAGCTTGCAAATTTCTTCAAAGGCTTCACCCCTAGCCTTAGCTAGAGGTTTAGCCAACCATGCTACAATGGAAGACTAAAACTCAGTAAGAAAGAAAATTCTACACTACTCTACACTACAAATGAAAGAAAGAAAGAAAACTAAAGAAGAGAAGAGAGGAGTTGTAGAGAATGAGATGATGAGAATGAGAAGGGATTGCCTCCTTTTATAGACTTTTGAAAGGCTATCAAGCCTCCTCCCAATCCTAGGTGGCACTCCAAACCCAAAGCAGATTTTTATTTAGGTTCGGAAATGGAGTTAGGCTTGTAGTGCCCAAAGAAAACTTTTCCTTTAGGTTTGGGCTTGGAATGACATGTGGCAAAAAAAGTACTCCAAGCCTAGGTGGCACTCCAAACCCAAAGCAGATTTTTTTTTTTGGTTTGGGAACGGAGTGAGGCTTGGATGATGAGGTGCATTCCAAGCCTTACTCATGTGTTGGGAAGAGAGCTAGAGAGAGAGAGAGAGAGAGAGAGAGAGAGAGAGAGAGAGAGAGCTCTTGAGTTTGCACGGTGGATGAGCTTGTTGGTGCGGCCCACCTTGTTGGAGAACATCTAGAAGCTTGGACATGATGGAGAACTTGATTGGATCAGCTGTTGTTCTTTAAAGCTAAGGCATGTGAAGGCTGATGCAGTGGACGCTGATGAGGGCACGGAAGGTGATAGTTGAAGGAGGAGTTGGACAAGCCTTCCTTGGTCGCTGGATGGTGATGAAAGGCCGGACTTCCAGCTTCATCTGCTACACGTGTGGGCCCCATCTTGATGGACAGCGATGATGAGAATGGCGGACGTCCAAGCTCTCAGCAGTTGGTGGAAGCTATTGACCTTGGCGGTGCAATGGAGCTGGTGATGGACGGTTGTGCATGGAATTCCATGGCCAAGCATGCTGGCCATTTGATGCAGATGGACGGGCCACTGTTGTTGTTGACGTGTAAGGTGGGCCAGGTGATGGACGATGTGCTCTGAACGTCAGATGAAGGTGGGGACGCTGAAGCTTGGACAGTCCTAGATGTTGTGGCTGCTGGACGTTGATGAAGCAGATTGGTGGGGTCCACTTGCTGACCGTTGAAGTTGGAGCTGAAGGCAGGTGGACTGAGATGTTGCACACGTGTGCTGAAGATGGAGGTGGGCCTGCATGATTGACGCTGGAGATTGCTGGACGGACATCCATTGCTGGATGTTGAAAGCAGTTAACTGTCCCTGCTGATGTGCGGTCCACTATAAGTAGACGGTTGTTGTTTGGACGGTCCTAAGCTGGCCATGTCTGGATGGTGATGATTGGACGGTCCACTTGATGGATGCTGGACATTGATTGCAGTCTGGCCATTCAGATGTAGCATACATGTGATGATGGATGAATGGTCGTGAGGTCTTGCACGTGTGAAGGTTGTTAGCTCCTGGCCATTGGATGTGAGCCTGGGATGCTGATGATGGTAGAGAAGACAGCTGATGGTGCTGCTGGATGATCGTGCATGTGATGGCCCACCTTGCTGAATTGGATGGTGATGATGTGATCCACCACATCTAGACGTGAAATGGACGGTTGAGATGAAAGATGTCCAGCTATTGGACGTGTGGCATGGTGCTACACCGCTGATCTGCTGCACTGATGGATGGTAGAGATGAATCCCTCCCTGGATGGTGGAGAGATTGGATCTCTATGCTGCAACATCAGCTGCTAGATGGTTGGATTGAGGTCCATCTTGATGGACTGGCTCAGATGTTGCTGGACGTTGGAAATCAGGTGGGCCCACGTTGGAGGACGTTGGACATCAGATGGATGGTTGCCACCTTGGACTGATGGTGGTGGAATCATGCTAAGATCTGTGTGGTCCACTGCTGATGAACGACTTCTTCCATCTCAACTGTACATTATGATTTAGCCTTCAATCTTTACGGCTTGATTTCCTTCTTCACCACGATCACGCTTGAGTTTGACCACTTTTGGGTCCTAACGTGCCCTGATTAGCTTGGATCTTGCGTAACCTCTCCTGATCACCTAAAGATAAAAAATTCACCTAATGAGGGATAATTAACCGGAAAAACAATGATAATGCCGTATTAAAACCAGGGTTAATTATACAATATTAGGTGCTCATCAGGTAACCTTTAGTATATCCCACGCTTCTTTTGTAGTTGCGAATGTGAGAATGCGCTGAAATTCTTTCAGGGAAACCACATAGCAAATCGCATTGAGAGCTTTGGCATTTGCCATGTATTGAACTCTCTCATTGTCATTCCACTTTTCATCATCTTTAGGAATGACAATGGTCTTACCATCGACCTCCACTTGTTCAGTGGGTGTGGAATATCCATGTTGTGTACTTACCCACACATATCGGTCCAAGGATTGCGAGAAAATCCTCATCCTAGCGTTCCAATAGGCATAATTAGACCCGTCAAAGAATGGTAAACAGTTAATGGTATTCTCATCTCGGTTAAAAATTATGCTAGTGCTTTGGTATTGGATCTCACTCTAGACAGTTAAGTCCTTGAAGAGCAAGCCGCTCTGATACCAATTGAAATTGCGCCACTTTGATAACACTTGTGGACGCATATACGTGCAGAAGCTTAAAGGAGCAACTATAATTATGGCTAAGTCTTTCGGGGGGGGGGTAATTAGGACATTTTTTAAATTATTTTTTCCTACTTACACAATTTAACAATATAAGCTAAGTAAGCAAGAATGCTTCGACTTTCAAGCCTAAATGGGTCCAATCACAAGACTAACATATGGATAAGCAATAAGCTACCTAATCTAAACATGCATGATTAACATATGATTAAACTAATCCAGCACCCAATCTATGCAATAAGTAGACTATATGAGAATGGATCATATAAGCTCAAGTCTACTCTAATTAGTGAACATACATCTTGTGTGTGAATGTGTTTATCTAGTGCCTATCATACATTCCAATTAAGCATTCATAATTAAACAATTAAACACAATGCATAATAAGAAATGTGCTCAAATACAATCTCAAACACAACGATGTATAGTGGTTTGACTTTGGGTTTACTCCACTCATGGTTCAAGTTCTAACCCCTTGAGCACATTGACATTCATTAGGGAGTTTAAATAAGATTTCTCATAACCTAAGTGTTTTAACTTGGATCCACCCAACTAAGGAATTTACAGGTTTCTCCCAACCTACACATTTACACCCAACTAAGGAATTGGTTGCTCTCCTTGGAGACTTGTTTTAGGCCCGACAAACGTGCCAAGGATCGACAAATGCCTCTAGACTTTTAGGCTCAACTAACAAGCCAAGGATCAACAAACAAACCTAGATCGAGTTTGACAAATAAACTCTACACTTAATTTTTATTAGGAATAGAGTGGATGGACTCAACACAAATTAGCAACCTTACTTGTCAAATTTGAGCCTTATTGATGAGCCGTTTCGAGTTACTTGATCTTCGCTCTCACGTGCTTCAATCAGCTTCCCTTGTGCTCCCACGATCGTTGATGTCGCCGCTTTGCCAAGGCTTCAGCTCAAAGATCAGATCCCTTGCATATGATGCTCTTTGGAGATGTCTAAGGTGCTAGGAGATGGTGAATTGTAACAACCCAGATTTTTCAAACCCAAGTTTAGCACAATTTTTTAAAATCCTGAACGTTAAGCTTTAAATCTCAAAGTCTCATTTCATACATTCTTATTAATAGCAGAGTTGGAATCAAAATGAAAGTGAGGTAAACCAAGCGCGCATTGAGCAAATGTTCCAATCCATTCATCCATATAAAACCAAAGGTGTTTGCCCAAACAAGACTTATACAGTTCAAATACCAAATGCACATCAAAATTGAAAATAGACGTCTATTAACTATAAATGGGCTCCACGAGCTCCGTTGGGACCGCATATAGCTCCCTAGCTCATTAGTACCCTATAGCCACCACGGGGTTATCCTTACAAGTGGCAGCGACTCGCTTTACACCTACAACAACTGTTAGGTTTTGATAGCGTCAATGGCTATCACAGTGAGGAATACCCACTAAGATTACCCGTTTAACATTCATGAATGAAATATAGTTCACATGACATTAATAGAAATTACAACAGGTATATTTAACAATGAAGTGATTGCATAATGAATATATACAATCAACTAATGAAACTCCCCCACTGGAAACATGTAATAGAAATCCCAATGCAAATGAACATCAACCTCACCCAGGAATCACGATGCATGTGAACTCCACAAGGTGACTAGAAAATCAACATGTGAACTTCAGCATCACCCAAAAATCATACAGAATTCCGCAAGATGACTAGAAAATCATAAGTGAACTTCAACTTCACCCGGAAATCATACAAAACTCCGCAAGATGACTAGAAAATCACAAGTGAACTGCAACTTTACCTAGAAATCACCATACATGTGACTCCCTATTAAACAATCATCATCCATATCATTTCAAATAAACCCTCCAAGAGGCAATTTACCCATACCAAAGGGTACCATAATGTGGCATCTCAACTACACCAATCCAATCATGTTCTCCCACTACTCCATCACATTTCAAAGGTCCATCCACAACCCGATGGTCTCCTCCTCAACATAAACCATCCTCAAATCTTATTTCACAAGCAAATCTTATCCATTTATAAGGTTCACAACAATCATTTGAAACAAGAAGTATTTAAATAACACCATGCTAAAACTACTATCTCATGTGGAAAAATTCATGAATTAATCAAATCTAGCATTTAGCATTTCAAGAGTATGTGACCATTCACCAAAATAATTAATCAACATTTAACAAGTTAAGCTTGGAATACAATGCAGTCTCATTTTGCAGTCATCCATACTAGGCTTGAAAGACATGTAAATTATCCAATTCTAAAGTCACACAAAATATTAGCATATTAAATTAGTGTGATAAGTAGCTTAAGAGATGTAAGATGATTCAATATCAAGCATTCAAGCATTACAATATAAGAAGGGAAATTTTGATAATATATAACTAGATTTATGAACTTAAGCGGAAAGCTTAGAGGGGATCCTCACCTCAGCAACGAGTAAGATTGGGCTTAAATCAGTTACCCCAGCTTAAATCAGGTTAGATTCGGATTCCACATTGGGTTGCGCTGGTGTTGATGGAGGTCTCGGCTGTTTGATCAGCTGCTTGTTCCTATAGTTTCCTTGTTCTAGGTCGATGTTGTTGGGCCCATCCGAATGGCAGATCTAAGGATGGAATCACAACCGGAAATGGATTCAGGGGCTTGGCAGATAGTAAGAAATAGAAAAAAATCGAAAGAGGCATTTAGCCTCTTTGTGGGAAATTTACCCTTCTGCATCTCAATAGATGATAGTTAGATTTAGATTTGGGCAATTTGGGACTGGTAAACGATGTTTTCGTTCTGACATTTCAGAGATCAGGAAGAAGTAAGGGATATGCGTTTGTCCGATTTCGATCCGAAAAGGAGGCGACCTCTGCAATGGAGGCGCAAAACGGTAGAGTTCTCAGAGGACGAAAGATGACAGTGGCCATTGCGCATCCAAGAGCTGTGAGTGTAGATGAGGGGCGGGAGCAAATCAGGCCACAACCTCTCAAAAATGACGACCGGAAAGGGAATCCTGCAGGTGGAGGAGAAACCAAGCGCTGAACATTGAAACCCCTTAAGGATATCAGGGACCAGGAGGTTCTACCAGCAAATGCTAAGAGAACCAACCACAGAACTGAAGTTATGTCCTATGCCGATGTCACTAAACCAAAAGGACCTCCTCCAGTGGAAAGAAGGCAGATCATAGTTCCCAAATGGGTATCAGATAGGAGGAGAGTTGAGCTTGAGTACGCCTTGGTGGGGGAATCTCAAGACACCATTGCCTCCTTGCAGGATGTCTTACGATCCTCGCAGTTTGGCGCATCCGCCTTGGGGATTGTCCAGATTTCGGATTCAAGGTTCATACTCACTTTTAAATCAAGAGAAGGGGTTATTGCTTTCTTCAAAGACAAGATCTTGCAACGGAAGATGCATCTTTCTAATGTCAGGAAATGGGGCCCCGGGATGGCATTTAAAAGCAGAGGAACTTGGTTTCGGATTGGAGGAATACCTTATCATGCCTGGAGCGAACACACAATTGGGCAAATTGCAGAACGTCTAGGTACGGTCATGGAATTGGATAGGCAGACAGTTGATGGATCAATCCTCTATTATGCGAGGGTCAAGGTCATCCCCGCCCAGGGAACTCCCCCTTTTCAGATCTTGGACCTGATTGTCGATGGGAGAGCCTTTTCGATCACCATTAACGTAGAAACAACACCCACCTTGCCATCAGTGTAATTCCTCGGCGAAAAATCTCCATCTGGGTCCTAAGCAGAAAGAAGAACGAAACAGTGGGTTGTTAGGTCATTCGAAAATCAGAAAAAGGGACAGCGGGGAGACCATCAAGTTACAGAGGGACATCAGCCAAAGGAAATAACTATAGTGACCACAGATCCTGCACTACAACTATTGCCAGAGGATGGAAATAGGCCACAACAGGAATGCACACCAAATGCTTGTTGTGTTGTCTCAGTTAATCATCAACAAAACCAAGCCTATGAAAGATTACAGCAATGCTCGCCTATCACACATGAAAATCTTATAGTAAATGCAGTGGCCACAGGAAAAACATCAAAAGGCCAGACAAATGTTTGTGTGAATAACGACAGACACATGCCAAGCAGGTTGGGTCATCATACGTCTCCTCAACCTTTGCCACCAACTCCGGCAGTGATTTGGGGGAATGACGAACTCGAATCAACCCCTGATTCAGCTAAACAATCTGATGAGCCTATTGAAATGATCGAACAACAGTTAGAGGTGGTTGAGGAGACCCCATTGCCCAGAGGCACTACGCAGGTGCAACACCCTATCTCTGCTCAGCAGATCACTCCCCATCTGAATTCTCAGGAGAACAGTGAGGTAAGGGAATGGGAAGTTTGCTTAACTGGGATATAGAGAGCGTTCCCAGAAACCCCAGTCTAGCTATTTCGACAGCAAACACATATCGCTAGTGAAGCAGTTTCAGTTGGGGACAGTGAGTTGAGGCAGAGTAGTACTCCTTGCTCTTTATTAGCATCAAGTGGTCAAGATGGGCCAAACCTTATAGACCTCGTCTCGGACAGCCAGCCAGAATTAAATCAGGAGCAACTTCTTCTTTGGGTCGATCTACGTGGAGAAATTGAGCAGCAAATCCAGGAGCAGGAGGTCCTCCAAGTAGTAACAGAAAATCCAGACAGTGCTTAAAAGCCCCAAGGAGAGGAAAAAGTGGGGTGGGAAGAAAAGGTGTAGCTATTAGGGTGAGTAAAAGACAGGAAGAAATTAGGAAAAGGGTCGAGATAACAGGTTGGATTTCCGATGAGTAGTATCTTATCATGGAATGCAAGAGGGGTGGGAAACAAACCTACCCTAAGACACTTGAAAAAGCTGGTCCGAGCCCATAATCTGGGTATCCTGCTTCTTCAGGAACCCATGATAAGAGAATCGAGTGTGAAGTCAGTAGCAGCTAAGATTGGCTTTAACAAATATATTTGGGAAGAAGTCTCACAAGGTAAAATTTGGATCTTATTCAAGGATTCCTTTCATCTAACATCAGTTTCTGCCACTACTCAATGCACAACAGTCAAGGCGACTATTCCAGACTTGGAAGAGGAGATATTCCTGTCAGTTGTTTACGCAAGCTGTGACAGGGCTACCAGGAGGCACCTGTGGGAAGAACTTAGGAAGATTCAATCAGTGGTAACTGGTCCTTGGCTTGTTAGTGGGGATTTCAACGTTACATTATCCCTTGAGGAACGTCTAGGGGGGAGTAGGTACGATATCAAGGGCATGGAGGAATTTGGGGACGCAATTCAAGACACAGGCCTTATGGATGCAGGTTTTTCAGGGTCTAGATTCACCTGGTCCAATAACAGGGTTGGTTTAAACCGAAGATGGGCAAGGCTCGATAGAATGTTGGTGAATGTGGATTGGCAAGGCAAGTTCCCACTTTTCCATGTTGTTCATCTAACCAGAGCGCATTCAGACCATTCCCCCATTCTACTTCGAATGAAGGAGATGCGTAACTCCGTTCCAAAGCCGTTTAAATTCCAGCGAATGTGGACCATGCACGAAGACTTTCTGCAGGTGGTAAGTAGAAGCTGGGAAGAAGAAGTGTCGGCAACTCCAATGTTTCGGTTGCTCATAAAGATGAAGCGGGTGAAATCAGCTCTTAAGGCTTGGAATGTAGATATATTTGGGAATGTTTTTCAGAACGTCAAGTTGGCAGAAGATCTGGTGAATCAGGCAGACTTCAAATTGCTTGCTTCAAACCTGGAAGAGGACAGAATCAACTTAAAAAAAGCGATAGAAAACCTATCCAAAAGGCAGTTGCAAGAAGAAATTTTCTGGAAACAAAAGGACCGAAACACATGGCTGGTGGAAGGAGACAGGAACACGAAATATTTCCATGAATCAGTCGTCGAAAGGAAGAGGAAGTGCACCATCAGCAAAATAAAGCTTCCCTCAGGCACTAGCACAGATGTGGAAGAAGATATTCTCAGGGAAGCGGAAAGGTTCTTCAAGCAGCTTCTTACTTCTAGTACGACGCATGAGGCCAGCGAGCTACTGGAGGGCATCCCAAGTCTTGTTACCCAAGCAATGAATCAGTCGCTTTTGAATCCTCCGTCCATGGATGAGGTCTGAAATGCAGCGTTCGAGATTCCTCTGGATAGTGCTCCAGGCCTTGATGGATTTTCTGGGGCCTTCCTCACCTCGTGTTGGGACATCCTCGAAAAGGATGTGCATATGGCAGCCTGTGATTTCTTTCAAGGGGGACCCATCCCTAGATCGTTCTTGTGTTCTTTAATATGTCTCATTCCTAAGAAGAAAAACCCAGCTACTTTCTCTGACTATCGGCCAATTAGTTTGTGCAACTGCATATATAAGATCTTCTCCAAAATCATGGCCTCTCGGTTGGCAATCATTCTTCCTACTGTTGTGTCGGATGAGCAGGGAGCCTTTCTTCAAGGGAGATCGATTGCTGAAAACATATCCCTAGCCACAGAAATGGTGCACGAGCTTGACAGAAAAATTGTAGGTGGCAACCTGATTCTGAAACTGGACATGGAGAAAGCTTATGATCGACTAGAATGGAACTTTATCTATGAAGTCCTCACTAAATTTGGCTTCAACCCGATTTAGGTAGACACGCTGCAGAGGTGCTGGAAAGGTTGCTGGTTTTCTGTCCTTGTTAATGGCATGCCGGCTGGATTTTTTCAGTCGTCTCGAGGCCTTAGGCAGGGCGACCCGATTTCTCCAGCTATCTTTATATTAGCAGGTGAAGTTTTGAGTAGGGGGATGAAGAGGCTTTTTGAGTCTGGTGAATGTATGCCATTTCATCTACCCAGGTCCTGCCCCCTAGTTTCCCATCTGCTTTTCGCTGATGATACCATCTTGTTCTTGAATGGCAGGGTCTCTACTATTAAAGTGGTGATGAATTTTCTCCGTAGATATGAGCAATCGTCAGGTCAAAAAATTAATGCAGACAAAAGTTGTGCCATATTCCCAAAGCGCACGCCGATAGCTAGAAGAAACAAGATAGCTCTTTTGACAGGCTTTTCGCAAGCTCAGCTCCCCATAACTTATCTAGGGATCCCGCTTCATAAAGGGAGACTCAGGGCCGTCCATTTCAACAACATTCTGCTGAAGATCTCCAACAAAGTACCGGGATGGAAGGCAAGGCTTTTAAATCAAGGGGCCAAGCTGGTGCTCATTAAACATGTGTTATCTAGTTTTCCGATGCATGTCATGGCGGTTTTTGATCTTCCCAAAGCCATAATAAGGAAAATGGAGTCTATGTTTGTAGATTTTTTCTGGGGAACCTTAGAAGGGGGAAAGCGCCATCATTGGGCTTCATGGGCCAAGATTTGCTGTCCTACGGATGAAGGGGGGATGGGAGTAAGGAGAATGGGGGATACTATGAATGCTTTTAGGCTGAAAATGGGGTGGAATCTTCTTCAGTGTAAGTCGATGTGGGCCCGATTCTTTACAGCCAAGTATCTTAACAGATTTATTCAAACCAAGGGTGCAGTTTCATTGGCGTGCTCTAGTCAGTGGAAGGACATGGGGAAAAAACTTTTACTCTCCATCCACAGATCGAGATGGCTAGTTGGTAGGGGCGATTTGAGCTTCTGGAGATGCAATTGGACGGGTGGAGGGCTGCTAAGCGCGATTACATCCACCCCTATTCCTTCTAATATGCAGGAAGCTAAAGTGAAGGATTTCTGGAAGAATGAGAATTGGGATTTTCAAGAGGTTGAAAGGTTGATAACCCCGGATATTCTGAACTCTATTAAAGCCAGTAATATCAGGATCTCTGACAGGGAGGATAAATTGATTTGGAAGCCCTCAACTAAGGGGAATTTCACTGTGAAATCTGCTTGGGAATCGATTAGATCTCAGCACACTAAAATGGAGTGGGCTGGATGGGTCTAGAACAAATTCGTTCCCCCAAAAATAGCTATTTTTGTTTGGAAACTTCTGCATAGGGCGATTCCAGTTGATGCTGAAGTCCAACGAGTGGGGATTCAATTGGCTTCCAAATGCAGTTGTTGTCAGATCGCAGATCATCCCTCCTCTGAACAAATTGATGACCAGCTGCACCTCCCCGCTGCTGCTACTCCTTACTCTAGATCGGGGGCGTCAAGTTCTGGGCGGGAGCAGATACAACTGCCAATTCGAGCATCTATTGGTTCCTTCACCAGATTAGGCCCTCTTGTATCCGATCATGACCAGAACCAGCACCCAAATCCTGCTGCTGCTGCTTCTTTCCATGGAATTGTTTCTTCCAACAGAGTAGAGCAGGAGTTGCAGCATCCAGACAACATAAGCTCCAATGAAATCAGGGCTCTAAACACTCCTGTGCACAATGTTCATGTCCAAGGTCCAGCTCCTAGAGCCAGTGGGATGCAGCGGTTGCAGGGGAGTCATGGTGTGGAGACTCTTGATCATGTTTTCTGCAGTAGTATTTTGGCGACAGAGGTATGGAGCTTCTTTTCTAAGATTTTTGACATGCAATGGGCTCAGAGTCACTCCATCCTTCACAGATACAGATTATGGGTGAAGAGAGCGTCATACTCCTCGAAACTTCGAACTTCGAGAGGCCTAACACCTGCCTTCATTCTTTGGGAAATCTGGCAAGGTCGGAATGCCAGCAAATTTGATGAAAGAAGCATTAAATCAGAAGTAGTGGTATACAAGGTTAAAATTTGGCTATCAAAAATTGCGAATCTTATCCCAGATAGGGGTAGATTGTCCCTGTCAGAATCCCTAGCCCTCCAATCTCTCGGGGTCTCTTGCTCCTCTTCTTCCCCAGATGACTCAATTCGGATCATCAAGTGGTCCAAACCTAGAGCTAACTGGGTCAAATTGAACACTGACGGCTCCTTCAGAGGCAACTCGGGAGAAGGCGGTGGAGGCGGAGTTTGCAGAAATCATCAAGGTAAAGTCCTCTTCGCCTTCCATAGATATTACGGTCATGTTTCTAACACAATAGCAGAAGCTCAGGCCCTTCTAGATGGTATGAAGATGTGCTTGGATCAAGGTTACTCTAATATTATTGCAGAAATTGATTCCAAGATTGTTGCGGAGGCTTCTTCGGAGGTCGGTAGCGAGGGGCCATGGAATATCTGGTATAGGATGGGCGAATTCAAGCGAATGAGGCAGCAGGTGAACCTGAAAATTGTTCACATTTTGAGGGAAGGAAATGTGGTGGCGGATGCGCTCGCCAAATTGGGTAGTAGTTCAATTTGGGACTCTAGTTTCCACTCCAGAGCTGAGCTCCCAAAGCACATTAGGGGTCTCCTAACGTTAGATAACATTGGGATTGGGGCAATCAGAAAAGGAAAGTAAAGAGGTCTTTGTAAAAAAAGTAAAAAAAAAAAAAAAAAGCTTGTTTGCTTGTTGCACAAGGAAAAAAAAAAAAAGAGTCCCTAGGGAAGCCAATGTTGTAGCTGATAGCCTCGCAAAAATGGGGAGCAGCCATCAAGGGAAGCAAGTCTATTCGGCATGCTCAAAGCTACCTTTAGAGTTAAGAGGTTTGTTGTTCCTTGATAGAGTAGGGCTGGGTTATCTCAAGCTAGGAAAAGGATGAGCCTCCTAATGCCTAGCGTTGTGGGTTTTTCTTTGGGTTTATATGATAGATAGTCTCAAGTTTTTTGGGTCCTGGGTCTTTCCGAAATGTAAGTAGTCTATACTCTCATTTGAATAAAATTTTGTTGCTTACAAAAAAAAAAAAAAAAAAAAAAAAAAGTGTAATTTGAGTTAATATATGCCACATGTACCATTTTCAAAAAAAAAAAAAGATTAGATTCATCCCTGCCATGAAAAATACACCGAGTTAGAACTCAGTGGCTCATTATAGAACAGGGATGGGTCAGTAGCAGCCCAAGGAAAGATTCACCATCTTATTGAGGATCTATTGGACCGTCCTCAAGGTGGTTGGGAGCCCTAACCCAGGCGGAGTTTTCTGCTCGACCCAGCGATAGACGGACGGCTCGACCCGGTCTTGGAGGCGAGAACAGCACCTAACTCGGGTGGCTTCTCCCAGAGCTTGGTGGACCGGAACAACCCAACAACTGGGCCCAACTGCCGGCCCAAAGCTTGCTGGAAAACAGGAGATGGACAGAGGGAGGTTCCCTCTCCCGACACCGGCAGCCGACCACCCTGCAGCCTGACAGAGCTCTCTTCCCTATCTCTCTCCTTCTTTCTTCTTCTCTTCCTCGCTGTCTCTCTCTTAATATCTCTTTGTTTCCACCCTGCAGCCCGACATTCTCTCCCTTTCTATTATCTCTCTCTCTCTCATTCTTTTCCTATTCCTTCACGAATTTCTCTAAATAGCAAGCGGCTATTTATAGTCGATGAAAGTTTTTGGATAAGATCAAACGACCGCAATTTATTGGACCTGCCAAGACAACCCACTGCACTGTCGAATGGACCTTGTAGTCCCGGGGTTTGCTGTGTTTGCATGGGCCAGATCGGCACTACAGTTGTGATCATCAGCCTGTGGACCACCTATCCATGGCCTCAGATCAGATGACTGGGCCCACTAATCATCACAGCTCCAAGTTATCGCCAGCCCACGATCTTTTTCGCCGTAAGCAAAATATCGAGCACAGGCGCTCTTTTCTCGCGAAGGCTCTCAATCCTCCTTGCTAGGGTTGCAGCTGCCCTAGATTCCACGGTCACGATGGTCGGATAGAGCTACTAGAACCTTGCAAACGCCTGGGATCATGGCAGCGCAAAAGGAGGAGAGATTTTCTCCAACCTTACTACAGGCCGTACGGAAACTAGGTGGTGGAGTTTGAGGGCTGGGATTGCACTCAATCAAGGGTCGAGATTGAAGGAGATGTCGGGGTGCAGATTGCCAGCTTGGCAAGCGAAAGAGACGGAATAGTTTCTGTTTTTGGAAGTTGTCCCATACACAGTTCAGTTGTGACGCGATTTGTGCACTCACACGTGTGTATCATCATGCAAAGTCGATTGATTTTTTGGTCAGAAAGTCATGACCTAAACGATAGAAGGTTCAGATCATGAAATGGTGGCTGGGACACATTGATCACAAACCTTCGATTAGCAGGTTGCTGGAAACACATATACAGTTTCGACAGGCCATTTTTGGCTATGAACTGTGCGCGTCCTTCAGCACATAAATGGTGTAAACCACCTGACGTTTGATTTTTACTGACGTACGAAGTAGATGGATGGTCTGGATCATCCGATCCGGCTCTCCAGGTGGGCCACACAGCCATCCAAAACGGACATCGTCCGTCTGTTAAAACAGCCCGTTCGGGCGGGATTTCGTGAAAGAGAGAGAGAAGTTCTCTCTGTTTTGTAAGTGTCGGGGCAGTGCCTGCTGACCCGCTTCATGGGATCGGTGCACCGCTGCTGCACCCAATTTTGTACGCATGCACATAAATGCGGGACCCACAAGGAAGATTGATGAAATCCACTCCACCTGACAGATTCTACTTGTCCAAATGGGACACTAGACCAACCATGAGATAGATCTAAAGCTCAAGTTAGCCATGTCACATAACCTTGAGTTTAAATGTCGATTCTTATAATTCAACAGTCTCATTTGTTTTAAATCCCATTTTAACAGTCCGAAGGGTTTAGGAAACCGTTTGAATGACTAGGGCTGCCTATTCCATGAATTTCTAACGTCAATATAATTATCAAAATATCTCTAATATTTATTCTAATTTATTCTATAAAATTATGGCTAGCTTTTGTATTTCTTTATGCTCATAGTGTTTTAATATCATTATCATTGGTAATATTACACATATCTTTATTTTAATTATTACATGTCTATAACTAATTCAAATGATTTATAAAGTTCTTTATTTGATCATCAAGAGGGATGTTTTATCCGTTTTATAATTTTCTTAATTTATTTGGTTATTTAATTATTTCATTTTATGTATTATTTATACTTTCATAATAACATCGAAGTATTGGAAAAATGTGGGGTGTTACATGAATCATCTACAAATGATAGGAAATGAGTTTTCTAGAGGAATACACCTATTTGGATTCCTAAGCAGTGTTTAGACAAGAGTTTTACATATGATCAACGTATCTAAACCCTTACGAATCAAGAGAAAACAAAATCCATTCTCGTTTGAGGATTGAATGCCCTAATCTTGTGATGAATTACAAAAAGAATGACTTGAATGAGTTAGGATTAGAGCTCCTAATGTATGCAATGGTGATAGCTTCTAACTCCTCAAAATCTCCCACCTCATTACCCAAAAACACATCTCCTGTTTAAATAAAAATTTCTCCAACGGTGATAAAACAGGCAGAAAACGGTCGCTTTGATATATCGAAATGATCTGACCAATATATCGAAAAATCTATGTAGAGAATCAACAGGTTGCTGGACAATATTCTCGATATGTCGAAAAGAGTTTCAATATATCGAAACACCGATTTTGATATATCGAAATCACCAATTCAATCAAAGAAATTGTCCAGATATATTCGATTTTATTGGTAAGTTGCTGGACATATTTCAATATATAGAAAGGTCATTCCGATATATCAAAATACTATCAAAACTAGGCTCTGATATATCGAAGTCCTATCGAAAATTGTTGTTTGGGCTGGCCTATTTATAGCAACTTCCACTTCTTTTATTAACTTAATTTATCATGTTTTTTATATGATTTGAGCTTAATAAGGATGACTAAGGGTTTTCCTAGTTAATCCAAGTTATCTAAGAGGTTTTTGGTGTTTTGGTTCAAAGGAGTTAGGGTCACCAAGGCATCTCATTTACCTGTTCTTCTTCATTGATGCTTCTAGTCCACTTGAATCTTCGGTCTTCAACTTGCCAAGGCTCAACCAACATTACAACACAAGGACACACGTGATTGTTGAGCCCCAAATTATACATGTTCTAACCCTGATTCATAGCATAATTGTGTAGTTTAAGTTATTAAAGTTAAGGACTTATGCTTGCTTTTGTGTTTGTAGGTAAAAGAGAGAGATGTCATTGATTTAATGCTAATTTGGAAGATTTGGAGTAATTAGAAGAGCAAACTTTAATGAGCCAAAGAAGAGAAGAAAAGCCTTGAAGAAATCAGAGCAAGCTTTAATGAGCCAAAGAAGAGAAGAAAAGCCTTGAAGAAATCAGAGCAAGCTTTAATGAGCCAAAGAAGAGAAGAAAAGCCTTCAAGAAATCATGTTAAAAGTCCTAAATTGTCCAAAAAAAGCAAAGTGCAGAGCTGCAGGGCCAGAAAAGTAAGATGCAGAAAGTTCAGAAAATGGCCCTAAGTTGGTGCTAGATAGAATTCCGATCCATCGGAGTCCTATCGGAATTAACTCCGATCCATCGGAGTCCTATCGGAGTCGCATCGAAAAAAAGATTTTTTAATAAATCTCTGGACATATTTCCGATCAATTGGAGAAATTCCGATCCATCGAAAACGGGTGCTCCGATCCATCGGAGATAAGTCCGATCAATCGGAACTATCTGCGCAAGTGCGAAATAATTATGCAGATTCTTGAAGTTTCTAAGTCGGTGCAGGATTTCTCTTATAAAAGGTCACCTCCACTCTCTTCCTAAGGTATATAACAATGTGGGGAGCAAAGAGATCAAGACCAGTAGCCTCCTACAACTTCTTCTTCTTCTTCTTCTTTTACTCCTAGTTCTAGTTTATTTTTATGCTTTCTTTCAGTTAACTCTCAGGTAGAGCTGAGTTAGCCCTGGTTTGGATTGGCTTGTTTTTATACCACCGCAGTTTGTGGATCGATTTGGTTTGGGTTTCGGGCCGACCCATGCAGCCCGAGTTTGGTTTGCTCCAGAAAAATCTGAATCGAGCCGGGATTGGTTTGGTCGAAAATTTTGAACCGAGCCGGGCCGAGTTCAAACAGGCAGTGGCTCTTTTTTTCCTTGTTTATTTAATTATAAAAGAATTTAAAAAGTTAGAAAAAAAGTACAAACGTATCTTACTATATGATGTTTAACATCCTCCGAAGGAGTGCAACTTCAAAATAGACATGTAAGAGTATTTTCCAAACAAAAGTACACAAGCATAATTTTACAAGTGCAAGGAAAGAGTGTGCATTCATGTATATGTATTATGTATTATCCATGTCATCATGTACATGTATTATCCATTCTGTCCATCTATTTTACATATCATTTTAGGACATGATCCCAAAATGGAATCATATCCAAAGCTCAAGTGGATCACACCACAGGAAACAGTGTGCTAATAATCTATGAGACGAATTAAACCGAGCTGAATCAAATCGAGCTTCGAGCCGAGCCGAGCCGGTACTGCCCTAGTTTAGGCTTGGTTTATTTTTTCAAACGAGCTTGACTCGGAGGCTTGGTTTGGTTTGAACTTCCATTCGAATCAATCCAAGCCGAGTTTTTTCGAACCAATCTGAGCCGAGCTTTTGAGCTGGCTTGGTTTGTGCCCACCTCTAGTCACGGCTACTCTCTCCATCAAATTTGAAGAATCTTTTGAATTTTTTGTTTAACTTTTCTTCTTCATCATCCTCATTATCACTATCTTCCTCCGACTCACTCTTAATATTCTTATGTTTGTGAAAGGATTTTAAAGAGATGTTTTTCTTTCTAGAGGGGGCCTTAAAGTGTAGTTCATGAGTTTGTAGGGAACCTACGAGTTCTTCTACTTTCATGTTATTTATGTCTCTACACTCCTTTAAGGCTACTACCTTGGTATTAAATCTTTTCGGGAGCGACCTAAGTATTTTTCTACATATACGACCTTCCGGAACCCGATCACCCAAGACAAACATGGAGTTGCAAATATCAGAAAGTTTAGTATAAAACTCCATGAAGGTTTCAGTCTTTTCCATACTAATATTTTCAAGTTTGGTGGTTAAAAGATGAAGCTTCGAGCATCTTACCGTGCTAGTTCCCTTGTGGGTAACCTCAAGTATATCTCACATTTCTTTTGCAGTTGTGCATGTGAGAATGCGCTGAAATTCATCCGGGAAAACCTCACAACAAATCGCATTGAGAGCTTTGACATTTGCCACGTATTGAGCTCTCTAATTGTCATTCCATTTTTCATCATCTTTGGGAATGACAATGTATTTTCCGTCAACCTCCACTTGTTCGGTGGGTAAGGTATATCCACGTTGTGTGCTTAGCCACATCGGACGGTCCATAGATTGTAAGAAAATTCTCATCCTAGCCTTCCAATATGCGTAGTTGGACCTGTCAAAGAATGGTGGACGGTTGGTGGTACCCCCATCTCGGTTAGACATCATGCTAGTGCTCCGATACCGGATCTTACTCTAGACGGTTAAGCCCTTGAAGAGCAACCCGCTCTAATACCAATTTAAATTACGTCGGTAATCTAACACGACACCTTCGTATGTGTGAAAGCTTAAAGAGCAACTAGAATTATGGCTAAGTCCTATAGAGGGGCGTGATTAGGACCTTTTGAAATTATTTTCGCCTACTTACACAATTCAACAAATTAAACTAAGCAAGAACACTTTGGCTTCTAAGCCTAAGTGGGTCCTAATCACAAGACTAGCATATGGTTAAGCAATAAACAACCTAGTCTAAGCATGTATAGATAATTAAATGATTTAACTAATCAAGCTCCTAATCTATGCAACTAATGTGGACTTATGAGATTGGATAAATGAGCTCAAGTCTACACTACTTAGTGAACGTACATCTTGTGTGTGGATGTGCCTATCTAGTGCCTAGCATACGTTCCTATCAAGCATTCATAATTAAACAATTAAACATACAATGTTAAAATATCAATGTGCTCAATCCAGCCACAGACACAAGCATGTATAATGGTTTGACTTTGGGTCTACTCCACTCCCGGTTCAAGTACTCAACTCCTTTGAGCACACCGGCATTCACTATCAGAGGTTTTAAATGAGGTTCACCTCCCAACCTTTACACGGAGGTTTTATCAATTCACCTCTCAACCATAACCGGAGTTTGGAACATAGGCTAACTCTCAACCTGAACGAAGTTTTGGACATAGGCTAACTCTCAACTCGATGCACATTCACTCCCATGTCGGAGGATCCCCCTTGGAGACTTTGTTTAAGCCCGACAAACGGGCCAAGGAGTGCCAAACAACCCCTAGTCTTTAAGCCGACAAACAGGCCCAGGAACGGCCAACGTGCTTAGTTCGAGTTTGACAAACAAACTCTACACTCAACTCTCACAGGGAATTGAGTGGATGGAATCTCAACAAAGACAACCTTACTTGTCGGATGAGCCCCTTGTTCAGCACCGGTTCGGGTTGCTTGATCACCGCTTTCCCGTGCTTCAATCAGCTACCCTTGCTCCCCCGATCGTGTTGCCGTTGTGTTGCCAATGCCTCAACTACACTTGATCATTCACCTTGCTTGTGATGCCTTTGAGATGCCCAAGGTGATAGGAGGGTAGGTTTGTGAACTCTACAACTAATAGGAATGGGTTACCTAGAGTTGTTCGCCTATAACGATCTCATCTTAGAGATTTGGATAAGGATATGCCTATCAAGGAAGATCCAAACTCTAGAGATCAAGAGGGGATGAAGGTCATCTTCTTTATGAGCTTGGAATGCTCCAATCTTGTGTTAAAACACAAGAAAGATGCCTTGCATAGGTTGGGAATGAGCCTCAAATGGTCTCCAACAACGATGGCTTCACTCCTCTCAAAATCCCTCTACCTGCCCCTTAAAATGAGTCAAGCCCCTTTATAAAAGTGGTCCAAATGGACATATATAAAACGAGCAAATAACGGTTAGTTCCGACCTATCTCGACCGGTCAGGACCAGTCGGCCAACGGCCAGTGAAGACAGTGAACTTATAGTCTAGAGGGGGGTCTGTCTGACCGGTCGGATTAGACTTGTCGACCAGTCACGACTGGTCGGCCCAAGGGCCTGTGCACTACAGCAGCTTGCTGTCTCTATACTGGGCCTGTCCGACCGGTCATGATCGGTCGGTCCAGTCCAGCCGACCGGTGCCTGTGCACTATAGCAGCTTATTGTCTCTGGACTGGGCCTGTCCGACCAGTCTTGACTGGTCGGTCCAGTCCAGCCGACCGATCGTGACCGGTCGGACAGGCCTGGGTTCAGCCTATTTGGTTAGCTAATCCACTATTTCACAACCCCAACTATATGGCCAAGGTTTGAGTGATCTTTTAGGACACCTAGGGCCAATCTATGATGACTAAAGGTTTCCTAATATGCTCAAGGTCATCAAAGAGGTTAAGGATTAGGTTTTGGTCAAGGTTAAGGCACACCAAGGCATCACTTTTACCTGTATCTTCTTCCTTGATGCAGCAAGGCCACTTGAGTCTTCAGTCTTCGTCTTCATTAAGCTCAACCGACATTAGACTCACTTACCCAAGTGATTGACAAATAAGGTGCACTAGTATGCCACAGAAAGTGCACTAACATAAATCATTGGTCGTAGTCAAATCTAGTGACAGGATTTGATGAAAGCTATGGTTGTAATCTCAACTAGATTGGAAAGAGGCTTAGGCTATACACTTGAGTGTGCCCAAGGCTTGAGCTTGATTGAAGGAACCAAATCAATAAACACCCATCTATTTTAGATTATTTATGTGCTTTGATTATTATATTTGTCGTCTAGATAGAGATAGAACTTCGATTGCAGTTGTGATAGAATCGAATCATTAGATTGAGCATGGTTAAGATTAGAAGAGGATCATTGATGCTCTAATCTCTTTCAATTCTCAGATTTCATTTAATTAGTTTATTATTTTTATTCTTTAAAACTAAATTTCTTAACTTTTAAGATTCAAGTTATTAGAATAGTTTGAATTCATTTATCTCTTTCCCTGTGGATCGACTTCAGTCTGTGGACCCTCGCCGTTCCGCGCTCCCGTACGTTCTCCTTTTCCTTTCGGAAAAAGAAGAAGAGGTGCGTGTGCGCGAATCGCCGTTTGTGCCACTGGCTTGCCTCATTCTCGAGGGCTTTGTTTGGTTGTCGTGTTAAGCTGGATGTGTTTAGATGAGTTTATATAAGACCAAAGTCGCCACTAGCCAGTTACTTCGAATCTACAGTCGGCTAGACCCCGTAGAAACGTTAGAGAAGGGAATTCGAAGATTCCTCCCTCTAAAATGACTCCTTTTAATCTGCGGCCAGAGATTCGGGGTAAGGGATCACGGTTACAGGGTGGGAAGAGGTTAAGCACCCCACACACTGCCCGTACCGAAGTACGGTCTCTATTTCACAAAATCGAACTAATACTTGAAAGTCTGATTTAATCCTCGTACATTCTCATGGATGACATGATGCATGAATGCAGGTCTGAACAGTAAGAGTTTCTGATGGGCAGGTTTCTATTAACAGGCAAGCCCAGAGCATATGCTCGAACTGACAGGTGCTTTATGCGAGATGCATGCTGTGTGTTTGAATAATCAAAGTGCTCGTAGTGACTGATGCATGAATGCAGGTCTGAACAGTAAGAGTTTCTGATGGGCAGGTTTCCATTAACAAGCAAGCCCAGAGCATACGCTCAAACTGACAGGTGCTCTATGCAGGATGCATGTTGTGTGTTTGAATAATCAAAGTGCTTGTAGTGAAGCAGGGGGGTTGGAAGAAAAGTAAATGTTGCACTTATGCTAGATGCAAATGAGATTATGCTGGTAAAGAACAGCTAGATGGACGGAGGTGTCGCAAGGGCTGGCTTCGAGTGGCTGGATCAAGACTTGGATGACTTGGGAGACTTGGACCAGTGGTCAGGCTAAGCTAGACCAGGGCTAGGCTCTTCTCACTCGGGCACTCCTTGGTGGAGAAATGGGCTAAAAGGGATGGAGGTGGACTCAAAGCTCTCGGACTGAAGAGAGGGGAAGTGGATGTCGGATGTGAAGGGGAGAGGGGGTATTTATAGCAGCGGGCAGTGGCAGATTGCGTAAATAAGTTTGGGCGGCACCCAGGGGGCCGCCCGTACGGACGTTCTCGGGATTAAGCGAGCAGTACGGACATGCTCCGGGGCTGCTGCTTGGAACTCGTGAGTTGACTAGGTTTAGGGGATGGGTTGACACGGTGAGTTGACTCGATGGATTGACTCAGCGGGTTGACTCGGCGATTTGACTCAGCGGGTTGACTCGCCAAGTTTGACTTTTTATGACTTTCTTGACTGGTTTTTCTTATGGGGGGCTTTTCAGGCTGATGTTTAGGGGCGAGTTGACTGGGTTCAGGCTTGAGCTGGGCTATGGATTGGGGCTTACAAGGGTGAGTTTGGCTGAGTTTGGTCATGGGATTTGGGGGTACGTTCCTCCATTCATTCAGCTATCTCTACCAACAGTGTAGCCGAAGGTGGGGTGTCTACAAATGCCCCTCTTTGGTAGAAGTTGCGTGCAACCGAATGCCAAAGCGAGTGGACACCCCACTTCTGACCCGGTTATTCATAGATCATTGTCTGAAATCTTTGCTTGCCTTTGCATCTGCGTCAGTTGATCGTCTGGAAATTGATCACTCGCACATACCGCGGGAGTTTGGAGAAAATGTTGTGATTGTCCCTGCAGTGTGCTGCAACCTGGGTACCCAATCGCAACCTTTTCATTCCCGATCGGTACTAACATCAGAAAGGTACAGCAGATCCTCTGCGTCGTAGTCTTACGAGGATACTGACCCTGTGATTGATTGTTTGATGTTTTTCCGGATCATTCCAGGAGTACTTGTTTCGCTTGACTGTCAAAGTGGTTAGCTGCCCTGCTTCATGTAGTCTTACGGGAGTCCACTACGCCAACTTGGAATCAGTCAAGGTACTTCAGGCATCCACGCCTAGGTATGTGCGGGTGGACTTTTTCCACCCGATCTGCTGGTTTTGATGCTTGGTTTGCAATTCATTATTTCCTAGATTGTGGTCTGGAATCTTTGTTTTCCTTTGTATCTGAGTCAGTTGATTGTTTGGAGATTGATAACTCGCACATACCGCGGGAGTTTGGAGAAAACGTTACGATTGTCCCTGTAGTACACTGCAACCTGGGTACCCAATCGCAACCCTTCCATTCCGGATCGGTACTAACATCAGAAAGGTACAGCAGAGCCTCTGCGTCGTAGTCTTACGAGGTTACTGACCCTGAGATTGATTGTGATGTTTGATGTTTTCCCGGATCACTCCAGGAGTACTTGTTTCGCTTGACTGTCAAAGTGGTTAGCTGCCCTGCGTCATGTAGTCTTACGGGAGTCCACTACGCCAACTTGGACTCAGTCAAGGTACTTCAAGCATCCACGCCTAGGTATGTGCGGGTGAACTCTTTCCACCCGATCTGCTGATTTTGATACTTGGGTTACAATTCATCGTTTTCACCTGTTCAAATGATTTCTTTGACCGAGCCTCTTGGCTTTCATCTTTTCGTATCTTGGCATGTGGTACGACCGCACTGACACTGGAGTTCAGTTCGACCGTACTTTGAGTGCATTGGATCCGATGGTCTCCGGGGAAACCGTGAGGCATCGGATCTTATTTGATTTTTGCGTTGGCTCCTATCCAGAGATATGGAAGATCTCCTGGTGTTTTAGAGGCCGAATGCTCTACTGGGAAAAATATTTGGATTTTTTAAAAGATACCTACTCTGGGGAGTGATACTCCATGGGGTTTTTATTTGTAAATAGGAATATTTTTTTTATCTTTTTGAAATGGAAATCTGGTTTGCACGTGCCTCCATTAGGGATGCCTGTGGGATCTTTGGCTAACCGACTTTTATTTTGAAAGCAGGTAAACATGATGATTGATGCGATGGATGCTGATGCATGGAGATGTATATTTGATGATGGATGCATGGCTTGGCTCATTCTCTTTCAGTTTGATGATTTTGCTTTTGCTGGAGATGTAGAGAACTTTGAGCTTATTGCTTGAAGGGTTGTGCTCCCTTGTGGATTTCTTTCTTCTTTATGCAGATGTTTGGTCAGCGGGTTGGTCAAGATCCCGACACGTGGTCGATCAGGTCCATCGTCCCAAGATGCTATTTCTTTGCTAATGAGAATGGACGTAGGATGTTATCAGACCTCAAAATGGTCTTCTGTGAATGGATGCGATTGAGATGGTGCTTGGTTGCCAGTTTTGGTCAAGATTCCAATTTGCCGGCGATCGGATCCGTCATCCCAAACTGGCAAATGAGTGAGCGGAGTTCGAGACTCCTGAAGTGCATTGCTGGGGGTAGTGACAATTTTTTGTGATTTTTGTAAATATTTAGTCCGAATCTTTTACCTGGGTCAGGATAAAGATTGGTTATTGAAAACAAATGAAATATTTTTGTAATTTGGGAATATTTGGCTTGAAAGCAAGGGAAATATTTTGTTATTTTTGAAAGATGATTTTGTAATATTTTGGTATTTTTCTGATTTTTCTGAAATGCAGGGAAATGTGTGGAATTTTCATCCACTTCCAGCTTCTACTGCTGGTAAGGCACCCGATCCATTTTACGTCAGCGAGCAAGACGAGTCTCACATAGTTAAGTGCTGTAGTATTACATCTTCGGATGAGGGGATTTTGAGGGTTTTCAGTCAACACACCCACAAAGTTGCCTGTTCCTCATGTGCAATGCACATAGACCACGTATTGTCTGACGGACTCCTTCGGCCACAGAATGAGCCACATCCTCACATTTCCCTTTATCAATCCAGTTTGGGGCCTTACGTTGCTCACACTTCCGTGAGGGTGCGCTCCACCTCCCAACTGCCTTAATCCCCTTCATGAGTTTTAGGAACAGGGGACATCCGTCAGATTCAACAACGACTTCCAAATCAAGGTTGTCTATCACGGTGCATTCAACACGAACAGGATTGCGGGGTTCTGCCCGCCTCAGCCTTTACTTGTTTAGAAGATTCCGGACACTCGTTCGATCAATTGTCAGCCATGTCCGGATCAGGTTGGGAAAGAAAGCCCTCGAGAAATTAATCCCAGTGTGGTTTTAGGTCTTCGGACTGCTGGGGATGAATTTGTGTAGTTAAAATTGATGGTGATTTTTTTTTAAAAGGTTCCAGACTTCAACTCAAGTGATTGAGACTGATACTGGTTTTTATGGAAAGCTCAAAATCTTTTTGGTATTTTTGGAAATGATCGAGGTTATCGAACCTTGATCCCAGCGGTTGAGGCCGATGCTGGTTTTTGGTTGAAAGCAGGAAAATGTCCCCCGAGAAATTAATCCCAGTGTAGTTTAAGGTCTTCGGACCAAAAATATGTACATGCTGAACATACATTCTTTTTGTGATTTTTTAAAAAATGTTCCAGGCTGTCAAATCCCAATTTGAGCGATCATGATTAACACTGGCTTTTATTGAAAATCTCTTGGGATTTTGGTCCCGACATAGTTTAAGGTCTTCAGACCAAAACTTTGTACAGAATAAGGCAACACATTTTTTTTTATTTTTTGAAATGATCCAGGTCATCAGATCCTGGCTCGAACGGCTGGGATCGATGCCGATTTTTATTAAAAATCTCTCGGGATGTTGATCCCGACGTAGTTTAAGGTCTTCGGACCCAGAATTTAGGAGCGAGACTGGTAATACATGTTTTGTGATTTTTTAAAAATGTCCGGTGTCGTCGAATCTTGATTCAGATGATTAAGACCGCTTCCGATTTTTATTGAAAATCTCTCGGGATGTCGATCCCGACGTAGTTTAAGGTCTTTGGACCCAAAATTTAGGAGCGAGACTGGTAATACATTTTTTGTGATTTTTGAAAAATGTCCGGTGTCGTCGAATCTTGATTCGGACAATCAAGACCGCTACCGGTTTTTATTGAAAATCTCTCGGGATGTCGATCCCGACGTAATTTAAGGTCTTTGGACCCAAAACTGTATAGTAGGCAGTAATCAAGGTTGGAGATTCCGGGGATTCTTCTTAGAATGGTTCAGATCATTAGGCCATGACTTTGGACGGTTGAGATCACTGTTTGACCAAGTCAATTCTTTTTCTTTTCCTTGAAAATTCCATGGAACTTTTTCGACATCATCAAGCCAATTTCTCCCCAATTTCTCACAAGATGAGATTTTGGTGAGATTCCTTACTTTTTTTCATCCTCCTCTTCCATCACTTCATTCTTACATGGAGGTACAAGATTCACTTGCAACCACCCTTCCCAAGGAGGAGTTCTTTCCAAGGAGAAGGGTTGAGGGGTCATTTCAACCAGGTGGGAGGACGGACGGCCCCCTAGGTGCCTTCCAAACCGTCTTTGCCCACTGGTCTTTCCAGTGGGTCGGGCAAAGGGGTGCCCTCCCCTTTTCTATATAACATGTGGCACCCTTGGCCCCTCCAACGTGCAATCTCTCTCTTCTCTCTCTCATACTCTCTCTTTCTTCAAGTTTTTCTCTTTCTTTTGGTGGTTCCTTGCTCTTTTCAAGTGGTGGGCCTTAGTGAAGCTTTGGGACAGCAAGGTGGTCCCCCTTTGGTGAGTGGTAAAGGTATGGACCACTCCCTTTTTCTCTCTTGTCTTTTTCCTTCTTCATTGTCTCTTCTTATGTCTCCTTTCTTTTCTCCATGTAGATATACCAAGGGAGCCAAGGTGGGCCCAAGTCTTTTTGGCATTTTTCTAGATCTTCAATCTCTTCTAAAGGTGGTGCATGGAGAAGGACATTGCAAGCTTCCATTTCATTCTTTTCTTTTCTTCTTTCACACTCCCTTCATGTGTATGTAAAGGGTAATTTTGCCATGTCCGTCAAGTGTGCATGGCAAGATATCCTATCTTTCTTCATGGGAGTTGGGCCATTTTTCATGTGTATCAAATGGGCTCAAAGTGAAGTCATGGCCCTTGGTGTATTTGATGGGCCCAATGCTTCATTTTGGGCTCCCTCTTGCTTTCTCTTTCTTGTCATTTCCTTTGGAGCTTCCTTTTCTTTTCCATCTTCTTTTCAAGGTTTGGGCCCATGGGAATGGTAGGGCCCACCTCAAGTTTTGGGCTCATAGGGCTCACTTTGGGTGGCCCCATCTTTCTTCACATGTGTATGGACAAAGGTGACTAGCCTATTCTTCACTTGGATCTCAAGTGGGCTAGATTTCTTAGTTGGGTCTTTGTGATCAAGTAGCTCAAATCTTCCACCATCTCTTGATTATGATGTACACCCTTATGTACAAAGTGTGGTGGGTCCCTTGGAGCTTTCCATATGGATGGGCTTTTGGGCCCTCTTTGAAACTTATGAATTTCTTTGAGTCATGTGTGCACCACTATACTTTGTTCATGTGGGATTCTTTTTCTTCATGCCTTTTCTTTGGATGGATGGAGGACTTGGGTTACTTGATCACCTACAAGCCTCATGAGTGAGTTGTTTCAACAATCTCACTAAGTTCAAATGGTTTGCCCATGTGGTAGGAAAGTGGTTCTCAAGAGTTTCCTTTAATGTTACCGACCTCAATAGGATGACTTTCATCAAGTGGGCTATCCACACAACCATAGCTTCTTGAACTTCTCTTAGGGTGCTTGGTGGGTCATCCACCATCATCCCTAAAGATGAGCGATTTTTCTTTCAATTTGTGGGAAAGAATGATACCCATAAGTTGCCCAATTTTTGCCCATGCTTTAGGGCATTTTGGATTTTGATCTTCAAGTGGGCTATGTATATCATTCTTAGCCATTTTCATGATGGTTGGGTGACTCATCAAGCCATGCCCTCTTGTGCTTAAATGGTCCCCTTTTGTAAAGCAATTGATGCACATAAGTTGTCCAAACTTGTCCTTGCATGGACATTTCCAACTTTGGTTCTTCATGTGGGCTATGTGCATCAAATTTTTTTACCGTTGGCTTCTTGGATTCATATGTTTGTGGGTAGACTGCCATGTTGTACTCTCATGGTCAAAACTTTCATCCAGATGATGCACATAGGGTTGCCCGTGGCTAACCCATGAATGGGTCCTCATGTTCTTCAAATGGGTTATGTGCTCCCTTCAATCCATTGAGGTGGGGCATTTGGGTTGCTCTTGGGGGCCCATTTCCTTCCTATTCCCCACTTGTCCATGTACATGTGTAAAAAGATGGGAACATCTTAAATGAGAATCATGGCCTTGGTATAAAAAGTGAACCAATCCTTGGCCACATATGGACTTTGAAGAGGGACTTCTCATGTGAAGTTGGATCTTTATCCCTTGTTGATCTCATGATACTTAAGTGCATTTGTTGTCCAAAATGTGTCCTTGGACGATGGACTTTCCTTTCCTAAGGCATGGCATGCAACCCTCTTTGAGGTGGGCCTTGCTTTCTTCAATGGGCCCAATACATATCTTAGGTGACACATGGATTTGGACTTTTAGTTTTTGTATTTGAATGTGAGTCCAAACCCATGGGTTTCCTGGATGATAATTTGGATCTTAACGGGTAAAGAATGGGGACTTGCCTTGCTAAGCTTGTAGGATTCAATGGCGGATGGTATAAGAGGATGACGGGTGATCGATGAGGATGATCCGGCCTTCATTATCAGCCGAAGGGCCCATATATGTTCCTTGGCTAAGGAGCACCAACCTCTTCCCTCCATCAAGGGTCTAGGTACCAGAGATCATTGGGATGACTAGGTGAAACACCCACAGCCTTTGCTTGAACGAGTTCTGGCTGACACTCCTTTTGCTGACACTCTTTTTGCTGGCCTCCTTACCTTGCGCTTCCATAACAACAATGCCAACCGCATGCTGCTTGCGGCTCTTTGTGAGAGGTGGCTTGATGAGACCCACACCTTTCAACTCCCTTGTGGCGAGTGGGGAATAACTCCCCTGGATATATATATGCAAATCGGTTTTCCATTCCATGGGACAATTGTTCCCCAGGTCGGCTCTCTTGCTCCCATCACTTCCATTGACTGGCTACGGCTTGTTGGCGACGTCCCACCTGAGGATGAATTCCAGGGCCATTAAGTAAAATTGCGATGGTTCTATAACACCTTTGCTACCGTCACCCCTACTACCGAGCTAGAGGCCCTCCGCAAAGCACGGGCCATGATTGCTTACGCCTTCGGGTCCTTCCTTTTCTGTCACGCGAATGAGAGGATCGATCCTAAATTTCTTCGTTTGGTTGAGGATCTTTACCATCCCTAAAATTGGAACGGGGCTATCTTGACTCATGTTTTCCTAGGTTTGGACAAGACCTCTCGGAATAGCCATCCTTCACAAGTTTCTGGCCTGTCGTAGAGATATTCTTTTTAACCTTCCCTGGAGACATTTGCCTTATTTCTTTCTCTGATCGTTATGTGTGTCCTTGCCCAGACTTGCTTTTATGACCATTTTTCCCATCTCGCGCCGAGGATACGAGATGACATTGAGTCGTCTTTGTATCGCCACATGTACTGGCATCAGCAAAATCGTCAACGGAACTCTCGTGTATCTGGGGACAATTGGCGCGCTGACATAGACGGATTGACCGTCGAGGATGTAAGTGTCTTGTTTTTTCTTATCCCTTGTGCTGCTCATTAGCTGATTGTGATGGCCTCATTTGCTGTAGCTTGCCCTGGATGCCATACGCCAACTTTCCTCTCTACTACACCCCTCAGCGTGTGGAGGCATATGATTCTTCATGCCTCCAGATCATGCTTTCTGACGCTAACTCATTTCAGTGGTATTTGGGTGAGAGGCTGCTTCGACAGATTACTGGGGTGGCTCGAGTCCCTTGTTCCGCACCTCCTCCGACTGCTCAGATCCCAGCTAATGAGATAGCCGATGCTCTTGTGGGCCAGCCCGGGTTTCGTTTCACAATCCCGGATCGCTACTATGACGAGTGGTACTTGCTGTACGGACAGAGGCCTCTGCTTCCTCCGCTCTATGTTCCAGGGGGTCGTCGCAGATATGCTGGCAGATCGGTGACAGCTCCTCTGATGGACCTTCATCGTCGGGAGCGGGATGAGAGGAGGGATGACGACAACTATGTTGGTGACCTGTAGCTTGCTTTTGTATTCAGCTTTGTATGGCCTTCTTGTCTTGTAAAACCCTTTTGCTCTTATCTTTCTGATGTATCAAGACTCTCTGAATAAATATACAACCTCAATTTGTCTCGAATTACTTGATGATGCTTGGATGCTTTGATTTCTGACTCATTCTTTAATGATTTGTGGGAGATGAGACTTCTTAACTGCATGGATGATGACTTAAACAGTTCGGATTGCTTGATTTAGCCCTGTGGGTCTCTTCCAGATCTCAGCTTTGCTTTGGAGCGCCTTTTCTTGATGTTTTGTGAGGCTAAGAAGGCTTCTCATGGTGTGGATGATGACTTGAACAGCTCAGATCGCTCATTTCAGCCATGTGGACCCATTTGATGATTAGATCTTGGATTCTGGCCCTCTTTCTTGATGATCAAGCCTTCGATCTTGCTATTTGATGGCTCATGCAAGCTTTTTCATGGTTTAGATCATGATGATCTAGTCTTTGAATGGCTCAGATTGCTTGTGGGCCCCTCTTAATCAATTTTCCTTCCTTTTGGCTTGATCTGACCCGTACTGGCCGTAATACTTCATGATTGGACAGGTGGGGTACCTTCCAGATGATTCTGATCATCCTTAAACGAAATTCAGAGTGAATTAGAGCCTTGGGCGGCCCTCAGGGTGCCATCTGCTGACGTGGATTGTCAGCCTCACCTACCAACAACTGTGGAGCCAATCCCGCGGAGAGAGAGGGTGCGCGTCCATACGGGCGGCCCACAACGGGCCGCCTAAGACTCGCCTCTTGTGCGGTCTAGGCTAGCTCTGGTTCGGACATTGAGCACATTCTTCTGGTTGCTGTCTCCCTCATCTCCGTACCCGATTTTTCAATTCAGCCATGAATCTCTTCCTTGTCTCTTCTTTCCTTCTCTTTTTGTCTTCTTGGTTTGCCTTTTCTCAAGCAATGGACGGTGGAGATTTAGGGGCTGTGGGGGCTATCCATGATGGGTTTCACACTTCAGAAAGTGGTGAAGGCTTTAATGATGGTGGAATGCTTTTGATTGATGGTGTGGATGAAGCATTGAATGGGGGCATTGATGGGGATTTAGGGGTAGTGGTTGGTGGAGCTTTGAATGGCCCCATTAATGGCAGCCATGCTGAAATTTCAGATTTGCATGGGGCATTGATTATGGGAGAAATGGATGGTATGGATGGGATGAGGAGATGGGACATAGGTGAGGCTATGCATCCCTTGAGTGTGGGCCACATGGATGATGTGATTGATGGTAGTGATGGGGCTATGATGGACATAGATGGGTCGATCTCATGTTTGAATGGAATGGATGGTTCAAATGATACCTTTGATGGCTTAGATGCTCTTGATGATGGGCGAGATGTGCGGCACACTTGCTTGGGTGGACTTGATGTGATCATTGATGATGTCCCCCTTTGATTGGACAGGATGACGATTGGATTCATGACTTTATGTTGGAGAGGGCCGCAGGTCCAGATCTGACCGTTGATTCTTCGATCGAATTTGCCAAGGTCTTTCTTGATGGTTCAGATGTATTTTTTTACGGTCAGATTGGTCAGGATGCCACGATGTGCGGTGTGATTTTTGCTGATAGTCTTCTCGATGGAGAGTACCGTCCTTCTCCTGATCGTCGGTCCTTTGCGCACTCCATTCACGAGGTAGGTAAGTCTTCCCATGCTGTTGAGGTCGTGACAGTTTCAGACAGTGACACAACTATATCAGACATAGTCGTTACTGGGGACAGGTCAGGGGCTGTTTAGTCTACAGAGGTTCCAGCTTTTCCTTCTCCTTCGCCCGTTGATCTTCCGATCCTTGATGAGCTGTCATTGATTTCTGGGCCTTTTGTTCTGGAGGGGGTACCCGTGAGGACTTGTCAGCAGCTTCCTCGTCCTTCTTGCTCGCCACGACTGCTTGCTTGGCTTGACAGCTTGTCAGCTTATGAGATTCGAGATTTGGAGTCCTATAGCTTCGGCAGTTTGATCCATATGGCTAGAGTTGACATTGACTGGAGGATGCTCGGGGCCGCACTAATTGACTGGGTCCCTTCGTTGAACTTGTTTGCGTTCAACGACATGGAGATGGGACCCTCTTTGGAGGAGCTTGCGCGCTTGACTGGTCTTCCTTGGGATTATTCTCAGTATTTTGCGCCAAAGACTTTGCCGAAGACTGCCATACTGCAGAACTGGTTTGGGATCCCTTATCTGGTTCAGCCTGTAGCTGTCGGCCAGCTGTAGTGTTCTCCTTGGATTTGTTGTATGATCTTTTTTCGGGTCCTCGGAGTGTGGCAGGGTCTAGTTCTTGCTCGGAATGCATTGATGTTCTGCTTGACAGCTGAGGTGCTATTCTTGGGATGGTGTAGGTCCCAGACTCCTTTGCTTTTTGAGGTAATGAGCCGAGCTATCCAACGTCAGGGGATCATTTCTCTCGTCCTGGCTGAGCTGTTTAATGGGCTGACTGACTGTGCCCTGGGCTGCACTCGTGTCCTTTGCGGCTGCTGTGCCTTTCTTCAGGTATCTTTTCTGCACTTTCCTTTTCTTTTCTTATCTTTTGAGAATTGCTTTGCCCTAGCTGAACTTCTTTTCCTTCTTGTGATCAGGTCTGGCTATGGGAGCGTCTTTCGCTAACTGTTCCTGTACCATTTCCTGGCTTTGCGATGCGCACCGCCTTCCTCTTATGCTGGTAGGCTTTCGATCTTACTTTTCTTACCACCCTATCCGGTTCCTGCGGCAGTTTGGGTACGAGCAGGATGTTCCTCTTTTTGCTTTCACGGGTATTGGGTGTCGAGCACTTCCATCTAGATTATCTGACTTTAGGACCCGAGTTGACGGATCCTGGGCGAGTTACTTGACTACTGATCTGCTTGGTTTTGAGCTGCGGGCTTTTCCGATGGCGACTGCCCCATATCAGTACTGGGTTGCTGAGCAGTCTTTGTATCGACGTATCCCTTGCTGGCACCAGACTGCGGATGAGGATGAGCAGGATATCCTTGGAGATGCCGGCTCTTTATCTGGTTCATATGAGCCTTTTAAGGAGCGCCCATTCATCGATCGCTGTCTGAGATTTTCGCACTTCAGTATCATTGTGAGATGATGTCGAGGAGATTGGTCGCCAATCAGAGGTTGTCTGATAAGGAGACAACGATCCGTATCCTTGAGCGCGATGAGGTGCATTACCTGCGTATGGAGGTGAGCAGGTTGAGAGCGAGGCTACTTCATTATGAGTTAGAGGACTTACCTGATATGGCCGAGGAGGAGGGTAGAGATTGATTGTGTTGGCCATCTATACATTCCTTTTTGTATAGTATATGATTGATGATGATGCATTTTTTGTATTTTTTGAAAAAGATGACATGATATATGTAAAAGAAATATGATGCTTTTAATGAAAAAGGAGAAAACTTTTAAAAATCTATTGTGCCATGAGTTGTCTTGTGAGTGTGTCTGGATTTTATGTCGGGATATAGGAATCAGAAATGGGGCTCGGCCAATGCTTTGACCGATGTCTCGAGCTTGACTTGCGTGAGAACCCTTTGGTTCCTTAGAGATGTAGGCAATGTAAGCTGTTACTTCCTGAGATTGTCAGAGTTTGTAGAGTTCATCGTTCCTGACTACACTTCTTCTTGTTCTTGAACTGTAACCGCTTGAACTGATCTAGGTCGTCTGATTCCTTAGTACCTGCACTTTTAGTTTTTCTTTTTCTATTCGAACCATTTTTGCCTGCAGCGCTCTTTCGAGTTTTCACTACAGCCGGCCTTTTCCCATCATTTTTGCCCGTGGTGTCCCTTTTGGGTTTTCACCACGTCCCGGGTGTTTGATCTTGCCTACCCCTTAGCGGCTATGCTATTTTTACCCTCGGCGCCCTTTCGCATTTTCACCAAGTCCGTCGTATGCCCACTGTTTTTACTCGGAGCGTCCTTTCGGGTTTTCACTCCTACCTCTTTGTTTAGGCACACATTTTCTTTTTCTTCTTTTTTCTGGATCTTTGGATAACTACGGCGGCTAGAGGTCGGGAATCCGTCGCTGCCGGCCGATGGCAGTCTTTCAGCCCTTATCCTAAGTTACCATGATAGAGCTGTCGGTCTTAGCCATAGACCCTTCTAAGATGAATGGATGGATGAATGTGTTTCTTCTTGGGTTGATTTTCCTCGGGTGCCTTGCTTTGGCTTTCCATTTTTCTTTTCTCCTTTTTTTGTTTTTTCTTTTTCTCTTCTCTTTTTTTTGTATTCTTTTATTTTTCTCTCTCATTTTCCCTTTGAATCCCCTTATTTGAAACACTTATTGGTGGATGGAAACGATTTCTCAAGGGTTTTAGCTTTTACCTCTGGACTTCAGCTCTATTAAAGTAACTCTTCATAAAGTCAGAATGACTTACCCGTGAAAGATCTTCACTTTGTCGGCGTGATTGGTTGTTGAGCTCCTAATTGTGCATATTCTAACCCCAATTCATCACTCATTATGCATGGTTTTCATGATTTAAAGGCTAATCTAATGCATAGTTTTGTGGTTGTAGGAATGAAAGAGAGACTTCATCTTTCGGATACTTTGAGACCCTTCTTACATACCTTGAAGATCAAAGGAAAGGAAGAACAAAAGAGGGAAGAAGAAAGGAAAGAAGAGAAAGAAGAAAGGAAAGAAAAAGGAGCCCCAAAAGGTGGTCCGACCGCTCTTGACCGGTTGGCCAGCCCTGTCCGACCGGTCTTGACCGGTCGGCCATGCAATTTCAGGGTTTCAGATTGCAGACAGCAGGCTATTCCCATTTCTAGTTTTTCTTTGGGCCCATCTTAATGATATTTAAAAATCCAACAAATCCATGTCGAAGAGGAGCTCGACGCCGAAACTAACCCAAGTGGTTTCGTGTCAATCGGAGCTACGGATTGACCGTGGTGGCCAAAACAATACGAATTGTCCAGAAAGTTCCAGATTCCGCCTACTCCACTCTGGGCCGGTCCAGGTGACCCATCATTGATGATATGAAGAATCTACTTTGACCATCTTCTAGACCACATCCAGATATGAATAACCACAAAGTTTCAGATCAAAAGGATATGTGGTTTGATCGTACCGGTTGAAGAAAGATGGACCGTCCAGAAAGATCCAACTGCGTAGAGTTTATAAAAGCCCTAAGTTTTCTAATTTTTAGACCACATTCTGGGATTGTTTTGGACATTCTAATCCATCAATCATGTAGATGAAGAAGTTTTCTACCAATGTTCAAAATTTGGGATCAATCCGACATCTGTACACTCCGGGGAGTTGAAAGTAAGATGACTGGTTCTGGAGGTACCCGAATTGCGTGATTTTGAGAGGCGGTTGCTGATATGATTGGTGGACCCATTCAGAAGATAATCTTGGAATTCTAAATCATCTTTAAGGAATATCACATTACAAGGAAGCTACAAATCAAATTTGAAGGCAATCCGACCATTGGTTAAGCCATACGAAGCGAAACAAAATCTATTATATTGTGGTACTCTTGTTGTATTATAAAAGGAGGTGCTCTCTTCTATTCTAGGGCAACCAAGGACGTGGGGAGCAAGGAGTTCAAGTCATAGGAGGCTTCCTAGCCTCCTCCAGCTAGTTTTTCTTCCTTTTCTTAGTTCTAGTTTTATTTTTAATATGCTTTTCATTAGCTAATCTCTTAGCTAGAGCTAAGAGGTGAACCTTATAGTTTTCTTAGATTGTTTAATTCGTTTTTATTGGTTTTAAGATTGGATTTTATGTTTATGAACAATGGTTTGAAGTTTAATTCAAGTACTAAAGTAGTTTTTCTTAGTCTTATGATGACTCATGAATGTTTGGAAGAATTACTTGAGTTCTTAATTGTTGTGTGTTAGTCTAGACCTGTATGATCCGAGGAATTGGAGTACGCTCTAGTACTATGATCTTAATGTGGGAACTTCCTACCATAGTTCTACTTTTATGGATTTCTGAAGTATGTTTGAGACTATGTATGTGATTTGAATTAAGTTCAAATCATGATCTAGCTTTGTCTTGTGACAGGACTTAATGATGGTCATGATTGTGAACTTAGTCTATTGGAATTGGGACTGACCTATGCTATTGAGTATGCTCGTCCTAGCTTGTATTGAGTGAATCATGTACATTGATCATACATATATTAGGTTGATTATTTTAACCGCTCTATCATCCGACTAGATAAATCTTAATTTCGATTCTAGTTGAGAAAGTGAGAAACCATAGCGAATTATGCATCTAAAGAGAGCTATAAGTGGATCCTTGATGCTCTAGTTATCTTTCCATTATCAGATTTTCTATTTTATGTTCAAAACCAATTTCACAAACCTCTTTAGATTCTAATTATTAGGATAATTTGCATTGTTTACTTCCTTCCCTGTGGATCGACCTCGGTCTTACTGAGATTATTACTACATCGCAACCCTACACTTGGGGAAGCGAACAAGTTTTTGTCGCCGTTGCCGGGGAAAGAGGTTAAACGGTTCTAATTGTTCTAGTAGCTATAGAGTAGTCTTAGTTAGGTAGGATTTTCAGTTTTTATAGAAGTAGATTTTCTGATTTTTTTTTCTAGATTACTAACAATTTTTTGTTGGATTTTGTAGGACATTGTTGCTGACATATATCTCACTCTATTGGATAACATCTCTCCATCTCCCTTCTTTTTGTTCTTTTTTCTAGATTAGGGTAGTTTCAATTCCTTAAATTTCATCATGTATGATTGGACGAATTGTGCGTAGAAGTACCTTTTGGAGGATGAGATGTCGGATTGGGAGACCCAAACTCATTGTGATCGGGATTCCTCCAAGCATGAATATTTTACTGAGATTCAAAGATCCTCCACTACCCCCCAACGTAAGACGCTACGTGATTATTGGGTTGAAAATGACAAGAGTGTTCCACCAAGTTTAACAGGAGGTAGGAATAAGAAAAAGGACCAGAGGAGTAATGACCAACCGGTAAAGACATTGCGTGATCACTTGTATGGTTATGCCTATCAACCATCTTATCAGTATTCGTCATATAACACGTATGGTCTTCATCGAGAGAGTCCTCACACCTCTAGTCCAATGGAAGATGAGCCAACCATGGATGCCAACAATTATCCTCAAGAGTTTCTTTCTCATGATCCACAACCGACCCGAACTCTTGAGGATACACTGCGAGAGTTTATGAAAATAACTGAGCAATGCATACAAAACCTCTCGCCATCTCAAAATCCTGAACCCGAATCAATCCCCAACAGAGAGGAGGAACACCAAATCAATCCCCAACATAGAGGAGGATGTGGCTATCCAAGCCCAACCCTCTTCCGATTTGATGACTAAACTTTTAGGGGATGTAGATCTTAGTGATCCCACCATTACCATCGATTATGGTGAATCAACTATCTCTTTTAGCTATTCCTATTTGAATGATGAAGAGATTTCAAGGACGGTTGACGAACCCAAGGAATCTACAAAATCTGAAAGTGATAGTTTGATTGCCTACAATGAGGGTTTGAAGGATGATTGTGAGTCCATGATTTCTTCTTCCAAAGGGCCGAATGTTTTTGAGTCACCGGAAGATATTCTTGCTAGAGAGATGGCCGAAGTCGATATTTTTGAGTCCTTCCACCAACAACACATGCTGGATTCTATTGTGGAAGAACTCCCTTGGGTTGAAATTTCTGTTTCTTTGGATGTGGGGTGGCACAATCTGAAATTTCAAAAGATCAACCAATGCTAGATGATGTGCTTACTACTGAATCTGAAATTTTTCTTTAGAAGACCTCCCCTCTATAGAGGAGGAATTCCTTACCCTTGAAACAGAATTTCCTCAATCACTTAGGGAGAACGAGGACCCTTTATCCCACTCTCTCGATTTCCTAGAAGAATGCATGACCCACCCCTATGATCTGGATGATGAGATGTTTAAGGAGTTGGATAGTTTGTTAGACATGGTTTCGGTGCCTGAAGAACACCATTCCACTGATTTACACTCTTTACCATTGTCTGTGGAAGCACCATGCAATTCTGAATTTGTGGAGGAGACAACCCAAACTGAAAAATACTTAATGAATGTCTCTCCTCCATCATGGGTTCTTCAACCCATTGAAAATTCTGATTGGGAGGACCCGTTTTTAATCAATTAGAACCCAATTCAGAACTTGAGGAGATATCTTTTGCTGCTCTTATCTCCTCCTTACATGCGTGTGGTGCACACTATAATTGGACCTTCATGAAGAAACGCACCCATGTATACATTCGAGCAGGACTTTGGATGGTCCTCATGAGAAACCTATTGAAATTCATGAAGTTCCTGCTCAAATTTGATCATGTAATCGATCGGACTAATCAAAGGTAGGTAGGTAGGTTAGGATTTCTTTTCTACATTTAGGATTGAATAAGTCTCATCGAGACAATGGAAGATGCTAGAATTGATCTACTTGCTACCTTAGGCACTATCGTTCTCACTCTCCTTTGTTTTATGCCATTGCTCTCATGTCATACATATTGCATATCTTATTACATTGAGGACAATGTACGATTTTGGTTGGTGGGTGAGATTCCTTAGATGAATCTACTAGCTTTTGTGACATTTCGAGTAATTATGTAGAAAATTTTCGATTTTTCTAAAATTCAAAACTCTTTTAGAAAACTTTGTTTTTATGCATTCAAGATGATACGAGTATAAGAAGAGGAGATACGAAGTGAGTGATGTTGCAAGCTTTGAACTTCTCTTAATATAATGGTTTTATATGTGAATTCCCCTATTTATGTGAGTGATAGAAAATTTGAACACTTTTACACCTAGTTCACATTACACGATTTTCATGGGTTGAAAGGATTATGTGATTTGTGGATTAGCTAGATTTTGATTTAAGGTGTTGAGAAACCAAGCCGGGGTACTTTGTCCATCCTTGTCCATGAAAAAATAATGAAAGATACGGATTTCTAAAAATCCTATCTAATGAAAAAGAAAAAGGAAAAGGAAGGATGAAAATTGGGAATGATGGAAAACATGGTGGAAAATTCTGAAAAGGGCTACCTATTACCAACCGGGGGATGGTCTACCCGTAACCAAAGCGGGAAATGGGAAGTAGTGTGAAAGCCATCGGAAGGACGGTAAGACAAATTCCTGTCATAGGCTTGTTGTTACTCTGTGCACTTTGAAATCCATAGTTTAGTTGATCTATGAAGAAGATAAGCCCAGAAACTCATGAGATGAACTTTCACTATGCATACTAGGTTAAATTTGTTCGAGTTCTTCTATTCATCAATCAATCAGCGAGAATTTCATAAGGACACTTATTATGTTTTGAGAGTTTAAGGTTTCAACTTCTATCACCTAATTTTTCTGGATTTTACACTTGTATGTCTCGGAATGGATAGAAGCATAGTTTCTGAATGAGAGTTGGTTTTTGGAAAATTGAACTTGTTTCACGCATGTTTTGCTCGGGACTAGCAAAATGCTGGTTAGGGGGTGTGTTCAGCTCTTAATTATGCATATTCTAACCCCAATTCATCACTCATTATGCATGGTTTTCATGATTTAAAGGCTAATCTAATGCATAGTTTTGTGGTTGTAGGAATGAAAGAGAGACTTCATCTTTCAGATGCTTTGAGAGCCTTCTTACATACCTTGAAGATCAAAGGAAAGGAAGAACAAAAGAGGGAAGAAGAAAGGAAAGAAAAAGGAGCCCCAAAAGGTGGTCCGACCGGTCTTGACCAGTCGGCCATGCAATTTCAGGGTTTCAAATTGCAGACAGCAGGCAATTCCCATTTCTGGTTTTTCGGACCCATTTTTTGGGCCCATCTTAATGATACTTGGAAATCCAACAATCCATGTCGAAGAGGAGCTCGACGCTGAACTAACCCAAGTGGTTTCGTGTCGATCGGAGCTACGGATGGACCGTGGTGGCCAAAACAATACGAATTGTCCAGAAAGTTCCAGATTCCGCCTACTCCACTCTGGGCCGGTCCAGGTGACCATCATTGATGATATGAAGAATCTACTTTGACCATATTCTAGACCACATCCATATATGAATGACCACATCCATATATGGATAGCCACAAAGTTTCAGATCAAAAGGATATGTGGCTTGATCGTACCGGTTGAAGAAAGATGGACCGTCCAGAAAGATCCAACTACGCAGAGTTTATAAAAGCCCTAAGTGTTCTAATTTTCGGACCACATTCTGGGATTTGTTTTGGACAATCTAATCCATCTATCATGTAGAGGAGGAAGTTTTCTACCAATGTTCAAAATTTGGGATCAATCCGACATTTGTACACTCCGGGGCGTTGGAAGCAAGATGACTGGTTCTGAAGGTACCCGAATTGCGCGATTTTGAGAGGCGGTCGCTGATTTGATTGTTGGGCCCATTCAGAAGATAATCTTGGAAATCTAAATCATCTATGAGGAAGATCACATTACAAGGAAGCTACAAATCAAATTTGAAGGCAATCCGACCATTGGTTAAGCCGTACGAAGCGAAACAAAATCTGTTATGTTGCGGTACTCTTGCTGTATTATAAAAGGAGGTACTCTCTTCTATTCTAGGGCAACCAAGGACGTGGGGAGCAAGGAGTTCAAGTCATAGGAGGCTTCCTAGCCTCCTCCAGCTAGTTTTTCTTCCTTTTCTTAGTTCTAGTTTTATTTTTAATATGCTTTTCATTAGCTAATCTCTTAGCTAGAGCTAAGAGGTGAACCTTATAGTTTTCTTAGATTGTTTAATTCATTTTTATTGGTTTTAAGATTGGATTATATGTTTATGAACAATGGTTTGAAGTTTAATTCAAGTACTAAAGTAGTTTTTCTTAGTCTTATGATGACTCATGGATGTTTGGAAGAATTACTTGAGTTCTTAATTATTGTGTGTTAGTCTAGACCTGTATGATCCGAGGAATTGGAGTACGCTCTAGTACTATGATCTTCATGTGGGATCTTCCTACCAAAGTTCTACTTTTATGGATTTCTGAAGTATGTTTGAGACTATGTATGTGATTTGAATCAAGTTCAAATCATAATCTAGCTTTGTCTTGTGACAGGACTTAATGATGGTCATGATTGTGAACTTAGTCTATTGGAATTAGGATTGACCTATGCTATTGAGTATGCTCGTCCTAGCTTGCATTGAGTGAATCATGTAATCATACATATGTTAGGTTGATTGTTTTAACCGCTCTATCATCTGACTAGATAAATCTTAATTTTGATTCTAGTTGAGAAAGTGAGAAACCATAGCGAATTATGCATCTAAGGAGAGTTATAAGTGAATCCTTGATGCTCTAGTTATCTTTCCATTATCAGATTTTCTATTTTATGTTCAAAACCAATTTCACAAACCTCTTTAGATTTTAGTTATTAGGATAATTTGCATTGTTTACTTCCTTCCCTGTGGATCGACCTCGGTCTTACCGAGATTATTACTACATCGCAACCCTACACTTGGGGAAGCGAACATTGGCTCAGGAAGATCCACCCCTCTCATGCTGGTGAGTCTGAGGGCGCCTCCAGGAAGTACTTCTCTAATTATCAGCGGCCCGTCCCACGAGGGTTTGAACTTTCCTCTGGGATCCAGAAGGTGCGATGGTAGAATCTTCTTCATGACCATGTAGCCCACCTGAAACTTCTTTTTCGGACCCTCTTGTTATAAGCCCGAGCGATCCTTTTCTGATAACACTGAGAATGAATTAGCGCACGCATGCGCTTCTCATCTGCTAGCTGTAACTAATCGAATCTTGCCCGTTGCCATTCTCCTTCTTCAATTTTGCTTTCAAGTAACACCCGTAGTGACTGTTGAACCTCCAATTTATACATTGCATTGCCCATTACATGATATGGTTTGCATAATTTTCATGATTTAAAGGCCCACCTAACACATGTTTTGTGATTATAGGGATGAGAGCGGACTTCATTCAATTAGGGACCAAAAGAATGCTTTTCGAGCTTTTGGAAGAAGAAAGCAAGGAGAGGAGAGAGAAGAAGAAAGCAAGGAGAGGAGAGAGAAGAAGAAAGAGGAGAAAAGAAAGGAAGAAAAGCAATTTGAAGAAGGACCGACCGGTCTTGACCGGTCGGCCATGCACACTAGATGGTTAAAAAACTAGTCCGACCGGTCTTGATCGGTCGACTAGGCTCACTGACTGCTGTTAAAACGAGTCCGACCGGTCTTGACCGGTCGGCTGCACTCCCTGGACTGTTTAAAAGGCCAGTCCGACCGGTCTAGACCGGTCGGCTCTGCGTAAATAGAGTCCTTTCTAAATCGGGACTTCGAAAACTGCTGCGCACTGCGTAACCTTTCGCAGATTCTGGATGTTTCCGACGCAAGGGAGGTTTCTTACTATAAAAGGACACCTAGGGGCTCTTCCTAGGTCATCAGAGAAGCTAAGGGACGTGGTTCTAAGGAGGGGAAGCTGTCGTGGAGCGTCTGCAACTCTCCTATTTCCGGTTTTGCTAGTTTTATGCTTTCATTAAGAGTTTTTAGTTGTAGCATGAATATGCTCGGCTAGAACCTCTCAGCTAAGGCTGAGAGGTGAAGCTTGTAGCTAATTCCATGTTGGATTCAATTTAATTCAAGTACTTTTTAATTCAAGTTTAGATTTTTCTCAGGTTCTAGTTTCATAAAGTGGTAGTTTAAGATGTTTTATGAGAGTTCATGTGCTCCGGACATGAATTCCTTGCAATTCTCTGAGATTATCATATAATGTTTGTTTAGATTCGAATTATAGTAACCCTTGAGCAGACCATAGTCCATAGGCATGGCTATTACTCCGAAGGCTATGGTTTTGAATTCTACATTGATTGAATGGACTAGAACTTGGAAGTTCAATTTGATTTGGATTGAATGTGTGTGAATGCTTTATTTTCCAACTAGATGAGAGATAGGACTTCAAATCTAGTTGTGTTCTCTACTTGAATTGATTGAATTGACATGGGATTGCTACAAGTGGATCCTTGAATGCCTTAGTACTTTATATCACTAATTTTCTATTAAGTTACTGTTTTAGTTAATTACCCAATTAAACCTGAGTTTCTTCCAAAAACTGAGTTGCTGGAGTAGTTTGGAAGTTGTTTCTATTTCCCTGTGGATCGACCTCGGTCTTACCAAGATTTATTACTACATCGCAGCCTTACACTTGAGGCGAGCGAACATTGACGGTATTTCCACCTCGATTGGTAGAACTGCTTCCATTCCATAAGTAAGCTCGAAAGGAGTAATGCCTGTAGCAGACAGTACAGACGTTCGATAGGCCCAAAGTGCATATGAGAGCATGTCTGACCAATCTCGATAAGTCATGACCATCTTCTCGAGTATCCTGACGATTGTTTTGTTTGCGGCTTCTACCCCACCAATCATCTGAGGACGATAGGGGCTTGATCGATGACGTTGAATCTTGAATTCGCTGAGGAAGTCATCTATCTTCTTGTTGACGAATGGGGTCCCATTATCTGTGATGATAGCATTGGGGATTCCATACCGGCATATGATGTTGTTCTTCATGAATTTGATCACCTGGGATGCTGCAATCGTGGTGTAGGAGGCTACTTCTACCCACTTGGTGAAGTAATCGACTGCCACAAGTATATACTCATGACCGTTTGATGCTTTGGGACTAATCTTCCCAATGATGTCGAGTCCCTACATAGAGAAGGGCCAGGGAGTCGTCAGGTTGTATAATTCTGATGATGGGGCATGAATTTGGTTTGCATGCTCCAGACACTTGAAGCATTTTCTGACGTGCTGGCAGCAGTCTGTCTCCATGGTGAGCCAATAGTAGCCAAGTCGTAGAATCTTCTTTGCCATCATGTGCCCGTTCATGTGTGGGCCACAGATTCCTTCGTGTATTTCTTTCATGATCTTTGCAGCTTCTGTCTCATCGACGCATCGGAGGAGGATGTGATTATAGGATCGCTTGTAAAGAACTTTGCCACTGATGGTGAACTGGTCGGCCAAACGCTGGATGGTTCGGCGATCTGTTACTATTGTCAACTCCGGATACTCCTGGGTTTCGAGATATTGCTTGATGTTGGCATACCAGGGTTTGTCAGGGACAGCTTCGGCTTCTTTTATTTGCAGGCAGAAAGCAGGTTCATCTTGAATTTCGACTGTGAGCTCCCATTCTGAAGCTCCTTTCGGGATCTCGAGCATTGACACAAGTGTAGCGAGAGCATCTGCAAACTGATTCTTGGCTCTGGGCATGTATGAGAAGGGATTTCTTTGAATTCTTCAACCAGATTTTCAAGATACACATGATATGGTATCAACTTCTCGTCCTTGGTTTTCCATTCACCATTGGTCTGATTGATGATAAGCTGTGAGTCTCCAAATACTCGTAGCTTCTTGACGCCCAAGATTATGGCTTCCCTTAAGCCAGCGATGCATGCTTCATACTCTGCCATGTTGTTGGTATACTCGAATGCTATGCGCCTTGAGATAGGAATGGGGACATCATCTGGAGAGTAGAGGATTGCTCCGATACCACTTCCTTTAGAATTTGCTGCGCCATCAAAGAATAACGTCCACTCATCTTTTTTCTTCTTTTCTTCACCTTTGATAAATAAGAGATTTTCATCAGGGAAGAATGTCTTGAGCGGTTGATAATCCAGGAGAGAGTGGGCTGTTCGCTCACCTCAAGTGTAAGGCTGCGATGTAGTAATAAATCTCGGTAAGACCGAGGTCGATCCACAGGGAAAGAGGTAAACACTTCCAAGTACTCTAATAACTAAATCTAAGAAGTTTAAGAAAGTAGTTTTTCACATGAAATAGGAAAATCTGAAAATAAGAAGAACTAGAGCATCAAGGATCCACTTGTAGTAGTCCAATGCCAATCCATTCATCAAAGTACAACACAATTAGAATCAAAGTCCTATCTCTCATCTAATTGGAAGATGTAACATTCAAGCACAAACAGTCCCACTTAAATCTGAAAATCAGATTTCTAGTTCTAATGAAGCACATAGAACTTGAACTTGTAGCCTTCGGAGTAACAGCCATGCCTATGGACTATGGCATGCTTAAGGGTTACTACAATTCGAATTCAAACAACCCAATCATGGTAATCTCAGAGAATTGCAAGGAACTCATGTCCGAAGCACACAAACTCTCACAAAACTTCTAAAAAACCAAACTTTATTCAAACTAGAACTTCAAAATCCAAAATTAAGAAAAGGGCACTTGAAATAAAAGAATTGAAGCATTGGAACAAACTACAAACTTCACCTCTTAGCTCTAGCTAAGAGGTTAACTAGAAGAAAGCATTAAAAACTAAAAACTAGAACTAGAAGAAGAAGAAAACTAGTTGTAGGAGACTAGGAAGCCTCCTAAGCCTTGATGTCTTTGCTCCCCACGTTGCTAAATGAGTTAGGAAGAGGCTGTAGGTGTCTTTTTATAGCTTGGAGGCATCACCGACTTGGAAGAAACGCGGAATTACGGAGTCCTCCCGCACTTAGGAAACCCAAAAATCAGATTTAGAAACTTGCTGGTTGTTGTTTGTATGTGGCCGACCGGTCTTGACCAGTCGGACTGGGCTGGCCGACCGGTCTTGACTGGTCTAGCCTTCTTGGCCGACCAGTCTTGACCTGTCTAGCCTTCTTTCTTTGACATTTTCTTTCTTTCTTTCTTCTTCCCTCTCCTCTCTTTGCTTTCTCCTTTCTTTGATCCACCTTGGCCTTCATCTAAAGCTCCTAAATGTGCCCCTTTTGGTCTCCAATTGGGTGAAGTCACTCTCATTCCTACAATCACAAAACAAGCATTAGATGGGCTTTTTAAACATGAAAACCATGCATATAATGTGATGTAATGGGTCGGCAAATGTATAAATTGAAGGTTCAACATGGGCGGCAAGATGATCGGCGAGGGCCTGCCCCTTGATTGCCTTCTGAGTGACATAGGTGATGTCGAATTCAGACAGGAGTAGCTGCCATTTAGCTATCCGTCCAGTGAGTGCTGGTTTCTCGAACAGGTATTTGAGTGGAGCGAGGAGGAGAATAGGGAACGCAATCATGTATTGACGGAGTCACTGAGTTACCCAGACTAGGGCAAGGCAGGTCTTCTCAATCGGGGAATACCTGGTCTTGTAGTTGGTGAACTTTCGGCTCAAATAATATATTGCTTGTTCCTTCTTCCCGGTCTCGTCGTGCTGGCCGAGGACATAGCCAATGGCTTCTGCTGCTACCGAGATGTATAACAATAGTGGTCGTCCGGGAGTGAACGGCACTAGAACTGGAGGGTTCATGAGATATTTCTTGATGTGATCGAAGGCGACTTGGCCATCGTCATTCCATTCTTTTGGGACGTTCTTCCAGAGGAGCTTGAATATGGGCTCACAAATAGGTGTGAGCTTGTGCGATGAAGCGACTGATGTATTGAATTCTGCCGAGGAAGCCACGAATTTCTTTCTCTGTTCTAGGAGGGGGCATCTCGATGATTGCTCTGGTTTCGGTCTCGTCGACCCTAATGCCATCCTCGCTCACCATAAAGCTGAGGAGCTTACCTCCCATTGTACCGAAGACACATTTCTGAGGGTTGAGATGGAGCTTGTACTTTTCTAATCTGTTGAATAATTTCTTCAGATCTTCAAAGTGTCTTTCGACCGTGCGAGATTTGACGATCATATCGTCCACATATACTTCAAGCTCTTTGTTCATCATGTCATGGAATAGTGCTGTCATTGCTCGCTGATATGTTGCTCCTGCGTTCTTCAGACCGAACGGCATTACCCTGTAACAGAAGGTTCCCCAGGGAGTGATAAACGATGTCTTCTCATGATCTTCGACGGCCATCTTGATCTGATTGTAACCTGAGAACCCGTCCATGAATGAGAAGACCTTGTACCCAGCAGTGTTGTCGACCAGAGAATCGATGTGCGGCAAAGGGAAGTTATCTTTAGGACTGGCTTTGTTGAGATCTCGAAAGTCGATGCACATTCAAACCTTGCCATCCTTTTTCGGTACTGGTACGATGTTGGCGAGCCATTCTGGGTAGTTGGAGACTATCAAGAATCCCTTATTGTACTGCTTGATGACTTCATCTCGGACTTTCAGAGCCCATTCTGGCTTCATTCTTCGAAGTTTCTGCTTCACTGGTTTCATATCTGGCTTGGTCGGCAGATGGTGTTCAATGAGCTCTTCATCAAGCCCCAGCATGTCTTCATATGAAAACGCGAAGTTGGACAATCTTGGAGCTAGGAATTCTATCATTCTCTGTTTCATCTCAGGTGGACAACGATTTTTCAATGCATACTTCCCTAGGGATCTCAGGTGTCCCCAAGTTTACTATCTCGAAATCATCAGCTACAACATTGGCTTTAGATTCGAACTTTTTGAGGAGATCCTCTAGTTCGGGAGCCGGATCATCATCTTCCTCATCCCGAGCTTCGTCCAGACCCATGAGCTCGAAGTCTAATTCGATGTCAAAGTCGTATGATTCGACTTCAAACTCATGTGACTCTTTAGACGAACTTGGCACACTATTGAATGTAGGAAAAGAAATGTTTTTTGGTTTTTGAGAATTTTCTGAAATTGAGATGCTAGATGTTTTTGGCTTCTAAAAGTTTTCGATTTTTTTGGATTTTTGAAAATCATGGGACTATGAACAAGCGGGCATTGCAGACCATGATTGATCCCAGCTTGTCCCAAAGTTTCGCTCGCTGCTTAAACAGGCATTTTTTTAAGCCAGAGCCCTCAGATGACTCTTTAGCTAATTCAAGAGTTAGGGGAACAAATGACCATTCAGGACCCCACACTTCCTCCCCTGAAGAGGTGGGGGTTGATGATTTGGACGAAGAGTCACGGTCTGGCCCAATGACCATGATTTCTTGCTGGTTGGGTTCGAGATCTGAGTCGTACTCAGTCCCTCCCGGATCACTTACCTCGCATTGCAGTTCGTCTAGTTCCACAGCGAGATACAAGTTCAGAATCTGGACATCAGACCAATCCAGGGCTAGCCATTTCCCTTTCTTGGTCCAATGGATGGGCTGCTTCTTCCCCTGGCTGATGATCGATGATGTTGATTCTGTAGAGATGGGTGGGTCGTGCCCCTTGCTAATTGATGCTAAGATGGGCAAGTTGTGCCCCTGGCTGGTTAGAATTGAAGTGGGCAGGTTGTGCCCCTGGTTGGGAGCAGGTATCAGAGTATCCTGGTCCTAAAGCTGTTGTATTTGACTTTCTTCTTCATCTTCATCCTTTCCTTCATCCGGAGGCTTAGACAGTTCGAGAATCCGGTCCCATCGAATGGGGGGCCACGTGGCCCAAGCTAGGCTCATCGGGACGCCTCTGTGTAGTGCAGTCGATTGATTCCTTCTTGGATCTTTGCAAGGTTCTCCTGGCTTGATGAATGGAATGGGAGAGTAAAGGAATTTCTTCTTTCTTTTGTCCAGGAAGATTGCCCTGTTGTCGAGCTCTTAATTGTGCATATTCTAACCCCAATTCATCACTCATTATGCACGGTTTACATGTTTAAAGAACTATTCTAATGCATGATTTGTGATTGTAGGAACAAGAGGGAGATTTCACAAATTGAAGACTAAATAGAGCTCTTTATGAGTATGGAAGACCATTGGATCAAGCATAAAGAGAGAAGAAAGCAAGGAAAGAAAAGAAAAGAAAGAAAAAAAAGAAAGAAAGAAAGAAAATATCTAGAAGAAGTGGCTAGACCGGTCAAGACCGGTCGGCCAAGGCAGCCAGACCGGTCAAGACTGGTCGGCCACCATTTACTTGCCAAGAGAGTACATAGAGCAGGGCCAAACTGGTCATGACCGGTCGGCCAGGCCAGTCCGACCGGTCAAGACCGGTCGGCTATAGCTGCTGGACCAACACAGAACAAGGCTAGACCGGTCAAGACCGGTCGGCCAGCCTAGTCCGACCGGTCCAGACCGGTCGGCCATGCGAAAAAAGCTATTTCTATTTTGGGATTCCGGATTTTTCTGCGCAATTGCGTAACTTCACGCGAAATCTGGAGTTTTCTTGCGTAAAGGACACCTCCAAGCTATAAAAGGACGTCTTCCCTTCATACCAAAGCAGGCTAGGACGTGGGGATTGGTTGGGAGACGGATTCTACTTCGAATTTCTAGTTTTCTTCCTGTTTTAGTTATTTTTTATGTTTTTAGAGGCTTCTAGTTCAAGGATGTTAGAGATGAACTAAAACCTCTTAGCTAGGGCTAAGAGGTGAAGCTTTTGATTCGTTTTTTATGGATTGATGCAACCTAGGTTTCCTTTTTATGAGTTAATTGATGAATTTTAGTTAATGTGAGTTTGAATCAAGTACTATTTTGGTTTCTACTTTGATCTCTTGATGACTCCGGGCTCATGTGATTCTTAGTGATCCTAACTTAGTATCTTAGCTTTTGAGCATTAGTTATGCTTGTGTAGTTCATTGATCTACCATTGACTCCGGGCATGGTAGACGCTTTGATTGCCTTGTATGCAATGGCCTAATTTTCATGTGGGAACTCATTCAACTAAAGTTCTTATCTTTTGTTGTATAATCTGGAATAGTTGTTTATTGATTGATTTTGATTTAATTAGAGTTCTAATCATGAGTTGTAATCAAGTCTAGTGACAGGATTTGGTGAAAGCTATGGTTATGAATCTCAACTAGATTGGAAAGAGGTTTGGCCTAAGACCTGAGCATGGTTGTGGGAATCAAATCAATGAATAAGCACTTATTTTGGATAATTGCTGATTGAACCGCTCTATATTCCGATCGGATAGAGATATGAATTCAATTCCGATTGAGTTATGAGAGACCTAGTTGTGTTGATGCATTGAAACTTATCAAAAGTGGATCCTTGGCGCTCTAGTGCCTTTTTAGATTGAAATTACCTTAACTATTCACTGTTTAAACCCAAATCGCTATTTTCCAGTTTTAGTTCTTAATAGGATCTTAGTTACTAGTTGTTTTAGACAAATTCTGAGGATACCCATACATAAATCTCTGTGGGAACGATACTCGGTCTTTCCGAATTATTACTACTTCTCAACCCTACACTTGGGGAGTGAACAAGTTTTTGGCGCCGCTGCCGGGGATTTCTATGCGGTATTTTTAGAATTTTCTGAAATAATTTTTAGTTGAGATTGTGTTAAGATAGTTTTAGGATTTGTTTTTCTTTCTAGAGTAGGTTTTCTTCTAAATACTAACTTCCTTTATTTTGATTTTTGCAGGATTCTAACATAGGTTTAATCCAGGGATTTTTAGGAAGTTGAAGAAGGAGAAGGCATCTTAAGTTACAAATCAGGTTTTATCGTTCTAACCTTACTTTTCTTCTTCTCCTACTCATTCCTATCATATTCATCTCTTGTAGAGTGGGTGGAGACTCCTTTTGGATCTCTGAAAGGTTGGCCTTGTGCCACCTGGATTCCTATTGGTCGGCTCTGCCGTCTTGGATCACCTTGTGCTCAGAGATTTCTCTTCTCAACCTATTCCTCTTTCTTCTTTTTTGGTACTTTTTCTCAAAAGACTCAAAGAGTGGGTGGGGAGTTCTTTGAACCCCTATTGACCAGGAGAAATCGGTCTCTATCCTTGCTTCTGGCTTAGCCATTGCAAGACACCTTGTGCTTAAGTCCTAGAGAGGAGTAAAGGAAGGAAGGAAGAATTCTTTTTCCTTTTTGTTCATTCTTTTTGGTTTTGCATGCCACATTGGGCTCGGACTTATAATAACCGACTTGTAAGGGACGGAGTAATTGTTGAAGGGATTGATAAAGAGCCTCGTGCTAGGAAACGTCAAAATTTTCCTGAAAGTACTAGAGAGATAGCTGAAAATCAACCAAATCAAGGGGTTAATCAAAATCCAGCCCCAAACCTTACTGAATTGGATGAGAATGAAGTGGGGGATGTACCTCAACCTAGAACTTTACGTGACTATTTACAACCAGCTAGGACGAGTACTCCCTCTTGCATAATTTTCCCTCACAATGTAGGAAATATTGATTTTAAACCGGGGTTGATCCAACTTCTTCCTAGATTCCATGGACTCGATTCTAAGAGCGCGTATCTACATATTAAGGAATTTGAAGAGGTCATTGCCACAATAAACTATGACAATGTGACCAAGGATACAATAAAACTTAAATTGTTTCCTTTTTCCTTGAAAGAGAAGGCCAAATCATGGCTACATTCCTTAAGGCCAAGGTCTATTGGGACATGGACTGAGATGACTAGGGAGTTTCTAAAAAAATTCTTCCCTACTCATCGAACCAATGCACTAAGAAGGGCCATAATGAACTTCGCCCAAAAAGAAGAAGAAACCTTTTTCCAATGTTGGGAAAGGTATAACGAGCTATTAAATGCATGCCCACATCATGGCTATGAAAGGTGGAGGTTGATTAGTTTCTTCTATGATGGATTGAACTCAACCATGCACCAATTTGTGGAGATGATGTGCAATGGGGAGTTCATGAACAAGGAAACGGAGGAAGCTTGGGATTATTTTGACATGTTGGCTGAAAATACACAAGCATGGGATACATCTAAGCCAACAAGTTCAAAACAATCCCAAACCAAGGAAAATGGAGAATTTTATGTTTTAAATGGGCAAGATGATCTAGGTTCTAGAGTGGCTAAACTCACACGAAAGGTCGAGGAGATGGAACTAAAGAAGGTGGACACAACCCAACAAAAGGAGGTTGTTGAAACTATTTGTGGTATTTGTGCTTCCAATGTGCATCAAACGCCGGATTGTCCAACAATCTATGCGTTTCGAGAACTTTTATTTGAACAATCAAATACCTTGAATAGTTATCAACGACCTTTTAGTACTCCAAATTCAAACACGAACAATTCTAGTTGGAGAAACAACCCAAACTTCAATTAGGCGAATGGAAACACGGCTAATCAAAGTAATCCTCAAAGGGGGCCCCCAATGCAAATGGCCCCACCTCAAATGCCTATAGAGGATACTTTGAAAGCATTCATGGAAGGACAAGCTCAAATAAATCAATCCAACCATACGATAATGCTTAAGCTTAAAAATTCGGTGGAGGAAATCAAGGCTCGCTTAAACGCAAGAGAAGGGATGCTTCCAGCCCAACCCATACCAAATCCAAAACCACAATGCGAAATAAGCATGCTGTTAATGTCAGATTTTGCAACGAGATCCTCCGGTTGTTCTCCTTCACTCCCACAGGGATTTCCTCCAACAGACCTGAAAGAAGACAGATTGCAACTAAGGGTGGCTGGGATCCAGCCGTCAGCCCTCCGATGCTTAAGTCAGGCCAAAGCAAGAAGAATAGCCAAGCAAAACGGGACAGAGATTAAATGTTGTGTGTGCGTACCTTTCTCTTAATGGAGTCACCCCCTTTATATAGATCTGAAGCAACCCAATTTGTTACGTAAGATATCAAAATTCCGATGATGTCACGTACGATACCGAAATCTCGCTGATTTTGTGGGACAATATCCTTATTCTTAGAGGCAAGATCTAACCCGATGACTTCTTCCGATAATCACGTTTCTTGATAGCAATCCCCTGAGATTTGGAACCACCAGAGAAGATAAGCCCAAAAACCTGACCTATGCGGGCTACCGATCGGCGTAGTAATAGTGCTGATTGCTCGTAGTTGGAGTCATAGCTACTGAAAAGGAAGGAGATGCCGAATGGGTGAAGACCGCCGCGCTGGGTGTAACTCTGCTTGATGTCGCAGAGGGATTGACCAAGCCGCTCGACGGGAACCGGGTGCTGGAAGTATGAAGACCATCCAAACCAAAAAACGAAGACTCAGGATTATTCTGATGTCGGGAGCTGCTTGTGTCAGGGATGCTCACACCCGTGAGATGCGACCCCTTCTGACGAGCCCGAGCAGAGCTGCTCGCATACGGGAGATGCGACCTCTTCTAAAGAGCACGAGCCGTGCTGCTCGCATACAGGATATGCGACCCCTCTTCTCGAGCACGAGCTTGACTGCTCGAATACGGGATATGCGACCCCTCTTCTCGAGCACGAGCTTGACTGCTCGAATACGGGATATGCGACCACTTCTGACGAGCACGAGCTCGACTGCTCGCATTTATTATGGCCGCGATCCTGCACTTCTCGATAAACTGTATTTGCCTACAACAGATGCCCCCCAAACCCTTGGTATTTGAGGAACTATGCCAAGGGTTTGCTAGTGCTGACAGCTGGGAGACAATCGCGCGTGATTCACTTAACGTGCTTCCGCATTTATGATGGCCAGCTTTCGCGCAGCTTTTTCAGCCGCCAAAGATGAATCGTCGGGCGCCATGTGTTTCCGTATTTAATGCTAGCGTTCATTCGTCTGGTGCGCTGGATGAGAAGATGCCGCGTGTCCAGCAAATCAAATGGAATGATTGCGTATAAATACCGGACTTAGAGAAATTCCTTCATTTCCGAATTCCATTGCTGCGAAGTTTTCTTCTTCTTCTTCCTTCTCTATTCGGAGTAAAAAACCTCTTTACGGAGGTAGCCTTCTTTCTTTTTCCTCATTCATTTCTTCCTCCCATCTCCCTTTTTATAATGGCGGAACTCTCTGACGAAGAGATTGTTCCTCTGGGAGATGAAACCCCTGACTCCTCCGAATCCAATAACGCCAGGGTACCGGCTGGGAGATACTCCGCCTCCGGTTACTCTTCCATCTTGATGGAGGAAAGACTCTCTAACCTTAGAGAGGTTTATAGGGTCCCAGACTCTGTTTTATTCAGATTGCCTGGGAGAGGGGAGACAGCCAATGCACCACCACCTGGGTGTGTGGCTGTTTACGAATACTTCTTCAAAGTGGGCGTACGTCTTCCCCTCCACCCCTTTATTCGAAACTTCCTCCGTCTCTACAAGATTGCCCCGGGCCAACTTATAGTTAACGGCTGGCGGGTTCTTCTGAGTGCTTTCACCCTTTGGAAGCAGGCGGGTAACGAGGAGTTAACCGCTCAGGAATTTTTGAGGTTATTCCAGCTGAAGAAGGCGTCAGCTAGCGAGGGTTGGTACTACCTCTGCTTCTGGCACCGGAATAACTTCATTTTGGGGAACCCTTCTTCCAACTGCCCGGGATGGAGAAAGAAGTGGTTCTATGTCTCCGGAAACTGGGAGTCCGAAATAGGCTCTGACCCCAAAGGCCATAACGTTAATCGCCATTTTGGCGAAGGTGGGTCAAGTGCTCGTTTATTTGTCCGACAGAAATAATAACTTTACTACTTTGACGATTTAACGAACCTTCTATTTTGCTCGTAGGAATTCCAATTGGTGTGAAGCCCAATCTGTGAGGAGGGCTCAACGAGAAACTTGTCAAGGTCTACAAGCTCCCTGCGGCTGCACGACACGTCAACGCTGCTCTAGAGCCTCACTGTCTCAGTGCAGCGGGTTTAATCTCTCAAGACGAAATGGCGAACGTGGGAGACAAAAGAGGTACACTGGGGGCACTGCCCCGTCTGAAGGGCGCAGCCTTGAAGAGGCAAAAGAAGACTGCGGGGGGTCCTTCTAATGCGCCCACTCCCGCAGAGGGGTCTGCTCGCGGTCCTCAATCGCGAGGGATCGGTTCGGGTGAGGTCGCTACGACTTCTCATACGACCACGACCCCTCCGGTTATCGCGACCCCTCTATCTGCCGTGCCCCCTCCGGCTACTGCGACTCCACCGCCAGGTGCTCGTGGCCAGCCGGTGATCGAAGTCGCCGATAATTCGCCGAAAGGCGATTAGAGGGAGGGGGGCCTCCCTCCTAAGGATACGAGATGCGAGCCTACTGGTGCTCGCGAGTCTGCGACGCCCTCTATGGGTGCCGTGAGTGCTCGCGAGACGGGTTCTGGCGAGATGGTGGTGGCCCAACCTTCCAGGTCGGGGGTTTTTGTTATCCCCCAGCACTTGCATCCTGTATGCAAGTTTATGTTTGATAACATTCCCCCTAATTCCTTCGAGAGTTTGCCTGAGCCAAGCCCAGAGGCTCTCTCTACTGATATTGGAGTGAGACTGGTTCAGGTAACAGCCTTTTCCCTTTCTACCAATCTCTTCAGGATTTTATTAGATGACTAGCAATCTAATCCTTTTTCTTTATTTGTTTCAGAGCCTGGATCTCACACTCCTCGTTAGGCGGGATATCGAAGCAGCCCGCCGCAGCGTGGAGGACGTGGAGAAGAAGAAGAAGACTATGGAAGCCGAGGTCCAAGGGAGGGACCGTTTGGTGAAGGCCTTGGAGGTTCAGATCTCCAAGCTGGACGAAGAGAAGAAAATTCTCCTTGTCAAGATCCAATCCCTGACTGAGCGATTTCAGTCAGTGGACCTCCAACTCTCAAAGCTTCAAGATATCCATGCCAAGAGCGAGAAGGAGAAGGAGATCTTCCGTCAGAACAAGATCCAGCTTGAGGGATGGCTCAAGGATGCGCGGACCAAGCTCGAGGAGACCCAGAAGATGCTCGAGGAGGCCCAGCAGCAACTTCACCAGTTGAAGGATGATTCCATCCACTGGGAAGAGGAGCGAGTGGCCCTCGTTCAAATGATATCTGATGAGGGTCCTCGCGCTGTTCAGGAGTTCCGGACTTCTCCACTTTACGATGAGGAGCGGTACGATGCGTATATCGCTGGTCGCGATTTCGCGGTCAGAGTTATGCAGATGATCGCTCCAACTTTTAACGTTGAGGAGTTCGACAGGGTGGCATTCGAGGTTGCAGCTAAGGAACGGGCTGCCGCTGAGAACGAAGCCACTGAGGCAACAGATGCCGCTCCTGCTCCTGAGGCTGGTCCTGAAGCTGAGAGCCGCGAGCCTGCGCAAGATGAGGATGACCAACCATGACCTCGGCAGCTTCCTATATCATGTATATTTTTCTTTTCTTTTTTTTTTTGAAGAAATCTGTAATTGTCTCGACCTTTTGGTCTTTTTGAATGAATATCCGTTTCTGTAATGCATTCTCCTTGTCTTTCATTTTTTGCTTTATGTTGATCTCAAATGGATTCATCAGAGATGCGACCCTTTAATTCGAGCACGAGCTGCGCTGCTCGCATTAGGGTGTATGACCACAATTCGAGCGCGAGCTGTGGTGCTCGCAATTAAGGTGTACGACTACGATTTGAGCCCGAGCTACGGTGCTCGCGATTAGGGATATGACTACGACCCCCTAATTCGAGCACGAGCTGCGGTGCTCGCATTCCGGAGTGCGATCCCTCCTCTCACCAGTCGCGAGCAACTAACTCATGAAAAAATGAATTAGACTCAATCCGAGGGTCGTGTGACCGTGTTCGCGTTGAGATAGACTGATCTATCGATTGAGATTTTGATTCTACCAAGGGCAGAAGGTTGGTCAAGAGATGGTATACATTCTCTTCGGGGCTATTCAGGTCCATGTAAATGGAGAAGCAACCAACTAGTAACGATTTCAGTCCTACCAAAGGTAGGCAATTGGCCAAGAGGATGTGTAAGCACTCTCTTCAGGGCTATTCAGATCCATATAAATGGAGTAGCAGCCAAAAGATATCTTTCACTTTATTCATAAAATGTTGTAATAAACTACATCGAATCTAGGGGTAGTATCGTAGCAAATGCTCCACGTGCCAAGGGCGACGTACAGGCTTCCCCTGCATGTCTTCAAGATAATAAGTACCGGGTCGCACAACCCTAATAACCCGATACGGGCCTTCCCAATTCGGATCCAATGAACGAGCAGGAACTCCGAGATTTTGCCTTAGGACCAAATCTCCGAGCTGGAAGGATCTAGGCCAAACCTTCGCATTCCGATAACGAGCAATACGTTGTTGATATGCTGCCACTCGTACTTGGGAAGCATTTCATTCGATGGCGTCTGCTTTCATAGTGGGCCAATAATATCCTTGCCTCATCGCCTTATATGCTAGGGATCGCCCCCTGGGATGGTTACCACATGCCCCCTGGTGTACTTCATCTAGAACACGAAGTGCTTCTTCTGGATGAAGACACCTTAAATAAGGCAAGGAGAAGCTTTTTCGCAACAATATTCCATCTTGCAAGGTGTACCTGGCAGCTCGAAGCTGAATTTGTCTTGCAGCTTTCTTGTCTTCTGGTAGGTATCTGTCTCTGAGATAAAGGATGATAGGATCCATCCAACATGGAGACGATTGTACCGATATTACTTGCTCGAGAGTCACTTGGTCGATACTCAAGTTCTGACGGTGCTCGATGGGGATCGAACGTGATAACTCCGATTCTGGCGCAGAAGCGAGCTTTGCCAGGGAATCAGCAAGTTGGTTCTGCTCGCGAGGAATATGAATTATTTTATAAGTCTTTAGTTTGGCAAGAAGGAAGAGGACACGAGACTTGTATAAGGCCATTCTTTCTTCTTTGGCCTCGAATTCACCAAGAACTTGGTTGACAATGAGCTGGGAGTCGCTATGAATTATCAAATTCTGGACTGCGAGGACGATGGCCAGTTCGAGGCCAACAATCAGGGCCTCATATTCTGCTTCATTATTGGAGATGAGTGATTCGAAACGCAGAGCATATTGAAAATGCGACCCGTCGGGAGCCACTAAAATCAGGCCCGCTCCACTGCCAGTGGCCCGCGACGACCCGTCCACGAAGAGTGACCAAGGAGGCTGGTCGCTGGTCGTGACATTATCTTCGGAAGAATATGTAAATTCGACGATGAAGTCAGCCACAGCCTGGCCCTTGACTGCGGTCCTAGGACAGAATGAGATATCATGCTCACTGATCTCGACCGCCCATTTAGTTAAGCGCCCAGAAGCCTCAGGTTTTTGAAGGACTTGTCGTAGTGGATGATTTGTTGGTACTAAAATAGCATGGGCTTGAAAGTATGGTCGCAGTTTTCGAGCTGCCGTGACTAAGGCTAGGGCCAGTTTCTCCATATCAGAATACCTAGTTTCTGCATCGACCATTGCTCGACTGATATAATAAACGGGCCTTTGCACCCCAGAATCTTCTCTTATTAAAGCGGCGCTAACGGCCGTGGAAGACATAGATAAATAAAGAATGAGTTGCTCATGTGCTACGGGTTTAGATAAAATGGGGGGAGCGCTCATGTATTGCTTCAGTTGTTGAAAAGCTTCTTCACACTGAGGTGTCCACTTCCAATCAGACTTGGCCGTTGCACTAAGGAGTTTGAAGAAGGGCAAGCACTTGTCAGATGCTCGCGAGATGAACCTGTTCAATGATGCAATGCAACCAGCCAGACGCTGGACGTCCTTCAGAGTAACGGGGGATTTCATCTCTATCAATGCTTTAATCTTTTCGGGATTCGCCTCAATTCCACGCTGGCCAACCATGAACCCAAGAAATTTCCCTGCAGACACTCCAAACGCGCATTTTTCTGGGTTCAATTTCATTTGATACTTCCTCATCAGATCAAAGGCTTCTCGAAGATCAGAAATGTGGTCATCTTCAACGATGCTTTTCACGAGCATATCGTCAACATATACTTCCATATTCCTACCGATTTGAGCAGCGAATATTTTGTTGACAAGACGTTGATAAGTGGCCCCTGCATTTTTAAGACCGAACGGCATTACCTGGTAGCAATATAGTCCTCGATCTGTGATGAAGGTAGTATGCTGGCTATCAGGTGGATGCATCATAATCTGGTTGTAACCAGAATAAGCATCCATAAAGCTGAGGAGAGCATGTCCAGCTGTTGAGTCGACCAACTGGTCGATCCGCGGTGTCGGAAAGCTATCTTTGGGACATGCTTTGTTCAAGTCTGAATAGTCGACGCACATCCTCCATTTGCCATTAGCTTTCCGGACGAGAACTACGTTTGTGACCCACTCTGGGTAGTCAACTTCTTTTATGAAATTAGCCGCGAGCAGCTTCTCAACTTCAGTCTTGATTGCCATTTGTCTTTCTGCAGTAAAGGCACGTCGACGCTGATGTACGGGTTTATGCTTCGGGTCAATGTTGAGACGATGTGCGATGACATTGGGATCGATGCCTGGCATATCTTTATGAGACCAAGCAAACACGTCCTGGTGTTCAGTGAGGAAACGGATCAAATCTTCACGGTGGACACTGGTTAAGGAGGAACCGATGTACACGATCTTAGACGGGTCGTCTTCGGTCAGGCGGATCGCCACTGTTTCCTCCCCCGGAGTTCCTGATTTCAAAGCATTTTCTCTCGGATCCAACGAGGTGGTGGAGGGAACGTCGGGTGAACCTTAAACTATTTCCATGACAGGTGTCGCTTGAGCCTTCTTTCGATCTTGGAGGGCTATCTGGTAACAGGACCGTGCCTCCTGCTGACTTCCTCGCACGACCCCGATGCCATTTGGGGTAGGAAATTTAACACACAGATATGAAGGGTGCAAGGCCGCTCCAACCTTAGTTAGAGACGGCCGCCCCAAAATGGCGTTATATGCTGATTTTCGATCCACGACGAGGAAGTTTACGAAGACGGTGGTCTTCGCTGGACTCTCTCCAAAAGTAACTGGGAGATCGATGCTTCCTTCAGGTGTTACTACCTCTCCTCCAAAGCCGACGAGGGGGGTTGATACTGGCTTGAGGAGGCTTCTGGATAGTGCCATTTTGTTGAAAGCCTCCAAGTACAGAATATCGGCTGAGCTACCTGTATCCACCATAATTCGATGAGTCAGATAATTTAATACCTTCAATGTGACTACGATGGAGTCTTCATGAGGGAAGTGAATTCCCGCTGCATCTTCGAGGGTGAAAGAAATTGGAGGATGGCTCGCTTTTGATGAGCTGGACGTCTGTTCCAGCCAATAGATTTGCTGGGGTTCTTTGGACGCCTTTCGAGCGTATGCTTTTCTTGAAGCTTGAGAGTCACCCCCACAAGCTGGTCCCCCGACGATAGTGCGAATTTCTCCCGTGGGCTCAGCGTCCTCTTGGTCGGTTTGATGATGAGGCGGTTCCTTTTGGCGAGATGAGGTCTTCGCCCTTTCTGGTGATCGATTTTTACGAGCAACATAATCCTGGAGATAGCCTTTTCGAATAAGGGCTTCGATATGGTCTCGTAGAGAGATGCAGTCCTGGGTCCTATGCCCGTGATCTTTGTGGAAGTAACAGAACTTGCTCTTGTCCCTCTTCTCGGGATCGGATTTGATCTTTGCAGGCCACTTCACATATGGCTTGTGTTTAATCTCCATTAGAACCTTTTCAGGAGACCGATTAAGAGGAGTGTAGTTATGATATTTACCAGAGTAAGGCTTCCTGGGAGAACGATCGCGCTGATCACGACGGTATTTCTTATCTGTAGAAGAGGTTCCTTCTGGCTTGCGTTTCTTACTTTGCACTCCATGGCGTGTCAATGCGACTTCTTCTGCATTGATATATTTCTGAGCTTTGGCTTGGAATTCTGCCATAGTTTTCGGCGGGCTTTTATCTAAGGCAAACCTGAATTTCTCGCTCGTTATTCCGGCAATGAGGGCTGTAAGACCCTTTTCTTCAGTGTAACCCTCAGTTTGAACGGCTTCGGCAGTGAACCGTACTGTGAACTCCTTTATTGTCTCTCCATGCTGCTGTTTCAGATTCATCAGATGGGAGGCTGGCTTCTTAATGCGAATACTTCCCATGAATTGAGAAAGGAATATCTCCGATAATTGGGAAAAGGAACTGATGGAACGGGGCTTTAACCCCTGGAACCACGTACGAGCTGCTTCCTTCAATGTTAGGGGAAAAGCCCTATACATGATTTCTGAACCATGTCCCTCCAACTCCATGAGGGACATGTATGTTTCCAGATGTTCAAGAGGGTCGCCAATGCCTGTGTACGGAGTGATAACAGGCGCTCGATATTTTCTGGGTAACTGGGGCTTCCATGACCTCGCTGGTGAAGGGAGATTCAGATTGATGTATCGCCGCCATGATGGCAGATGGCCGATTTGCCTGGTATTGCTGTTCCATGATGTTGAACCTCCAATTTATACATTGCATTGCCCATTACATGACATGATTAGCATGATTTTCATGATTTAAAGGCCCATCTAACACATGTTTTGTGATTATAGGAATGAGAGCGGACTTCACTCAATTAGAGACCAAAAAGGGGCCATTTGGAGCCTTTGATGAAGGCCCAAGGTGGACCAAAGAAAGAAGGAAGCAAAGAAAGAAGAAAATAGAAGAAAGAAAGGAAGAAAACAAGAAGAAAAAGAGACCGACCGGTCTTGACCGGTCGGCCAAGGAAGCCCGACCGGTCTTGACCGGTCGGCCATGCTTGCTGGAGTAATGCCGAAGAGGGCCTGACCGGTCATGACCGGTCGGCCAGCCCTGTCCTACCGGTCGTGACCGGTCGGCCATGCAAGTTTCAGATTCCAGATTCTAAAACAGCAATGTATTCCCGCACCTAGTTTTTCGGACCAGTTTTCTGAAGCCATCTTGATGATATTTAGAAATCCAACACATCCATGTCGAAGAGGAGCTCGACGCCGAACTAACCCAAGTAGTTTCGTGTCGATCGGAGCTACGGATTGACCGTGGTGGCCAAAACAATACGAACTGTCCAGAAAGTTCCAGATTTTGCTGTTCAACTCTGGGCCGGTCCAGAGGAGTCATCATTGATGATATGAAGAATCTACTTTGACCATCTTTTAGAACACATCCATATATGAATAACCACAAAAGTTTCAGATCAAAAGGATGTGTGGTTTGATCGTACCGGTTGAAGAAAGATGGACCATCCAGAAAGATCCAACTGCGCAGAGTTTATAAAAGGGCTGAGTATTCTAATTTTCGGACCATATTCTGGGATTGTTTTGGACAATCTAATCCATCTATCATGTAGAGGATGAAGTTTTCTACTAATGTTCCAAATTTGGGATCAATCCGACCTCTGTACACTCCGGGGCGTTGAAAGCAAGATGACTGGTTCTGAAGGTACCTAAAGAGCGCGATTTTGAGAGACGGTCGGTGATCTGATTGGTGGGCCCATTCAGAGGATAATATTGGAAATCTAAATCATCTATTTGGAAGATCACATTACAAAGAAGTTACAAACCAAATTTGAAGGCAATCCGACCATTGGTTAAGCCGTACCAAGCGAAACAAATTCTGCTATGTTGCTGTACTATTGCTGCACTATAAAAGGAGGTGCTCTCTTCTATTCCTAATCAACCAAGGACGTGGGAAGCAAGGAGTTCAAGTCCCAGGAGGCTACCTAGCCTCCTCCAGCTAGTTTTTCTTCCTTTTCTTAGTTCTAGTTCTAGTTTTAATATGCTTTTCCTTAGCTAACCTCTTAGCTAGAGCTAGAGGTGAAATTTGTAGTTGGTTCCAATGCTTTAATTCTTTTATTTCAAGTACCCTTTTCTTAATTTTGGATTTTGAAGTTCTAGTTTGAATAAAGTTTGGTTTTTTAGAAGTTTTGTGAGAGTTTGTGTGCTCAGGACATGAGTTCCTTGCAATTCTCTGAGATTACCATGATTGGGTTGTTTGAATTAGAATTGTAGTAACCCTTGAGCATGCCATAGTCCATAGGCATGGCTGTTACTCCGAAGGCTACAACTTCAAGTTCTATGTGCTCCATTAGAACTAGAAATCTGATTTCCAGATTTAAGTGGGACTATTTGTGCTTGAATGTTATATCTTCCAATTAGATGAGAGATAGGACTTTGATTCTAATTGTGTTGTACTTGGATGAATGGATTGGTATTGGACTACTACAAGTAGATCCTTGAAGCTCTAGTTCTTCTTATTTTCAGATTTTCCTATTTCATGTGAAAAACTACTTTCTTAAACTTCTTAGATTCTAGTTATTAGAGTAGTTGGAATTGTTTACTTCTTTCCCTGTGGATCGACCTCGGTCTTACCGAGATTTATTACTACATCGCAGCCTTACACTTGAGGCGAGAGATCACATGACATCAAAACGATCATGGATTCTTTCGAGATCTCCTTCCCATGGTAGGGTATAGCTAGATGTTTCGGCGATGGAGCCCTGCGGTTGAGGTTGTCGAGACGAACTGGAATGTATAGAATGTGGAGACGGCACAGGGGGATGGCTGCCAAGTGGTGGGACCTGTGGTTCATCCATAGAATGTCTGGAAGCTACCGGTATGGGTTGCGGTGGTAACCCTTCGAAGGGTTGTCTCTGCGGTTCAGGGAAGTGCTGATCAAGCCGATTTGACAGCGCCTGAACTCCGGCGTTTAGAGTTAGGAGAGTGTTTCCGAGGAAACGTAAGACATCATCTTGATTTCCAGAGGCCTCCAATAATGGGTTTGTTGGTGGCATATTCGGGGCTCCTTGAGGGATATTCGTCGGAGCAGGTGGGAGGGCAGGTACGGATTCCTGTCTCATCAGGCGGAGGTGGTGCCTGCCTTGAAGTTGAAGGATGAACGACCTTTTTAGGAGGCATCGCTGAAGGATTTTGATCGGTGGAACGATTGATTTTGACGATCAAGTCGTTCCCACAGACGGCGCCAAACTGTTAATGTCAGATTTTGCAACGAGATCCTCCGGTTGTTCTCCTTCACTCCCACAGGGATTTCCTCCAACAGACCTGAAAGAAGACAGATTGCAACTAAGGGTGGCTGGGATCCAGCCATCAGCCCTCCGATGCTTAAGTTAGGCCAAAGCAAGAAGAATAGCCAAGCAAAACGGGACAGAGATTAAATGTTGTGTGTGCGTACCTTTCTCTTAATGGAGTCACCCCCTTTATATAGATCTGAAGCAACCCAATTTGTTACGTAAGATATCAAAATCCCGATGATGTCGCGTACGATACCGAAATCTCGCTGATTTTGTGGGACAATATCCTTATTCTTAGAGGCAAGATCTAACCCGATGACTTCTTCCGGTAATCACGTTTCTTGATAGCAATCCCCTGAGATTTGGAACCACCAGAGAAGATAAGTCCAAAAACTGACCTATGCGGGCTACCGATCGGCGTAGTAATAGTGCTGATTGCTCAGTAGTTGGAGTCATAGCTACTGAAAAGGAAGGAGATGCCGAACGGGTGAAGACCGCCGCGCTGGGTGTAACTCTGCTTGATGTCGCAGAGGGATTGACCAAGCCGCTCGACGGGAACCGGGTGCTGGAAGTATGAAGACCATCCAAACCAAAAAATGAAGACTCAGGACTATTCTGATGTCGGGAGCTGCTTGTGTCAGGGATGCTCACACCCGTGAGATGCGACCCCTTCTGACGAGCCCGACCAGAGCTGCTCGCATACGGGAGATGCGACCTCTTCTAAAGAGCACGAGCCGTGCTGCTCGCATACAGGATATGCGACCCCTCTTCTCGAGCACGAGCTTGACTGCTCGAATACGGGATATGCAACCCCTCTTCTCGAGCACGAGCTTGACTGCTCGAATACGGGATATGCGACCACTTCTGACGAGCACGAGCTCGACTGCTCGCATTTATTATGGCCGCGATCCTGCACTTCTCGATAGACTGTATTTGCCTACAACACATGCCTAGTTCTTCTAACCAACATATTGAACATGCTAAGGCCATCACCACTCTTAGAAGTGGTAAAATTATTGAAAAATCTGATCCGGTGAAGGTTTCAACGCCTAATGATCCGATATCTTCCAAAGAGGATGATGGACCTAGCACCGCCATGAATGAAAAAGAGCCATTGAAAGAATATAGGCCTGTTGCTCCATTCCCCCAACGCTTGATTCCAGCCAAACCTTAAGATAAATATCAGGAATTTTTGGAGGTTTTCAAGCAAGTCAAAATCAACATTCCATTGTTGGATGCCATTAAACAAATACCGTCATATGCAAAATTTTTAAAAGACCTTTGCACGGTTAAAAGAAAAATACATGTGCAAAAGAAGGCATTTTTTACAGAGAATGTGAGTGCCATTATCAACCACGGGATGCCCAAGAAATACAAAGATCCCGGTTGTCCGACAATATCATGTGTGATTGGAGACTACCGGGTGAAACATGCTCTACTTGATTTAGGGGCAAGTGTAAACTTAATTCCCTTTTCAGTTTATGAACAATTGGGTTTAGGTGAATTGAAACCCACCAAAACCACATTACAACTTGCTGACCGATCGATTCGTATTCCGAGAGGGGTAATTGAGGATGTTCTTGTCCAAGTTGACAAAGTTTACTACCCGGTGGACTTTATTGTCTTGGACATGAGACCCATGGTTAATATTGGCCCTCAAATTCCTGTCATACTTGGCCGCCCATTCCTAGCTGCATCAAACGCTATCATAAATTGTAGGAGTGGGGGCATACAAATGTCTTTTGGCAATATGATGATTGAGTTGAATGCTTTCAATATTGAAAACTAACAAGAGGATGAGGATGAGGAGGTCCATGAAATAAACATGATCAATTCTATTATGGAAAATGAGTCCCTCTCACCTTTTTACTCCGGTCACTTAGACAAAGAAGTGACTCACTCCCTTGATGAAAACGATGATATGATAAGGGATATGGTCACACTTTTCGAGTCGGTATCGGCATATGACGCTAGCCGAGAAAAGGATGTGGAAACAATACCTTCTTGTGCTGAGAAATCAATTCATATTTCCACACCCTTGTGGTTCATGCATACCGAACTCCACCAACCCTGGGATGATCCTTACTTGCAATATCACTGCCCAGGAAAATCTGAATGGAGACATATTTTTTCTGATAAATATGATGATGTCACCTCCTATACATGTGGTGAAAACACTAAGGAACCCGCTGAAATTCCTTTTTGGGATTTTGAGTGGCTTAGCACGATTACTCACACACATGTTTATTGTAAAGCATGATATTGGATGATGTTACTGCGAAACCTTTTGATCCATCTAATGATTCTACTTAACTTTATGCTTTTGGATGAGTTGTTGGGATTAACCTCCTAGTCTGACGGAGGATAATTTGCTAGAATGCCTTCCCATTAGGATTTGCTTTGATAGTTGATTTAGCTGTGAAGTAATCCATCTCCAAAAGCTAATCGTGCCATGAAATATATGCTTCAGGTGATATCTCTCTTTCTCACTCTCCTTTGTTTTATGTCATTGCTCTCATGTCATGCATATTGCATATCTTATTACATTGAGGACAACGTAGAGTTTTGGTTGGGGGGTGAGAGATTCCTTAGATGATGAATTTACTAGTTTTTGTGACATGTCGAGCAAAGATGTAGAAATTTTTCGATTTTTCTAAAATTCAAAACTCTTTTAGAAAACTTTGATTCTATGCATTCGAGATAGCATGGGTATAAGAAGATGAGATATGAAGTGAGGGATGTTGCAAGCTTTAAACCTCTCTTAATATAATGGTTTTATATGTGAATTCACCTATTTTTATGATTGATAGAAAATTTGAACACCTTTTGCACCTAGTTCACATTACACAATTTCCATGATTTGAAAAGGATTGTGTGATTTATGGATTAGCTAGACTTTGATTTGAGGTATTGAGAAACCAAGCCGGGGTACTTTGTCCATCCTTGTCCATGGGAAAATAAGGAAAGATATGGATTTCTAAAAATCCTATCTAATGTAAAAGAAAAAGGAAAAGGAAGGATGAAATTGGGAATGATGGAAAAATGGTGGAAATTCCGATTAGGGCTACCTACTACCAACCGGGGGATGGTCTACCCGTAACCAAAGCCGAAAATGGGACGTAGTGTGAAAGTCGTCGGAAGGACGGTAAGGCAAATTCCTGTCATAGGCTTGTTGTTGCTCTATACACCTTGAGATCTATAGTTTAGTTGATCTATGAAGAAGATAATCCCGAAAACTCATGAGATGAACCTTCACTATACACACTGGGTTGAATTTGTTCAAGTTCTTCTATTTGTCAATCAATCAGCGGGAATTTCATATAAACACTTATTATGTTCTGAGAGTTTAAGGTTTCAACCTTTATCACCGAATTTCTCTGATTTTTACGCTTATGTGTCTTGGAATGTATAGAAGAATAGTTTCTAGAGGAGAGTTGGGTTTCGGAGAATGAAACTTGTTTCACGCATGTTTTGCTCGGGACTAGCAAAATGCTGGTTGGGGGGTGTGTTGAGCTCTTAATTGTGCATATTCTAACCCCAATTCATCACTCATTATGCACGGTTTACATGTTTAAAGAACTATTCTAATGCATGATTTGTGATTGTAGGAACAAGAGGGAGATTTCACAAATTGAAGACTAAATAGAGCTCTTTATGAGTATGGAAGACCATTGGATCAAGCATAAAGAGAGAAGAAAGCAAGGAAAGAAAAGAAAAGAAAGAAAAAGAAGAAAGAAAGAAAGAAAATATCTAGAAGAAGTGGCTAGACCGGTCAAGACCGGTCGGCCACCCATTTACTTGCCAAGAGAGTACACAAAGCAAGGCCAAACCGGTCGTGACCGGTCGGCCAAGCCAGTCCGACCGGTCAAGACCGGTCGGCTATAGCTGCTGGACCAACACAGAACAGGGCTAGACCGGTCGACCGGTCTAGTCCGACCGGTCCAGACCGGTCGGCCATGCGAAAAAAGCTATTTCTATTTTAGGATTCTGAATTTTTCTGCGCAATTGCGTAACTTCACGCGAAATCTGGAGTTTTCTTGCGTAAAGGACACCTCCAAGCTATAAAAGGACGTCTTCCCTTCATACCAAAGCAGGCTAGGACGTGGGGATTGCTTGGGAGATGGATTCTACTTCGAATTTCTAGTTTTCTTCCTGTTTTAGTTATTTTTTATGTTTTTAGAGGCTTCTAGTTCAAGGAAGTTAGAGATGAACTAAAACCTCTTAGCTAGGGCTAAGAGGTGAAGCTTTTGATTCGTTTTTTATGGATTGATGCAACCTAGGTTTCCTTTTTATGAGTTAATTGATGAATTTTAGTTAATGTGAGTTTGAATCAAGTACTATTTTGGTTTCTACTTTGATCTCTTGATGACTCCGGGCTCATGTGATTCTTAGTGATCCTAACTTAGTATCTTAGCTTTTGAGCATTAGTTATGCTTGTGTAGTTCATTAATCTACCATTGACTCCGGGCATGGTAGACGCTTTGATTGCCTTGTATGCAATGGCCTGATTTTCATGTGGGAACTCATTCAACTAAAGTTCTTATCTTTTGTTGTATAATCTGGAATAGTTGTTTGTTGATTGATTTTGATTTAATTAGAGTTCTAATCATGAGTTGTAATCAAGTCTAGTGACAGGATTTGGTGAAAGCTATGGTTATGAATCTCAACTAGATTGGAAAGAGGTTTGGCCTATACAATTGAGTGTGCCCAAGACCTGAGCATGGTTGTGGGAATCAAATCAATGAATTAGCACTTATTTTGGATAATTACTGATTGAACCGCTCTATATTCCGATCGGATAGAGATATGAATTCAATTCCGATTGAGTTATGAGAGACCTAGTTGTGTTGATGCATTGAAACTTATCAAAAGTGGATCCTTGGCGCTCTAGTGCCTTTTTAGATTGAAACTACCTTAACTATTCACTGTTTAAACCCAAATCGCTATTTTCCAGTTTTAGTTCTTAATAGGATCTTAATTACTAGTTGTTTTAGACAAATTCTGAGGATACCCATACATAAATCTCTGTGGGAATGATACTCGGTCTTTCCGAATTATTACTACTTCGCAACCCTACACTTGGGGAGTGAACACCTGTACCCGAGCCCCCATTTGCGTTGATTATATACCAGCGACATCTTTCTAGATTTGAAATGATTCTTCATCCGATACTTGAGGCTTAGTCGTTCTGCTAGTGAAAAGACACGATCCACCCTTATCGGTTTCGGGTTGGCGATAGCATTCACGGTCTCGAACTCGAAACTATGAAACGGGATGTCTTCTTCAGAGTGCTGGATATCGATGACAGGGATGTCTAGTTAAGTGGCAGCAGCATTGGAAGGAATGATGAGCTCCTTCTCTGCATGGATAGAGATCACTTGATTTTCACAGATGTATTTCACCCGTTGATGCAGGGTTGATATGGCACAGCTTTAACCTTATGCAGCCAAGGCCGTCCGAGCAACATGTTGAAAGAGGCTGATATATCTAAGATTTGGAATGTGATAGTGGAGATTTCTAGACCTATCTGTACCTCTATGTCGACTTCCCCTTTCATTGATCGGTGGGTGTTGTCGAATGCTCTAACGCATATGGTGCTGGGTCGAAATGAAGAGGGATTGATTCCCAGACGTTCTACAGTCTTGAGTGGGTAGACGTTTAAGCTTGAGCCGTTATCGATAAGGACCAGCGGGACACAGAGGTCTTTGTATCGTAAGACTATGTTGATGGATCGCCCATGGTCGCGCCTTTCTGGTGGCAACTCATTATCAGTGAAGGTGATGGCGCGCGGAGCCAGGAGCTGTCCGATCATCAATGCTATCATTTCTGGTGATGTATCGGAGGATACATGGGCATCACTCAGAGTTTTGGCAAACATTTCTCTGTGTATGCGCGATGTGCAGAGTAGCTCCCAAACCGAGATTTGAGCAGGGATTAACTTGAGCTAAGTCGCCACATTGTATGCGGCTTCATTTTTGTTACCTGAGACTCAAGAGAGCACCTTTGGGATCTCCTTTGTTCTGATTATCTCTTTGGATGCAATGCCCATTGGGATTCATGTTTCCCACCTCCGCGCATTCTGGATAGTGCCATGGGATAATTTTCCTCACCTTTGCCTTTTAGGAGCATCGGTTCTAGCAACGGTGCTGGTGTGGGTACCAGATCTTCCTCGTCTGGAGCTTTTGCCTTGAGGACTACATTGTTGCTTGTGCTGAAGGGGTAATATCGAGGCTTGTCTTCATAGATGACATAAGGTTGCGGTCGTGGCTTGACTGTTCCTGGAGCAGGAGGCTCTCATGGAATGAACAGTGGTCCTCTTGATATGGCAGGGGGTTTCTCTGTTCGTCCCAGCTGTCGTAGTGTGATTGACACACCTCCGGGATTTGCCCCTTGCAATATGACTGGCTCGACTGGAGGAGCTCCTTCCAAGACAATGGGTTCTTGCTGCCGATGAGTATGATCCCTCCATTGTGGATTGTATTGTTCCTGTGCTGAAATTGCCCCTTGCAAGATGACAGGTTCGTATGAGGGCTCGATGTATGACTGTGCTCCTTCCAAGACGACCGGCTCCCCACATGAATGGCTGTAAGGTGCCCCTTGAACAACTAGTACATCATATGGAAGTGCTCCTTCGAGTAAGACTGGCTCGGAGACTGAAGGAGGAAAGGGGTTTGCCCCTTACAAGATCGGGGGAGGATTTGTTGGCCCATAAGTGTAGGCATGAATGGACTGTATTGGGGAGAAGAAATGATCGAGACGCTCTCCTTCTTCTATGCTGTTGACGGCAGGACCACGAGATGAACTGGGGTCCGTCGGATGTTGAGGCAGAGGATTCTGCAAGATGTTGGTAGAAGCTGCTGGAGGAGTTCCAGGGACCGAGATGATGATCTTGCTGTCATCAATCAGATCTTGTATGGCATTCTTCAAAGTAAAGCATCGATCAGTGGTGTGGCCACGCCCTTGATGGTAGGCACAATACTCATTTTCTCGGTAGGTTGGAGGCAGATGATTTGGAGGAGGCCTGGGTGTCATCAGAGTGAGTAACTGCTTCTGCACCAGCATAGTCATGACTTGACTAAGTGGTTGAGTGAGTGGAGTGAATTTCCTGAGCTCCCTGTAATTCTGCCTATTCTGGTATGGGTATTGGCTGTTCCCTCTGAACTGCTGCTGTTGTCTAGGTGGTTGTGGCAGTGGTTGAGGATTCAGTTGCGGCTGATACTGCTGAGGTTGGTGCTGAGCCTGATTTTGCTGATACTGTTGACGTCCCTGTGGAGAAGCATATTGATTACCCTGAGCAGTGGTGCTGATGTTGTTTACCTCTATCGGGCGGGGAGGAGAACCGTTGCAGTTTCTGTTCCCATATCCGATGGGTCTTCCCTCCACTCTATTCCTCTTGACTGGAGTGGCTTGATGAGGCCATTGGGAGATTGTCCCGGCACGGATTCCTGCTTCGACTTTCTCTCCAACACGGATCAACTATGAGAAATTCGCATATGGATGCCAGATGAGATATCCAGATGTGCCAGGATATGTTGAATGAACAATCATGGAGATTTGTTCTTCGTCGTCGATAGATGTCCATATTCTGCCTGCCATAGCTCGCCAACGTCCCACATAAGCTGATAGTGTTTCATCGCTCTTTTGCCTGAGAGCTGCGAGGTCGGCCCTTCTAGGTGCCATGTTGAGATTGTACGTGAATCTGTCAACGAAAGCTTGGGAAAGTTGTTCCCAAGTCTTGATGCGGTGGCAGTTCAATGAGGTGTACCAATCTAGGGCATCGCCCTTCAGAGATTTTTGTAACAAACGAATGAGAGCCCCTTCATTTCCTGAGATTGCACTCAGCTCTCCACAGAAGGCCTTGAGATGTGCTGTGGGACAACCGCTGCCATCGTATCTTTTGAATTTTGGTACCTCAAAGTTTTGAGGTACTTGAGCATCTAGGAAAGGACACAAGTCTCTGAACTTGGTCTAAGGTAGATCGATTCCTTGTTGTCACTGAAGCTGATTTTGCAAGATCTGGAACTGCTCCCGCAACTCGTCCAGTCCTGAGTGATCCGTTCGAGCGACTGGTGCCTCTTGGAGTAAGGCACATTCTTCTTCGACATAGTGGTCGATGTCGTCGACCCTATGGGCTTGTTGAAAATCAACCGCGGGTTGCTGAAATTGATTTGATGATTGAACTGGGTTCTGATGAACTTGTGCTTGAAAGGATTGTAATTGAACTGGAGATTGTACTGAAGGTTGAACTGGAACTTGCTAGAAATTAACTGGAGATTGCTGAATTGAAGATTGCTGGAAATTAACTGGAATCCCATCGACGGGGATGTGCTGGAATTGAAAAGTGCTCCTATTTGTAGGAGGCTGAGATGCTGGGAAGTGACCCCCTTGTTGGGTATTCGCCACTGTCCGCTGATTGATGTGGGCTTGACACTAACCCCCATTGTGGGCATTCGCCAGTGCTATCCCTGTTGCTGGAAATTGAATTGAAATCCCATCGGCGGGGATGTGCTGAAATTGAAAAGGGGTCCCATTGGCGGGGACATGCTGAGAAAGGAAAGGAGTCCCATCGACGGGGATATGCTGAGATCTATTGAGATTGTTGTTTTCCAGATTGACTGGAAGCTGACTGTAAGTTCCTGCGACAGGAGTGCTCTGAGGCGGCCTTGTCGTCGCGGGAAGGCACTGAGGAGGAATGGCTGCTGTCGGTAGTCTTGGGCAGACTCCGATGGTTGTGCTTGATTTGAACTGGAGGCTGGAGGGACCCCGCATGGCTGCCGAGATTGCTGAACTGGGCCAACCTGATTGTTGGCTGTTGCGGTAGCTTGTGCTTGCATGAATTGCAAGACTATTTCTTGCATTGCTTTCATTCCTTGTGCCAATTCTTGCATGACTGGAGTATTCTCAATTGGCTGTTGTGCTGGAGGTTGTGCTTCGGTCATTTCAAGAGCGGGGAAGAGGTGAGTTTCCTCTTCGTGGTCGGACATGGCTTGCTGTGCCCAAGTGCGGATTATGCTGTGAAAGGGAAGTTGTTTCCGAACGCGTTGAGCCCGAGGAGGCGCAATGGTGAGGACTATACTCTACTCTTTTTGGGTTTTGGGATTTTCTATTTTTTTTTGTTTTGGTTTTGGGTAGAATGCTATGCAGATGAGATTGTATGAGGACTAATGACTTTCAAGTACAAGAGGGATTCTATTTTTCAAATCGGATCACGACTAGTGGGACTAGCATATTCCCCAGCAGAGTCGCCATTCTGTGGTCCCTCGCCATTCCGCGCTTCCGTACGTTCTCCTTTCCTTTTCGGAAAAAGAAGAAAAGGTGCGTGCGCACGAATCGCCGTTTGTGCCACTGGCTTGCCTCGTTCTCGAGGGCTTTGTTTGGTTGTCGTGTTAAGCTGGATGTGTTTAGATGAGTTTATATAAGACCAGAGTCGCCACTAGCCAGTTACTTCGAATCTACAGTCGGCTAGACCCCGTAGAAACTTTAGAGAAGGGAATCCAAAGATTCCTCCCTCTAAAATGACTCCTTTTGATTTGCGGCCAAAAATTCGAGGTGAGGGATCACGGTTACAGGGTGGGAAGAGGTTAAGCACCCCACACACTGCCCGTACCGAAGTACGGTCTCTACTTCACAGAATAGAACTAATGCTTGAAAGTATGATTTAATCCTCGTACATTCTCATGGATGACATGATGCATGAATGCAGGTCTGAACAGTAAGAGTTTCTGATGGGTAGGTTTCCATTAACAGGCAAGCCCAGAGCATACGCTCGAACTGACAGGTGCTTTATGCGAGATGCATGCTTTGTGTTTGAATAATCAAAGTGCTTGTAGTGACTGATGCATGAATGCAGGTCTGAACAGTAAGAGCTTTTGATGAGCAGGTTTCCATTAACAGGCATGCCCAGAGCATACGCTCGAACTGACAGGTGCTCTATGCAGGATGCATGCTGTGTGTTTGAATAATCAAAGTGCTTGTAGTGAAGCAGGGGGGTTGGAAGAAAAGTAAATGTCGCACTTATGCTAGATGCGAATGAGATGATGCCGGTAAAGAACAGCTAGATAGACGGAGGTGTCACAAGGGTTGGCTTGAGTGGCTGGATCAAGACTTGGATGGCTTGGGAGACTTGGACCAGTGGTCAGGCTGGGCTGGACCAGGGCTAGGCTCTTCTCACTCGGGCTCTCCTTGGTAGAGAAATGGGCTAAAAGGGATGGAGGTGGACTCAGAGCTCTCGGACTGAAGAGAGGGGAAGTGGATGTCGGATGTGAAGGGGAGAGGGGGTATTTATAGCAGCGGGCAGTGGCAGATTGCGTAAATAAGTTTGGGCGGCACCCAGGGGGCCGCCCGTACGGACGTTCTCGGGATTCAGCGCGCAGTACGGACATGCTCCGGGGCTGCTGCTTGGAACTCAGTGAGTTGACTGGGTTTGGGGGATGGGTTGACACGGTGAGTTGACTCGGCGATTTGACTCAGCGTGTTGACTAGTCGAGTTTGACTTTTTAGGACTTTTTTGACTGGTTTTTCTTATGGGGGGTTTTTCAGGCTGATGTTTAGGGGCGAGTTGACTGGGTTCAGGCTTGAGCTGAGCTATGGATTGGGGCTTACAAGGGTGAGTTTGGCTGAGTTTGGTCATGGGATTTGGGGGTACGGTCCTCCATTCATTCAGCTATCTCTACCAACAGTGTAGCCGAAGGTGGGGTGTCTACACAGTCTCACCGAGTTATTACTACATCGCAGCCTTGCACCTGAAGCGAGTGAACAGTGATTGACAAATAAGGTGCATTAGTATGCCACAAAAAAGTACACTAACACAATCATCTTCCCTATGCTCCGGCTCCAACGATCAATCATCTTGCATTAGGTGCTCTTGAGATGCCCAAGGTGATAGGAGGTAGGTTTGAAATCTCTACAACTAATGGACAATGGTTGCTTAGAGAATTTCACCTATAAAGATCTCTATATAGAGTTTAGATAAGGTTTAACTATCTCGTTTAAGTTCTAAACTCTAGAGATAAAGAGGGAACAAGATCATTCTCTTTTGAGCTTTGAATGCTCCATGTTTATAATGAATCACAAGGAGAATGACTTACAATGGGTTAGGATTAGAGCTCCTAATGGTCTTCAACAATGGTGGCTTCTAACTCTTCAAAATCGCTCTCCCAAACCCAAATATCGTCTCTCCTATTTTTATAGATAAAGCTCCAACGGATAAAAAAGGGCAGATTCACGATGTATCGAAATACCTTTCGATGGATCGAAAAATTGTCCAATGAGTTCAAAAATGCTGTTGGACATATTCTCAATGGATTGACCTCTTCTTTGATGGATCAAAACACCAACTTCAATGAATTAAAGATAGATGTTCGATGGATCGCAAAACTATCCAGAGAGTTCAAGTTTGTTGGACTGAATTTATGATGGATCAAAACCACGCCATCGATGGATCGAAGTCCCATCGAAACTGGTTCGAAGACCAATCGAAATTGTTGTCTGGGTTGTTTATTTACAACAGTTCCCAAACCTATAAGGCCTTTCTATGGGTGGTCTTTTGAGACACTTAAGGCTATTCTATGAAGACTATGGGTATACCTAATGGGTCCAAGTCGGCTAGAGGTTAAGGGTTGTTTTAGTTCAAAAGGTTAGGGTCACCAAGGCATCTCTTTTACCTGTTCTTATTATTTGATGCTTTTGATCCACTTAAATCTTCGGTCTTCAACTTGTAAAGTTTCAATCAGCATTACAACACATGGACACATGTGATTTACATATAAGGCCCACTAGTATGCCACAAAAAATGCACTAACAGAACCTTCTTGTCCCATTGCCAATCTCGAACCTTTTTGTCCCAGTGTCAATCTCGACCCTTAGTGTATGAAAATCTCGAACCTTCTTGTCCTAGTGTCAATCTTGACCCTTCTTGTCTGTGGACGCTCACTTCTCCGCGCTCCTGAATTCTCCCTTTCATAAAAGGGGTGCGTGCGTGCAAATCGCCGTTTGTGCCACTGGCTCGCCTCGTTCTCGAGGGCTTTTTCTCGGTTGTCGTATTAAGTTGGATACATTTGGATGAGTTTGGATAAGACTAGAGTCGCCACTAGCCAGTTACTTCGAATCTACAGTCTGCTAGACCCCATAGAAACGTTAGAGAAGGGAATCCAAAGATTCCTTCCTCTAAAATGACTCCTTTTGATCTGCGGCCAGAGATTTGACGTAAGTGTTGAGCTCTTAATTATGCATATTTTAACCCCAATTCATCACTCATTACGCAAGGTTTTCACGATCTACAGACTAATCTAATGCATGGATTTGTGATTGTAGGGATGATAGGGAGGATACGTCAATTGAAGACTTAAAGACGCCATTTACAATAAAAAAAGATCAAAGGACTAAGCGTCAAAGGATGAAAGAAAGAATTCAGAGAAAAGAAGAAAGAAAGCAGAAGAACATGCCCAAGACCGGTCGTCCGACCGGTCATCCATAGCCTAGGACCGGTCGGACGACTGGTCCGATCACTCAATAGGAGGGGCCACATGGCAAATCTCACTGGACTGTCCAAGACCGATCGTATGATCGGTCGTACACTGCTTAGACCGGTTGTGCGATCGGTCCTTGAATTAAAATTGTGGGCTCGAAATTTCTCAAAACTCTCTGGACGTTTTTTGCACTTTTGTGATCGGTCGTCCAGGAGCTCAGACCGGTCGTGCGACCGGTCGTCTGCATAACTGAGCGTGTTCGACAAGCACCGGATTTCTCTGTGCACTGCGTATCCTTACGCAAATTCTGGAAGATTCCGACGCTGTGGAGCTTCCCCACTATAAAAGGACACCTAAGGATCGTTCCTAGGGTATCTTAGAAGGGATCGAGCACAGGTGGGAGACGACGGAAGTCGGATTTGGAGTTTTACAACTCTTCCTAGTTTGTTTGCTATTTTTATGTTTTTTTTTAGTTGTTTCATGTTTCCTTGGATTATGAACGGCTAAACCTCTTAGCTAGGGCTAAGAGGTGAAGCTTGTAGTGAATTTAAGATGTTTCAATTCGTTTAAGTTGGTTTTAAGTTAGATTTCATGTTTAGGAACAATGGTTTAAAGTTTAATTCAAGTACTAAGTAGTTTTTCTTAATCCTATGATGACTCATGGATGTTTGGAAGAATTGCTTGAGTTCTTAATTGTAGTGTACTAGTCTAGACCTATATGATCTGAGGAATTGGAATACGCTCTAGATCTGTGATTGTCATGTGGGAATTTCTTACCAAAGTTCTACTTTTATGGAAATTCTGTAGTATGTGGGACTGTGTATGTGATTTGAATTAGTTCAAATCATGATCTAGTTTTGTCTTGTGACAGGATTTAATGATGGTTATGATTGTGATCTTAGCCTATTGGAATTGGGACTGACCTATGCAATTGAGTATGCTCGTCCTGGCTTGCATTGAGTGAATCATATACATAGATCTTACATATGGCAGATTGTTGGTTTAACTGCTCTATTATCCGACTAGATAGAACTTAATTTCGATTCTAGTTGAGAAAGTGAGAAACCACAGTAAATTGAGCATCAAGGATTGCTACAAGTGGATCCTTGAACCCCTAGTGCCTTTTTATTAATTGTTTATCTACACTTTAGTTCAAAGTTACTATTTACATCAATCTTCTCAAATCTGGTTGTTAGCTTTTCAATAGAAACTATTGGAAGTATTTGTGAATTCCTACATAAGTCCCTGTGGATCTACCTCGGTCTTACCGAGATTATTACTACATCGCAACCCTACACTTGGGGAAGCGAACAAGTTTTTGGCGCCGTTGTCGGGGACTTTGATGGTTTTTCACAAAATTTCTGAAAATAATATCTATTTAGGATTTTTAGAATTCTAGTACTAACTTAGTTTGTTTCATTTTGATTTTTTTTCTTTTGCAGGGATTTTAGGAAGTTGAAGAAGAGATAAGGATCTCAAGTGCTCAAATCAAGTTCTATCTTTCTAAATCTTACTCTTCTTCTCCTAATCTGTCATATCATATTCATCTCTTGTAGAGTGGGTGGAGACTCCTTTTGGATCTCTGATAGGTTGGCCTTGTGCTGCCTTGATTCCTATTGGTCGGCTCTGCCGTCTTGGATCACCTTGTGCTCAGAGATTTCTCTTCTTACCTCTACTCCTCTTTCTTCTTTTTCTGTACTTTTCTCAAACGATTCAAAGAGTGGGTGGGGAGTTCTCTGAACCCCTATTGACCAGGAGAAATTGGCCTCTATCCTTGCTTCTGACTCAGCCATTGCAAGACGCCTTGTGCTTCAGTCTTAGAGAAGAGTAAAGAAAGAAAGGAAGAATTCTTCTTTCTTTTTGTTTCATTCTTTTAGGATTTGCATGCCACATTGGGCTCTGGATTCTAATAACCGACTCATTAGTGAAGGGGGAATAGTAGAAGGAATTAACAGAGAACCACGTGCTAGGAGACATCTAAATTCTCCAATTTTGTCTGAAAGTATGGCTGTAAATCAACCCAATCCTATGGCCAATCAAAATCTGGGCCAAAACTAAATCGAAACGGGAGAGAATGTGGTTGAGAATGTTCCCCGACCAAAAATATTACGTGATTACTTGCAACCAGCAAGAGCGAGCACTCCCTCATGCATAGTTTTTCCACAAAATGCAAGGAATGTAGATTTGAAACCGGGAGTAATTCAACTCCTCCCGAGATTCCATGGATTAGACAGTGAAAGTGCTTATCAACACCTTAAGGAATTTGATGAGGTAATAACCACCATGCACTTTGTAAATGTAACTGATGATGTGGTTAGGCTTAAATTATTTCTTTTCACTCTTAAAGATAAAGCTAAAGGTTGGCTTCATGCATTAAGGCCAAGATCAATTGGTGCATGAACTGATATGCATAGGGAGTTCATAAAAAAATTCTTCCCTACTCATAAAACGAACATGTTGAGGCGCCTGATCATGAACTTTGCCCAAAAGGAAGATGAGACCTTCTTCCAATGTTGGGAGAGGTTCAAGGACTTGTTAAATGCATGCCCACATCATAACTATGAAATTTGTTGGGTTATAAGTTTTTTCTATGAAGGACTGACTTCACCCATGCGCCAATTCGTAGAGATGATGTGTAATGGAGAGTTCATGAATAAGAAAGCCGATGAAGCATGGGACTATTTAGAGGAATTGGCTGAGAATGCATAGTCTTGGGATACATCTAAACCAACAAATTCCAAGACTAGCCAAAAAAGGAAAAATGAGGAATTTATGTCCTATCAGAAGAAGATAGCATAAGTGCACGGGTGGCTAGCCTCACAAGAAAAGTCGAGGCCATGGAATTAAAGAAAGGAGAGACGATCAACTCTAATGACGTTGAAACTGTTTGTGGAATTTGTGCCAGAAATCAATATGCAACACAAGATTGTCCCACAATTTCAGCAGTCCAAGACATCTTACAAGAACAATCAAATGCCATAAACAGTTATCAACGGCAATTTGGTGCTCCAAACTCAAACACGTTTAATTCTAGTTGGAAGAACCATCCCAACTTCAGTTGGAGGAATGGACCCACTGCGAATTCAAACAATATCCCTCAAAGCTCAACCTTTACTAGGTCCATCCCTAGTCATTACACCAAAAGTTATGCTAGAGGAGATGTTGGGTGCATTCGTATTTGTTCAAGCTGAATATAACAAGACTAATTCTCTGAAAATAGATGGGTTCATGCAAGAGCAATTGAAATTCAATCAAAATTCAACTCAAGCCATCAATGAATTGAAAACTTCAATGGCTAGAGTTGAATCTCACCTTAGTGTTAGGGAGAAAGGCACACTTCCTGCCCAACCTCTTCCTAACCTAAGAACCCAATTTGAGATACAAGACGCAAGCTCGTACTCCCAACATACGGAGCATGTTCAAGCTATCACCACTTTGAGAAGTGGGAAAATAGTTGATAAATCTAATTCGGTGAAGGCCCCAAAGCCTAAGGATCCGAAAAATTCCAAAGAGGATGATAGCTCAAACAACACTCCACAATAGAAAGAACCAGAAAGGCAATACAAGCCGGTTGCCTCGTTTCCCCAAAGGTTGATTTCACCCAAACCTTTAGATAAAAACCTGAAAATTTTAGAGGTTTTCAAGCAGGTGAAGATCAACATTCCGTTGTTGGATGCCATAAAGCAAATACCATCCTATGTCAAATTTCTAAAGGAATTGTGCACAGTCAAAAGGAAACACAATGTTCACAATAAAGTACTTTTGACTGAGAATTTGAGCACTATTATTAAACAAGAGGTGCCCCAAAAATATAATGATCCTGGTAGTCCAACCATCTCATGCATTATAGGAGACTACCGGATTAAACAAGCCTTACTCGAATTAGGGGCAAGTGTGAACCTCATTCCGTACTCGGTTTATGAACAACTTGGGTTAGGTGAATTAAAACCCAACAAAACCACACTCCAACTTGCTAATAGATCCATTCGTATACCGAGAGGAGTGATTGAGGATGTTTTAGTCCAAGTTAATAAATTCTACTACCCAGTAGACTTTATTTAGATACACATCCCGTGATAGGTACCGGTGCTCAAATTCTCGTCATACTTGGCCGCCCTTTTCTAGCTACTGCCAATGCGATTATCAATTATAGAAACGGGCTTGTACAAATGTCCTTTGGAAATATGACAATTGAGCTGCATATATTTGATTTATGCAAACAACTATGGGAGGTTAATGATGAGATCCACAAGATAAATATGATTGAATCATTCGTGGAAGACACATTCCCCCTCAACATTATATTCCGACCCTTTGGAGGAGTGTGTGGCCCACTCTCATGAGATAAATGATGACAACACACAAGAGATGGATGCCATTTTAGATGTGATGCCGGTGCTTGATTACAAAAGATGGAGGGCCCTATTTGAGCCTTTACCTAGTAAACGAGAACAAGCCCCTCCCATCAAATATCAAGGCACTAACACTCGACCTAAAACCATTACTAACTGAGCTTGAAATATGTCTATTTAAGTCGAGATGAGACATATCCGGTGGTGATTTCTTTCCACTTAGATGAAGAACAAGAGAGTAGGCTAATTGCCACTCTAATAGAGCACAAGAGTGCCATTGGGTGGTCGATTTTGGATCTCGAAGGCATAGACCCACTGATTTGTACTCATCGCATACACCTTAAGGAGAATGCGAAGACATCTAGGCAACCACAAAGACAACCCAATCCAAACATGAAGGATATGGTTAAGGCCGAAGTGGTGAAACTATTGGATTTGGGTATTATTTACCCAATATCCGGTAGTCAATGGCTGAGCCCAACTCAAGTGGTGCCTAAGAAATTCGGAATAACCATCATAGCCAATGCCAATAATGAACTCGTACCAACCAGAGTCACTACCGGTTGGAGAATGTGCATTAACTACAGGAAGCTAAACACTGTCACGAGGAAAGACCACTTCACCCTACCATTTTTTTATCAAATTTTAGAAAGGTTGGCAGGTCATTCCTATTTTTGCTTCCTTGATGGCTATTCAGGGTACAACCAAATAGAGATCGCCCTTGAAGACCAAGAAAAGACTACATTCACATGTCTATCTGCACTTTCGCCTATCGACGGATGTTGTTTGGACTATGCAATGCCCCCGCTACCTTTCAGCGATGTATGATGAGTATCATTTCTAATATGGTGGGGACAATTCTTGAAGTTTTCATGGATGATTTCTCAGTATTTGGTTGTAGCTTTGATGAGTGCCTTGTGCACTTGAAATCTGTGTTGAAAAGATGTGAAGAGAAGAACCTTGTGTTGAATTGGGAGAAGTGTCACTTTATGGTTCAAAAGGGAATTGTACTTGGTCACATCATTTCACAAAACGAAATCGAGGTGGACAAAGAGAAAATCGATCTTATCTCTAACCTTCCACCACCCAAGAGCATACGAGATGTGCGGTCCTTTTTGGGACACGCAGGATTTCACAGAAGGTTCATAAAGGACTTCAGTTCACTCTCTCGTCCTTTATGTAACCTACTTCAAAAGGAGAATTCATTCGAGTGGAATGAAGATTGTCAAAATGCCTTTACCACACTTAAAGGTATGTTGACATGTGCTCCAATAATGCAACCACCTGATTGGAGCCTTCCTTTTGAAATTATGTGTGATGCAAGCGATTATGCTATTGGGGCTGTGCTAGGCTAAAGAAAAGAGAAGAAGACATGTGTTATCTACTATGCAAGTAGAACTTTAAAATCAACCCAAGCAAACTACACCACTATAGAAAAACAACTTTTAGCCGTAGTTTTTGCCTTGGACAAGTTTAGGTCCTACTTGATTAGATCCAATATCATCATATTCACTGACCATGCCGCGCTTAAGTACCTTCTCTCTAAGAAGGATGCTAAACCATGGTTGTTAAGATGGATCCTTCTACTCCAGGAATTTGACATAGAGATACGTGATAAGAAAGGAGTAGAAAATGTAGGAGCTGACCATCTCTCTCAACTTGTTCTCACCGATTCCCCTGAAACGACCGCGATCAATGACATGTTCCCTGATGAACAACTTTTTCAAGTCTCCCAATTACTGGTATGCGGACATTGCTAACTATCTTGCTACAGGTACAATTCCTACACATTGGAAAAAGCAAGATAAGGATAAGTTCTTCAATGAGGTGCGAAAATTCTTATGGGACGACCCATACTTATTCAAGTATAATCCCGATCAAATTATAAGGAGATGTGTGCCAGATGATGAACAACAAAGTATCATCTCCTTTTGTCACTCTCAAGCATGTGGTGACCACTTTTCGGCTAAGAAGACCACAGCCAAAATTCTGCAATGTGGATTTTATTGGCCCACTATGTTCAAAGACACACATGAGTTTTGCAAAATATGTGAGCCTTGTCAGAAATTGGGAGAAATCTCCCGTAGAAATATGATCCCACTCAATCCCATCTTAATAATTAAATTTTTTATTGTTGGGGCATCGATTTCATGGGTCCATTCCCATCTTCTTTTGGAAATGTATATTTCTTGCTTGTCGTTGACTATGTGTCCAAATGGGTCGAGGCGATCCCATGCCAGAATAATGACCATAAAACAGTCATTCGTTTCTTAAAAAAGAATATTCTTTCCCGGTTTGGAACACCTCGAGTCATCATAAGTGATGGAGGGTCTCACTTTTGTAATCGCCCATTTGAAACCTTAATGAAGAAATATGGCGTAACACACAAAGTGAGCACTCCCTATCACCCACAAACTAGTGGACAAGCTGAGATATCCAATAGGGAGATTAAACATATTTTGGAGAAAACGGTGAACCCCAATCGCAAGGATTGGTCGCTTAGACTTACCGATGCGCTTTAGGCTTACCGTACCGCCTTTAAGACCCCTGTTGGAATGTCTCCCTATAGACTTATCTATGGGAAGGCTTGTCACTTGCCTGTGGAGTTGGAACATAAGGCATATTGGGTAATAAAGAAGATGAATTTTGATTCTAACAAGGCGAGCTCGTTGCGCAAACTACAATTGAATGAACTTGCGAAACTCCGGAACGAACCTTATGAGAATGCGAGAATTTACAAGGATAAGACGAAGGTGTTCCATGATAAGAACATTCTTCGTAAGACATTCACGATTAATCAAAAAGTCCTTCTGTATAATTCTCGCCTACATTTATTTCTGGGAAAATTGAGATCTCGATGGACCGGTCCCTACATTGTGCAAACTGTCTACCCATATGGGACCGTCGAGTTGTTAAATCCAAGGAACGGCAACATCTTTAAGGCGAATGGTCAGCGATTAAAGCCGTTCTTTGAGAAGTTTCCTTCAGAAGGTATGTCCATACCTCTGACTGATCCTGTGTATCAGGATGATTGATCTCCTCGTCTGATGGCGGTATAGAGTAGTTAGGATTAGGATTTTGTTGCTTTTGTTTAATTTTTCATAGGTTTGTTACAAGGAGGAAGAATTTCAATTTTCAATCTCTCAGGTACTATCATTCCTCACTCCCTTCTCGTTTAGAATTGCTCTCATGTTTTGCTCATTGAACATCTTTTACATTGAGGACAATGCAAGATTTGGTTTGGGGGTGTAGGATCACTTGGATGAATCCAGCGTTTTGTAACATTTCGAGCAATTATGGAGAAAATTTTCGATCTCTCTGAAATTCAAAACTCTTTTAGAAAAACTTTGTTCTATGCATTCGAGATGATATGGGTATAAGAAGAGGAGATACGAAGTGTATGAAGTTGTAAGTCTTGAACTTCTTTTAGCATAATGATTTTATATGTGAATTCCCCTATTTATGTGATTGATAGAAAATTTGGACACTCTTACACCTAGTTCACATTACACGATTTTCATGGGTTGAAAGGATTATGTGATTTGTGGATTAGCTAGTCTTTGATTTAAAGTATTGAGAAACCAAGCCGGGGTACTTTGTCCATCCTTGTCTAAGGGGAAATAACGAAAGATATGGATTTCTAAAAATCCTATCTAATTTAAAAGAAAAAAGGAAAAGGAAGGATGAAATTGGGAATGATGGAAAAATGGTGGAAAAATTCCGATTAGGGCTACCTATTACCAACCGGGGGATGGTCTACCCGTAACCAAAGCTAGAAATGGGACGTAGTGTGAAAGCCGTCGGAAGGACAGTAAGGCAAATTCCTGTCATTGGTTTGTTGTTGCTCTATATACCTTGAGATCTATAATCTAGTTGATCTATGAAGAAGATAATCCTGGAAACTCATGAGATGAATTTTCACTATGCACACTAGGTTGAATTTGTTCAAGTTCTTCTATTTATCAACCAATCAGCGAGAATTTCATATGGATGCTTATTATGTTATGAGAGTTTATGGTTTCAACCTCTATCACCTAATTTTTCTGAATCTTACACTTGTGTGTTTTGGGATGTATAGAAGAATGGTTTCTAAAGGAGAGGTTGGTTTGGAGAATGAAACTTGTTTCATGCATGTTTTGCTCAGGACTAGCAAAATGCTGGTTGGGGGGTGTGTTGAGCTCTTAATTGTGCATTTTTTAACCCCAATTCATCACTCATTATGCAAGGTTTTCATGATCTGTAGACTAATCTAATACATGGATTTGTGATTGTAGGGATGATAGAGAGGATGCGTCAATTGAAGACTTAAAGGCGCCATTTACAAGCAAAGAAGATCAAAGGACTAAGTGTCAAAGAATGAAAGAAAGAAGTCAGAGAAAAGAAGAAAGAAAGCAGAAAAACATGCCCAAGACCGGTCGTCCGACCGGTCGTTCATAGCCCAGGACCAGTCGTCCGACCGGTCCGATCACTCAACAGGAGGGGCCACATGGAAAATCTCACTGGACTGTCCAAGACCGGTCGTACGACCGGTCGTCCACTGCTCTGACCGGTCGTGCGACTGGTCCTTGAATTAAAATTGTGGGATCGGAATTTCTCAAAACTCTCTGGACGTTTTTTGCACTTTTGCGACCGGTCGTCCAGGAGCTCAGACCGGTCGTGCGACCGATCGTCTGCGTAACTGAGCATGTTCTACAAGCTCCGGATTTCTTTGCGCACTGCGTATCCTTACGCAAATTCTGGAAGATTTCGATGCTGTGGAGCTTCCCCACTATAAAAGGACACCTAGGGATCGTTCCTAAGGTATCTTAGAAGGGATTGAGCACGGTGAGAGACGGCCGAAGTCGGATTTGGAGTTCTACAACTCTTCCTAGTTTGTTTGCTGTTTTTATGTGTTTTTTAGTTGTTTCATGTTTCCTTGGATCATGAATGGCTAAACCTCTTAGCTAGGGCTAAGAGGTGAAGCTTATAGTGAATTTAAGATGTTTCAATTCGTTTAAGTTGGTTTTAAGTTGGATTTCATGTTTAAGAACAATGGTTTAAAGTTTAATTCAGGTACTAAGTAGTTTTTCTTAGTCCTATGATGACTCATGGATGTTTGGAAGAATTGCCTGAGTTCTTAATTGTAGTGTACTAGTCTAGACCTGTACGATCTGAGGAATTGGAATACGCTCTAGATCTGTGATTGTCATGTGGGAATTTCTTACTAAATTTCTACTTTTATGGAAATTCTGTAGTATGTAGGACTGTGTATGTGATTTGAATCAAGTTCAAATCATGATCTAGTTTTGTCTTGTGACAGGATTTAATGATGGTTATGATTGTGATCTTAGCCTATTGAAATTGGGATGACCTATGCAATTGAGTATGCTCGTCCTGGCTTGCATTGAGTGAATCATATACATAGATCTTACATATGGCAGATTGTTGGTTTAACTGCTCTATCATCCGACTCGATAGAACTTAATTTCGATTCTAGTTGAGAAAGTGAGAAACCACAACGAATTGAGCATCAAGAATTGCTACAGGTGGATCCTTGAACCCTTAGTGCCTTTTTTATTAATTGTTTATCTTCATTTTAGTTCAAAGTTACTATTTACATCAGTCTTCTCGAATCTGGTTGTTAGCTTTTGTTGAGCTCTTAATTGTGCATATTCTAACCCCAATTCGTCACTCATTATGCATGGTTTTCATGATTTAAATACTAATCTAATGCGTGATTTCATGATTGTAGGAATGAGAGGAACTCCGCCCAATTGAAGACCAAAAGGATCTATTTAGAACCTTGGATGAAGAAAGAAAGAAGGAAGCAAGGAGAGAAGAAAGCAGAGAGCAGAAAGAAAGAAATGAAGGAGGTCCGACCGGTCAAGACCGGTCGGCCAAGGAAGCTAGACTGATCTAGACCGGTCGGCCAGAAGACTTTTTAACTCCAAAGCTCGCTGGACATGTTGATGAGGCACACCGACCGGTCATGACCGGTCGGCCAACTGGTCTGAGGATCCCCTATGCTCGCTGGACTGATGAGGAAAGCAGTCCGACCGGTCGTGACCGGTAGGCCAACCCAGTCCGACCGGTCCAGATCGGTCGGCCAGAGTATTTTTCCACCTCCAGAAGCCGCTGGACTGATTCCAATAGTGAGTCATGACCGGTCAGCCAGCCACTCAGACCGGTCGTGCGACCGATCGGCCATGCGTAAGCTGCGGACTTTCTGTTTCTGGCGCCAAAAATCTCTGCGCACTGCGTAAGCTTACGCAGATTCTGGAATATTCTGACGTTGCGGATCCTTCCCACTATAAAAGGACACCTAGGGATCGTTCCTATGGTATCTAAGAAGAGTTTGAGCAAGGTGGGAGGCGGCGGAAGTGGATTTCGGAGTTCCACAACTCCTTCTAGTTTGTTTTGCTGTTTTTATGATTTTTCTACTTGTCTCTTAGCTAGGGCTAAGAGGTGAAGCTTGTAGTGGATTTAAGATGTTTCAATTCGTTATAAGTTGGTTTTAAGATTGAATTTCATGTTTATGGACAATGGTTTGAAGTTTAGACAAGTTCTAAGTAGTTTTTCTTAGTTTTATGATGACTCATGGATGTTTGGGAGAATTACTTAAGTTCTTAATTGCTTTGTGTTAGTCTAGACCTGTATGATCCGAGGAATTGGAGTACGCTCTTGTACTATGATCTTCATGTGGGAACTTCCTACCAAAGTTTTACTTCTCTGGTTTTCTGAATTATGTATGGGATTGTGCATGCGATTTGATTCAAGTTTAAATCATGATCTAGCTTTGTTTGGTGACAGGTATTAATGATGATCATGATTATGAACTTAGTTTATTGAAATTGGGACTGACCTATGCAATTGAGCATGCTCATCCTAGCTTGCATTGAGTGAATCATATACATTGGCCTTACATATGATAGATTGTTTGGTTTAACAGCTCTATCATCCGACTAGATAGATCTTAATTTCGATTCTAGTTGAGCGAATGAGAAACCACAACGAATTGAGCATCAAGGATTACTACAAGTGGATCCTTGAACCCCTAGTACCTTTTTATAACTGTTTACCTTCAATTTAGTTCAAAGTTGTTACTTACATCAATCTCATACAAAATTCGATTGTTAGCTTTTTAATAGAAACTGTTGCATGTGTTTGTGAATTCCTACATAAGTCCCTGTTGATCGACGTTGGTCTTACCGAGTTTATTACTACATTGCAACCCTACACTTGGGGAAGCGAACAGCTTTTCAATAGAAACTATTGGAAGTATTTTTGAATTCCTATATAAGTCCCTAAGGATCGACCTTGGTCTTACCGAGATTATTACTACATCGCAACCCTACACTTGGGGAAGTGAACAGTAAGGGTCACGGTTACAGGGTGGGAGGATTTTAAGCACCCCACTCTGCCCGTACTAAACTACGGTCTCTACTTCATAGAATCGAACTAATACTTAAAAGTCTAATTTAATCCTCGTACACTCTCCTGAATGATATGATGCATGAATGTAGGTCTGAACAATAAGAGTTTCTGATGGGCAGGTTTCTATTAACAGGCAAGCCCAGAGCATACACTCGAACTGACAGGTGCTTTATGCGGGATGCATGCTGTGTATTTGAATAATCAAAGTGTTTGAAATGACATGATAAGCAAGGGGGTTGGAAGAAAACTACATATTGCACTTATGGTAGATGCGAATGAGATAATGCTAAAAAGAGTAGCTAGATGGAAGGAGGTGTCGCAAAGGTTTGCTTCGAGTGGCTAAGATCAGGACTTGGGTAGCTTGGGAGACTTGGACCAGGGTCAGGCTGGGCTGGACCAGGGCTAGGCTCTTCTCACTCGGGCTCTCCTTGGTGGAGGAATGGGCTAAAGGGATGGAGCTGGACTTGGGTGTTCTGGACGCTGAGAGATTTTTTCTGGATTCCGAAACAAGAGGGGGGTATTTATAGCTGCGAGCAGTTGCAGCTCATGTAATTAGGCTTGGGCGGCACCCTGGGGGCCGCTCGTATGGCCTCTCTGCTCCAGCTTCGGAGCGTACGACCCCCGAACTTGAAGCAGCAAAGCCCGATGTTCGAAGTTCGGACCTACTCTGAAGCTATGGCTCTGAACTAGGTGAATTGACTGGGTTTGAAAGATGGATTGACACGGTGAGTTGATTGGGTGCAAGGCTGGACTGACCCGGTGAGTCGACTCGGTGATTTGACTTAGTGGGTTTACTCATCAAGTTTGACTTTTTATGGGATTTTTTTACTAGTTTTTCTTATGGGGGGTTTTTCAAGCTGATGTTTAGGGGTGAGTCAACTGGGTTCAGGCTTGAGCTGGGCTATGGATTGGGGCTTATAACGGTGAGTTTGGCTGAGTTTAGACATGGGATTTGGGGGTATTGTCCTCCATTCATTCAGCTATCTCTACCAACATTGTAGCCGAAGGTGGGGTATCTACAGATGCCTCTCTTTGGCAGAGGTTGCGTGCAACCGAATGTCAAAGCGAGTGGACACCCCACTTCTGACCCGGTCATTCATAAATCATGGTTTGGAATCTTTGCTTGCCTTTGTATCTGAGTCAGTTGATAGTCTGGAAATTGATGACTCGCACATACTGCGGGAGTTTGGAGAAAACGTTGCGATTGTCCCTGCATGAGCTGCAACCTGGGTACCCAATCGCAACCCTTCCATTCCCGATCGATACTAACATTGGAAAGGTAAAGTAAAGCCTTTGCGTCTGTCATAGTCTTACGAGGTTACCGACCCTGTGATTGATTGTTCGTTGTTTTCCCAGATCACTCCAGGAGTACTTGTTTCGCTTGACTGTCAAAGTGGTTAGCTACCTTGCGTCCATGTAGTCTTACGAGAGATCCACTATGCCGACTTGGACTCAGTCAAGGTACTTCAAGCATCCACGCCTAGGTATGTGAGGGTGAACTCTTTCCACGCAATCTGCTGGATTTGATACTTAGGTTACAATTCATCTTTTCCACCGTTTAGACGGTTTCTTTGACGAGCCTTTTGGCTTTCATCTTTTCGTATCTTGGCATTTGGTATGACCGCACTGACACTGGAGTTTAGTTCGACCGTACTTTGAGTACATTGGATCCGATAGTCTTCGGGGAAACCGCGAGACATCGAATCTTATTTGATTTTTGTGTCGGCTCCTACCCAGAGATGTGGAAGATCTCTCAGTGTTTTGGAGGCCAAACACTCTATTAGGAAAATATTTTTGGGATTTTGAAAAGATACCCACTCTGGGGAGTGACACTCCGTGGGGTTTTTATTTGCAAATAAGAATATATATAATATTTTTTATCTTTTCGAAAAAGAAATCTGGCTTGTACACGCCTCCACTAGGGATGCTGTGGAGTCTTTGGCTAACCGACTTTTTTTTAAAAGCAGGTAAACATGATGATTGATGTGATGGATGCTGATGCATGGGGATGCTTATTTGATGATGGATGCATGGTTTGGCCCATTCTCTTTCAGTTCAATGATTTTTCTTTTGTTGGGGATGCAGAGAACTTTGAGCTTAGTGCTTGTAGGGTGGTGCTTTGCTGGAGATTTTCTTTTCAATGCGGATGTTTGGTCAGTGGGTTGGTCAAGATCCCGACCCGTGGTCGATCAGGTCCATCGTCCCAAGATGCTGTTTCTTTGCTGATGGGGATGGATGAAGGAGGTTGTCAGTTGTAACCTCAAGATGTTCTTTTGGAGAATGGGTGTGATTGGGATGGTGTTTGGTTGTCAATTTTGATCAAGATTCCAATTTGTGGGCGATCAGATCCGTCATCCCAAACTGTGAAGTGAGTGAGCGAAGTTCGAGACTCCTGAAGTGCAATGCTGGGGATAGTGACAATTTTTATGATTTTTTGCAAATATTTAGTCAGAATCTTTACCTGAGTAGTCAAGATAGAGATCGATTATTGAAAACAGAAGAAATATTTTTGTGATTTTAAAAATATTTGGTACGAGTAAAGATCGGTGTTTATTGAAAGCAAGGGAAGTATTTTGTGATTTTTAAAAGATGGTTTTGCAATGTTTTGGTATTTTCTGTTTTTTCTGAAATGCAGGGAAATGTATGGAATTTTCATCCATTTCCATCTTCTACTACTGGTAAGGCATCCGCTTCTACTGCTGACGAATCTGACATAGTTAAGTGTCGTAGTTTTACATCTTCGGATGAGGGGATTTTGAGGGTTTTCAGTCCACACCCACAAAGTTATCTGTTCCTCATCTGCAATGCACATAGACCACGTATCGTCTGATAGACTCCTTCGACTACAAAATGAGCCACATCCTCACATTTCCCTTTGTCAATCCAGTTTGGGGTCTTATGCTGCTCACAATTCTATGAGGGTGAGCTTCACCTCCCAACTACCTTAATCCCCTTCATGAGCTTTAGGAACAGGGAATATTCGTCAGATTCAACAGCGACTTCCAAATCAAGGTTGTCTATCACGATGCGTTCAACACGAACAGGGTCGCGGGGTTCTGCCCGCCTCAGCCCTTACCTGTTTAAAAGATTTCTAACACCCATACGATCAAGTGTCAGCCATGTTCGGGACAGGTTGGGAAAGAAAGCCCCCGAGAAGTTAATCCCAGTGTGGTTTTAGGTCTTCGGACCGCTGGGGATAGATTTGCGCAGTTAAAATTGATGGTGAATTTTTTTTTTGTTTTGAGAAAGTTCTAGACTTCAACTCGAGTGATCGAGGTTGATACTGGTTTTTATGGAAAGCTTAAAATCTTTTTGGTATTTTGAAATGATTCGACTTACCGAACCTTGATCCGAGTGGTCGATGCCGATGCCAATTTTTTATTGAAAGCAAGAAAAGTCCCCCAAGAAATTAATCCCAGTGTAGTTTAAGGTCTTTAGACCCAAAATATGTACATGTTGAAAATACATTCTTTTTGTGATTTTTTTTAAAGATCCAGATTTCGAACCTTGATCTGAGCAGTCGAGGTTGATACCGATTTTTGGTTGAAAGCAGGAAAAATCTCCCTAAAAATTAATCCCAGTGTAGTTTAAGGTCTTTGGACCCAAAATATGTACATGCTGAAAATACATTCTTTTTTTATTTTTTTTAAAAGATCTGGATTATCGAACCTTGATCCGAGCGGTCGAGGTCGACGCCGGTTTTTGGTTGAAAGCAGGAAAAATCCCTCGAGAAATTAATCCCAGTGTAGTTTAAGGTCTTCCGACCCAAAATATGTACATGCTGAAAATACATTCTTTTTGTGATTTTTTTAAAAGATCTGGATTATCGAACCTTGATCCGAGCGGTCGAGGTCGATGCTAGTTTTTTATTGAAAGTAGGAAAAATCCCCGAGAAATTAATCCCAGTGTAGTTTAAGGTCTTCAGACCCAAAATTATATACATGCAAACACAACATTTTTTTTATTTTTCAAAAGATCCAGTCTATCTGACCCATTCCTTGATTGGTTGAGATCGAATGACGATTTTTATTATGAAATCCCTCAGGATCTTGATCCCGACGTAGTTTAAGGTCTTCGGACCAAAACTATGTACAGATTAGGGTGACACATTTTTTTTTTAGATTTTTTCAAAATGATCCAGGTCATCAGATATTAGCCCGAGCAATTGGGATCGATGCCAGTTTTTATTAAAAATCTCCCGGGATCTTGATCCCGATGTAGTTTAGGGTCTTCGGACCAAAACTTTAGGAGCTAAACTGGTAATATATTTTTTGTGATTTTGAAAAATGTTCTGAGTCATCGATTCTGATTTTGATGGTTAAGATTGATGCCCGTTTTTATTAAGAATCCCTCGGGATCTTGATCCCGATGTAGTGTAAGGTCTTCGGACCAAATTTTATGGTTGGACATACTTACCTTGCTTTGTTTGGCTTCTGACGGGGATGATTGTGATTTGAGTGGTCCGAAATGCTTGAATGGGCCATGTAGGCCCTTTTAAACTTCTATTTTCATACTTAAAAATCAGATCTTGATGATTAGACCCTTGATCTTGGAGATTGGTAGCTTGAGGAAGCTCTTCAATGGTTTGGATCATGATGGTTCAGCTTTTGAGCAGTCAGGATCGCTTGTGGACCCCACTTGATCAAATTTTATCTTTTTTGAACTGATCGGACCCATTTTAGACATAGCTCCTCATGATTTAACTTGTGAGGAATGCTTCAGACGGTTAAGATCAACCTCTGTCCAAATTTGGGGCGAATCGGAGGTACAAGCGGCCCCCAGGGTGTCATATGCTGACGTGGACTAACAATCTCACCTACCACCGGGCCCTTGAGCCAATTCTACGCAGAGAGGGGGAGAGTGTCCGTACGGGTAGCCCCCTGGGGGCTGCCTAGTTCGAACATTCCATCATTGCTTCCCGTTGCTGTCTCAACATTCTCTATCTTTGAATCTTTGATCCCGGCCATGTATCTTTCTCTTGTCTTCACCTTTCTTCTCATTTTATCTTCTTCTTGCCTTGTCCTTTGTCAAGCAATGGATGGTGAGGATTTGTGATGGCGACCAAGGTGGGTCCCATGACTCAGATTTTCAAAGGAGCTTAAGAGGTGAGATGCCTATAATGGCTAGGGTAGATGATGCCTTGAATGTGGGAATTGATGAGAATTTAGGATGGTGGTTGGAGAGGTCTTAAATGTCTCCATTAATGGTGACCTTAATGAAATTTCAGATTTAGTTGGTGGGGCCTTTGATAATGGATTGGATGGTAGAGATGAATTTGAAAGAGTGGCCATGGGTGAGGCTATGCATTTCTCAAGTGTGGGCCATATAGATGTTGTGATTGATGATGGAGATGGGGCCATGATGGACATTGATGGGCTAATCTTAGATTGCCTTCTGGTACCTTTGAGGAGAGAAAACACTTTAGCAAAAGGATTAAAGCATTAAAGCAGGAAGAGAGATACTTACCTTCTGGGAGGAATGATCGGGAGAAAGGCACTTGTACGAGGCACTCCGTGAGTTGGCTGGGGGATGTTTGTTTTATAAGCCCTGTAAGATTTTATTTTATTTTTGCATATATATGAATAAGGAAAAATGATTTTTTTTTTTGAAAAATATATGCAAATCATGAAATAAAAATTTGTGTCAAGTGCTTGTCTGTCTATGCATGATTTGAACTTGTACTTTTAGATGTAGGAATCAGAACATTTGACTCAGCCTGATGTAATACTCAATTTTCTTAATTATTTACGAAGGGTCCTGATCCCCTTAAGCTAGTGCGTAATGGTATCCTTCCCTTAGAGTTTGGGCAGAGCTTAAAAGAATTCTTGATTCATGGCCGTCATCATTGCTTCCGTTGAATCCTCATGTCGCCTGAATCTTTCATGTGCCTGTCTGTTTTTTTTTCTTTTTCTTTTCCTTAGCCATTATTACCCGCAACGCCCTTTCAGGTTTTTGCTGCGTCCGGCTTGCCCGTCATTTTTGCCCGTGATGCTTTTTCAGATTTTCACTACGTCCCGGGTATTTGATCTTGCCTGCCCCTTGGCAGCTATGATTTTTTTTTACCCTCGGCGTCCGTTCGAGTTTTTACCAAGTCCGCTGTATGCCCACTATTTTTACTTGGAGCGCCCTTTCAGGTTTTCACTCCGCCCTCTTTGTTTAGGCACACATCTTTTTTCTTTTTCTTTTTTTTTCTTTTTTATTTTTTTGGATGACTGCTGCAACTAGAGGTCAGGAATCCGTCGTTGCCGGCCAATGGTAACCTTTCGGCCCTTATCTTAAGTTATAATGGCAGAGTTTTCAGCCTTAGTTACAGACCATTTTGAAGTGGATGGATGGATAGATGTGTTTCTTTTGAGTTAAATTTTTTTCTTTTTTCTTTTTTCTTTTTTTGGGTTGTGTGTCCCTCTTTTGTTTTAACCCTTATTTTATTTTCTCTTCTTTTTTCTTTGGCTTTTGAACCCTTTATTTGGAACACTTATTGGTGGACGGGAGGGGATTCTCAGAGGTCTAAGCCTTGACCTCTTGACTTCAGCTCTACTAATGTAACTCTTGATAAGGTTGGATTGACTTACCTGTGAGAGATTTTCACGTTGTCGGCGTTGATTGGCTTTGGAAGATCCTTACCCCTCAAGTTGGTGAGTCGAACGGTGCCTCCTAGAAGAACTTCTCTGATTCTCAGGGCTTGCCCCTTGAGTCTGATAGATGTGGCAGTACTTGTTGTAAACCCGATATGACTTTTCTTTCTTCAGCTTCACTCTTCATCAGCACTCACAGTGACATGATTTTGACTTGAACTCGTAGGTCTGTCTTCTGATTTTAAGCTTCTCGAGGAACTCCTCCATCCTTAGATTTCGAAGGACGTCCCATTGCCAATGTTGATAACATGTGAGAACCCTTAACAATTGATGATGCCATTCTTCATGAGAATTATTGCGCGAGATCAGAATGTTACCTCCTTCCTTTTTGTGAAGTAATCAATTGTTAGATGATGCCGAGTTGATCTTTCCGTTGATGTAAATACCTCATATAGGGAATAGCTGGAGCATTGTTAGGTTGAAGCACACACATGGATTCGATGTGCATGCTGTTGACACTTAAAGTATTTTCCGACATGTTGGCAGTAATCTTATCTTCATTGAGCTGCAAGATTTCTCCGATCATTCGTCTGGTCGCATACTCCAGCATGGAATGAAAGCATAATCTTGGCAGCATCTTCTTGATAGGCTTGATGAGTTTTTTATCAAGTCTGGATAAGTCTTCATAGTACACAAGATTGGGAAGTCATGACTTCAAAAATTCGATCATTCTCTGCTTATTTTTCATGGACAAGGATTTCCGATGCATACTTCCTTATGGGTCTCGGGAGATCTTAGGTTTATAATTTTGAAATTTTTTTAAATGACATTGGCTTTTGGTTTGAACTTTTGAGGAAACCCTCTTAGTTTGGGAGTCAGCTCATCATTTTCCACATCATTTGGCTTTGTCAAGACCTTTGAGTTTGAAGTTCAACTCTAGATCGAAATCTTATTAGTCAACTTCATACTCAAGTGACTTGATAGAGAGACTTGACATTTTATTGCTTGAGATTTTTAAAAAATTTCTGATTTTTTTTTTTTTTTTTTTTTGCTTTGAAAGATTTTCTGGTTTTTGGGAATTTTTTGAATATCTGGATTTTTTTTGGACTTTGTGAAAATTCAATTTTTTTTAAATATTTGGTGTTTTGGGTTTTTGAATCTTCTAATTTTTAAATTTTTTTTTTTTTTGTAAAGGACTCGAGCAAGACGGTGATGTGAACCAGGTGTTGCCTGATTCAGCTCGAGGAGCCGAACACTGTAGGCTTTTATTGCCTGTCATGGGGACTACAAACATGTTACTACCCTGCACTCCTTCCGCTCAGGAGGCAGGGCCAGAGGGATCAGTAGGCCAAACCTCATCGTTGTGCCCAAATGTCATGATAGATCTGAAATTGGGCTCCGAGTCGGTGTCGGATGCAATTTCTCCCGGCTCATCCCCGATATATTGTAGGTCTTCGGGTTCATTTGGCTGAGGTGAGACCAGGACGACAGTCCAGTCGATCGGAAAAAATTCTTACCCCTTGCTTGAGTCTTCTTTGGGCAACTCTATCAGACTCAATTTACTCACTTGATCATCGAAGGTGGAATTCAACCCATCATCAGGGTAGATAATCCCTACATTGACAAACTGAATTGGTGTGCAGATGCAGGGATTACCTTCTTCTTGACGACCTCGTCTTCTTCTAATATTTCCGCGCTTTGGTTTCTTAATAATAGTAGGCTAATATCGCAGTCTTCTTCTACCAATATCTTCTTGAACCTCCATGATTTGGGCCGAGTCTTGATATTCAAGCTGATACTAGAAGGTTTGACACTCGGTCGTAAGGAATACTTAGTTTGATCCGATGGGACATGCGCAAGGGAAGTAATTTATATTGTGAAACTCGAGACTTTGCTATAAGACCTCCCCATTAGAGCGTTGTACGTTCACGACTGGGATGGTAGGCTCTCGAAGGTTGGATGCTTCTACCATGAGAATTTGTTCAGGATCGGTGATGATGGTGATCGCCCTATCTCTCAAGATGTGCTTGACCCTTTGGTGAAGATTTGAAGAGATGACATCGATTATGTAAAACCAGATCCGATCGGGAAGGAGATGGAATGAAGCTGAGATATCCAAGACTTGAAGAGTGATGGTTGATGTTTTTGGACCAATCAAAGCCTGGACATCAATCTCCCCTTCGACCTCCTCGATAGTGGCCACATAATTGAAGCTAGGCCCCAATTCTGCTAGGGCATGTGGCATGCTATCCAAGGAAGGGTCTTCTTCTTGGAGGATGATGGTTGAAGTAGAAGCCGAATAGACAGGTGCGGCAGGCAAGTTGTGCCCCTGATTGCTTGATGGAGAGATGGGTAGGCTTTACCCCTAGTAAGCTGGAGTGGGCAAGCTTTGCCCCTGACTGACTATTGCTGAGACGGGCAGGTTGTGCCCCTGGTTGATTGATGCTGAGATGGGTAGGATTTGCCCCTTGCTCAAGCTGAGCAGACCATGCCCCTGGTTTCCTGATGCTCCGCTAGGGAGATTGTCCCCTTGGTTGACTGAGATGGGCTGATTGTGCCCATGGTTAGAAATGGGCGCGAAGAATGAACCGACTGAAGGTGCCCCTTGCATAATGATGGGCTCTGGGATTGAAATAACTGAGGGTGCCCCTTGCAAGATGAGAGGCTCGAACTCTGAATTAGAGTCGATGGCACGAATAAACTGGAGATGAGGCACTTCTTGGCTGATGACAGCTGGATAGGCAAGAGGTGCCCCTTGCATTGTAGAGACTGGACTGACTGGAGATGCCCCTTACAGGATGAGGGGTTCTGAAATTGGATTGGTTGGGGGTCCCCCTTGCTAACCTAGATTAGGGCATTATGGGTCCCATCTCAGTTGTTGTTGTTGCTGCGGTTGTCCATGCTGAGGGAGGAATAATATGTCTTCGGTAGAGGTGATAAGATCATCTTCTTCCATTGGATGGGAGATGAGAACACTATCATTATCGCTCTCGTATCTGGTAGGCTCACCTTCCACTATCGGTTGTACTGGAGAGGCCCGCTGAGGCCACCAAGGGGAGATCATCCCAGCCCTTATTCTAGCTTCGACTTGTTCCCTAGCATGGATGAGTTGGATAAAGTTGGCATACGGATATGAGACAAGGTATCCAGAGATACTCGAATTTACCGAGTTGATGATCATAGAGATTTGATCCTCATCGTCGATGTATGTCTTCATTCTAGCGGCCATAGCTCGCCAACGTCCCACATAAGCTGATAACGTTTCATCACTCCTTTGCCTGAGAGCTGCGAGGTCGGCTCTCCTGGGTGCCATGTTGAGATTGTATGCGAATCTATCGACGAAAGTCTGGGAGAGTTGCTCCCAAGTCCTGATGCGATGGCAATCCAATGATGTGTACCAATCTAGGGCATCGCCCTTCAGAGATTTTTTTAACAAGAGAATGAGTGCTCCATCATTACCCGCCACGGCATCAAGCTCTCCACAGAAAGCTTGTAGGTGGTCTACAGGACACCCTGTCCCATCATATCTTTTAAATTTTGGTACCTGGAAGCCTTGAGGTACCATCGCATCGGGAAATGGACACAGGTCATTGAACTTAGTGGATGGAAGATCCACCCTTGTTGCTTCTGCAACTTCCTCTTCATCTCTTGCATCTGCTCTCGGAGTTGCTCTATTTCGGAGGGACCAGATGAAGGAGATTTTGCCCCTTGCCAGAACTGAGATGGCCCCCTTTTATAATAATTGGTGTCATTGATGCTCCTATGATTCATTCTTGAAGGAGGTTAGGCCTGGTAATTACACCCATTGTAGGGACTTTGTGGACTGGAGCTGAGAAGGGAGACTGCAAAGAAATCCCAGTCACATGAGGATATTGAAATTGGCTGGAACTCCCATTAGGGAGAGGATATTGGAATTGGCTGGGAGTTCTGGTTGTGGGGTGTGACTAAAAATGACTCTCATTTGTAGGAGGATATTGTAAGAAATACCATGAGGCTAAGGGTTGTTCTGATTGAAGGCCCCTGTTATGAGGGTATTGAAAGTCCTGAGTGATCCCTTGCGGTTGTGGTTGGGATGAACTGTAGGCCGGGAGGGCCTTAGATGGTTGTTGAGGTTGCTGAATTGGGCCAACTTGACTGCTAGCTGCTGTAGCTTGTGCTTGCATGAATTGCAAGAACATTTCTTGCATTGCTCTCATTCCTTGTGCCAATTCTTGCATGATTGGCGTATTCTCAATTGGTTGTTGCACTGGAGGTTGCGTTTCGGCCATGTCGAGAGCAGGGAAGAGGTGAGTTTCCTCTTCGTGGTCGGACATGGATTGCTGAGCTCGAGTGCGGATTATGCTGCGGAAGGGAAGTTGTTTCTGAAGACGTTGAACCCGAGGAGGCGTAATGTTGAGGAATATACTCTACTCTTTTTTTTTTTGGTTTTGGAGTTTTCTATTTTCTTTTATTTTGGATGGAATGCTATGCAGATGAGATTGTATGAGGACCAATGACTTTCAAGTACAGGAGGGATTCTGTTTTTCAAGTTGGATCATGACTAGTGGGACTAGCATATCCCCAGCAGAGTTGCCACTCTGTGGACGCTCGCCTCTCCGCGCTCCTGACCCTCCCTCTTGGAAAAGGGTGCGTATGCGCGAATCGCCGTTTCTGCCACTGGCTCGCCTCGTTCTTGAGGGCTTTTTCTCGGTTGTTGTGTTAAGTTGGATACGTTTGGATGAGTTTGTATAAGACCAGAGTCACCACGAGCAAGTTACTTCGAATCTATAGTCGGCTAGACCCCGTAGAAACGTTAGAGAAGGGAATCCGAAGATTCATTCCTCTAAAATGACTCCTTTTGATCTGCGGCCAGAGATTCGAGGTAAGGGATCACGGTTACAGGGTGGGAAGATTTTAAGCACACCACTCTGCCCATATCGAAGTACGGTCTCTACTTCACAGAATCGAACTAATACTTGAAAGTCTGATTTAATCCTCATACACTCTCTTGAATGATATGATGCATGAATGTAGGTCTGAACAGTAAGAGTTTCTGATGGGCAAGTTTCCATTAACAGGCAAGCCCAAAGCATACGCTCGAACTGACAGGTGCTTTATGTGGGATGCATGCTGTGTATTTGAATAATCAAAGTGTTTGCAATGACATGATAAGCAGGGGGGTTGGAAGAAAAGTACATGTTGCACTTATGCTAGATTCGAATAAGATGATGCTAAAAAGAGTAGCTAGATGGACGGACGTGTTACAAGGGTTTGCTTCGAGTGGCTAAGATCAGGACTTAGGTAGCTTGGGAGACTTGGACCAGAGTCAGGCTGGGTTGGACCAGGGCTAGGCTCTTCTCACTCGAGCTCTCCTTGGTGGAGGAATGGGCTAAAGGGATGGAGCTGGACTCGGGAGTTCTGGACACTAAGAGATTTTTTCTGGATGCCAAAATAAGAGAGGAGGGGGGTATTTATAGCTGCGAGCAGTGGCAACTCATGTAATTAGGCTTGGACGGCACCCTGGGGGCCGCTTGTACGGCCTATCTGCTCCAGCTTTAGAGCGTATGGCCCCCGAACCTGAAGTAGCAAAGCTTGAGGTTCGAGGTTCGGACCTACTCCGAAGCTGTGGCTCGGAACCAGGTGAGTTGACTGGGTTTGAAAGATGGATTGACACAGTGAGTTGACTAGGTGCAAAGGCTAGACTAACCCGATGAGTCGACTCGGTGATTTGACTCAGCAGGTTGACTCATCAAATTTGACTTTTTATGGGATTTTTTGACTGATTGTTCTTATGGGGGTTTTTCAGGCTGATGTTTAGGGGTGAGTTGACTGGTTTCAGGCTTGAGCTGGGCTATAGATTGGGGCTTATAAGGGTGAGTTTGTCAGGGTTTGGACATGGGATTCGGGGGTATGGTCCTCCATTCATTCAGCTATCTTTACCAACATTGTAGCTGAAGGTGGGGTGTCTGCATTGTCCCAGTGTCAATCTTAACCCTTAGTGCATGACAATCTCGAACCTTCTTGCCCCAGTGTCAATCTTGACTCTTAGTGGATGACAATCTTGACCCTCAGTGGATGACAATCTCAACCTTTATTATTATGCAGGTCGAAAACAACGAAGAATTACCCCTTACTTAGATTACGAGAAGAAAATAGTGTTGCATAAGTGTTCTATTTAGTTTTTTAAGGAATACATGTTAGAGGATTTTGATACCACAACTACTAGAAAAGAGATGTTTATAAGGCATCTCTTAGATTTTCCTGTGGGTGGGTGGAAGGCCCATGGTTAAATAATCAACTGCCTTATGCGAAGGGAGTAACCCACATACCGCCTCATTGTACACAATCTTGATTCTCAAATCAAATCTATCCAGCGTTGTCTTCGTAATCTGATGCATTTTATCTATGAGCTCCTGATTTGTAATATCATCCCTGACAATAAAACCCTTTGATTCCCCGCCCTATACAAGTAACTTTCCTTCTCGTATACACCATCCCCATGATAATAACATAGGATGGGTCGACGATCCATAATTTGTGTTAATCTACAATACAAAAATAATTGGGTGCATTATTATTTGGGTCTAAGTTCTCAAAAGTAAATGGTCGAGGTTGTCAACAACTAAGGGTTTAGGTTGTCAAATGTGAAAGGTCAAGGTTGTCATCATCCAAGGGTGTAGGTTGTTAAATGTGAAGGGTCGAGATTGTCATCTCTAGTGAGGATCGAGATTGGGTCGAGATTGGACTGTTGTCTATATTGAACCTTATTGGATTGTTCTCAAACTTGACCCGTTATGGACTGTTGTCAATCTCAAACCTTATTGGATGATAACCTCGACCCTTACCATATGATAATCATGACCCTTCATGTTTTGGTAACCACACTTCATATTTTGACTATGAAACTTCTTACGTAGCACATTACAATCTCAACCCTTCACACATGCCATGCTAGATCTACATGGCAACCTGCACCCGAAAAAATACAACCTATTCCTTTAAAACATGACAACATCCGAACCTTAAATACTGGCTATATCTAAGGAGACAAGTTTCAAAGCATAACGAGAATGTGAATGAAGTGTACCTTAGATGTGGAGAACGAGTTCAAATTCGATAGAAAATAATAGTGGATTTGGTCAACAAAGCTTCAAAGATAATGCAGGAAGGATGCCAGAGATATTTGCAATTTTTAGATATCAGAGATAATGCCGGAAAGACCCCAGAGAGAAATGCCGGAGAATAACTCCGAAGGGAGAGCGATTGAAGGGTCCCACAAGCGTAAGTATCCCCTAGGAGAAACAAAAGCTTGAAAAAGGCAAGCGTTGGCTCTATCTAAGTTGTTCATGCACCGTCTGTAGGGCCCACCATCATCTATGTGTGGAATCCACTCCATCCATTATCTATGGAAATTCAATTTTGACCATAGATGAAAAAATGATCAACATCCGCCACTCATATGGACTACAACATAAGAAAACATATCATGTGAAGTGGACACTATTATCGTTTATTAGGTCTCATGGGCCACATAGAGAATAGGGTAGCACGAGGTTACCATCTTCTAGTAAATAAAGGACAACAAAGACAATGAACGGATTAGATCTACTTTGAAGTAAGCTCAATGACAACTCATATCCACATCACTGCCTTATGATTGGAGGCTACGTAACTTCTTATTCACTAACATTCTGTACTGTTGATGGTTCCAAGGGTAAGGGTATTTTTGTAAAAATAAAATAAAAAAAGGCTCCCAAAACCACATTGGGATTAGTTTGAAATTGAAAACTTTAATAGAATTTAACTGTAGTATGGTGTCAATATGGTCAAAATCTTAAAACCTGAAAAAAAAAAAAAAAAAAAAAAAAAAAAAAAAAAACCTCAATGTAAATCCCATGTTGAATACGTAGTTTTTTTTTTTTTTTTAATATTTCCTTATTAGTTTTTTTTCTTCTTTAAATTGGTTTACTAAAGGAACAGATGACCATATGTGGCCTAATACGATTCCAGGACACACAACAGAATTCATGTACCTTGGAAACAGAGGATCTACCCTCATCAAGTGGTCCAAGCATTAGGTTGGATGGGCTAACACCAGTTCAATACCACGAGTCATCTAGATGAGTCACCAACCAGTGGTGTGAGCTGCGACTCCACTCAATGTGCCTAGACGAGTTGTCGGATTGGCCGAGTCATGATGTGCAGGCCTATTAATCACTTGTCGTTTTCACCCTGTGCGTACCTGCGTAAGGTACACTCCGCGCATTAGAGAGAGAGAGAGAGAGAGAGAGGGAGAGAATGAGACCGGACGCGCTGTTTCCGCTGCTCCTTCCCATTTCCCTCCTCTTGACAACGTCCATCTCCGTAACAAAGTCGGCGACCTTCACGTGTACAGCTTCCAACAGGTGTCAAGCAATGATTGGCTACACGACTCCCAACGACACAGCAATCTCTGCCATCCGAGATCTCTTTGGAATCAAATCTTTCCGGTCGCTGCTGGCCGCAAATTCGTGGCCACCCTCAACCGCGCAGATCCTCACCGTCCATGCAGGATCAACCGTTCGGATCCCCATTCCTTGCATCTGTCGGGACGGGACCGGGACGTCCAACCGTAGGCCCATCTACACGGTGGTGGAGCACGACACGATGGACACGATCGCGAAGAATAAGTTCTTGGGATTCGTGACGTTCGAAGAGATCGCGGCCGTCAATAATATAAGCGACCCAGATTTGATCCAGATCGGGGAGAAGCTGTGGATCCCATTGCCCTGCAGCTGCGATGACGTGGACGGCACTGATGTCGTCCACTACGGACACATGGTGACAGCTGGGAGCACGGCGGCGCAGATCGCGGAGCAGTTCGGGACCACGCAGGAGACGCTGCTGAGGTTGAACGGCATGGATGACCCCAGCAACCTCAACTCTGGCGCCATTCTGATATTCCTCTCAAAGGTTCTTTCCATCATGAATTTTACGGTCGGGATGCATCTGATTAGTGAGAAGTGTTCTAATGGGCCAGTTTATACATGTAGGGGCCATGCTTTGTGGATCCGACCACTGATCTGAAGGAAAAAACTGTTGATCAGTGATGCCTAAAACCTTTCCGAAAGTATAGAATCCTAACCCTTGGATCAGTGGCCTACAATGTAACGGTTGGGAAAAAAAAAATACGTCAGCGAGCGAGAATATTACTCATAACCAGATGGGTATACTATACTATGGGAAACGTAAGGAGTATACTCCATCCACAGTAGGGTCCACTACATCATGGTCCAGATCACCACACAATGGGCACCACTTCTCAAAATGGATGCATGGTTCTTTTTTTTTGGCGCACACACAGGAAATTGGATTGCATACTGAGTTACTCAGGTACGCTTTTATCGTAGTGACTAAACTCAGTTGGACTCACTGTGAATGTATGTGGTTTATCCGCACCGTTCATCCACAATGACTGCTTGAACCCTTGACCTCGTATTGAAACTCTTGTGAGTCTACCATTGAGCCACAGGGTCACAGGCGGATGCCTTGTTAGCTTGTAGACTTGTAGTGGAACCAAACAGAATATTCCATGGGCAACTGCTAATCAGGTGGGCCACAGCACATGGAAAGAGAATGGTAAGAAAATATAAGAAACAGCCCACATTCAATGTACATGTGCAACCCTACCTATTGGATTGACTGGCCTGACTAACGGGCCATACGATGTTGTCAGCACTTTAATGATATTCTTAGACGAAATTGAGATAGACTTGCAGCAGTGGCCTGTAAGTTTCTGTCAAAGATAACCCCATAAAAAATATGTTACAAAGTTGTTGGTTGAAAAGTTGTTCAGTCCAATAACTGGGCTCATCTCCAACGAAAGCCTGTGGACCACCTAAATCCGCTATATTGGGTCGTGCTCCCACTACCTTCTGGTGGGGGTAGTACCCAATTTGCGTCTGTTCTTCAGTAGCCATTTGATTATTATTGTTGTTGTTATTATATATCCTGGATTTTCAATCATCATTCAAACATTCTCCGACCCAAAAATCAGGCTGTTCCACTTACCAGTTTGGCCACAAATGTACACCAAAAGTGGACGGTTAAAGAGAAAAAAAAGGTGACCCACATTCTATATTCAATATAAATGTCTCACTTGATGCGTTAATCAGCCAGATTTTGGTCCAAGGCATGCTCATGTGTGTTCAGACCTGGTTAATAGCCTGAATTATGCATGCATCTGCTGCTATATTCCCTTCGCGTACCTGGTCTTCCCTCACTTTTTTTTTTTTCTTTTTCTTAATAATATAAAGTGGGGGTAAAGGCCTGATCAACCACCCTCGACCATTGTTTGTTTTAAGACCTTCTGTTTGTTTTGTCCTTTTGGCTTATCAATCCGGTTCAACACACGCAGCTTGTTCCTCTTCAATAATCAACACATCATTGGACGGCTCCTTGCTCATCCCGAATGCTAGCTATGCCCTTACGGCCAACAACTGCGTCCAATGCAGCTGTGACTCGAGCGAGTGGCAGTAAGTCTGTTCTTACAATTACATGAAATTGATGTTCTGAGTCAACTCGGTGTGTTCTCAAAAATTGATTCTGACTTTGTTGGTTTGAACATGTGGTGAGACTAAAATGCAATCCAGCTCGAGGCGTGAAGGTTTTGAAATGGTCTGAGTGCCCATCAATGCAATGTGAAGGGACAGGCAATCTTCGGCTAGGCGATGCCTTGCCACTTGCAGCTTGCCAGTTCTCCACATGTGCCTATGCCGGATACACCGCAGAAAAGATCCTTACTAATCTCACCACCCGTTCTACATGCCCGAGTAAGTGCACCCTAGTGGAAGCTTGAATTTGTCTGCTTAAATTTGTTTTTGAGGAATGATATTTGCACATATATAATGCATACCCGTGAACCATAGTACTATAACTTTGTAGACTCAAATTGGCCTATTATTCTGATTCGTTTTATTGACAGGGACATTTTTTTGTCTCCATATAGTTTTCTATGCTAATATTTAATTCTCTATGAACATTTTTTGTTCGTCTTATTGCATGTTTACATAAATTCAGCACATGAATTGTCTATTACCGATCCGTGAGAGAAAATTCTATAAAAGACTTTAATCCAATCACACGATTGGACAGTTTAATCATATGATATGGATGGATCATGTCAAGCAACAAACAATACCTAAAGGTTATAATTAAGGAGTTGACTGAGTCATGCAAGGTTAAAATCAAGAAGCTGATTGATCCCATATGAAATTATCTTAGCTAATATGAGAAGGTTGCTTGTATTCATCTCCTTGATTTTATCCTTGCATCACTCGATTGGTCAAGCCTTTGACATGTTGTTTGTTGCTGGATCTGATTCATCCGATTATATGATTGGACTAAAGTCTTTTATAAATTCCATATGCCACCCTATAAAAATTTACTGTGTGCCCACATCATATGGGGCCCTAGAAATGTATGATTTAGTACTGTAAGAATAACATATGTTATGAGGGATTTTAATTGCATGGCAGTCCGAAAGATCTATCAGGACCGTCTATTGGGTTCATTGTGTATTTCATGGACTCCAACAAGTAAATCATACTGTTCAGATGATCTAAGACTTCCACAACAATGGCCTTCTTTTTATGGCCATCTACTTTCCAAGTCATGGATCTTTCATTGAAGTGATTCTTTAAAAACATACGCAATCCATTGTGGCTCGTAAAAAGATGGCTGAAATGGTTTATTAGGCTATTTTTTCTTTAAAAGATGTTGACCCTCCATTCTATGAGTTATTGATCACATGGTCAGAACGCCTCGATTAGTTTTATTATTTTTTCTTTTTATTTTATTTTTTTGAGGGCCATGAAACGTGTGCTGGACATGTTAGAAAGTGCAGATCAGCCAAAGGGACTATTAGGCGTCCCAGTGCAGCCAGGTGCAGGAGAATTTGTAGCGATTTGGAGCACTAGACCATCGACTCATGATCTCTCTATCCTACAATGTGACATGGCGCTGATCAAAACCATCCAGTGGATGGTCCATTGCCTGTAGATCACAGCACTCATTTTTTTGAGCCATCATATAAATGTCATGCTTTTGTGTGGTCATCAAAAGCTATGTGCACGATCCATACAAGTCCACTAATGGGATGGCTAAGATCATTCAATTGATCTTTGGGTCATGGCACTGCAGCTACATGGGCCGATTAATCCACGTGTACTGATTGAACAGTGTTTTTGTTTTTTTTCCCGCACCTCTTGAACATGGGACATGTCTGATTTATGTCGTTTTATTTGTATGTTGATAATCAGATGTTGGGGCACCTCGCATGCAGCCGCTTGATAATTCTGCTGATGGACGGTTGGGATTGCAGGGATTGACATGGATAGCACTAACAATTTCTCTTGGCACGTATTCTGTTGTATTGTGGTCCTTATTTTAAGTATTTTTATTATCATGGGGAGTTATTTGATTCTCAGGTGAAGCGTGATGCTGGATTCCTGGGCACAAAAAAATCATTCAAGTGGTACACACTAACTGAAATTAAACCTTTTAATCTGTGGGGTCCATTCAAGATACTTCTTGTTCTCAAAACCAGATTGGTGTAACAATCCTAATCCCTGATTCTATGATTCGTGGAGCCTTGTTTGTTTAACTGGAACTGCTGGCTATTTTTCATTTCAAAAATCATGTAGACTGCTCAGCCAGGGCCATAAGAACAGAGAACTGAATTACAGTACTATGGCTGCAGTTGCATGTTGAAACTATAAGCATTATATAATTCGTCCTGGAAAAAGGACCCAATTTATTTTTTTTTATTATTTTTTTTTAAAATCCACACTCACTCACACAACCCACAGACGCTCGTGCACTCACAGCACAATGGGTGCTCGAACCCAGGACCCGACTAGAACGTGCGAATCTAACTTATGTCCGCAAGCTTCGTAGCCATGCCAAGCACAATCCCTACTTAATGACATAAGATGGGTCATGGATGATTTAATGGAATGCCATTATGGCACGGATTTGGGCGGAAATGGGTTTTTGAGCAATATGGGCTTAAACACATTATAGCTTCCGAATGCCACAATTTTGTGACTACTTATTAGATTCGTGCACATAACAAAGGCACTGGAGAGATACCAACAAGCCCAATGATGTGGCAACAACAGGCTTGATTGGCCTTGAGGGATTTCTAAATCACGTTTTAGTTATAAAAAAATGTTATTTCAGTTCAAATTTATATTTTAGTTTTAAAAAATGTTATTATAGTAAGTTTTTTTTTGCTATCTGTTTATGCAATTCAATCAAACACAAAGGTCACATGAGTGAGTTAAGGCTTGTATTCAGATTTAGTGTGCGATTAAGAAGTGCAGGTGTGTCAGAGTCATACTAGACTCTATGTTTGATTAAATGCCGATGATTCCCGTGTCGAAATGACTGCGTTAGATCGGATTTGAAAACCCTGCTATCGTTCCAACCATCGATTGTGATCAATGATCAGCTGATTTGCGAAAGGGTAGGAGTGAGTCCTTATAACAACCCGAAATTTCGGCACCCGAGTACGAATACTCTGATCCCGAGTTCCCGAGTGTTAACTAAATAAAATGCTATTTTAGGAATGCCACACGTGGAAAATGCACCCACGTGTGTCCTCAATCAGATTTATATTCATTCCATTAACAAATAATCAGAGTAAAGCATTTCAATTAGCGGATCATAAGCAAAGTGGAGGTAACTAAATCTAAAAATATAGGGCTAACACCCTAGATGAACAATTCAATCGCAGTGTAAGCCTATGTGAGAATTATACGAATCACAATAGCTGTAATAGGAAGGAAAAATACAACTACCAATAGGGACGAAGCTAGAAGACTACTAAGGCGCCCGTGCGCGCCACCAACTGGTCCTATTCTTGAGACATCTGCATATGTCAAGTAGAAGGCGTCAAAACGCCAACATAGTGAAGAAATAACCCCAAGGTTAGACTCGGGATATTTAAATTATAAACAGGTTTATATAAGTTTATTATTCTTAAGCGTGTTGTCAAATCAATCAAGTTTAGGTAATGTCCACATACAAATCATACATCATCCTAGGCTAGTTGATTAAATGCATGGATGTCATCATTCCGCACACAACGCATGTCCCGGGCAAGCCCTGGCCCAACCAACTGGTATCAGAATCCACAGTCCACCTGTCTAGCAGGTCGTAAGTCGTGACTGAGTACACAGCCCAGATGACACTAGAGAAATGACATGAGGTGCTCAAGATAGCGCTGGCGCCACATCAAGCAACTAGGCTACACGAGTCCCCCTCAAATGCAATGTCATGTATGCATGATTAATTAAAGTATTTATTAGTCCAATTCATCTAGCAAATTGGTGAAGCCAGAATACCACATCGTATCGTAAAGTCTAACCGGGACTATCTGGCTCCCTGTGATGCGTAACCAATCATCGCCAGTAATCCCTCGATCCAAAGTTGAGTTATTCTACCATAAAAGCCTGGTTTGACCGTGACTCGTCAGCCACGACCAAATCAAAGTGGAAGGTCTCATATCCCAAATATCAAATACGATTAATTTATTCAGAGGCGCGGGCGTTTCACTCGGAATTATCCCAATGCACGCCCGGGTCGTTCGAATGGTGCACAGGCACGCAAACATCGGCCAAGATCACATTTGTCACAAGGGCCATTTGAACAACAATCGGTCACCCCTATCAATGCTCACTGGTCACTACGGGGAGGCACCACCCCAGCGTAGGCCGATAGCTCAAACACGGTGTCCCATACCACCATGCCTGGCTCATGAGACTTGGTGGATCGAGTCGCAATATGGTTTTAAGTGGACTATTCACAGTGGGAACAATGGTATTCTAAATTCCATAGGATGTGATTCAAGAATGAAATACAAATGATTAACTCTGAATTGGGCTTATTCGATGGACCCAAGTGGACGACGACAAACCAACAATGGCCACTATCGGTCGACCGTGTCCCGCTTGGTCGATCGAATAAGTCCCTGACTGCCAACCCAGTGGCAGGCAGTACACTATATCAACGGTTTTCAGAGCTTAATCTAAAGCAACGGATACCTTATTATAATAGTAATTTAGGTTATTAAATACCTAATCATAAACATATCTAAGCACCTGGTCCGACCGACTAGTCCGACCGATCCAAAGGACCCGGATGACATAGCCCGGATGACACAGAGCACCACATACATCCACAAGCATAGATATATTACAATATTGTAAATTTATATCATTCAGGCATTTCATCAAGCATGTTATCAATCAAACAACCATAGAGGCATTCATCGAACATGTTATGCACACATCAACAATTAATGTATAAATTCAACCAATCATTAATTAAGATTTGTCGAGAATAAGCTTGAGGGTAGATCTTCACCTTGGAATCGAAATTACTCGATTCGGATGAGGCCGGAGCGATCCAAATACGGTCCGAACGCCGAAAATTGGAAAATACCTCAATTACCTACAATGAATCACAAATCTAGTGTTAATCAATTAAGGTTTAATCTAATTAAGTGTTTAATTAGGGTTTAGGGTTTTTGTATCTCGAATTTGGGAAAATCTCAAATCGATTCAACGAATCGGGGCCCAAATTCAGTGCACCGTCGGAATCCCAACGGAGTCTAACTTGGTTACGTTTTCTATAAAGCGTGGGCCACACCCAGTCAATGACCGGGATCCCAAATCCTAGCAAGAGGAACCCTAGGGTTAGGGTTCCGTCGGAAACAAATAGGGGTTTTTAACCCTAATGGTCAAAAAATGAAGAAAATGGAAGGAAGAGGAAAAGAAGAGGTAGCTGAACACCTTACCTAGCATGAGGAGGAGAATCCGACCCAAAGCCACCGGATTTTAGCTGGAGAAACGCGAGAATGGAGGTGGAGGCCGGAGAGAGCTCGAAAATTCGAGATTTCCATGGTTGGAGGAGGATTTGAGGAAGAAAGGAGGTTTGAGAAGGGAGGAAGAGAGCTAGGAGGGCTTAAGAGCAAAGGGGAGAAGAAGATGAAGAAGAGAAATGAGAGAAAGAGAGAAAGAAATGAGAAAGAGAGAGAGAGAATGGGGTTTGAAACCCCCCTTTTAAATCCGTCCAGCCACGACCGGTCGGCCGGTCGCAAATCCGGTAGGCCGGATCCCGCTGTCCACCCATTTTTTCCTTCAAATGAGGCAGCACAACCGGTCGGCCGGTCGCCTAACCGGTCGGCCGGTTGTCAAACCGGTCGGCCGGTCGTCCCTTGGCCATTTTCTCTGAAAATTTCAGATTTCTTCCCTGCACAGTGAGTTCCTACACAGTCCAGGCTACTTGTCAGCCTTATTTACAAACTAATATTTAAGTAAATATCATGTTTAATTTATGTTTCCATTTACTTTAAGTTATTTATGTAAATAAGGAAGTACCCCCCATTTGGATTCAATAAAAAATACTAGAAAATTGAAATCCCAATAATAAAGATTTTGATTTTCCCCTCCAAGTACAAATCGCAACCTTTTGACATTTTCAAAACATAGCGCCTTTTAAAAGAGAGGGTTTTTGCCAAATTTAAACCGTTTAAAAAATTTGAAATACCTCAAATAGGCTAAAACACCAAGGTCCGGTAAAATATTCATGATGGTCTCGTCGATCTACGTGTGGATTAATAATTCAGGGTTCTTTACTTAGTCTCTACGGACAGCGACATACCCGAGTCAACCCAATCGTTGGAAAACTCTTCCGAACCATGTGATCTTCCAACTCCTAAACTAATTCCATCATTTCTTTGGTAAAAACATTCATTTTAGTCCCCAATACATGTGAACACACGTGCGGGTACGCCTATAACTGACACACCGAAGGTAATGCCTAAGGACTTCCAATTTTCAAGTTAGTGAAAATCGGGGGCGTTACAGTCCTCCTTGATGGATTTTTTTATTTTTTTACATTGCGTTAAGGACTTCTTTTTCACTAATAATTACAGCCAACATATTTTCCAAAAGAACAAAAATAAACAAATAAATAAAAAGAATGCTAAAACAAAGTCATTTTTATTAATATATGAATGGGGCTCATTATAATCATCAGAGTATTGAATAAACAAAATGAGAGATAAATACTTTATCCTTTTGTAAGACAGATGATCGAGGCGGTGGTTAGCAGGATGTGACAAGATAGATTAATCTCCTAAGTAAGGACTTTGTTTATTGAGATCTAGCAACTTAGGGTTGTGGATGTTTAATCTAATCCTATGGTACTGTAGTGATCATGCTGAACAGTAATGATCTTTGTTAAGACTAAGATAAATTAAGTTATGCTAGTATAAAAGTAAGGAAAAATATATTGTGTTTGGCGTGAGCTTTAAGCTCTTCATCGCGTGCTCCTTTCATAGCTTTTAGAGGCGGTGATCTTGCTTAGTCTCTAGTATTATAAAGGATTTGGACGATTGACTGTGCAAATCTCATTGATTCTCCACATCAGCGTAGCTTATTGCGTACAAAAATTACTTTTAATATGGTGGCCCGCCTATTCACCTTATTAATGGAGTTACCGTATTCTCCACAAGGACACTTTCACCAAGAGGTAGACCTGATGAATGGAATGGATTTAATACACGTATGCCACACGAACACATGTGAGGGACCTTCTGTTTGCCCTTTACAGAAGTGCATCTACAAGTAACACTCCTCTTAACTGCGAATATAAAATTTCTATCTAGGAATTGAAAAATCAGTTATGGCGATTGCAAGAAATGCTCTATGATGTGAAGTATAGATTGAGGTGATGTTTTGTAAATAGCTGGAGTTTTTAGGAGTTAAAAGCTCTTGCATGTTTGTGTTTATACTGCATGAATAGAAGCTGACATATTTGGCTCGCGATGTGGGTGGGACCCTGACCATGGACCCCACCTCGATGCATGTATTGTATATCTATGTCGTCCATCCGTTTTCCTAGAACATTTTCTAGGATGATCCAGAAAATGTAGCAAATACAAATCTCGAGTGGACCACATCATAGGACATTGAACTCCCATCATTAAAAACTTCCTAGGGTCCACCATGATGTTTATTTGCCATCCAACTTGCTGATAAGGTTGCACAGACCTAGATGAATGGAAAACAAAAATATCAGCTTGATCTTAAACTTTTGTGGCCCATAAAAAGTTTTTAATGGACATTCCTCATTCGCTACTGTTTGTTGTGGTGTGTACTACTTGAGATTTGGATATGTTTAATTTTTGGTCCCATGCTAGACAATGATATGAAAAAATAAATGGATGATGTAGATATATAACTCATGCATAGAGGTGGGCCTCATGGTCAGCATTCCACTCATGTCACTCAGTTACTGTTTTTAGGTCCTAGCTAAATGGCACTCTCGTGCACATGGGTTCGCCCGATGACTTCATGCGAACTTCTGACATGGGAAGTGGTTCCAAAATCCGGACCGCTCATGTCGTACATCACCTCATGAAAACTCTAACGATAAGTTCTTGACTTGATCCAAAGATTTGGTGGGCAATAGCAAGGTGAGAGGCAAATGTAAGCCCCAAGTGAAAAAATGTGAAAATCTCTCTCTCTCTCTCTCTCTCTCTCTCTCTCCATATATATATATATATATATATATATATATATATATATATATATATATATATATATATATATATATATATATATTCAATTCAATATAGAACTATTATAACCAAAACTAGAAATTGAATTTGTTTTAAAAAAAATTGAATTGAGTTGATCTTGAGACCGATTCAATTTGATTCAATTTGATCGTTTCCATTTGATTTGGTAAATTGATCCTAAATTAAATTGTTTGCAGCCCTACTTGTAGTTTAATGTTCTCCATGGAAGCATTTACGGATCCAAAGCAAGTATGTGATAATGGAATACAGCTGTGACCCAGTCCAGGCATGTTCCACATATGCCAACATGGCACACATGTGGAACACAGTTAAAAGAAACTGAAAACTTGGACTTGAAGGTCCACTCAGTCATGACTGGAAGATTTTACCGTTTCTTTATTTGACTCAACTCGATGACTAAATTAGATGCATTTATAGAGCTTTGCCAAGCATAGACAAGTGTTGACATGTCATGATAGGTCTAAGATCCAATTCGTTAGACATAATTCCATTGAAGGCCTGGCATAGGAACCAAGTCGATCCACTGGTCAAGTAGGCCACAGTTTGCAAACCGAGAGAGAGAGAGAGAGAGAGAGAGAGAGGTGTGGTATCTACATTAGTCATAACTGACAAAGGGGCTAATCATGTACGGAAGAAATTGGTCAGTCATAAAATGGGAATTATATATGCATAGAAGAAAATGATGGTATCTACTTTCTTTCATACATTGGGGCCCACATGAGGAGTCGACCAGTGTGACTTTTATCAGTGTGCACATTATTTCGCAACACGTAGTTCTGTGGCCTACTTGGTGTGGGAATGACATCCACACCGACCAACAGGTTCACCCAAACATGTCATGCACCAAACACGAAAATCACGACAACAAAATTATCAGGTGGGCCACACCATTGAAAAAGGATTTACAACCGCCAAAACCTCCTCATTCAAGATTGGTATGTGTGGAATCCAACCCATCCAGTAGTGCATGTGCCCCTGAATGATGATGGGACACATAAAATATCAAGCCAATCTGATCATTTGGTGGGCTCCAACACTTGAATTTGTCACACCACCAACTTCGGAACTAAGGTTATAGCTAAGCCTAAAGTTAGGTTAACGGGTCGTGACTCTTCGGAAAATACTTAAACATTCAAATTCACCATTTTCATTCACGTTCCATCACAAATATATAAAGAACCATAACCATGAATTTATTCAACTTAATAAAATATATTTCCAAATCATCATCCCCACATCACTAAATAAATTAAATAATAATAACCATGATCACGAAACCACAAAAGGTCAATATTGGGAATCAAAGTAAATCGTCTATGCTAAAGAATTCGTTTGGTCATTCCCTAATTTTCCTTGATCCTAAAAGTCAATCAATTAAAAGAAACGAACCTTCCACAGCTCAGTGAGATAGCTCTTCAACAAGCAAACTATAAATTTAAAAGCAATGGACGCATGGTATAGATGCATGCTTAATTGCCACAATAATTAGTATAGTTTCTCTTTGTGGACATCATCGCTAATTCTATAATAATTGGCCAAACAATTCACTCTCAATCCAAATCATTGCATATTTCCAATTGGACCGTGTCACACCTAAAATCCAAGGGTTGACAGCTTCCGTAGTACTCTAAATCTATCACTCAACACCCGTATACCGAGTCCCGAGTTTGGCGCACTACAAGGAAGAAGTTGATTGGATTTTCTTTTAATAAATAATAATTGAGGATAAGAATATATGATCACACTACCAGTAAAGACAGTCTTCATTCAGTATTTATTTAGATGTTTATAAGTACAAAAATCTTTCCAAATGATACATATAGTATAATCATCGCCATATATAACAAGCATCCATGTAGTAAAATCACCAAAGCTACTCTAATTTGAAAAAAAAAAAAGAAAAAAAAAAAAGGAATGGCATGAGCTATAAGCCTAGTGAGCGACACGGTGTATGCGTATAGTGTAGAAGCATGTAATAACTACCGGAATACAAAGTACACAACTAAAGCATGATGAGCAATGCAGTGCCACATGAAGTCGAGAAGGAGGATGCAATGCAAGAGATGCGATGCAAGTAAATGCTGGGTGTATACCAGCATGTAAATTATCCAATCTCAATTCACATCCCAACACAACTACCAACTAGAAATCATTAGGGTCTGATATCCAGAGCAAGCCTGAAGCCTGTTAAATAGAGGCCTCGCTTACCCACCTTGTCGGTGGGGGGCCTATAGCTATGCTAAAACTCACACAACACACCAGTTACAGACCCATTTTAGGGGCTAGTTAAACCAAACCACATTCGCCCCACATATTCTACTAGGTGTGGCCAGACCTCTTCTGACTTCTCACTCGATTGTGCTAGTGGGAGTAAGGACTATATTGTCTTCAGTACCAGGTTACCCATGGCATCCGCCTAGTCCTAATAATGAGGCTCGACAACACCACTCAAGGTTTAGGAAATTTCACCCAGGTGTCTGGGAGCCAGCATAAAAACCCAAATTTTCGGTGTCCACAAAACCAACTACGATGCCACTGTGGTGTCTCATCAATACAACCACTGTGTTGCTATGGTATTCAATATATCCTCAATCCATGGTTATCATGGACTGGATGTACATGTAACATCTACACAATCTGCATCAAGCACCAACATTAATAGTCCCTCAGACTAGATCACATCCGCACATACTCCATCATGTGCACTACGTACGCACCGACATCCTCCACCACATGCGTATGATCTCTGCATGATTACACTATCCATACCATGCACTCCTCATCCATGATGAATGTATATGAATACGTGTGTGTAAGTATAACATGCTTGTAATATCTTAATGCTAGGCGAAAGTAACCATGACACCAACTAAGTAAGATGGTGTCCGGTATGCACTCTCTGTACATGGTCATAAGGCTATACAAGTGTTAACACCTCCCACGTCACAAGGCCTACTATCCACAAATAGCACAACTAGCATCCATCCATCACTCAACACTAATCAAAAGGCTGAAATCGCATACAGTATCACTGATATCACCACAATATGCGTATATCAATCACATGTAAGGGGTACCCATATACCCATAACATGTATCAAATTCCACATTTAAAGTGGCCTTAATTACTCGGGAGCTAGGTCGCAACACCAACATCTCAATTTGCACATAAGTGTTAAGTGGTCCAACACTCGAATCCATAACTCAAGTGGTAGACTAAGTGAAGATAACCTCATCTCAACACTGAGGTCATGGCATCGATTCCCCAAAGTGGGGGTGGTTAACATTGAGGTGTGACTAACCAAGGGGTGTGTGTACCAACAGTGGGTTTACTAACAAAAAGAGTGTTAAGTGGTCCATCTCATTGGTTTCAGTTTTTAGCTTATGCATAAGTGCCACACCATTAAATGATACTAGGTATGTGTTCACTTCCCCAAGTGTAGGGTTGCGATGTAGTAATAATCTCGGTAAGACCGAGGTCGATCCACAGGGAAGGAAGTAAACAATTCCAACTATCCTAATAACTAAAATCTAAAGAGGTTTGTGAAATTGGTTTTGAACATAAAATAGAAAATTTGATAATGGAAAGATAACTAGAGCATCAAGGATCCACTTATAGCTCTTCTTAGATGCATAATTCGCTATGGTTTCTTACTTTCTCAACTAGAATCGATATTCAGATCTATCTAGCCGGATGATAGAGCTGTTAAACCAAACAGTCTGTAATATGTAAGTTCAATGCATAGGATTCACTCAATGCAGGCTGATCTGAGCATGCTCAATTGCATAGGTCATTCCCCTTTCCAACAGGTCTAGTTCACAATCATAACCATCCTCAAGTCCTGTCACAAGACAAGGCTAGATCAGGATTTGAACTGGATTCAAATCACATGCATAGTCCATACACATTACAGAAAAATCAGAAAAGTAGAACTTTGGTAGGAAGTTCCTTTATGAAGAACATAGTACTAGAGCACACTCCGATTCCTCGGATCATACAGGTCTAGACCGTCACAAACCAATTAAGCAATTAAGTAATTCTCCCAAACATCCATGAGTCATCATAAGACTAAGAAAAACTACTCAAAAACTTGTATAAACTTCAAACCTTAGTTCATAATCATGAATTCCACACTTTAAAACCAATAAAACGAATTAAACAATCTAAGAAAACTATAAGGTTCACCTCTTAGCTCTAGCTAAGAGATTAGCTAATGAAAAGCATATTAAAAATAAAACTAGAACTAAGAAAAGGAAGAAAAACTAGCTGGAGGAGGCTAGGAAGCCTCCTATGACTTGAACTCCTTGCTCCCCACGTCCTTGGTTGCCCTGGAATAGAAGAGAGCACCCCCTTTTATAGTGCAGCAATAGTACAGCAACATAGCAGAATTTGTTTCGCTTGGTACGGCTTAACCAATGGTCGGATTGCCTTCAAAATTGATTTGTAGCTTTCTTGTAATGTGATCTTCCTCATAGATGATTTAGATTTCCAAGATTATCCTCTGAATGGGCCCACCAATCACATCACCGACCGCCTCTCAAAATCGAGCACTTCGGGTACCTTCAGAACCAGTCATCTTGCTTCCAACACTCCGGAGTGTACAGATGTCGGATTGATCCCAAATTTTGAACATTGCTAGAAAACTTCCTCCTCTACATGATAGACGGATTAGATTGTCCAAAACAATCCCAAAATGTGGTCCGAAAATTAGAACAATTAGGGCTTTTATAAACTCTGCGCAGTTAGAGCTTTCTGGATGGTCCATCTTTCTTCAACCGGTACGATCAAACCACACATCCTTTTGATCTGAAACTTTTGTGGTTATTCATATATGGATGTGGTCTAAAAGATGGTCGAAGTAGATTCTTCATATCATCAATGATGGGCCACCTGGACCGGCCCAGAGTGGAACAGCGAAATCTGGAACTTTCTGGACAGTTCGTATTGTTTTGGCCACCACGCTCAATCCGTAGCTCCGATCGACACGAAACCACTTGGGTTAGTTCGGCGTCGAGTTCCTATTCGACATGGATGTGTTGGATTTCCAAATATTATCAAGATCAGCCCAGAAAACTTGTCTGAAAAACCAGGTACGGGAATACCTTGCTGTTTTAGAATCTGGAATCTGAAACTTGCATGGCTGACCGGTCACGACCGGTCGGACAGGGCTGGCCGACCGGTCACGACCGGTTTGGCCCTCTTTGGCATTACTCCAGCAAGCATGGCCGACCGGTCAAGATCGGTCGGGCTTCCTTGGCCGACCGGTCAAGACTGGTCGGTCTCTTTTTCTTCTTGTTTTCTTCCTTTCTTTCTTCTATTTTCTTCTTTCTTTGCTTCTTTCTTTGCTTCCTTCTTCCTTCAGCCCTCCTTGGGTCTTCATCCAAGGTTCTAAAGCAGCTCTTTCCATCATCAATTTGAGCAAAGCAACTCTCATTCCTACAACCACAAAACTATGCATTAGATTAGCCTTTAAATTATGAAAACCATGCATAATGAGTGATGAATTGGGGTTAGAATATGCACAATTAAGAGCTCAACAGTATGCTTTCTATGACTCAAGGTGGCACACACAGTGGTCTCACTTATTTCTTAAGTCCACATGGACATGTGCATACATTAACACTTCCACAAATATATTACTATAACATCTAACCATGCACACACGCATATCATCATCATCACACATGATGCTTCTACTGTGGCATGAAGGGACACTTCAAGAGAGATGATTAAAAATAAAAGGATGACCTATAATAATAGTAAAAATAATATAGGTCAATCGGCCAGTGTAGCAGAAGAGATCTTAGAAGGAGACCGATCCTCTCTATCCCTTCAGGTACGAGTCATCTTTTAGGTACATGGATATTCGATTCAGGATGTTTCTATCACATGTGCCTGGATAAGACTTGGTTTGATTCCTACAAGTCTTATAATGGTGGAAGTGCTCTAATAAAGAATAACGCAGAATGCAAGGCTATCAAAATAAGAACCATTAAGGTAAGGATGTTTGATTGAGTTGTATGGACTTTAGGTGATGTCAGGCATGTTTTAGATCTGAAGAACAATTTGGTATTGTTGGGGATTTTAGATACGAACGGGTGTACATTCACTACAACCAGCGGTGTAATCAAAGTCACCAAAGGTGCAATGGTGTTAATGAAGGGACATAAAATAGGAAATCTGTATAAGTTAGTTGGGAGCACGATTATAGGTGAGGCTGCTACCACCTGACTTGTAGAATCCGACACAGATGATATAAATTTGTGGCATATGCGGTTAGGGCATATGAGCAAGAGGGGCATGTTAAAACTCCATAAACGAAAACTATTGAAGGGAGTTAAAGAGTACAAGGTGAATTTTTGTGAGCATTGTATTTATGAGAAACAATGCAGGGTAACGTTCAAGTCTGTTACATATACTAGCAGCGGGGTGCTCAATATTACATTTTGATGTCTAGGAGCCAGTCACAATACCGTCTAAGGGAGGAGCGCGATACTTCGTGACCTTCATAGACGATTACTTAAGGAAGGTTTGGGTTTAATTCTTAAAACATAAGTCTAAGGTGTTCGCCAAGTTTAAGGAATAGAAGGTGGAAGTAAAAAGGAAAACTGAGAGATGAATTAAGTGTCTTAGGTCAAATAACGGTACAAAGTATAGAGAGGTGGGATTTATGGAATTCTGCATAGAATAGGGTATCACAAGGCACTTCTCAACTCCAGGAAACCTACAATAGAACGGGGTGGCAGAGATGATGAACAAAACTTTATTGGAGAGGGCGAGAAGTATGCGGTTACATGTGGGGTTGCCTAAAAGCTTCTGGGTAGAGAACATAGCATATTATATTATAAATTAGTCACCATCTACAGTGCTAGACTTCAAGTTACAAAGGAAGTCTGGACAGACAAGGACACTAATTACGTAGGGATGAGGATCTTTAGGTGTCCATCATACGTCCATGTGTATAGTAGACAAATGACGAAGTTGGATCCCAAATCTATGAAGTACATCTTTATCAGGTATAAGAAAGGTTTTAAGGCTACAAGCTTTAGGATGTAGACTCTTAGAAGGTGGTCATTAATAGGGATGTCATCTTTAACGAGGCATCCATGTTAAGGGCTAATAAGGATGCTATAAGAAAGTCAGAAATAAATAGTGATACAGAGAGATTGTAGGTGCAGTGGAGCTAGTTGATCAGGTTTTTAAGGTGAAATTTAGCAAGAGAAAGAAACTGAGAAAAATGATCAGCAAGATACTTAGGAAAGTATAGTGATGAATAGAGAGAAACGAACCATTAGAGCCCTGATTTGATATGAGTTTGAGGACATGGTTTTTTTTTGTTTTGTTGCATTGTTCACATGGAGTGGAGATCCATGTGAACCAACAAGTGGATGTCGGCCATGGTGGAGGAGATAGAATATTTGCATAAGAATTAGACATAAGAGTTAGTGGAACTTTTAAAAGGTCAAAGGGCTATAGGGTATAAGTGAGTATTTAGGAAGGAAGCATTAACAAAAAAGATGCCAAAAAGTATAAGGTACAGTTTGTAGCAAAGGGGTACTTGTTGAGCTCTTAATTGTGAATATTCTACCCCCAATTCATCACTCATTATGCAAGGTTTTCATGATTTATAGACTATTCTAATGCATGAATTTGTGATTGTAGGATGAGAGAGAGGATGCATCAATTGGAGACTTAAAGAAGTCATTTACAAGCGTAGAAGATCAAGAGGCTAAGCGTCAAAGGATGAAAGAAAGAAGTTGTTGAACCTCCAATTTATACATTGCATAGCCCACTACATCACATTATATGCATGGTTTTCATGATTAAAAAGCCCATCTAACGCATGTTTTGTGATTGTAGGGATGAGAGCAGACTTCACTCAATTGGAGACAAAAAAGGGTCCATTTAGAACCTATGAATGAAGGTCCATGGTGGACCAAAGAAGAAAGAAGAAAGAGGGAGAAAAGAGAATAAAGAAAAGAAGAAAAAGAAGAAGAACAGTTAGTCTGACTGGTCGGCCACACCTTTGTAAACCACTGGAAGAAGGACGAGTTGGTCCGACCGGTCGGTGTCCTCTTCCAAGCTTGCTGGAAAAGAGGACTAGTTGGTCCGACCGGTCGTGACCGGTCGGCCAACAGGTCGGGGACCTTGCTGGAGCTCACTGGACAGTTCTGTTAAGATGGTCCGACCGGTCAAGACCGGTCGGCCACCAAGCCAAATACTCCCTGTGCTCTCTGTATGCTGGATATGTGCAGCCAGACCGGTCGGCCAGACTAGTCCGACCGGTTGGCCATGCGTGAAATCAGGCAGTTTCTATTTCTGGTTCCGAAAATTGCTGTGCACTGCATAACCTTACGCGGATTCTGGATGTTTTCGACGCAACCGAGCATCCTCACTATAAAAGGACACCTAGGGGCTCTTCCTAGGGCATCATAGAAGCCAAGGGACATCGTGGGAGAGGACGGAAGACGTCGTGGAGCGTCTGCAACCCTCCAAACTCCGGTTTTTCTATGTTTTCTAATTTTCTAAGGAATTTTAGTTGTAGTATGACAATGCTCGGCTAGAATCTCTCAGCTAAGGCTGAGAGGTGAAGCTTATAGCTAATTTATGATTTGATTCAGTTAATTCAAGTACTTTCAATTCAAGTTTGGATTTTTACTTATTCTAGTCTTCAAATTGATAGTTTGAGATGTTTTATGAGAGTTCATGTGCTCCAGACATGGATTCCTTACAATTCTCTGAGATTATCATATGGTGCTTGTTTAGATTCGAATTATAGTAGTCCTTGAGCAAGCCATAGTCCATAGGCATGGCTGTAACTCCGAAGGCTATGATTTTGAATTCTACATTGATTGAATGGGACTAGAACTTGGAAGTTCAACTTGAATGGGATTGAATGCGTTTAATGCTTTATTTTCTAATTAGATGAGAGATATGACTTCAAATCTAGTTGTGTATCTTGCTTGGATTGACATAGGATTGCTACAAGTGGATCCTTGAATGCCTTAGTACCTTAACCTACTGATTTTCATTAAGTTACTGTTTTAGCATAATTATTTCAATTGAATCTCTTATCTATTGAAAATTGAGTTGCTGTAATAGTTTGGAACCTTTTTTCCAATTCCCTGTGGATCGACCTCGGTCTTACCGAGTTTTATTACTACATCACAGCCTTACACTTGAGGCGAGCGAACAAGTTTTTGGCGCCGTTGCCGGGGAATTTAGATAACGGTTTTCAAATTGTTTTAGTGGCTGTAGAAGTAGAATTAGATACGTTTTTTTTTTTTTCTGATTTCTTCGAACTAATCAAAATTGTTTGTTTTGTAGGATTTCTTCTTTAGTTCAAGCACATCGGGTAATATCCTTCTACCTTAGCTTTTTGCAGATTTATTTTCAATTTTTCAGATTAATTTTAGATTTCTAGGATTTAGGAATAGTTTAGTTTTGGTTGAGTGGTTTATGTCCCGTTGGGAACGTGACCACTCCAATCGTCTCCAATCAGAAGGTGGTTTAGTTGGACCATTGTCAGTCCATAGACGAGTCCAAAATTACCAAGAACGTTGTGAAAGTTTGGGGAGTATGGATCAAACACCTTTAAGGAATCCTCCCCCCTACTCCAACTACAAACGCAAATCAAGAGGGAGTAGGAGAGAATGAGGTACATTATGTTCTTCCAATGAGATCACTGCGGGATTACCTACAACTAGCCCGTGCAATTACACCCTCTTGCGTGGTTCTACCACCAAATGAGGGAAACATTGACATAAAGCCGGGTGTGATTCAACTTATACCAAAGTTCTATGGGCTAGACTCTGACAGGCCATATCTGCACTTAAAAGAATTCGAAGAAGTGGTGACTACCTTGCAATACACCAATGTTTCTGAAGATACCATTAAGCTTAAACTCTTTCCCTTTTCATTGAAAGAAAGAGCCAAAGATTGGCTTCACTCTCTTAGACCACATTCGATTGGGTCATGGAATGAGATGACCCGGGAATTCTTGAAAAAGTTCTTCCCGGCTCATAAAACGAACACGCTTCGAAGAGCCATAATGAATTTCTCGGCTAAAGAGGGTGAATCTTTTCCAATGTTGGGAGAGATTTAATGACTTCCTACTTGCTTGCCCACATCATGGCTATGAGAGTTGGCGAATTATAAATTTTTTCAATGATGGATTAAGTTCCAATATGCGCCAATTTGTGGAAATGATGTGCAATGGCGAGTTTATGAGCAAAAATCCAGATGAGGCTTGGAGTTATTTGGATATGTTGGCCAAAAATGCCTAATCTTGGGATACCATAGATAAACCCAACAACCCCAAGCCTATTCAAGAGAAAGAGAAAGGAGGGATGTATATCCTTAAGGAGGAAGACGATGTGAATGCAAGGATAGCCAACCTCACAAGGAAGATCGAGGCCATGGAACTTAGTAAAAGTGGAGTTCCAAAGTCCAATGAAGCTATTGAGATCATATGTGGGATTTGTCACACCGATTTACACGCTAAGCAAGATTGCCCCACAATTCCTGCATTTCAAGAGGTGTTACATGAGCATGCGAATGCCACATATGGGTATCAACGGCCTTTCAATAGACTGGTGGGTAATACGTACAATACTAGTTGGAAGAATCGCCCAAATTTCAGTTGGAAGAATGCTCCCACGGGCAATCCTACCAACTCTTAAGGAGGGCCACCCATGCAAAATATGGCCCCACCTCAATTCTCAATGGAGGATACCTTGAAAGCATTTATACAAGGGCAAACGCAAATCAATCAAACAAATCAACAAATGTTCCAAAAGCTTAAAGTCTCGGTTGATGAGATTAAGGGACGCTTGAATGCTAGGGAAGGGACCTTTCTGGCCCAACTTCAGCCCAATCCAAAGCAAGTACATGAAGTGAGCATTCCTAATCCTTCCAACCAACACATGGAGCAAGCCAAATCCATCACCACTCTTAGAAGTGGTAAACAAATTGACAAATCTATTCCAGTGAAGGTCGACAAGCCTAATGATTCGGGAAATTCTGAGGATGAGGATGGATCTAACTTAGCCCCACAAGAAATGGAACGCATTTACAAGCCCGTAGCACTATTCCCTTTGAGATTGGTTGCCCCAAAATCTCTCCCAAACTCTCATGATATTCTAGAGATTTTTAGGCAAGTCAAGATCAACATTCCCTTGCTTGATGCCATCAAACAAGTCCCCTCCTATGTCAAGTTTCTAAAGGACCTATGCACAACCAAACGTAAATATAATGTGCAGCAAAAGGCCTTCTTAAATGAGCAAGTGAGTGCCATTCTCACTCAAAAGACCCCCCCAAAATTCAAAGATCCTGGTAGTCCCACAATCTCATGTATCATTGGAGACTACCGGATTGAGCGTGCATTGCTAGACTTGGGGGCAAGCGTAAATTTGATCCCGTACTCGGTATACGAGCAATTGGGTCTTGGTGAATTAAAACCCACTAAAACCACATTGCAACTCGCTGATAGATCCATCTGTGTACCGAGAGGGATAGTTGAGGATGTGTTAGTCCAAGTGGATAAATTCTACTACCCGGTAGATTTCATTGTCTTGGACACACAACCGGTTATGGATGCTAGCACCCAAATACCGGTGATTTTAGGCCGCCCATTCCTTGCTACATCAAACGCAATCATAAATTGCCAGAATGGAGTGATGCAAATGTCCTTTGGGAACATGACGTTGGAGGTGAATGTGTTCCACTTAGGCAAAAGGTATAGGGATGATGATGATGTCCACGAGGTTGATTTGATTGATTCAATCGTGGAAGAGGAGTTCGCTTTAAGGCAGAATTTTGATCCTCTAGATGTTGTTAGCTTTGATCCCTTTGAGGATTGGGATGACCATGATGGCCCCCATGAGGTAAACATGATAGAATCCATGGATGATGGGGGGTTTTTCCAACATGATCTACCTGAAAGCTTGGGGACATGTTTGACACATTCTAAGGATGAATCCAATTCTAATCTTAATAAGACCTTGGAAGTGTCAATTTCTGAAAATTTACTTGACAAGTCACCAATTTCTGATTTACACAACTTTGTTATGTAGGATTTGGAAGAATTTGTGCTTGACTTACCTACAGAGAGGCCAATTTTTGAAAGTGTAGGGGTTGAGGACCCACTCCAAGCTACACAAAATTCTGAGAAGGAGGAAAACATGAAGGGTCCAAATCTGAAAACTTCTTCCGATGAAGTCTCTTACATTCTAGAGGATTGTTAAGCGTATTTTGAAGATTGGGATGATCCCATGATTCAGGATATTGTGCATGCTTTGAAGGAGACCCCTTCGGTGCCTAAAAAGCTTCCTTCCACAAAGTGCCAAACTGAAAAATCAATTGTGGAAGCACCGGTGAATTCTGATTTTATGGAGATCATATCGACTTGTGAAGAAGAAATACAAGTCTCCACATCTCTTTGGTTTGTTCAAACTGAAGAACACTTCTGGGATGACCCATACTTGAATAATTTTTGCCCAGACAAGAAGGAAAGGAGATCCATACTTAATGATTTCCAAACAATGCAACTCTCCTTTCCTAGTACATGTGACAATTTTGTTGAAGAACCCGCTGAAATTTTTCAGCTGGATTTTCCATGGGATAAAATTATCAATGTCATTAATGTACTTTCCAAAGCAGGATGGTGGATAGTTCTACTGAAAAATTTGTTACACCACTTGATGATCCTGCTCAACTTTGTCCTTTTGGATGATATAATGATAATCGATCTCCTAGTCTGATGGAGATCCTCTTTTTACAAGGACGGGTTAGTTATCTTTAGTGCTTTCCGTAGATTAGGTTTTGTTTTATTTAGTTTTACTGTTTTAGTAGCTTTAGTTGTTGGGTTGAAGACTTACATGATCGCTCACTCAGGTACTATTGTTCTCACTCTCTCATATTTTACCATTGCTCTCATGTTCATGCTCCTTACATATCTTTTTACATTGAGGATAATGCAAGATTTGGTTAGGGGGTGAGATGAGATTCTTCATCTAGCATGTTGCAACATTTCGAGCCCCATATGCACAATTTTTTTTTGAGAAAACCTTATTTCCATGCATTTGAGATGATATGAGTATAAGAAGAGGAGATACGAAGTGTGTGATGTTGTAAGTCTTGAATGTCTCCCAACATAATGGTTTTATATGTTAGTTTCCCTATTGTTGTGATTGATGGAAAATTTGAACACTCTTTACACCAAGTTCACATTACACGATTTTCATGAGTTGAAAGGATTATACGAATTGTGGATTAGCTAGACGTGATTTAAAGGTGTTGAGAAACCAAGCCGGGGTACTTTTTCCATCCTTGTCCATGGGAAAATAACGAAAGATATGGATTTTTAAAAATCCTATCTAATTTAAAAGAAAAAGGAAAAGAAAGGATGAAATTGAGAATGATGGAAAAAGGTAGAAAATTCCGAAAAGGGCTACCTATTACCAACCGGGGGATGGTCTACCCGTAACCAAAGCCGGAAATGGGACGTAGTGTGAAAGCCGTCAAAAGGACGGTAAGACAAATTCCTGTCATAGGCTTGTTGTTACTCTGTGCACCTTGAGATCTACAGTTTAGTTGATCTATGAAGAATATAATCCCAGAAACTCATGAGATGAATTTCACTATGCACACTAGGTTGAAGTTGTTCGAGTTCTTCTATTTATCAATCAATCAGCGGGAATTTCATGTAGACACTTATTATGCTTTGAGAGTTTAAGGTTGCAATTTCTATCACCTAGTTTCTCCAAATTTTATACTTGTATGTCTTGGAATGGATAGAAACATGGTTTCTGAAGGAGAGTTGGGTTTGGAGGTTTAAACTTATTCACGCATGTTTTGCTCGGGACTAGCAAAAAGCTGGTTGAGGGGTGTGTTGAACCTCCAATTTATACATTGCATAGCCCACTACATCACATTATATGCATGGTTTTCATGATTAAAAGGCCCATCTAACGCATGTTTTGTGATTGTAGAGATGAGAGCAGACTTCACTCAATTGGAGACAAAAAAGGGTCCATTTAGAACCTATGAATGAAGGTCCAAGGTGGACCAAAGAAGGAAGAAGAAAGAGGGAGAAAACAGAATAAAGAAAAGAAGAAAAAGAAGAAGAACAGTTGGTCCGACCGGTCGTCCGACCGGTCGGCCACACCTTTGGAAACCACTGGAAGAAGGACTAGTTGGTCCGACCGGTCTTGACCGGTCGACCAACCGGTCGGTGCCCTCTGCCGAGATTGCTGGAAAAGAGGACCAGTTGGTCCGACCGGTCATGACCGGTCGGCCAACAGGTCAGGGACCTTGCTGGAGCTCACTGGACAGTTCTGTTAAGATGGTCCGACCGGTCAAGACTGGTCGCCACCAAGCCAAATACTCCCTGTGCTCTCTGTATGCTGGATATGTGCAGCCAGACTGGTCGTGACCGGTCGGCCAGACTAGTCCGACCGGTCGTCCGACCGGTCGGCCATGCGTGAAATCAGGCAGTTTCTATTTCTGGTTTCGAAAATTGCTGCGCACTGTGTAACCTTACGTGGATTCTGGATGTTTCCGACGCAACCGAGCATTCTCACTATAAAAGGACACCTAGGGGCTCTTCCTAGGGCATCATAGAAGCCAAGGGACGTCGTGGGAGAGGACGAAAGTCGTCGTGGAGCGTCTACAACCCTACAAACTCCGGTTTTTCTATGTTTTCTAGTTTTCTGAGGAATTTTAGTTGTAGTATGACAATGCTCGGCTATAATCTCTCAGCTAAGGCTGAGAGGTGAAGCTTGTAGCTAATTTCATGATTTGATTCAGTTAATTCAAGTACTTTCAATTCAAGTTTGGATTTTTACTTATTCTAGTCTTCAAATTGATAGTTTGAGATATTTTATGAGAGTTCATGTGCTCCGGACATGGATTCCTTGCAATTCTTTGAGATTATCATATGGTGCTTGTTTAGATTCGAATTATAGTAGTCCTTGAGCAAGCCATAGTCCATAGGCATGGCTGTTACTTCGAAGGCTATGATTTTGAATTCTACATTGATTGAATGGGACTAGAACTTGGAAGTTCAACTTGAATGGGATTGAATGTGTTTAATGCTTTATTTTCCAACTAGATGAGAGATAGGACTTCAAATCTAGTTGTGTATCTTGATTGGATTGACATGGAATTGCTACAAGTGGATCCTTGAATGCCTTTGTACCTTAACCTACTGATTTTCATTAAGTTACTGTTTTAGCATAATTATTTCAATTGAATCTCTTATCTATTGAAAATTGAGTTGCTGTAATAGTTTGGAACCTGTTTTCTAATTCCCTGTGGATCGACCTCGGTCTTACAGAGTTTTATTACTACATCGTAGCCTTACACTTGAGGCGAGTGAACAGAAGTCTGAGGAAAGAAGAAAGAAAGCAGAAGAGAACACTCACGACTGATCGTCTGACCGGTCGTCCAAGGCCCAGGACCGGTCTCCTGACCGGTCCACACACTCAACAGAGGGGATCCAGAGGCCACAACTCTCTGGACTGTTCACGACCGGTTGTGCGGCCGGTCGTCCACTGCTGCGACCGGTCGTGCGACCGATCCATGAATTAAAATCCTGGATTCGAAATTTTCAAAACTCACTGGACGTTTTTTCGCGCTTTTGAGACCGGTCGTGCGATCGGTCGTCCAGTGGCTCAGACCGGTCGTGCGACCGGTCGTCTGCGTAACGAAGTGTGTTCTACAAGTTCCAAAATTCTCTACGCACTGCGTATGTTTACGCAAATTCTGGAAGTTTCCAAGGTTGCGGAGCCTCCCCACTATAAAAGGACACCTAGGGATCGTTCCTAGGGCATCTTAGAAGAGTTTGAGCAAGGTGGGAGGCGGCGGAAGTGGATTCCGGAGTTCCACAACTCCTAGTTTGTTTTGCTATTTTTATGATTTTTCTAGTTGTTTCATATTTCCTTGGATCATGAGCAGCTAAACCTCTTAGCTAGGGCTAAGAGGTGAAGCTTGTAGTGGATCTAAGATGTTTCAATTCGTTTTTAGTTGGTTTTAAGATTGAATTTCATGTTTATGAACAATGGTTTGAAGTTTATACAAGTTCTAAGTAAGTTTTTCTTAGTCTTATGATGACTCATGGATGTTTGGGAGAATTACTTAAGTTCTTAATGGCTGAATGTTAGTCTGGACCTGTATGATCCGAGGAATTGGAGTACGCTCTAGTACTATGATCTTCATGTGGGAACTTCCTACCAAAGTTCTACTTTTCTGGTTTTCTGAATTATGTATGGGACTGTGCATGTGATTTGATTCAAGTTCAAATCATGATCTAGCTTTGTCTGGCGACAGGACTTAATGATGATCATGATTATGAACTTAGTTTATTGGAATTGGGACTGACCTATGCAATTGAGCATGCTCATCCTAGCTTGCATTGAGTGAATCATATACATTGGCCTTACATATGATAGATTGTTTGATTTAACTGCTCTATCATCCGGCTAGATAGATCTTAATATCGATTCTAGTTGAGAAAGTGAGAAACCACAGCGGATTGAACATCAAGGATTGCTATAAGTGGATCCTTGAACCCCTAGTGCCTTTTTATAATTGTTTACCCTCGAATTAGTTTAAAGTTGTTACTTACATCAATCTTATACAAAATCTGGTTGTTAGCTCTCAATAGATACTATTGGATGTGTTTGTGAATTCCTACACAAGTCCCTGTGGATCGACCTCGATCTTACCGAGATTATTACTACATCGCAACCCTACACTTGGGGAAGCGAACAAGTTTTTGGCGCCGTTGCCCGGGACTTTGACGGTTTTTCACAAATTTCTGAAAATAGTATCTATTTAGGATTTTTTGGATTCCAGGACTAACTTAGTTTGTTTTGTTTGATTTTCCTTCTTCAGGGATTTCTAGGAGGCTGAAGAAGATATAAGGATCTCAAGTGCCGAATCAGGTTCTATCTTTCTAAACCTTACTCTTCTCCTTCTCCTATTTGTTCCTATCGCATTCATCTCTTGTAGAGTGGGTGGAGATTCCTTTTTGGATCTCTGAAAGGTGGGCCTTGTGCCACCTGGATTCCTATTAGTCGGCTCTGCCGTCTTGGATCACCTTGTGCTTAGAGATTTCTCTTCTCACCTCTACTTCTCTTTCTTCTTTTTCTACACTTTTTCTCAAAAGATTCAAAGAGTGGGTGGGGAGTTCTTTGAACTCCTATTGACCAGAAAAAATCGGTCTCTATCCTTGCTTCTGGCATAGCCATTGCAAGACACCTTGTACTTCGGTCCTAGAGAAGAGTAAAGAAGGGAAGGAAGAATTCTTTTTCCTTTTTGTTTCATACTTTTCGGATTTACATGCCACATTCGGCTCGAGATTCCAATAACCGACTCATAAGTGAAGGGGGAATAGTAGAAGGAATAGACAGAGAACCACGTGCTAAGAAACATCTAACTTCTCCAATTTTGTCTGAACGTACGGCTGTAAATCAACCTAATCCGATGGCCAATCCTAATCTGGGCCAAAACCAAACTGAAACGGGGGAGAATGTGCTTAAGAATGTTCCCCGACCAAGAACTTTACGTGATTTCTTGCAACCCGCAAGAGCGAGCACTCCCTCATGCATAGTTTTTCCACAAAATGCAGGGAATGTGGATTTGAAACCGGGAGTGATCCAACTTCTCCCTAAATTCCATGGATTAGACAGTGAAAGTGCCTATCAACACCTTAAGGAGTTTGATGAGGTAATAACCACCATGCACTTTGCTAATGTGACTGATGATGTGGTGAGACTCAAATTCTTCCCTTTTACTCTTAAAGATAAAGTTAAAGGTTGGCTTCATGCATTAAGGCTAAGATCAATTGGTGCATGGACTGATATGCATAGGGAATTCATAAAAAAAATTCTTCCCTACTCACAAAACAAACATGTTAAAGTGCCTTATCATGAACTTTGCCCAAAAGGAAGATGAAACCTTCTTCCAATGTTGGGAGAGGTTTAAGGACTTATTAAACGCATGCCCACATCATGGCTATGAAATTTGGCGGATTATAAGCTTTTTCTATGAAGGACTGACTTCACCCATGCGCCAATTTGTAGAGATGATGTGTAATGGGGAATTCATGAATAAGGAAGCTGATGAAGCATGGGATTATTTGAAAGAATTGGCTGAGAATGCACAGTCTTGGGATACATCGAAACCAACAAATTCCAAGACTGGCCAACAAAAGGAAAAAGGGGGAATGTATGTCTTATCGGAAGAGGATAGCATAAGCACAGGTGGCTAGTCTCACAAGAAAGGTCGAAGCCATGGAATTAAGGAAAGGAGAGACGATCAACTCTAATGACTTTGAAACTGTCTGTGGAATTTGTGTCGGAAATCAACATGCAACACAAGATTGTCCCACAATTTCAGCGGTTTAAGGACATCTTACAAGAACAATCAAATGCCATAAACAGTTATCAACGGCAATTTGGTGCTCCAAACTCAAACACGTTTAATGCTAGTTGGAAGAACCATCCCAACTTCAGTTGGAGGAATGGACCCACTGCGAATGCAACCAATATCCCTCAAGCTCAACCTATACTAGGTCCATCTCTAGTCATTACTCCAAAAGTGACGCTAGAGGAGATGTTGGGTGCATTTGTATCGGTTCAAGCTGAGTATAACAAGACAAATTCTCTGAAAATAGATGGGTTCATGCAAGAGCATTTGAAATTTAATAAAAATTCAACTCAAGCCATCAATGAATTGAAAACATCAATGGCTAGAGTTGAATCTCATCTCAGTGTTAGAGAGAATGGCACACTTCCTGCCCAACCTCTTCCTAACCCAAGAACCCAATTTGAGATACAAGATGCAAGCTCATCCTCCCATCATACGGAGCATGTTCAAGCTATCACCACTTTGAGAAGTGGAAAAGTAATTGACAAATCTAATCCGGTGAAGGCCCCAAAGCCTAAGGATCCGAAAAATTCCAAAGAGGATGATAGCTCAAACAACACTTCACAAGAGAAAGAGCCGGAAAGGCAATACAAGCCGGTTGCCCCATTTCCACAAAGGTTGATTTCACCTAAACCTTTAGACAAAAATCTGAAAATATTAGAAGTTTTCAAGCAGGTGAAGATCAACATCCCGTTGTTGGTTGCCATAAAACAAATACCATCTTATGCCAAATTTTTAAAGGAATTGTGTACGGTCAAAAGGAAACACAATGTTCACAACAAAGTACTTTTGACTGAGAATTTGAGCGCTATCATCAAACAAGAGGTGCCCCAAAAATACAAGGATCCGGATAGTCCAACCATCTCATGCATCATAGGAGACTACCGGATTAAACAAGCCTTACTCGATTTGGGGGCAAGTGTGAATCTCATTCCATACTCGGTCTACGAGCAACTTGGGTTAGGTGAATTGAAACCAACTGTTGGGGTCCCAAAAGTCAGTACTCTCTAAAACAAATTAACTGGGCATGTGCTTTGAGGAAATCCAACAAAATACCATCCGACGCACCCAAATATCCAGATTTGCAAAGGATCCAGTACTTAGCCATTTTCTCCGGTGGGCCCCACGAATCACCATGATCAAAACTGCCCAGAATCAAGTAGACACCTTCTTTATGAATTATGATAAGCAGTGCATGACGATTCACCAAGAAGCAGGCCCCGTAAGCCGTTTGTTTCACAAAACCCAATTTTGCAAAACACGAGTACGTCAAGCGCACCCGTTTATTCAGCCCAAAGCACCCTTAAATTCATGAAAATTCAAGAAGTATTTTAGGATGTATTTCACCTCTGACGCATCCAAAAATGGCTTGACGCATCCAAAAAATACCTTCGATGCATCCATAAATTCAGAAAATACGAAACTGTAATTTCAGGGTGCATTGGACCTTGACGCATCCAAAAAATAGTCCAGCGCGTCCAGAAAACAGCTCGACACACCTATAAAATCACCAAGAACCAGCATAGCATTTTTTTGGATGCATTGGACTCCAACGCACTCGAAAAACAGCTCGACGCACCCATAAAATCAGCACATTTTAGAATATCATTTTGGGGTGCGTCGGAGCTCTCATGCGCCCATTTGGGGGTGCGTCAAAGACTTTATGGGATGCGCCATACGTGGCAGCCCCTTATTGGTTGCTGTCCGGTATTTTCGAGTATAAATACCCCCTCCCACTATTCATTTGTACAGATTAAGAGAGAGAGAGCCATTATCCCCTGAGTATTTGGGATTTATCGTCGGAAACCCTCGCTGGAATCCTTTTCCGACCACCGAAAAACTTTCCCAGTCACCGAAATCCATTTCCTATCATCCGCCGGAAGATCACTCCGACCAATACCACCGCAGGTCCGGATTATAAAAAATCATAAGTGTGGAAGCGCACCCGAAAATAGCTCGACGCACCAGAAAATTCAGCATAATTAGTACTTGTATTTTCAGGGTGCATTGGACTCCCACGCACCCGAAAATAGCTCGACGCACCCGAAAATTCAACATAATTCAGACTTGTATTTTCAGGGTGCATTGGACCCCAACGCACCCGAAAATTGCCCCACGCATCCGTAAATTCAACAAAAATCAGGCATTTTAATTTAAAGGTGCGTTGGAGTCAATGCACCCATAAATTAAGTCCAACGTATCCAAAAAATCAACTAATTCTAGAACATGTTCATGGGTGCACCAGACTCAATTTTAAGTGTTTTCAAGTGTCGCTTGAGCCTATTTTGGGTATTTCAAGCATTCCGGACGCAATGGAATGGTCAAATGGATGTTCTGGGATTTCTAAATGAGCAAAATCGCGGATCTTCTAGGCTCGACCTGATTCGACATGATGGCCGAAATGACTTCTCGGAAAGACGCCGCCAGCATTTAGAACTATGCAAATACGTCATCATTTATATCTACTGTAAAGATGTGATCTGATTTGGGTCGAAAACTAGACAAATGGGACTATGGTTATCACGATAAACCATGCCAAAGAGTTTCAATTCACTACAAAACAATTGTTATGAATTGCCACAACACAACAGTTGATGCCCTACCCATTCAAACGGCATCCGTCGATTGGGCTATGCAGGTACACACAACTGTAGAGTGGACTTTCCGAGGTCACCTGTCCATACATTGACAGGTGCAGGCACAGAGTCGTCCTTCCCAGTCATAAACCCTGATAGTCTCAGCCTGGATCTCCGGCCAAAACATGGGACATAGACATCTGACTAATACAAAGATGGTTCAGTCCATAACAAAATAAATACAGGTCTCTATGATCACAAACTCTAAGACCATAGTCCCTGCTGACTAGTAGTTTTGCCTTTTAATCAAGGGTCATCGATCATTCGATGTAATTAAGGGCTCGTGCCAGATCACGGCCTGGAATGTACAAGATCTCAGGATCTCTGGAATAAAATTCGCCTTGCGATATCTTTTTCTTGTGTACTTTTGTGAACGCTTATGATTGTCTATGAATGTTTTCCATTACTCAGAACCCCAGAGCAACAAAACCAACATTTCAGGAAAATGTAATCGTGATTCATTTTCTAGTTCTAACAAACTGACGACTCTGCTGAGGATCGAACCTAGAATCTCTGGTTAGCTATGAGTATAGAAACGCTCTAAGATCAATCATTCACAGACGCGAATGTGTACACAGGAGATTTATCGCGAGGCATAATGTTTCGGTGCCCTCGGGCGCCAAACTAGCGACTCTCAACGGGAACGTTCTTCCCTTCATCTTTAAGGTAATAGACGGTAAACTAAAAGGTTTTCAAACCGACGAACCCCAACAATTACACGTATTTGTCTTTTTCTTGCCTATTCTTATCAGTTTATTCACTACGATCGATGGGTTCACGCTCCCAGCCACGTTTATGAACTGTTCTAATGATTTCCTGACACCGCAGAATTAGCAAGATAGTAACATAGACGGAAGAAATGGCATGTTCCATGACGAGTTTGTGCACCTTCCTTGCTACCGGAGGCTTCAGTTTCCCCTGTTTCACCGCAATTGCAAGACCAAGCTTAGAGTGGCAGTTGGTTGAGACCCGAAGGCAGAAGAAGGAATAGAGGAAAGCTGCCATCGTAGCAGCATATGGGAAGGCAAACGTTGCAAGACCTCGCCCCGTGATCAGGAAATGGTGGCAGCCGAAGCAGGGACAGAAGATCCCTATCGACGGCCAGGTCATAGCAGCCAAACCCGCAGTACCTGAAATGACAGCCGGGCAGTTTCCGCCGTTGTCCAAGGTCGCCCGCACCTTTTGGAAACCTATCAGGCCCGCACATGTAAAGAAAGCCAAGCCTATGACAACCCTTGAACCGAAGCAGAGATCAGTTCAGAAAATCCTGTTAGCACAAGTGGTGATGGTCCAGGTAGCCGAAGGAGAAGAAGAAGGACCGTATGAGGTAGAATTGCCTCCATTCCAAGATCAGATCGACAGATTGGTCGAGGCTAACCGCAAGACGAACGATCGGATGAGGGCCATTCAAGAAGCCTTAACCACCTTGATAGCGCAGAATGCCACTAGAAGTATCGCGCCACTCACCCGTCAATCGGCAGAGGAATCCCAAGGGGCAGCGGAAGGTCCGGTTGAGCCTGAACCGCCCGTCCAACTCAGGGTCACACCAATAGAGGGCGCACCACTTTCCGCATCTCACGTATCGTGAGAAGAGTTATCCCAGACGATAGCCCACATGATGCAGCAAGAAAAAGAGAAAGAGAAGAGAGGCAACTATAAATATAGGGTCCCATACCCGCCAGAGGTGGAAGAGGTACCGCTCCCAGCCAATTTCAGATGCCCCGACTTCGGAAAATTCGACGGCAGAGGATCGCTGGAAGAGCACATCACCCACTTCTTGACTACGTTGGGAAATTGGTCCGCGGTCTCGCAGTATTGCATGCGACTATTCGGATCTACCTTGACAGGGAAGGCCTTTCAATGGTACATGTCACTACCATCCGGCTCAATAAGGACATGGGAGCAAATGCAGGACGCTTTCATCTCAAAATTCTTTGCGACCGAGAGGGAGATCTCGTTAACAGACCTAGCATTGGTCAGACAGAGGAATGGTGAACCAGTCGAGAAATTCATCTACCGATAGGGAACTACCGTGGCTCAATGCCGTGAATTACCCAGTGAAGGCGACCAGATGAAGATGTGCCTAAGGGCTCTAGACCCTATGATCTCGTACGGACTGTCAGGTAACACCTTCAACTCCTTTCGCGAACTGGCGACAAAAGCCCATCTGGTGGAAGAAGCAGCCTCCCGGGTAAACTTCAGACCCGGGAGACAGAAGAGAGAAACAGGAAGAGTGGTAGAAACCCACCAGGTCGACAGGAGCAGGGAACAAAAAGACTGAAAATGTCCCGCTGCCGATCATAGGCCGGAGATGAAGACAATAGTCATACAAGACAAGGGTAAGAGACCCTATGTACCTAAACACGTATCAATAGCCGAAAGAGAAAGGGCTAATGGCCCATATACATTCGATATGGCCGATCTGGTTCCGATCATGGAACAATTGATCGAGGAAGGCTTAATGCTTCTACCAGAGCCTGTCCGTCCCCATGAAGTTAGACGAGTAAACGATCCTAAATATTGCAAATATCATCAATGTGTCAGCCACAAGACAGAGGATTGCTTCTCCTTGAAAGGAAGGATACAAGGGTTGATTAATCAAGGGGTCATCAGCATGAAGGTACCCGAGACAGCAAGGGAGATAGCCGGGGCAGTTTCAGTAATCCCAATAGAAGGTGGCACCCACCGAACGACTTCATTCCCTGAGCCGAAGGAACCATGGACTCTAGTCAGTAGTAAGAAAAGACTCGAGAACAGACGGAGGCTCGTTAACCGAGGAAGGAACAGGGGGAGAGGAAGGAGAGAAATACTACAGAGATGACTCGCGATAAGCATGGCACATTGCGGAATGGTATCGTTCATCGAACAAGCACCATCCGAAGCTATCCCACAAGCGGCTGAGGGAGAAGTTAATGCGGTCATCTTATGATCAGGAAAGCAAATGCCTGACCGTACCCCTCCAAGACCAGACGACCCAATGCAAGAAGACGATGTCCCTGACAGGCCGCAAGAGAGACCTCGCATACAAAAGTCGAAAGAGAAGGTTGGTGAAGCCACGACTAGACAGCCAAGCCTAAGACCAGTAGCGTATGATGTTGTGTCGCACTTACGGAAAGTTCCCGCCCGGCTAAGTATATACGATGCTTTATGTCTCTCGAAAGTGTATAGAGAAATGTTAATCAATGCCTTACTTGACAGTGAAGTCAGGGAAGTCATGATGATAGAGATAGAAGAAGAAATGAATAATACAGACAAATTTTGGGAGGGATATATGCCACTGTCACAAGTCATGCATGTTAACCATCCTTCAACAATCACTTTCTCAGAAGAAGACCGCACGATCGAATTAATAGACCACAATCGCCTGTTGATGGTCATAGGAACAATCAGGGACATCGAGGTCAAAAGGTGTATGTTAGATGACGGGTTTGCCGTGAATATTATGCCATTGAAGACATTACAGAAGCTGGGTTATAGGCAATCGGCACTACGCCCGAGTCTCATGATGATTCAAGGATTCAATCAAGACAGTCAACGCACACTTGGATCAATCACGGTGATGTTAGAGATCGAAGAACTGATGACGAAAGTAATGTGTCAGGTGATCGACGTGGTGACAACCTACAACCTCCTTTTAGGAAGGCCCTGGCTCCATTAGAATCGGATAATCCCTTCAACGTATCACCAGTGTTTCAAATATAACAGAGATGGTGTCCAATACAGGATATCAGCAGATCTGAAGCCATACACGATAGCTGAGTCATTTTTAGCCGATGCGAAATATTACAACCCGTCCGAAAGCGATAAAACCAGCAAAAAGCCCGACGTAATGAAGAAAGGGCAAGGAGCAAAACCTCGAGTTGAGAAGTTTGTGCAGAAGAGCAAACCTCAGCCCATCACTCAGGGAAGATCCCAATGTCAGCGGGAAAACCAACCTCAGCCGATCACGAAGAAATTCTATGTAGTACCGCAGCACCTGCGTTAGCCAGGGCAATCTGTGTTAAAACTGATCTCAGATCAACACATGAGTGTACTCAAGTCCAGCTTCAATATGCCGATACTCAATATAGGAAGAACCAAGCCATTTCCAAAAGCTCTAGGCCAATTCATCGTGCTGTCAAGAGATACCACCCAGAAAGATATCAAGTTCCACTCAGGGCCAAGTCAGCCAGTACCATCAGAAGAGAGAGAAGAGGGAAGAGGGTCTGCCCAACCCCGACCAATAGAAGAGAAGAGATATAGCAGAGCCAGCCGAAAGATTATGAGGAATATGGGATTCTTCGGTCAAGGCTCAGACACAAAGAAAAGATGCTAGCTCCATTTGAAGAATATAAGCAAGTATACAGAAACGGAGAAGGTCTAGGAGCCAAGGCAAGCGTAAACATGGTGACCATTGGCCCGGTAGAAGAAGTTCAGTCGCAAGATTCTATTGACATAATCCAGCCAAGTGTTGCACCCGTCCAACTAGAAGACGGTGGACAATCGACGATTGATGAACTCGAAGAGGTGAATTTGGGCACCCTCGAAGAACCCAGAAATACACATTTGAGCAGAAACGTCCTGGAAAATGAAAGAGAGAAATACATACAGCTATTGAAGGAAAATAAGGACATCTTTGCCTGGACATATTTAGAAATGCCCGGGCTCAATCCGTCAATCGCCATGCACAAGCTGAGTATCATGAAGGAAAAGAAGCCAGTAAAGCAACCGCAACGACGGTTTCATCCTGATGTTATACCCAAGATTGAAGAAGAAATCAAGAAACTAATTCAGGCCGGATTCGTTCGAGAGGTGAAGTACCCTCGATGGATCTCAAACATCGTGCCAGTCAAGAAGAAGAGCGGACAGATCCGAGTTTGCGTTGACTTTCGGAATCTTAATGAAGCATGCCCGAAGGATGATTTTCCTTTGCCGATTCCAGAATTATTGATTGACAGCACAACGGGATATGCAAGCAATGTCTTTCATGGACGGGTATTCGGGATATAATCAGATTCGCATGGCCCCGGAAGATGAAGAAGCCACAGCCTTCCGTACAACTCTCGGCATCTACTGTTATCGCGTAATGCCCTTCGGATTAAAGAACGTAGGGGCAACGTATCAGCGCGCAATGCACGTTATATTTCAGGATATGATGCACAAACACGTCGAATGCTATGTAGATGATTTAGTAGTAAGGTCGGTCGATCATGAGCAGCACAGAGAGCACCCAAGGCAAGTGTTTGAACGGTTGTGTAAGAAGAGTCTCCGTATGAATCCACTAAAATGTGCGTTCGGGGTTGCGTCTGGCAAATTTTTAGGCTTCGTGGTCAGACACAGGGGCATAGAAATCGATCCCGCAAAAATCAAGGCCATCATAGAAATGCCGCCTCTGAAGAACCTGAAGCAATTGAAGAGTTTCCAAGGCCGCGTAGCATATCTGAGAAAAATCATTTCGAACCTGGTTGGTCGTTGTCAGCTGTTCTCCCGCCTCAACAAGAAAGATGTTAAGTTTGAATGGGATGCTGCCTGTCAGAAAGCTTTCGATTCATTAAAAGAGATGCTCGCGAATTCGCCAGTCCTTGCCGCCCCAATCAAGGGAAAGCCACTGATTTTATACATCGCAGTAGGTGATAACTCACTAGGAGCACTCCTAGCACAGAGGAACGAAGAAGAGAAGGAGAACGCGCTATATTACTTAAGCCGCACGCTGGTGGGGGCCAAATTTAACTATTCAGCAATTGAGAAGATATGTCTCGCTCTCATTTTCGCTGTGAAGAAACTAAGGCATTACTGCCTCTCGCACCAAATAACATTGATATCCAAGGTGGATCCGATCAAGTTCCTTATGAACTGGCCTATGTTATCCGGACGCTTAGTAAAATGGGCCCTTCTCCTCTCTGAATTCGACATTACATACGTCCCGGCCCGAGCTATTAAAGGGCAGGCAATCGCAGATTTTCTCGCGGCACATCTGGTCTCGAGCAGTGAAGAAATGGAATGTGATTTCCCAGATGATCAGGTTATGATGGTCGGAGAACCATGACTCTGGCAGATGTACTTTGACGGAGCCTCCAGGTCGACAGGGGCAGGAGCGGGGGTTATATTTATCAGCCCACAAGGAGATTTGTTGCCCTACTTGTTTACGATCGTGCCAGCTTGCACCAACAACAAAGCAGAATATCAAGCCCTCATCATCGGGCTACAACTCGCATTAGAGATGCGAATCAAGGCAATACAGATCTATGGTGACTCCAGGCTAGTCATCGGACAGTTGATGATAGAATATGAGATCCGCAAACCTGAGTTGTCGCCTTTCTGCCAACTAGCGCAGTCACTATTCGACCAGTTTCGTAACAGCAACATTTCACATATACCAAGGCAGGAGAACGTACAGGCTGACGCATTGGCCAGCCTGGCCGCTGCTTTGGCTAACCTTGGAGGCAGCCCACTTCAAGTAACAATCGAAGAAAGGAGAATCCTGCCGACAGCCGTACTGCATGGTGGCGGAGCAAGCATAAACCCCATCTATTGCTTCAAAATCACAGAAGATAATGACTGAAAAAGGTCGTTCGTCAAATACTTGAAGTATGGATTCCTACCAGAAGAGCCTAAGATGTGCACGCAGGTTAGGAGACGCGTTGGGTCATTTATACTACAGAACAACGTCCTTTACAAACGCTCATATGAGGGAGTATTGTTGCGCTGCTTGGACCAGAATGAAGCATATACTACGTTAAAGGAAGCCCATAGAGGAGAATGCGGTGCCCACCAAGGAGGCGGGAACCTACATCACCGTGTCCGACACATGGGATATTATTGGCCCACGATGGCAAAAGATGCGATAGAATTTGTCAAGAAATGTCATCATTGCCAAATCCATGCAGATATCATACACTCGCCACCAGAAGAGTTGCATCAATCAGCGATATCCTGGCCTTTTGTAGCCTGGGGCATGGACGTGATTGGACCGATCAGCCCGCCCTCTTCCCAGGGGCACCAATACATCTTAGCCGCGACAGATTACTTTTCCAAGTGGGCCGAAGCAGTCGCGCTTAGGAACGTGAAGGCAAAACATGTCGAAAGTTTCATCCACCACACCATACTATACCGACATGGTATTCCCGAGAAAATCACCACCGACAACGGAACACCCTTCAAGAACACTACCATTGACAAGTTATGCACAAAGTTCAAGATCAAGCACTGCTATTCAACACCTTATTATCCTCCTGTAAACGGGCTGGTTAAAGCTTTTAACAAGACTATTGTGAAGATTTTAAAGAAGACAGTAGCAGAGAGTAAGAAAGATTGGGACAAACGTCTGCTCGAAGCATTATGGGCATATCGAACCACGCACCGCACAGCCACGCGAGCTACACCTTACTCGTTGGTGTACGGCACGGAGGTGGTGGTCCTGATGGAGATACAGGTTGAATCATTACGGGTCGCACTTCGCCATTCCCTGACAACTGAGCGCAATGCTGAGATCAGAATGACTGAACTAGATGATCTAGATGAAAAGAGATTGGTCGCTCAGCAAAGGCTTGAAATGTATCAGAAACAGATCTCAGCCTCATACGACAAACGAGTTCGCAGTAGGTCGTTCAAAAGAGGCGACCTAGTGCTGATGATGAAACTCCCGGGGCCAGCTCAAGGCCCAAAAAGTAAATTCGACCCGAAGTGGGATCCAGTGTGCATCGTAGATGAAGTATACTCCAACGGAGCTTATCGAGTGATCGATTGCAAGGGACAATGCATCAGCTCGTTGGTGAATGGTCGATTCTTGAAAAGATATTACACTTGACAGAGAATACCACTATGATTTCTAAATGCCTCGCTAGAGGAAAAGTGTAATAGACAAACATCAAGAGAAATGATACCATACGATGATCAATGCTTACAATTACAGATACTAATCATTTATTCCGTGTATTTACACAGGCATCAGGAAAGTCATTGAAACTCGAGACGTATCAGGCGTCGCCACCCCGCCCAATACGAGGTTATCAAGAATCAGAATGAAAAGATGGACCATAAGATCAAGGCTCGGGCACACCCATTCCGTATAAATATAGGTTTGAGTCCTGACAGGGGGACATTCCTTCCAAAATAATCTACGTTATATTCGAATCTAAACTCAAATAAAAAAGTATCAAGTGGATAAAACACATAGCACGATCACATGAATAGTATACATATCATTACAACATTACTGTCACAACATATCTCCACGAAATTATGGAATGAAACAATTATAAAGCTTAACCGTTCAAATTTCTTAAACATTGTTCTAGCAAATGAATTGCAGACTCTTGGGTTGCCCTCTGTGTTGCCTCCGCCGCGGCTAAGACTTGTGCGGGATCGGGGACGCTTTGAAGGAACTCTCTCAGTTCTGCGACCTAATTTCATATAGTGTTACGTTCGGCCTCGCGCTTTTCGATAGATAATTGCAGACGAGCCTTCTGATTGCCAAATTTTGAGAGATTGAGGTGAACAACGGAGCGTTCGGCTTGCAGTCGTGCTATCTCATTATCTATCTCTGCCAGTCGATCTGCGGCTCCCTGATGCCCGACGGTGGCATCTTGCTAGTCTTGCCTCATCGCAGTTATATCTACCTCGCACAACTCAAGCTTTGACAGGAGGGACTGCAAATGACAGCGCCTCTCCTCAATAGAAGGATCGACTTTGAAATGTCTCGCCTCGCTGAGTTGTGCCATGCCTTCCCTGAACAGGACTACATGGTTGATCATTAAAGAGACATCAATCCCGAGCCATGCAGCATTGCATTCAAGCGCCTGCAGCCCTTCATCCACTTTAGCAGCCCTCGGAGAGAAGAAATGAATGCCTCTGGCAAGGCGACAGGGGCTAAAACATGAACAGGAGCGGTCGCTGGCAAAAGAAATTGTAAAGTCAGTATAAAGAGGTCTCAGTAAGGAAAAAAGATAGTCGAAACGGTGAAGACAAGTAATATATCAGTGGCTTCAAGAATGTCAACAACAGGTGCGTTAGTTGAGGCAGTAGGCGTAGGCAAGGCTGGGGCAGGTTTAGCAGTCCCCTCGGTCGACGGCTCAGGTAGCTCCGGAGAGGATAACACTACGACCTCAGGAACACTGGTGTCAGATGTTGGCATGGTAACAGGAAGGGGTTCCACAACGGGTTCAACTGACGATGGTACAACGGTAGGAAGAGTTTTCGTGGCACGTTTCGATGCACTTGTTCCTATATCAGAAATTTCAACCCATGGGAAACCTCCCCAATAGGCTTAGCTAATGATGGTCCAACAATGGGAACAGCTTCCACAATAGGCTCAACTGATGAAGGTTCGACAGTCGGAGATGCTTCCGAGGTAAGTTCAGGTACACTCGATGCAGCGACAGAAACCGGAATGCTCCGAGAAGCTAAATCAACATCCCTGATCCCAATATCTTCAACACGGGAAAGGGACGGGGGAGGTATAACCTCCACAACGGCAGTGGTCGTCGTTTCATGAACAAGACCCTGGTCCTATGTAGCTTCAGCCATGGGGATATCGGAGATAAGAGCAGTATTAATGGGCACCTCGTCATCCAAGTCCATGAAAATCGCTTCAACATCCACCTCAGGGACAAGCTTGTCATATATCGGTTCATCATCATTGCCTTCTCCAATATGACGATCCCCGCTCAAATTTTCCTGAAGGCTCAGCTCACCCTCTTCCCTGACTACACCCGCGTCACCAATCGGAGTGCCACCAACAGCCTCAGAAATTCGTTTCTGTAATCTCTCTTCATCATACCTCTTACGCATCTCGGCAATGTTCTTCCCTCCAACAACTACCGAAGTACGATGAGCAGTCTTCACCCGAGGACCAGTCCGCTCAAGTGGCGTCTCATCATCACCACCATCATCGCCGTCGTCTCCACCACTAGCACCGCCATCATCACCACCCTCACTGCCATTGTCATCATCACCGTCCCATCATTTTGATCGTGGTTACCCCTGGGAGCATCACCACCCTGATACGCCTCATTAATAGGCCCAAGAGATGGGAACTCTGGCCCCTCCTGCACGACACTCCTTTCCCCGTACGCAACCCAACCTTCCTGGGTATGCTCGGGCTTCTCGTGATCAATTATCACATTCATCGAAGTCATTAGCCTCTGAGTACCCGGTACAGCAGGCTGATGAAGATGCTCCGCCACGTACCCTAGTCCATCGGCAGGAGCTGGGCTAACAATCGGAGGCGTAACAAAGACGGGATCAGTAACATGATGACCATTCTGGATCAACGTATACTGGTGAGCCCACCATCTCATCCACCTGAAAGACGCGCCAGTGACACTCCTCGTACCAGGGATGGCAAAAGAACAACCGGTCCCAGTCAGCAGAAGTGGTCGCCACATCCATTTCCAATGGATAGGCCCGATGCCATATGCTCACTGCTCACGAGTCACCGGCTCCAATGTGGCGGGTACTCCTTGATCATATCCAAATTGACGAGCGAAACGGTTGGGGTAGTACGGCTCTCTCTAGAACTCCAACCCCTCACGTAAAGGAAGCGAGGATGGGCGGATGGCTATCAGGAATGAGCGTTCATTGTGGTTTATGCTGTCATCGTCCGTGCACAATATAGAATCTTTACTCTGGGTGCCTGAGAAGTGGAAAAAGTGGACATCGTCGTATCTAGCAATCCTCTCCTTGACGGTGTTCAAGTTTTGCCCTACTGTCTTCCGCTTTTGGAAAAAGTATAACGGGACCACCCCTCGCTGAATATAATCCCCGGACTCGATACCATATACCCAAGGGAAATACACTCCGAGCCATCCGGACAAGAAATGCCATCCGCAATAAGCCGAATTCATGCCGAAGGCAGCCCGGTCCTTATTGCTGATAACATAACCGAAAGCCCGATAAAGAGAACATAATACGGCGGGAGCTATTGTGTAACGATGGCCATTGGCCAAGGCCCCTGCGACAGCAAAATAAGACACCCTCACACTGTCGGCCTGTTTTGAGCTCGGCAAGACCACGCAACTCAACTAGCATGCCAAGAAGCCGGCGAGCTCACAGGTCGGGGATAACTTGTTTGGACGGGGGAAGTTTTCCTTCATTCGATTCTCTAAAAAGGCTTTATCCCCGTGATCTTCGTCATAAGCCGCATAGTCCAGATTGAAATGAAGAAAACAAAGCATTAATGGAAGGGAGAAAGACGGAACGAAATAATGACATACAACTCGCAGTTAAGTGCTTACTCTAAGCCATGGCTGAAATAAACCAACCAGTCTTCGAAGGGAAGTTTATCTTTGAAAGCCCAGAATTACGGAAGCTCCGCAAATAGCTCATAACAAGCCGGGGAGAAGAAGCCTTCACTCACCCCCTTTTTCTTCCGAGACAGCTCCTCATCACTCAGAACCCACTCATCGTATATCCTCCCTCGAATCGGGAGACCAGCGATACGGTTCAAGTCCCATAGCGAGATGCTCATCTCTCCATACAGCAAATGAAAGGTGTTGGTGATAGAGCACCAGTGGTTCAGAAACCCCTTGTAGACCCACGGTTCACGGCAAAAGTAATTCGAGGTCGCCGCAATAGCCTTAAAGAGGCCTACCGCTTTCAAGGCCTCCCTATGATGTTCCAAAATCCGGTTCGCCCACGCTTCATATCCGGGATGAGCGATCAAATGACCTCGGGTCCAGAATGCGCCCGATAACCAGATTTTTGTATCTCCCAGGTGATGAAACCTTTGCCGAAGGGTCTCAAAGTAGTATGTTGGGAAAGGCCGATGGGGGTCCTGATTGGGCTCTAAAAATATCATAATCTTTAGGTCCAAGACAGCTTGACGCCTGCCATTCTCAGACAGGGAACAGTTGAGAAAAGGCCCAGGAGTAGATGTCCACATTTCCATGCTAAAAAAAGAATTTGCGCGGCACACATCTGCAGGCTCGATACTGGGAAGAGAGCGATGCCGCTGGAAACTTTTAGTGGACCTAATGTACCCTCGCGTATAAGGGTTCCGAATAGCAAGAGGAGAAGTGACTAGCTTTACAGTTGACCAAACGATCTTCATTTTGTCGGACTTGGACCTGGTCTGCTTCTCCAAGTATACCTGCTTTGCGCCCTTGCCGGCCCTCTTAGGGCGACCGCGTCTAGCAGATTGGGCGGGGGCCAACGGACTTGCCTCGCCCTCTTCGGAACCTACTGTCCTGTCACTTCGGAAACCGCGGAAAGGAGCAAACCAGGTGTCCCACTGTTCCTATGTACCCCTATTTGGAGGTGGTGGCACAACTCGATCACAGAGAATCTTCTTTTACATGTCCCTGGACAGTGTTAGTATACGTTCATAGAAGTTGAAAGTTTTCGGGGGCAGAAACCATTGGGGATTCTAATCAGACGGGCGAATGACAATCTTCGAAGCCGCCCGTTTGCACTTTGAAGGAGTCAATGGAGGACCCGAAGGACCAGCCTTAGAGGGGTCGCTAGCCATCATAATCTGCGACGACACACGGAAAGCTTAGATATAGCTCAAAGCAAGAGAAAATGCACACAAAAGAAATCAACATTCTCAAAGTTCAAGAGGATGCAAAGTAGCAGGCAAAGGAGGCACGATCACCAATAAATGAATCAAGGTCATAGTAAAATGCGTTCAAAGAAGGAAATAGCACGAGAGCATTCATAACCACGACATCATCATTACGTACAAACAAGAACGGATAAAAGAAAGAGAAAAACAACATAATCATCATTCATTAACTGAGACAGGCCCAGAATATTCGGACTATCATATCAATTGTTTAAATGTTAAAGTTAGAGTTTGTCACAAGATGACACAAAATTGCGGGGCCCCCTCCCCATGGATAGAAAAGGATCTCAATCTTGCAGCAGCAGAAGAAGCCGAGCCTTCAACTCGTCCACCTTCGCCTGGACCCGCGCTTCCTTAGAAATCAGGTCCATTAGGTGGGAGATGCATTGCTGCACAAAGTCGAAGTTCAAGTGTTCAGCATTGGTCCAGCTCCTCACGATGGATATATTGATCGTAAGTCTGTCGTATTCCCTCAAGGCCTCTCTGATCATTCTCCAGATGCTGGCGCGATGATCTGGAAACTCGGCCTCCGCCAGTGGGACAACCCAAGCCAGGAATCGTCTTTTTTCCCTTTTCTCCCTCTTTAAGGAGTTAAGTCGGCTCAATAAGGCCAAGAAAGAATCAGCCAAGGGAGGCTCCGCCGCCTCAAGGAGCGCTAGCTCTTCTGGGAACGAGGAGTCGCCAATGAAATCAAGAATGGCTTCTCTGTGCTCATAAAAAATGGAGGCCATAAGTGAAACATTCCGGATAGCCTATAGTATGGGATGAGAATCTACACCAAGTCTGGATAAAGCCTCGGACACCTCATCATACTGAACATGGAAGGATGACCAAGCTTCCAGACGGTTGAGGGAGTCAAAGAGCCGTTGTAAGCAGTCATGAGCCGCACGTAAGGAGGCACGAGTTATAACCATTGTCTGCTGGAAAAATAAGACTAACAACCCGATTTGAGAACCGCGGTAATTCGATAAAAAGGAGTAAAGAAAGGAAGCATATGAAGATTATTTACATTAGATCCAAAGTCAACGGAGGCATGCACATGTACGTCTAAATTTTATCTAAATTAATCATTATAATTCCCAAAAAATGCCATTTTGGCCAGGCATAGCCCAAAATTTAAATTATGTGAGACCCGACACAACTTCTGGATAGTAATAAATGCACATGAGAATTTAAGATGGAAGTGCGGGACCCCATATCCTTTGAAGTAACGATCCCTGTCATCACAGGAATAGCTTTGCCCACCCACAATGCGGATATGATGGGCAGTGTTAGGCCAAATTTACACATGAAAGAGCCCTAGAAACGAGAAAATTCCAAGTCCTGGAAACTGGGTGCGTCGGACCCAACGCACCCCCAAAAATAATCCAAATTTCGCAAAAAGATACAAAGTCGAATATCTGGGTGCGCCAAGCCCAATGCACCCCAAAATGCCAAAAATGTTTTGACTGAATATTTGGGTGCGTCGGGCCCAACGCACCCTAAAACATTATAATCGGTCTAAGTTCAATACATAGGTGCGTCACGCCCGACGCACCTCGAAATTTAGTCATTTTCCCCAAGTACAATATTTGGGTGCGTCAAGCGTAACGCACCCTTAAAATTTAAGGGTTTCCCTAACTTACGACGAAGGGTGCGTTAAGCCCAACGCACCCTTAAAATCCCAAAATTCAACCAAGTTCGAATACTTGGGTGCGTTGAGCACAACTCACCCTTAAAATCAAAATTTCACCAAGTCATTATTTGGGTGCATCACGCTTGACACACCCCAAAAATCCAAATATTTGAAATAAAAGGGTGCGCTCGACCTTTTTTGGGTGCGCTAGCGATAATAAAAGGGTGCGCTGGCGAATATTTGGGTGTGTCAAAGGCAGAGCGAATGCACAGTAAAAAGCAAGGAATGAAAGAAAATCAGGCTATCTTATCTATTTATAGTGTGGACCCCGGAATCCGATGCGTTGCGTTGAACGGTCGTAGGTCCATCGCAACGCACCGGAGGGGCATCTGTTGGGGTCCTAAAAGTCAGTACTCTCTAAAACAAATTAATTGGGCACGTGTTTCGAGGAAATCCCACAAAATACCATCCGACGCACCCAAATATCCAGATTTGCAAAGGATCCAGTACTTAGCCATTTTCTCCAGTGGGCCCCACGAATCACCGTGATCAAAACCTCCCAGAATCAAGCAGACACCTTCGTTATAAATTATGATAAGCAGTGCATGATGATTCACCAAGAAGTGGGCCCCTCAAGCCCTTCGTTTCGCAAAATCCAATTTTGCAAAACACGAGTACGTCAAGCGCACCCGTTTATTCAGCCCAACGCACCCTTAAATTCATGAAAATTCAAGGGTGTATTTCACCTCTGACGCATCCAAAAAATACCTTCGACGCGTCCATAAATTTAGAAAATACGAAACTGCAATTTCAGGGTGCATTGGACCTTGACGCATCCAAAAAATAGTCCAGCACGTCCAGAAAACAGCTTGACGCACCTATAAAATCACCAAGAACCAGCATAGCATTTTTTGGATGCATTAGACTCCAATGCACCCGAAAAACAGCTCGACGCACCCATAAAATCAGCACATTTTAGAATATCATTTTGGGGTGCGTCGGAGCTCCCACGCGCCCATTTAGGGGTGCGTCAAAGACTTTATGGGATGCGCCATACGTGGCAGCCCCTTATTGGTCGCTGTCCGGTGTTTTCGGGTATAAATACCCCCTCCCACTATTCATTTGTACAGATTAAGAGAGAGAGAGAGAGAGCCATTATCCCCTGAGTATTTGGGATTTATCATCGGAAACCCTCGCCGGAATCCTTTTCCGACCACCGGAAAACTTCCCCGGTCACTGGAATCCCTTTCCGATCATTCGCCGGAAGATCACTCCGACCAATACCACCGCAGGTCCGGATTATAAAAAATCATAAGTGTGGGCGCGCACTCGAAAATAGCTCGACGCACCCGAAAATTCAACATAATTAGTACTTGTATTTTCAGGGTGCATTGGATTCCCACGCACCCGAAAATAGCTCGACGCACTCGAAAATTCAACATAATTTGGACTTGTATTTTTAGGGTGCATTGGACCCCAACGCAACCGAAAATTGCCCCACGCATCTGTAAATTCAACAAAAATTAGGCATTTTAATTTAAAGGTGAATTGGAGCAAACGCAACCATAAATTAAGTCCCACGCACCCAAAAAATCAGCCAATTCCAGAACATGTTCATGGGTGCACCAGACTCAATTTTAAGTGTTTTCAAGTGCCGCTTGAGCTTATTTTGGGTATTTCGAGTGTTCCGGACGCAATGGAATGGTCAAATGAACGTTCTGGGATTTTTAAATGAGCAGAATCGCTCATCTTCGAGGGTCAACCTGATTCGACACGATGGCCGAAATGACTTCTCGGAAAGACGCCGCCAGCATCTAGAACTATGCAAATACGTCATCATTTATATCTACTTTAAAGGTGTGATTCGATTTGGGTGGAAAGCTAGACAAACGGGACTATGGTTATCACGATAAACCATACCAAAGAGTTTTAATTCACTACAAAACAATTGTTATGAACTGCCACAACACAACAGTCAATGCCCTACCCATTCAAATGACATCCGTCGGTTGGGCTACGCAGGTACACACAACTATAGAGTGGACTTTCCGAGGTCACCTGTCCATACATTGACAGGCGCAGGCCCAGAGTCGTCCTTCCCAGTCATAAACCTTGATAGTCTCAGCCCGGATCTCCGGCCAAAACATGGGACATAGACATCTGACTAATACAAAGATGGTTCAGTCCATAACAAAATAAATACAGGTCTCTATGACCACAAACTCTAAGACCATAGTCCCTGCTGACTAGTCTTTTTGCCTTTTAATCAAGGGTCATCGATCATTCGATGTAATTAAGGGCTCGTGCCAGATCACGGCCTGGAATGTACAAGATCTCAGGATCTCTGGAATAAAATTCACCTTGCGATATCTCTTCTTGAGTACTTTTGTGAACGCTTATGATTATCTATGAATGTTTCCATTACTCAGAACCCCAGAGCAACAAAACCAACATTTCAGGAAAATGTAATCATGATTCATTTTCTAGTTCTAACACCAACCAAAACCACACTCCAACTTGCTAATAGATCCATTTGTATACTGAGAGGAATGATTGAGGATGTCCTAGTCCAAGTTGATAAATTCTACTACCCAGTAGACTTTATTGTCTTGGATACACATCCAGTGATAGGTACCGGTGCTCAAATTCTCGTCATACTTGGCCGCCCCTTTCTAGCTACTTCAAATGCAATTATCAATTGTAGAAACGGGCTTGTACAAATGTCCTTTGGAAATATGACTCTTGAGCTTAATATTTTTTATTTATGCAAACAAGCACAGGAAGTTGACGAGGATATCCACAAAATAAACATGATTGAATCATTCGTGGAAGATACATTCCCCTTGTCATTATATTCCGATCCTTTGGAGGCATGTGTGGCCCATTCTCATGAGATAAATGATGACACAATACAAGAGATGAATGCCATTCTAGATGCGATGCCGGTGCTTGATAACAAAAGATGGAGGGCCCTATTTGAGCCTTTGCCCGTAAATGAGAATAAAGCCCTCCCATCCAATATCAAGGCGCCAACACTCGATCTAAAACCATTACCAAATGAGTTGAAATATGTCTATTTAGGTCGAGATGAGATATATCCGGTGGTGATTTCTTCCCACTTGGATGAGGAACAAGAGAGTAGGCTAATGGCCACTCTATTAGAGCACAAGAGTGCCATTGGATGGTCAATTGCGGATCTCAAAGGCATAGACCCACTGATTTGTACTCATCGCATACACCTTGAGGAGAATGCGAAGACATCCAGGCAACTACAAAGACGACTCAATCCAAACATGAAGGATGTGGTTAAGGCCGAAGTGGTGAAACTATTGGATGTGGGTATTATTTACCCAATATCCGATAGTCAATGGGTGAGCCCAACTCAAGTGGTGCCTAAGAAATCCGGAATAACCATTGTAGCCAATGCTAATAATGAACTCGTGCCAACTAGACTCACACCGGTTGAGAGTGTGCATTGACTACAGGAAGCTAAACACTGTCACGAGGAAAGACCACTTCCCCCTACCGTTTGTTGATTAAATTTTAGAACGGCTGGCGGGTCATTCCCATTTTTGCTTCCTTGATGGCTATTCAGGGTACAACCAAATAGAGATTGCCCGTGAAGACCAAGAAAAGACTATATTCATATGTCCATTCGGCACTTTCGCCTATCGAAGGATGCCGTTTGGACTATGTAATGCCCCTGCCACCTTTCAGGTTGTATGATGAGTATTTTTTCTGACATGGTGGGGACAATTCTCGAAGTCTTCATGGATGATTTTTCAATATTTGGTTGTAGCTTTGATGAGTGCCTTGAGCACTTGAAATCTGTGCTGAAAAGATGTGAGGAGAAGAACCTTGTACTGAATTCGGAGAAGTGTCACTTTATGGTTCAAAAGGGAATTATACTTGGTCACATCGTTTCACAAAATGGAATCGAGGTGGACAAAGCCAAAATTGATCTTATCTCTAACCTTCCACCACCCAAGAGCATACGAGATGTGCGGTCCTTTTTGGGACACGCAGGATTTTATAGAAGGTTCATAAAGGACTTCAGTTCACTCTCTCGTCCTTTATGTAAACTACTTCAAAAGGAAAATCCATTCGAGTGGAATGAAGAATGTCAAAAGGCCTTTACCACACTTAAAGGTATGTTGACATGTTCTCCCATAATGCAACCACCTGATTGGAGCCTTCCTTTTGAAATTATGTACGATGCTAGCGACTATGCTATTGGGGCCGTGCTAGGCCAAAGAAAAGAGAAAAAGCCATGTGTCATCTACTATGCAAGTAGAACCCTAAACTCAGCCCAAGCAAACTACACTACTACTGAAAAAGAACTTTTAGCCGTAGTTTTTACTTTGGACAAGTTTAGGTCCTACTTGATTGGATCCAAGATCATCATATTCACTGACCATGCCGCGCTTAAGTACCTTCTCTCTAAGAAGGATGCTAAACCACGGTTGTTAAGATGGATCCTTCTACTCTAGGAATTTAACATAGAAATACATGATAAGAAAGGAGTAGAAAATGTCGTGGCTGACCATCTCTCTCGACTTGTTCTCACCGATTCCCTTGAAACGACCGCGATCAATGACATGTTCCCTGATGAACAACTTTTTGCTGTTTCCCAATTGCCATGGTATGCAGACATTGCTAACTATCTTGCTACAGGTACAATTCTTACACATTGGAAAAAGCAAGATAAGGATAAATTCTTCACTGAGGTGCGAAAATTCCTATGGGACGATCTATACTTATTCAAGTATTGTCCCGATCAAATCATAAGGAGATGTGTCCCAGATGATGAACAAAAAAGTATCATCTCCTTCTGTCATTCTCAGGCATGTGGTGGCCACTTCTCGTGTAAAAAGACCACAGTAAAAATTCTGCAATGTGGGTTTTATTGGCCCACTATGTTAAAAAACACACATGAGTTTTGCAAAACATGTGAACCTTGTCAATAATTGGGAGGAATCTCCCGTAGAAATATGATGCCACTCAATCCTATCTTAATAATCAAATTTTTTTATTGTTGGGGCATCGATTTCATGGGTCCATTCCCATCTTCTTTTGGAAACGCATACATCTTGCTTGCCTTTGACTTTGTATCCAAATGGATCGAGGCCATCCCTTGCTGGAATAATGACCATAAAACGGTCATTCGCTTCTTAAAAGAGAATATTCTTTCCTGGTTTGGTACACCTCGAGTCATCATCAGTGATGGAGGGTCTCACTTTTGTAGTCGCCCATTTGAAACCTTAATGAAGAAATATGGCGTAACACACAAAGTGAGCACTCCCTATCACCCACAAACTAGTGGGCAAGCTAAGATATTCAATAGGGAGATTAAACACATTTTAGAGAAAATGGTGAACCCCGATCACAAGGATTGGTCACTTCGGCTTACTGATGCGCTTTGGGCCTACTGTACTGCTTTTAAGACCCCTATTGGAATGTCTCCCTATAGACTTGTCTATGGGAAGGCTTGTCACTTGCCTGTGGAGTTGGAACATAGGGCATATTGGGCCATTATAAAGATGAATTTTGATTCTGACAAGGCAAGCTCGTTGCGCAAATTACAATTGAATGAACTTGCAGAAATCCGGAACGAAGCATACGAGAATGCGAGAATTTACAAGGACAAGACGAAGATATTCCATGATAAGAATATTCTTTGCAAGACATTCACGATTAATCAAAAAGTCCTCTTGTATAATTCTCGCCTACATTTATTTTTGGGAAAATTGAGATCTCGATGGACCGGTCCCTACATTGTGCAAACTGTCTATCCATATGGGACCGTCGAGTTATTAAATACAAGGACCGGCAACATTTTTAAGGCGAATGGTCAGCGATTAAAGCCGTTCTTTGAGAAGTTTCCTTCAGAAGGTTTGTCCATACCTCTGACTAATCCTGTGTATCAGGATGATTAATCTCCTAGTCTGATGGAGGTATGGAGTAGTTAGGATTAGGATTTGGTTGTTTTTGTTTATTTTTCAAAGGTTTGTTAGAAGGATGACAAATTCCACTTTTCACTCTCTCAGGTACTACCATTCCTCACTCCCTTTTTTTATTTTAGAATTGCTCTCATGTTTTGCTTATTGCACATCTTTTACATTGAGGACAATGCACGATTTGGTTGGGGGGTGTAGGATCACTTGGATGAATCCAGCGTTTTGTAACATTTCAAGCAATTATGTAGAAAATTTTCAATTTTCCTAAAATTCTAAACTCTTTTGGAAAACTTTGTTTTTATGCATTCAAGATGATATGAGCATAAGAGGAGGAGATATGAAGTGTATGAGGTTGCAAGTTTTGAATTTCTCATAACATAATGGTTTTATATGTGAACTCCCCTATTTTTTGTGATTAATAGAAATTTGAACACTCTTACACGTAGTTCACATTACACGATTTTCACGGGTTGAAGGGATTATGTGATTTGTGGATTAGTTAGATTTTGATTCAAGGTGTTGAGAAATCAAGCCGGGGTATTTTGTCCATCTTTGTCCAGGGGAAAATAACGGAAGATATGGATTTCTAAAAATCCTATCTAATTTAAAAGAAAAAGGAAAAGGAATGATGAAATTGGGAATGATGGAAAAATGGTGAAAATTTTCGATTAGGGCTACCTACTACCAACCGGGGGATGGTCTACCTGTAACCAAAGCCGGAAATGGGACGTAGTGTGAAAGTCGTTGGAAGGACGGTAAGGTAAATTCCTGTCATAGGCTTGTTGTTGCTCTATATACCTTGAGATCTATGGTCTGGTTGATCTATGAAGAAGATAATCCTAGAAACTCATGAGATGAATTTTCACTATGCACACTAGGTTGAATTTGTTCAAGTTCGTCTATTTATCAACCAATCAGCGGGTATTTCATATGGACACCTATTATGCATTGGGAGTTTATGATTTCAACCTCTATCACCTAATCTCTCTGAATCTTACACTTGTGTGTCTTGAGATATATAGAAGGATACTTTCTAAAAGAGAGTTGGGTTTTGGAGAATGGAATTGGTTTCACGCATGTTTTGCTCGGGACTAGAAAAATGCTGGTTGGGGGGTGTGTTGAGCTTTTAATTGTGCATATTCTAACCCCAATTCATCACTCATTATGCAAGGTTTCAATGATTTATAGACCATTCTAATGCATGAATTTGTGATTGTAGGATGAGAGAGAGGATGCATCAATTGGAGACTTAAAGAAGTCATTTACAAGCGTAGAAGATCAAGAGGCTAAGCGTCAAAGGATGAAAGAAAGAAGTCTGAGGAAAGAAGGAAGAAAGCAGAAGAGAACACTCACGACCGGTCATCCGACCGGCGTCCAAGGCCTAGGACCGGTCGCCTGACCGGTCCGCACACTCAACAGAGGGGATCCAGAGGCCACAACTCTCTGGACTGTTCACGACCTATCGTCTGACCGGTCATCCACTGCTGCGACCGGTCATGCGACCGGTCCTTGAATTAAAATCCTGGATTCGAAATTTCCCAAAACTCACTGGACGTTTTTCGGGCTTTTGAGACCGGTCGTGCGACCGGTCGTCCAGTGGCTCAGACCGGTCGTGCGACCGGTCGTCTGCGTAACGAAGTGTGTTCTACAAGTTCTGAAATTCTCTGCGCACTGCGTATGTTTACGCAAATTCTGGAAGTTTCCAAGGTTGCGGAGCCTCCCCACTATAAAAGGACACCTAGGGATCGTTCCTAGGGCATCTTAGAAGAGTTTGAACAAGGTGGGAGGCGGCGGAAGTGGATTTCGGAGTTCCACAACTCCTAGTTTGTTTTGCTATTTTTATGATTTTTCTAGTTGTTTCATGTTTCCTTGGATCATGAGCAGCTAAACCTCTTAACTAGGGCTAAGAGGTGAAGCTTGTAGTGGATCTAAGATGTTTCAATTCGTTTTTAGTTGGTTTTAAGATTGAATTTCATGTTTATGAACAATGGTTTGAAGTTTATACAAGTTCTAAGTAAGTTTTTCTTAGTCTTATGATGACTCATGGATGTTTGGGAGAATTACTTAAGTTCTTAATGGCTGAATGTTAGTCTGGACCTGTATGATCCGAGGAATTGGAGTACGCTCTAGTACTATGTTCTTCATGTGGGAACTTCCTACCAAAGTTCTACTTTTCTAGTTTTCTGAATTATGTATGGGACTGTGCATGTGATTTGATTCAAGTTCAAATCATGATCTAGCTTTGTCTGGTGACAGGACTTAATGATGATCATGATTATGAACTTAGTTTATTGGAATTGGGACTGACCTATGCAATTGAGCATGCTCATCCTAGCTTGCATTGAGTGAATCATATACATTGGCCTTACATATGATAGATTGTTTGATTTAACAGCTCTATCATCCGGCTAGATAGATCTTAATATCGATTCTAGTTGAGAAAGTGAGAAACCACAGCGGATTGAACATCAAGGATTGCTACAAGTGGATCCTTGAACCCCTAGTGCCTTTTTATAATTGTTTACCCTTGAATTAGTTTAAAGTTGTTACTTACATCAATCTCATTCAAAATCTGGTTGTTAGCTCTCAATAGATACTATTGGATGTGTTTGTGAATTCCTACACAAGTCCCTGTGGATCGACCTCGGTCTTACCGAGATTATTACTACATCACAACCCTACACTTGGGGAAGCGAACAGTACTCACAAAGGAATGAAGTAAATTACAATAATTTTTTTTTCCGATCATGAAACATATGTCAATCAGGGTGCTACTGTCAATGATAGTGAAATCTAATTTGAAATTGGAACAGCTAGATTTAATATTTAGTGCCTCCATCAGACTAGGAGACTTATTTAATCCTAAACAAAAGCAAACTGTAGACACCCCACCTTCGGCTACAATGTTGGTAGAGATAGCTGAATGAATGGAGGACCATACCCCCAAATCCCATGTCCAAACCCAGCCAAACTCACCCTTGTAAGGCCCAGCTCAAGCCTGGACCCAGTCAACTCACCCCTAAACATCAGCCCAAAAAACCCCCTCATAAGAAAAATTAGTCAAAAAATTCCAAAAAAGTCAAACTTGGTGAGTCAACCCGCTGAGTCAAATCACCGAGTTAACCCGCTGAATCAACACAACGAGTCAACTCACCTGTCAACTCATCTTCCAAACCCAGTCAACTCACCGAGTTCCAAACCACAGCCTCGGAGCAGGTTCGGACTACCAAACCGCTCTAGTACTATGTTCTTCAGGACCATACCCACAGCCTCAGCGCAGGTTCGGACTATCGAACTTCAGGTTCGGAGGCCGTACGCTCCGAAGCCAAAGCAGAACGACCATACAGGTGGCCCCCTAGGTGCCGCCCAAAAATAAATACGCAAGCTGCCACCGTTCGCAGCTATAAATACCCCTTCTCCACTTCACATTCAGCATCCACCTCCCCTCTCTTTAGCCCGAGAGTTCGAATCCATCCCCACCCTCTTTAGCCCATTCCTCCACCAAGGAGAGCTCGAGTGAGAAGAGCCTAGCCCTGGTCCAGCCCAGCCTGACCCTGGTCTAAGTCTCCCAAGCCACCCAAGTCTTGATCTAGCCACTCGAAGCAGACCGTTGCGACACCTCCGTCCATCTGGCTATTCTTTTACCAGCATCATCTCATTCGCATCTAGCATAAGTGCAACATTTACTTTTCTTCCAACCCCCCTGCTTATCATGTCACTACAAGCACTTTGATTATTCAAACACACAGCATGCATCCCGCATAAAGCACCTGTTAGTTCGAGCGTATGCTTTGGGCTTGCCTGTTAATGGAAACCTGCCCATCAGAAACTCTTACTGTTCAGACATGCATTCATGCATCATGTCATCCATGAGAATGTACGAGGATTAAATCAGACTTTTAAGTATTTGTTCGATTCTGTGAAGTAGAGACTGTACCTCGGTACGAGCAGTGTGTGGGGTGCTTAACCTCTTCCCACCTTGTAACCGTGATCCCTTACCTCGAATCTCTGGCCGCAGGTCAAAATGAGTCATTTTAGAGGAATGAATCTTCGGATTCCCTTCTCTAACGTTTCTACGGGGTCAAGCCGACTGTAGATTCGAAGTAACTGTCTAGTGGCGACTCTGGTCTTACACAAACTCATCCAACACATCCAGCTTAACACGACAACCGACACAAAGCCCTCGAGAACAAGGCAAGCCAGTGGTACAAACGGCAATTCACGCGCACACACCCCTCTTCTTTTCCGAAAGGGAAGGGAAAATGTTCGGGAGTGCGGAACGGTGAGCATCGACAGAATGACGACTCCGCTAGGGATATGCTAGTCCCACTAATCGTGATCCAACTTGAAAAACAGAATCCTTCCTATGCTTGAAAGTCATTAGCCCTCATACAATCTCATTTGCTTAAGCATTCCATCCAAAACCAAAAAAAAAAAAAAATCCCAAAACCTAAAAAAAAGTAGAGTATATTCTCCACCATTGCGCCTCCTCGGGCTCAACGTCTTCGGAAACATCTTCCCTTCCGCAGCATAATCCGCACTCGGACTCAGTAAGCCATGTCCGACCACGAAGGGGAAGCTCACCTCTTCCCTGCCCTCGAAATGGCCGAAGTGCAACCTCCAGCGCAACAACCAATTGAGAATACGCCAATCATGCAAGAATTGGCACAAGGAATGAGAGCAATGTGAGAAATGCTCTTGCAATTCATGCAAGCACAAGCTGCTGCGACAGTCAACAATCAAGTCAGCCCAATTCAGTAATCTCAGCAGCCATGCCGGATCCCTCCGGCCTCCAGTTCAAATCAAGCACAACCATCGAAGTCTGCCCAAGACTACCGACAACAGCCATCGTAGCCCTTCACTATGGGGCATCCTCCTCAATACTTTCCTGCGATGACAAGACCGTCTCAAAGCATTCCCGTCGCAGGGACTTCTAGTTAGCCTCCAGTCAATCTTGCAAACAACAATTTCAGTAGATTTCAGCATGTCCTTGCCAATGGGACCTCTTTCCTTTCTCAGCATGTCCCCGCTAATGGGACCTTTACTCAAGTTCAGCAAATCCCCGCCGATGGGATTTCAATTCAATTTTCAGCAATAGGGACAGCACTAGCGAATGCCCACAATGGGGGTCAGTGTCAAGCCCACATCAATCAGCAGACAGTGGTGAATACCCAACAAGGGGATCACTTCCTAGCATCTCAGCCTCCTACAAACAGGAGCACTTTTCAATTCCAGCACATCCTCGCCGATGGGATTCCAGCTAATTTTTAGCAATCTTCAATTCAGTAAACTCCAGTTAATATTCAGCAATCTTCAATTCAGCAATCTCCAGTTAATTTCTAACAAGTTCCAGCTCAACCTTCAGTACAATCTCCAGTTCAGTTACAGTCCTCTCAAGCACAAGTTCGCCAGAATCCAGGTTCAATCATCAAATCAATTTCAGCAAGCCACGGTTGCCTTTCAGCAAGCCCATAGGGTTGAAGACATCGACCATTATGCTGAAGAAGAACGTGCCTTACTCCGAGAGGCACCAGTCGCTCGAACAGATCATGCAGGACTAGGACGAGTTGCGGGAGCAGTTCTAGATATTACAAAATCAACTTCAGCGATAACAAGGAATCGATCTACCTTCGACCAAGTTCAGAGACTTGTGTCCTTTCCAAGATGCTCAGATACCTCAAAACTTTGAGGTACTAAAATTCAAAAGATACGACAGCAGCGGTTGTCCCACAGCACATCTCAAGGCCTTCTGTGGAGAGCTGAGTGTAATCTCAGGAAATGAAGGGGCCCTTATTCGCTTATTCCAAAAATCTCTGAAGGGCAATGCCCTAAATTGGTACGCATCATTGGACTACCATCGCATTAGGACTTGGGAACAACTTTCTCAGGCTTTCGTCAACAGATTTGCATACAATCTCAACATGGCACCCAAAAGAGCCGACCTCGCGGCTCTCAGGCAAAGGAGTGATGAAACGCTATCAGCTTATGTGGGACGTTAGCGAGCTATGACAGCCAGAATGCGGACACCTATCGATGACGAAGAATAAATCTCCATGATTGTTCATTCAACATATCCTGGCATATCTGGATATCTCATCTCGTATCCATATGCAAATTTCTCACAGTTAATTCGTGCTGGAGAACAAGTCGAAGCAGGAATCCGTGCCTGGGACAATCTCCCCATGGCCTCATTAAGCCACTCCAGTCAAAAGGAACAGAGTGGAAGGAAGACCTATCGAGTATGGGAACGGAAACGGCATCGGTTCTTCCTCGCCCAACAAAGGTAAACAACATCATCGCCACTGCTCAGGGCAACCAATATGCCCCCCCACAGGGACGTCAACAGTATCAACAGAATCAGGTTCAGCATCAACCTCAGCGGTATCAGCCACAACCAAATCCTCAACCACAGCCACAACCACCTCGACTGCAGCAATAGTTCAGGGGAAATGGCCAATACTCATATCAAAATAGGCAGAATTACAGGGAGCTCAGGAAATTCACTCCTTTCACTCAGCCGCTCAGTCAAGTCATAGCTATGTTGGTACAAAAGCAGTTACTCACTCTGATGGCACCAGGCCTCCTCCTCCTCCTCTGCCTCCGAACTGCCAAGAAAATGAGTATTGTGCCTACCATCAAGGGCGTGGCCACACCACTGAGCGATGCCTGACTCTGAAGAATGCCATACAAGATCTGATTGATGACTGCAAGATCGTCATCTCGGTCCCTGGAGCTCCTCCAGCAGCTTCTACCAACATCCTTCAAAATCCTCTGCTTTAGCATCCGATGAACCCCAGTTCATCTCGTGGCCCTGCTGTCAACAGCATAGAAGAAGAAGGGCATCTCGATCACTTCTTCTCCCCTATCCAGTCCATTCATGATTACACTTATGGGCCAACAAGTTCCCCTCCGATCTTGCAAGGGGCAAACCCCTTTTTTCCTTCAGTCTCCGAGCCATTAGTACTCAAAAGAGCACCTCCATATGATGTACCAGTTGTTCAAGAGGCACCTTACAGCCATTCATGTTGGGAGCCAGTCATCCTAGAAGGAGTACAGTCATACATCGAGACCGCATACGAACCTGTCGTTTTGCAAGGGGCAACTCTAGTTCAGGAGCAATCCAATCCGTAATGGAGGGATTATACTCATCAGTAACCCATTATCTTGGAAGGTGCTCCTCCAATCAAGCTAGTTATATTGCAAGGGGTAAGTTCCGGAGGCATATCAATCACATTACGACAGCTGGGACGAACAGAGAAACCCCCCAGCTATATCAAGAGCACCAGTGTTCATTCCATGGGAGCCTCCCGCTCCAGGAACGGTCAAGCCAGGACCGCGACCCTATGTGATCTATGAAGACAAGCCTCGATATTATCCCTTCAGCAAAGGCAATAATGTAGTACTCGAGGCAAAAGCTCCATACGAGGAAGATTGGGCACCCACACCAGCGTCGTTGCAAGAATCAGTGGTCCTAGAAGGCAAGGGAGAAGAAAATTATAAAGAAGTCCCGTGGCACTATCCGGAATGTGCGGAGGTAGGAAACATGAATCGTAATGGGCGTTGCATCCGAAGAGACAATTAGAATAGAGGAGATCCCAAAAGCACTCTTTCGGGCCTTGGCAACAAAAACGAAGTTGCATATGATGTGGTGACTTAGCTCAAGTCAATCCCAGCCCAAATCGCAGTGTGAGAGCTACTCTGCACGTCACGCATACACTGAGAAATGTTTCCAAAACCTTGAGTGATGCCCATGTCTCCTCCGATAAAGCACCTGAAATGATAGCATTGATGATCGGACAGCTCCTGGCTCCTCGAGCCATCACCTTCAATTCACTGATAATGAGTTGCCACCAGAAGGACGGGATCATGGGCGATCCCTCAACATAGCCTTACGATATAAAGACCTCTGCATCCCACTGGTCCTTATCGATAACGGCTCAAGCTTAAACGTCTGCCCTCTCAAAACTACAGAACGCTTGAGAATCAGTCCCTCTTCATTTTGACCCAGCACCATATATGTCAGAGCATTTGACAACACCCGCCGATCAATGGAAGGGGAGGTCGACATAGAGGTACAGATAGGTCCAGAAATCTCACCATCACATTCCAAATCCTGGATATATCAGCTATTTCAACATGTTGCTCAGACGGCCTTGGCTGCACAAGGTGGGAGCTGTGCCATCAACTTTGCATCAACGGGTGAAGTACATCTATGGAAATTAAGTGATCTCTATCCATGCAAAGAAGGAGCTCATCATTCCTTCCAATGCTGTTGCCACTGAACCAAATATCCCTGTCATCGACATCCAACACTCTGAAGAAGACGTCCCATTTCATAGTTTCGAATTCGAGACTGTGAATGCCATCGCCAATCGGGAACCAATAAGTGCTGATTGTGTCTTTCCACCAACAGAATGTCTGAGCCTCAAGTATCAGATGAAAAATCATTTCAAGTCTAGAAAGATGCCGCTGGTATATAATCAACGCAAATGGGGACTCGGGTACATGTCAGTCATCATGGACAAAAGAAAGAAAAATTTTCGGTGCTCACCCATTCAATTCATCAGGCCAGGAGAACCTTGTAGAGATCCAAGAAGGAACCAACTGACTGCACTACACAAAGGCCTCCCGATAAGCCTAGCTTGGGCCATGTGGCCCCCCATTCGATGGGACTGGATCCTCGAACCATGTAAACCTCCGGAAGAAGAAGGAAAGGATGAAGACGAAGAAGAAAGTCAAATACAACAGCTTCAAGACCAGGATACTTTGATACCTGCTCTCAACCAGGGGCACGACCTACCCACTTCAATTCCAGTCAACCAAGGGCACAACCTGCCCATTTCAATTCTAGCTAGCCAGGGGCACAACTTGCCCATCTCAGCATCAATCAACAAGGGGCACGACCCGCCCATCTCTGCAGAATCAGCATCATCAATCATCAGCCAGGGGCAGAAGCAACCCATCCATTGGACCAAGAAGGGGAAATGGCCAGCCCTGGATTGGTCCGATGTCTAGATTTCAAACTTGTGTCTCGCTGAGGAACCAGACGAACTGCAATGCGAGGTAAGTGATCCGGGAGGAACTGAGTATGACTCAGATCTCGAACCCAACTAGCGAGAAATTATGGTCATTGGGCCAGACTGTGATTCTTCGCCCAAATCATCAACCCCCACCTCTCCAGGGAAGGAGTGTGGGGTCCTGAATGGTCATTCGTTCCCCTAACTTTTGAATAAGCCAGAGAGTCATCTGAGGGCTCTGGCTTCCAAAAAAAATGCTTGTTTAAGCAGCGAGCGAAACTTTGGGACAAGCTGGGATCAATCATGGTCTGCAATGCCCGCTTGTTTAAGGTCCCGTGAATTTCAAAAATCCAAAAAAAAATAAAAACTTTTAAAAGTAAAAAACATCTAGCATTTCAATTTCAGAAAATTCTCAAAAAGCAAAAAATATTTCTTTTCCTACATTCAATAATGTGCCAAGTTCGTTTAAAGAGTCGCATGAGTTTGAAGTCGAATCATATGATTTTGACATTGAACTAGACTTCGAGCTCATGGGTCTGGACGAAGCTCGGGAAGAGGAAGATGATGGCCCGGCTCCCGAACTAGAGGATCTCCTTAAAAGGTTCGAATCCAAAGCCAATGTTGTAGCCGATGATTTTGAGATAGTAAACTTGGGGACACCGAAGATCCCTAGGAAGTACGCATTGGAAAATCGTTGCCACCAGAGATGAAGCAGAGAATGATAGAGTTCCTAGCTCCAAGATTGTCCAACTTTACGTTCTCATATGAAGACATGCTGGGGCTCGATGAAGACCTCGTTGTACACCATCTGCCAACCAAGCCGGATATGAAGCCAGTGAAGCAGAAACTTTGAAGAATGAAGCCAGAATGGGCTCTGAAAGTCCGAGATGAAGTCATCAAGCAGTACAATGCGGGATTCTTGGTAGTCTCCAATTACCCTAAATGGCTCGGCAACATCATACCAGTACCAAAGAATGATGGCAAGGTTCGAATGTGCATCGACTTCCGAGATCTCAACAAAGCCAGTCCTAAAGATGACTTCCCTTTGCCACATGTCGACACTCTGGTCGACAACACTGCCGGGTACAAGATCTTCTCATTCATGGACGGGTTCTCAGTTTACAATCAGATCAAGATGGCCATCGAAGATCGCGAGAAGACATCGTTTATCACTCCCTGGGGAACCTTCTGTTACAGGGTAATGCCGTTCGGTATGAAAAATGTAAGAGCAACATATCAGCGAGCAATGACAGCATTATTCCACGATATGATGAACAAAGAGCTAGAAGTATATGTGGACGATATGATCGTTAAATCTCGCACAATTGAAGGACACTTTGAAGATCTGAAGAAGTTATTCAACAGATTGGAAAAGTACAAGCTCTGTCTCAACCCTCAGAAATGTGTCTTTGGTGCAATGGGAGGCAAGCTCCTTGGCTTTATGGTAAGCGAAGATGGCATCAGAGTCGACGAAACTAAAACCAGAGTAATCATCGAGATGCCCCCTCCTAGAATAGAGAAAGAAATTTGTGGCTTCCTCGGCAGAATTCAATACATCAGTCGCTTCATCGCATAGCTCACACCTATCTGTGAACCCATATTCAAGCTCCTTCGGAAGAACGTTCCAAAAGAATGGAATGACGATTGCCAAGTTGCCTTCGACCGCATCAAGAAGTATCTCATGAATCCTCCAGTTCTAGACCAGGAAGAAGGAACAAGCAATATACTATTTGAGCCGAAAGTTCACCGACTACGAGACCAGGTATTCCCCAATCGAGAAGACTTGCCTCACCCTAGTCTGGGTAACTCAGCGACTTCATCAATACATGATTGCATTCCCTATTCTCCTCCTCGTTCACATGGATCCGCTCAAATACCTGTTCGAGAAATCGGCACTCACTGGAAGGATAGCTAAATGGCAGCTACTCCTGTCTGAACTCGACATCACCTATGTCACTCAGAAGGCAATCAAGGGGTAGGCCTTTGCCAATCATCTCGCCGCTCACTCTCTCCTGGATTATCAACCGCTCAAGACTTTCTTCCCTGATGAAGATCTCTTACTTGTCGAAGGTGAAGAAAATAAGAAAAAAGATGAGTGGACGTTATTCTTCGATGGCGCAGCAAATTCTAAAGGGAGTGGTATCGGAGCAATCCTCTACTCTCCGGACGATGTCCCTATTCCTATCTCAAGGCGCATAGCATTCGAGTGCACCAACAACATGGCAGAGTATGAAGCATGCATCGCTGGTCTAAGGGAAGCCATAATCTTGGGCGTCAAGAAGCTACGAGTATTTGGAGACTCACAACTTATCATCAATCAGACCAATGGCGAATGAAAAACCAAGGACGAGAAGTTGATACCATATCACGTGTACCTTGAAAATATGATCGAACAATTCGAAGGAATCACCTTCTCATACATGCCCAGAGCCAAGAATCAGTTTGCAGATGCTCTCGCTACACTTGCATCATTGCTTGAGATCCCGAAAGGAGCTTCAGAATGGGAGCTCACAGTCGAAACTCAAGATGAACCTGCTTTCTGCCTACAAATAGAAGAGGCTGAAGCTGCTCCTGACAAACCCTGGTGTGCTGACATCAAGCAATATCTCGAAACCCAGGAGTATCCGGAGTCAGAAACAACAACAGATCGCCGAACCATCCAGCGTTTGGCCAGCCAGTTCACCATCAGTGGCGAAGTCCTTTGCAAGCAATCCTATAATCACATCCCCATTCGATGCATTGATGAGACAAAAGCTACGAAGATCATGAAAGAAATACATGAAGGAATATGTGGCCCACACATGAACGGGCACATGATGGCAAAGAAGATTCTACGACTCGGCTACTATTGGCTCACCATGGAAACAGACTGTTGCCAGCACGTCAAAAAATACTTCAAGTGTCAGGAGCATACAAATCAAATTCATGCCCCTCATCAGAACTGTATAACCTGACGACTCCTTGGCCCTTTTCCATGTGGGGACTCGACATCATTGGGAAGATTAGTCCCAAAGCATCAAATGGTCATGAGTATATACTGGTGGCAGTCGACTACTTCACCAAATGGGTAGAAGCAGCCTTCTACACCACGATTGTAGCATCCAAGGCGATCAAATTCATGAAGAACAACATCATATGCCAGTATGGAATCCCCAATGCTATCATCACAGATAATGGGACCCCGTTCGTCAACAAGAGGATGGATAACTTCCTCAGCAAGTTCAAAATTCAACGTCAATCGATCAAGCCCTTACCATCCTCAGATGAATGGTGGGGTAGAAACTGCAAACAAGACAATCGTTAGGATACTTGAGAAGATGGTCGTGACCTATCGAGATTGGTCAGATATGCTCTCATATGCACTTTGGGCCTATCGAACGTCTGTACGGTCTGCTACAGGCGTTACTCCTTTCGAGCTTACTTATGGAATGGAAGCAGTTCTACCAGCCGAGGTGGAAATACCATCACTACGGGTGTTACTGGAAAGCGGAATTGAAGAAGGAGAATGGCAATGAGCCAGATTTGATCAGTTACAGCTAGCAGATGAGAAGCGCATGCGCGCGCTAAGTCATTACCAGTGCTATCAGAAAAGGATCGCTCGGGCTTACAATAAGAGAGTTTGAAAAAGAAGTTTCAAGGTGGGCGACATGGTGATGAAGAAGATTCTATTGTCACACCTTCAGGATCCCAGAGGAAAGTTCAAACCCTTATGGGACGGACTGCTGATCATCAGAGAAGTACTTCCTGGAGGTGCCCTCAGACTCACCAGCATGAGAGGGGTGGATCTTCCTAGCCAATCAACGTCGACAAAGTAAAGATCTTTCACGGGTAAGTCATTCTGACCTTATCAAAAGTTACTTTAATAAGAGCTGAAGTCAAGAGGTCAAAGCTAAAGCCTCTGAGAAATCATTTCCGTCCACTAATAAGTGTTTCAAATAAGGGGATTCAAAAGAAAAAAGAGAAAAGAAAAAAAGAAGAAGAAGGAATACAAAAAAAAAGAGAAAAGAAAGGAAAATAGGGAAGCCAAAACAAGGCACCCGAGGGAAATCAACCCAAAAGAAGAAACACAGTCACCCACCCATCCATCTCAGAAGGGTCTGTAGCTAAGACCGACATCTCTATCATCATAACTTAGGATAAGGGCTGAAAGACTGCCATCGGCCGGCAACGATGGATTTCCGACCTCTAGCCGCTGCAGTTATCCAAAAAAAAAAGAGAAATGTGTGCCTAAATAAAGAGGGCGGAGTGAAAACCCGAAAGGACGCTCCGAGTAAAAACAGCAGGCATACAGCGGACTTGGTGAAAACCCGAAAGGGCGCCGAGGGTAAAAACAACATAGCTGCCAAGGGGCAGGCAGGATCAAATACCTAGGATGTGGTGAAAACTTGAAAGGGCGCCACGGGCAAAAATGACGGGAAAAGGCCGGCTGTGGTGAAAAATCGAAAGAGTGCTGCAGACAAAAATGGCTCGAATAAAAAAAGAAAAATTAAAAGTGTAGGTACTAAGAGATCAGATGGCCCAGATCAGTTCAAGCAGTTGCAGTTCAAGAACAAGAAGAAGTACAGTCGGGAACAAAGAACTCTACAAACTCTGACAATCTCAGGAAGTAACAGTTTCCATTGCCTACATCTCTAAGGAACCAAAGGGATCACAGAAGTCAATCTCGAGATACCAGTCAAAGCATTGGCCAAGCCTCAGTTCTGATTCCTATGTCCCGGCACAAGATCCAGACACACTCACAAGACAACTCATGGCACAATGAGTTCTAAAAAAGTTTTCTCTTTTCATTAAATGCATCATGTTTTTTTTACATATATCATTCATCTTTTTTAAAAAATACAAAAAATGCATCATCATCGGTCGTGTACTATGCAAAAAGGGACGTACAGACGGCCGACACAGCCCTAAAAAGCAAACAATCAATCTTTACCCTCCTCCTCTGTCACGTCAGGTAAGTCCTCTGACTCATAATAAAATAGCCTCGCTCTCAACCTGCTCACCTCCATACGCAGGTAATGCACCTCATCACGCTCAAGGATATGGATCGTCGTCTCCTCGTCAGACAATCTCTGATCAGCGGCCAATCTCCTCGACATCATCTCACAATGATACTGAAGTGCAGAAATCTCAGACAGCAAGTGGCCATGAGTGGCCAAGAGGAAACCAGGATCGATGAATGAGCGCTCCTCAAAGGGCTCATATGAACCAGATGAAGAGCCAACATCCCCAAGAATATCTTGCTCATCCTCATCGACAATCTGGTGCCGGCAAGGAATGCGCCAGTACAAAGACTGCTCAGCAACCCAGTGCTGGTATGGGGCGGTCGCCATCAGAAAAGTCCGCAGCTCAAAACCAAGCAAATCAGCAGTCAAGTGACTTGCCCAGGATCCATCAACCCAAGTCCTAAAGTTAGATAATCTAGACGGAAGTGCTCGACGCCCGATACCTGTGAAAGCAAAAAGATGAACATCCTGCTCATACCCAAACTGCCTGCGGGAACTGGATAGGGTGATAAGAAAAGTAAGATCGAAAGCCTACCAGCATCAGAGGAAGGCGGTGCGCATCACAAAGTACTGGAGGAAGTGAAAGCCAAGATGACTCCCAACGAACATTCCAGTCACGAAGCTCAGCAAACATCCTGCGATACAATGGCTCACTCATCCTAGCAGTATGCGAAAGAAATTCCATGATGTGTCGCATGACATCTGGGCGACGGGTGCCAGGAAATGATATAGGAACGATCAGCGAAAGACGCTCCCATAGTCAGATCTGATTGTAAGAAAGTAAAGAGGTTCAACTAAAGCAAAGCAACTCCCAAAAGACAAGGAAAGAAAAAAAAGTGCAGAAAAGATACCTGAAGAAATGCACAGCAGCCTGTGAAGGACACGAGTGCGGCCCAGGGCACAGTCAGTCAGCCTATTAAACAGCTCAGCCAGGACGAGAGAAATGATCCCCTAACGACGAACAACTCGGCTCATCACCTCGAAAAGCAAAGGAGTCTGCGATTTACGCCATCCCTAGAATATCACCTCAGCTATCAAACAGAACATCAGTGCATTCTGAGAAAGTAAGGATCCTGCCACACTCCGAGGGCCCAAGAAAAGATCATACAGCAAGTCCAAGGAGAATACCACAGCATCCTGGCCGGCAGCTGCAGGCTGAACAAGATATGGGATCCCAAACTAGTTCTGCGGTGTGGCAGTCTTCGGCAAAGTCTTCGGCGAAAAATACTGAGTATAATCCCAAGGAAGACCAGTCAAACGCGTAAGCTCCTCCAAAGAAGGTCCCATCTCCATGTTATTGAATGCGAACAAGTTCAACGAGGGGACCCAATCAATTAGTGCAGCTCTGAGCATCCTCCAATCAATGTCAACTCTAGCCATATGGATTAGACCGCCAAAGCCATAGGACTCCAAGTATCGAATCTCATAAGCCGACAAGCTGTCAAGCCAAACAAGCAGTCGTGGCGAGCAAGAAGGACGAGGAAGCAACTGACAAGTTTTCACAGGAATCCCCTCCAGAATAAAAGGCCCTGGGATCGATGACAGCTCATCAAGAATGGGAAGATCAACGAGCGAAGGAGAAGGAAAAGCTGGAACCTCTGCAGACTCAACAGCCCCTGACCTATCCCCAATAGCGGCTATGTCTGATATAGTCGCATCGCTGTCTGAGACAGTCACGACTTCAGCTGCACGAGAAGACTCACCCACCTCGTGAACCGAATGTGTAAAGGGTCGACAATCAGAAGAGGGACGGTACTCTCCATCAAAAGGGCTATCAGCAAAGATCACGCCGCACATCATGGTATCCTGACCAATTGGACCGCTGAAAAATGCATCTGAACCGCCAAGAAAGGCCTTGGCAACCCCGATCGAAGAATCAACGGTCAAATCTGGACCTGCGGCCCTCTCCAACATGAAGTCGTGAATTCAATCATCATCTTGTCCAATCAAAGAGATCATCGGGACATCCACACCGTCCATCATCAGGGGGACATCATCAATGATCACATCAAGTCCACCCAAGTAAGTATGCCGCACATCTCGGCCATCATCAAGAGCATCCAAGCCGTTAAAGGTATCATCTGAACCATCCATACCCTCCAAACATGAGATCGGCCCATCTATGTCCATCGTGACCCCATCATCACCATCGATCACATCATCCATATGGCCCACACTCAAAGGATGCATAGCCTCACCTATGTCCCATCTCCCCATCCCATCCATACCATTCATTTCTCCCATAATCAATGCCCCATTCAAATATGAATTTTTAGCATGGCTGCCATTAATGGGGCCATTCAAAGCTTCCCCAACAACCACCCTTAATCCACCATCAATGGCCTCATTCAATACTCCATTTACACCATTAATCAAAAGCATCCCACCATCATTAAAGCCTTCACCACTTTCTGAAGTGTGGGACTCACCAACCTCTCCCACAATGGTCCCCAAATCATCATCAAGGGCTGCATGAGAAAGGACAAAGCAAGAAGAGGACAAGATGAGGAGAAAAGACAAAGAGAAAAGAGGATTCATGGCTGGGAATCGAATTCTCCAGTACAGAGAATGTGGGGACAAGAGCAGTAAGGAAAGGAGAATGTCCGAGCACGAGTCAACCTAGGCCGCACAAGAGGCGAGGTTTGGGCGGCCCGCTGTGGGCCGCCCGTACGGATGCGCTTCCTCTCTCTCCCCTGGATTGGCTCCACAACCGCTGGTAGGTGAGGCTGACAGTCCACGTCAGCAGATGGCACCCTGAGGGCCACCCAAAGATCCAACAACTCCAGATTTCGTTTGAGGATGATCTGAATCATCTGGAAGGTACCCCACCTGTCCAATCGTGAAGTACTGTGGCCAACATGGGTTTGATCAAGTCAAAGAGAAGGAAAATTGATCAAGAGAGGCCCACAAGCAATCTGAGCCATCCAAAGACTAGATCATCATGATCTAAACCATGAAAGAGCTCGCATGAGTCATAAAATAGCAAGATCAAGGGCTTGATCATCAAGAAAGAGGGCCAGAATCTAAGATCCGATCATCAAGTGGGCCTGCATGGCTGAAAGGAGCAATCTGAGCCGTTCAAGTTATCATCCGCACCATGGAAAGCCTTCTTAGCCTCACGAAACATCAAGGATAAGTGCTCCAAAATAAAGCTGAACTTTGGAAAGGGCCCACAAGGCCAAATCAAGCGATCCGAACCGTTCAAGTCATCATCCATGTAGTTAAGAAGTCTCATCTTCCACAAGCATTAAAGAATGAGTCGAAAATCAAAGCATCCAACCATCATCAAGGAATTTGAGACAAATTAGGGTTATATATTCATTCAGAAGATTTTGATACAGAAAAAAGGCCTGTAAAAGGAGTATCGGCTAGAACACGTTCGAGCATAGGCTGTGGTTGCTTCACCCAATCATCCCAGAGATCCCGAGTACCTCGACCCTTTATGGAGGGGAGAGGTTGGTGCTCTTTAGCTAAAGAACACATATGGGTCCCTCGACGAACAATGAAGGCGGGATCGTCCTCATTGACCACCCGTCGACCCCTCGTACCATCCGCCATCAAATCCTACAAGTTTGGCCAAGTAAATCCCCATCCTTTACCCGTTAAGATCTAAATCAAATCATTATCCAGGAAACCCATGGATTCAAACTTACATTCAAATGCAAAAATTCAATGTCCAACTCCATGTGTCACCTAGGGTATGTGTTGGGCCCGTTAAAGGAAGCAAGGCCCACCTTAAAAGAGGGTTGCATGCCATGCCTTAGGAAAGTCCATCATCCAAGGACACATTTTAGACAACAAATGCACTCAAATGTCATGAGGGATAAGAGTCAAACTTCACATGAGAAATCCCTCTTCAAAGTCCATGTGTGACCAAGGCTTGGTTCACTTTTCATACTAAGGCCATGATCCTCATTTAAGATGTTTCCATCTTTTTACACATATATATGGACAAATGGGTAATAGAAAGGAAATGGGTCCCCAAGAGCAACTCAAGTGCCTCACCTTAATGGATTGAAAGGAGCACATAGCCCACTTGAAGAAACATGAGAACCCATTCATGGGTTAACCATGGGCAACCTATGTGCATCATCTTGATAAATGTTTTAACCTTGAGAGTACAACATGGTGGTCTACCCACAAAAATATGAATCAAAGAAGCCAATGGTAAGAAAATTGATGCACATAGCCCACATGAGGAGCCAAAGTTGGAAATGTCCATGCAAGGACAAATTTGGGCAACTTATGTGCACCAATTGCTTTACGAAAGAGGGGACCATTTGAGCACAAGAGGACATGGCTTGATGAGTCACCCAACCATCATAAAAATGGCTAAGAATGATATACATAGCCCACTTGAAGATCAAAATCCAAAATGCCCCAAAGCATGGGACAAAATTGGGCAACTTATGGGTATCATTCTTTCCCACAAATTGAAAGAAAAATCACTTATCCTTGAGAATGATGGTGGATGACCCACCAAGCACCCTAAGAAAAGTTCAAGGAGCTATGGTTGCATGGATAGCCCACTTGAAGAAGAGTCATTCATTTGAAGTGGGGAACATTAAAGGAAGCTCTTGCGAACCACTTTCCTACAGCTTGAGAAAACCATTTGAACTTAGTGAGATTGTTGAAACAACTCACTCATGGGACTTGTAAAGGATCAAGTAACCCAAGTCCTCCATTCATCTAAAGAAAAAAGCATGAAAGGAAAGAATCCTACATACACAAAGTGTAGTGGTGCACACATGGCTAAAAGAAATTCACAAGTTTCAAGGAGGGCCCAAAGGCCCATCTATATGGAAAAATTTCAAGGAGCCCACCACACTTTATGCATAAGGATGTACATCATAATCAAGAAATGGTGGAAGATTTGGACTACTTGTCCATAAAGGCCCAACTAAGAAATCTAGCCCACTTGAGATCCAAGTGAAGAATGGGCTAGTCACCTTTGTCCATACACATGTGAAGAAAGATGGGACCACCCAAAGTGAGCTCTATGAGCCCAAAACTTGAGGTGGGCCCTACCATTCCCATGGGCCCAAACCTTGAAAAGAAGATGGAAAAGAAAAGAAAGTTCCAAGAAAAATGACAAGGAAAAGAGAGCATGAGGGAGCCCAAAATGAAGCATTGGGCCCATCAAATACACCAAGGGCCATGACTTCACTTTGAGCCCATTTGACACATATAAAAAGGGGCCCAACTCCCATGAGAACAGATAGGATATTTTACCATGCACACTTGATGGACATGGCAAAATTACCCTTTACATACACATGAAGGGAGTGTGAAAGAAGAAAAGAAAAATGAAATGGAAGCTTACAATGTCCTTCCCCATGCACCACCTTGAGAAGAGATTGGAGATGTAGAAAAAGGCTAAAAAGGCTTGGGCCCACCTTGACTCCCTTGGAACATCTACATGAAGGAAAGAAAGAGAGCATGAGAAGAAACAATGAAATGAAAGAAAAGGGAGTGGTCCATACCTTCACCACTTATCAAAGGGGGACCACCTTGTTGTCCCAAAGCTCCATTAAGGCCCCACCACTTGAAAGAGAAAAAGGGCCACCAAAAGAAAGAGAAAAACTTAAAGAAAGAGAGAGTGTGAGAAAGAGAAGAGAGAGATTGCACATTGGAGGCGCCAAGGGTGCCCCATGTTATATAGAAAAGGGGAGGGCACCCCATTATTTGACCCATTGGAAAAACCAATGGGCAGAAGTGGCTTGGGCGACACCCAGGGGCCGTCAGTCCTCCCACTTGGTTGAAACGACCTCTTACCCTCTCTCCTTGGGAAGAACTCCTCCTTGGAAGGGTGGTTGCAAGTGAATCTTGTACCTTAAGAATGAAGTGATGGAAGAGGAGGAGAAAAAGAGAAAGGAATCTCACCAAAGTCTCATGTGGTAAGAAATTGGAGAGAAATTAACTTGATGATGTGGAAAAAGCTCCATGGAATTTTCAAGAAAAAGAAAAAGAATTGACTTGGTCAAATAGTGATCTCAACCACCCAAAGTCATGGCCTGATGATCTGAATCATTCTAAAAAAAATCCCTGAAATTTCCTACCTTGATTGCTACCTACTGCACAAAAGTTTGGGTCCGAAGACCTTAAACTACGTCGGGACCAAAATCCGTAGAGATTTCCAATAAAAACCAGTGTTGATCTTGATCGCTCAAATTGGGATTTAACAGCCTGGATCATTTCGAAAAAATTAAAAAAATGTGTTGCCCTATTCTGAACAAAGTTTTGGTCCGAAGACCTTAAACTAGGCTGGGATCAAGATCTCGAGAGATTTTTAATAAAAACCGGCATCGACCGCGACCGCTCGGATCAAGGTTAGATAATCTGGATCTTTTAAAAAAATTAGAAAAAGAATGTATTTTCAACTTGTACATAATGTTGGGTCTGAAAACCTTAAACTACGTCGGGACCAAAATCCTACGAGATTTCCAATAAAAACTAGTGTTGATCTTGATCGCTCAAATTGGGATTTAACAGCCTGAATCATTTTAAAAAAATAAAAAAAATGTGTTGCCCTATTCTATACAAAGTTTTGGTCCGAAGACCTTAAACTACGTCGGGATCAAGATCCCGAGACATTTTTAATAAAAACCGGCATCGACCGCAATCGCTCGGATCAAGGTTCGATAATCCGAATCTTTTCAAAAAATCACAAAAAGAATGTATTTTCAGCTTGTACATAATGTTGGGTTCGAAGACCTTAAACTACACTGGGATTAATTTCTCGGGGGACCTTTCTTACTTTCAACAAAAAACGGCACCGGCCTCGACCGCTCAGATCAAGGTTCGATAACCCAGATCATTTCAAAAATACCAAAAATATTTTAAGCTTTTCATAAAAACCAGTATCAATCTCGATTACTCGAGTTGAAGTCTAGAACTTTTTCAAAACAAAAAATTTTTACCATCAAAATTAACTGCACAAATTTATCCCCAGCAGTCCGAAGCCCTAAAACTACATTGGGATTAACTTCTCGGGGGCTTTCTTTCCCAACCTGTCCCAAACATGGCTGACACTTGATCATACGAGTGTTTGGAATCTTCTAAACAGGTAAGGGCTGAGGCGGGCAGAACCCCGCGATCCTGTTCATGTTGAACGCACCGTGATAGACAACCTTGATTTGGAAGTTGCTGTTGAATCTGACGGATGTTCCCTGTTCCTAAAACTCATGAAGGGGATTAAGGCAGTTGGGAGGTGAAGCGCACCCTCATGGAATTGTGAGTAGCATAAGGCCCCAAACTGGATTGACAAAGGAAAATATGAGGATGTGGCTCATTTTGTGGCCGAAGGAGTCCGTCGGATAATACGTGGTCTATGTGCATTGCACATGACGAACAGGCAACTTTGTAGGTGTGTTGACTGAAAACCCTCAAAATCTCCTCATCCGAAGATGTAAAACTACGACACTTAACTGTGTGAGATTCGTCTTGTTCGCTGATGTAAAATGGATCGGGTGCCTTACCAGCAGTAGAAACTGGAAATGGATGAAAATTCCATACCTTTCCCTGTATTTCAGAAAATCAGAAAATACGAAAACATTTGCAAAATCATCTTTCAAAAATCACAAAAATATTTCCCTTGCTTTCAAAACCAATATTCTCAAAATCACAAAAATATTTCCTTTGTTTTCAATAACCGATCTTCATCCTGACTACTCAGATAAAAGATTCAAACCAAATATTTGCAAAAATTACAAAAATTGCCACTATCTCGAGCACTACACTTCAGGAGTCCCGAACTCTGATCACTCACTTCACAATTTGGGATGACGGATCCGATCGCCCACAAATTGGAATCTTGACCAAAACTGGCGACCAAGCACCATCTCAGTCGCACCCATTCACAGAAGAACATCTTGAAGTCTGATAACCTCCTTCAGTCCATCCCTATTAGCAAAGAAGCAGCATCTTGGGACGATGGACCTGATCGACCACGGGTCGGGATCTTGACCAACTCGCTGACCAAACATCCGCATCGAAAAAAATCCCCAGAGGAGCACAACCCTGCAAGCAATAAGCTCAAAAGTTCTCTACATCCCTAACAAAAGCAAAATTATCTAACAGAAAGCCAAACCATGCATCCATCATCAAATATGCATCTCCATGCATCCCCATGCATCGCATCAATCATCATGTTTATCTGCTTTCAAAATAAAAGTCGGATAGCTAAAGACCCCACAAGCATCCCTAGTGGAGGTGCGTGCAAACTAGATTTCCTTTTAAAAAAGACAAAAAATATTATATATATTCCTATTTGTAAATAAAAACCCCACGGAGTATCACTCCCCAAAGTGGGTATCTTTTCAAAAATTCAAAAAGCATATTTTCCTATTTGCAAATAAAAACCCCACGGAGTATCACTCCCCAGAGTGGGTATCTTTTCAAAATCCAAAAATATTTTCCCAGTAGAGCGTTCAGCCTCTAAAACATCGAGACATCTTCCATATCTCTGGGTAGGAGTCGACGCAAAAATCAAATAAGATCCGATGTCTCGCGGTTTCCCCAGAGACCATCGGATCCAATGCACTCAGAGTAGGTCGAACTGAACTCCAGTGTCAGTGCGATCGTACAACATGTCAAGATACGAAAAGATGAGAGCCAAAAGGCTCGGTCAAAGAAACCATTTGAACAGGTGGAAACAATGAAGTGTAACCCAAGTATCAAAATCAGTAGATCGGGTGGAAAGAGTTCACCCGCACATACCTAGGCATGGATGCCTGAAATACCTTGACTGAGTCCAAGTCGGCATAGTGATCTCCCATAAGACTACATGGACGCAGGGCAGCTAACCACTTTAACAGTCAAGCGAAACAAGTACTCCTGGAGTGATCCGGGAAAACATCAAACAATCAATCTCAGGGTCTGTAACCTCATAAGACTATGACGGAAGCAGAGGCTCTACTATACCTTTCCGATGTTAGTATCGATCGAGAATGGAAGGGTTGCGATTGGGTACCCAGGTTGCAGCCTATGTAGGGACAATCGCAACGTTTTCTCCAAACTCCCGCGGTATGTGCGAGTGATCAATTTCCAGACAATCAACTGACGTAGATGCAAAGGCAAGCAAAGATTTCAGACCATGATCTATGAATGACCGGGTCAGAAGTGGGGTGTCCACTCGCTTTGGCATTCGGTTGCACGCAACCTTTGCCAAAGAGGGGCATCTGTAGACAACCCACCTTCGGCTACAATGTTGGTAGAGATAGCTAAATGCATGGAGGACCATACCCCCAAATCCCATGTCCAAACCCAGCCAAACTCACCCTTGTAAGCCCCAATCCATAGCCCAGCTCAAGCCTGGACCCAGTCAACTCACCCCTAAACATCAGCCCAAAAAATCCCCCATAAGAAAATCCAGTCAAAAAATTCCAAAAAAGTCAAACTTGGTGAGTCAACCCGCTGAGTCAACCCAACGAGTAAACTCACCGTGTCAGCCCATCTTCCAAACCCAGTCAACTCACCGAGTTTCAAACCACAGCTTGGGAGCAGGTTCGAACTACCAAACCTGGAGATTTTCTGCTTCAGGTTCGGAGGCCGTACGCTCCGAAACCGAAGCAGAACGACTGTACGGGCGGCCCCATGGGTGCCGCCCAAAAATAATTACGCAAGCTGCCACCGTTCGCAGATATAAATACCCCTTCTCCCTTCACATTCAGCATCCACCTCTCCTCTCTTCAGCCCGAGAGTTCAAATCCATCCCCACCTTCTTTAGCCCATTCCTCCACCAAGGAGAGCCCGAGTGAGAAGAGCCTAGCCTTGGTCCAGCCCAGCCTGACCCTGGTCTAAGTCTCCCAAGCCACCCAAGTCTTGATCTAGCCACTCGAAGCAGACCGTTGCGACACCTCCGTCCATCCGGCTATTCTTTTACCAGCATCATCTCATTCGCATCTAGCATAAGTGCAACATTTACTTTTCTTCCAACCCCCCTGCTTATCATGTCACTACAAGCACTTTGATTATTCAAACACACAGCATGCATCCCGCATAAAGCACCTGTCAGTTCGAGCGTATGCTCTGGGCTTGCCTATTAATGAAAACCTGCCTATCAGAAACTCTTACTGTTCAGACCTGCATTCATGCATCATGTCATCTATGAGAATATACGAGGATTAAATTAGACTTTCAAGTATTAGTTCGATTCTGTGAAGTAGACATCGTACCTCGGTATGGGTAGTGTGTGGGGTGCTTAACCTCTTCCCACCCTGTAACCATGATCCCTTACCTCGAATCTCTGGCCGCAGATCAAAATGAGTCATTTTAGAGAAAGCAATCTTCGGATTCCCTTCTCTAACGTTTCTACGGGGTCTAACCGACTGTAGATTCGAAGTAACTGGCTAGTGGCGACTCTAGTCTTACACAAACTCATCCAACACATCCAGCTTAACACGACAACCAACACAAAGCCCTTGAGAACGAGGCAAGCCAGTGGCACAAACGGCAATTCGCGCTCACGCACCCGCTCTTCTTTTTCGAAAGGGAAGGGAGAACGTTCGAGAGAGCAAAACGGCGAGCGTCCACACAAACCTAATGCAGAAAAATAAAACTTAACCTATTTAACCTACTCTACTCTATTAAGATCTTCCACATGGTTAGAGTAGAGTAAGATCTTTATGAATTTCAATAAATTATACATTTGGACCATCCATTGTCTTGCTCTGCAATATACATGGGTGTTCTTCATAATCAAAGGCCAATAAAAACTTTCACCACATGTATTACAAAATGAGATATGGTTAGTTTGTATATTATTGTCAAAATATCTCCTTAATGGTTTAACTTGGCAAAACCTAAGCAAATATCGATCTTCCCAATCAGGATCCTCGATGGGTTGAAGGACCGATAAGTGGTGAAAAGACGTTAATCAAGTTTCCTTTAGATATTGGTGTCTCCTCTACAAAATTAGAATTTTTCGGTGTCTCCACAATAAATGGTAATGAAATAGAATCAATGGAAGGGGACTTTTCAAGCACCGACATCGTATCAAGCAAGACATCCATCTTCCTAATCATATCATTGTCAGGGTTAGGGGAGTGGGCCAAGCATTCTTCTAAAGGATCGGGATACTCAATCAAAGGGAATTCGTCCTCCACAACGGATTTATGCATGTTGTGTTGGTGGATTAGGTCAAAATCACCTAATCCGTAAAGCTCCCTAGCATAAATATCAACTAAAGACTCATATGCATTCATCCCTTAGGGAGATAGAACCATATGCTCACAATCACTTTCTAAATCGTCATTGTAATGAATCGTATCATCGATCTCAAATTTTGTGGATTCCTTGGGTTCGTCAACATTCATTGGAATCTTTTGATCAATTGACTCATTATATCTAAAACAGATAGTAGATTTGTCACACTCAATGATAACATCAGGATCATTAAAATCAACTTCCCGTAGTAGTTCAAGTGGGTTGGGTGAAGGTTGGGATTGAAAAGGCCCTTCCTCCATATTAGCGAGGAGTGATTCTGTACTTAATATCTGGTTCAGAATCTTCAAAAGTTGGCGAGAGGTTTTGATTTAAAATTTGCTTAGCTATTCCATAAACTCTCTCTATGTATCTTCAAGGGTTTTTGTCATTTGAAAATCATAGGGTGAGGACTCTTGAGAATAATTTATAGCATCCATGGTTGGATCATCCCTCCAACCGAAATTTTGATGCTCCTACCAATTTGGATCGTGCGTATCATATGTTGGAGTGCAAGATGGTTGTTAATATGCATAGTCACACAAGTAGTCACACTTTGCCTTAATCGGTGGAACATCCTTCATCTCTTTCTGATACTCTCCCATTGTATTACCTGGTGAATCGTTACATATGTTGTTCTCATTCCAGTAATCACTCAGCTTCTTATGTGGGAGAGTAGTATGAGTAGATTGAGTCTCATGAAGATAATCATACTTAGAAAGTTTCCAATCACAATGATTTTGGAGCAATTGATTCCATATTTCATCTTCTAGAAGATACTTAGAGTATCCACCTGTCCAATATTATATCCAAATTTCTAATACTAAGGGTTGATATGAGTTTGTTGAGGGCTCAAAATTTCAACATTCTCCTTTTCTTTTATGCTTATGACTTCTAGCAAAAGCATTTGAGGTGGAATGGAAATTTAGAAACAGAGCGATAGTTGTGTGGGTGAAAGTTCTTTTAAAATTGAATTTAGTTTTGAATTATGTCTACAATTTGAGGAATTATATCTTCTTTTCTTGCCTATTTTTAGTAGTTCATTGAAATTTTTTAGAAGTGGAACACATTACTTATGTTGGAAATAATTTATGAGGATTTTATAACTCTGTCCTAATCAAAATTTCTCATTTAACGAAGGGCCGATTATTATTTATACATTAGTTGTTTTTGTTTCTGTTTTTTCTTTGGTTTAAGATAAGAAAATATATTGTTTTGCTTGTTTGAGTTGGAGTTACAAATGTCTAGTACAGAAAAAAAAAAAGAAAAAAGAAAAAAAAAAGAAAGGGGATTTTGATTGTTTGCTCGGATTTGAAGTTGAAACTCTTCCCTCTCTGTCTTAAGTTTCAGTGGATTTTTTTATGGATGATTAAAATTGAGATCTATATTGCATTTTGGTTTTCTTCAATGGAAGTTCTAATGTGTTTATGGACAATATCAAGGGATTGGGGATTTTACTGCCTTTCTCCATTAAAAATGGAAAAAAATCAAAGTCAACAATTTGCCTTATCTTTCATTTCGAGGTCACTTTCTAGTGACTTTCTTTTTAACACACACCTGAAGGATCTTACAGAAGTAAGTTTCTTTCTGCACTTCATGGATTTGCTCTTGAAATTTAAGAAATCTTTAGAAGATCAGTTACAAATGCAGGATTTCTTCAGTTAACTTGCTTTGTGCTATATATGGTGAATCTTACCCTTTTATCAAGGTCGAAATCTCTCATTCCTCTTTAATGTAACCCAAAGAAAAAGAAAAAAGAAAAATATAATGATTATCTAATGATGGATTCTCATGGATTCCATAGGCAATATTGAAACATGGATGGATGTTTAGAGACAGGCCGCATCCAATATAATTCAATAATGAAATTTGGGGTTTGGGGCAGACCCATCCATTTTGGCAAGTGGGATTATATGGTATGTGTGGACCCACGCCGATTTTCCGCGCTCCCACACGATGTCGTTCTCCCTTTCCTTTCGGAAGAAGAAGAAGAAGAGGTGCGTGTGTGCGAAATCACCGTTTGTGCCACTGGCTTGCCTCGTTCTCGAGGGCTTCGTTTGGTTGTCGTGTTAAGCTGGATATGTTTAAGTGAGTTTATATAAGACCAGAGTCGCCACTAGCCAGTTACTTCGAATCTATAGTCGGCTAGACCCCGTAGAAACGTTAGAGAAGGGAATCCGAAGATTCCTTCCTCTAAAATGACTCCTATTGATCTGCGGTCAGAGATTCAAGGTAAGGGATCACGGTTACAGGGTGGGAAGAGGTTAAGCACCCCACACACTGCCCGTACCGAAGTACGGTCTCTACTTCACAGAATCGATCGAATACTTGAAAGTCTAGTTTAATCCTCGTATATTCTCATGGATGACATGATGCATGAATGCGGGTCTGAACAGTAAGAGTTTCTGATGGGCAGGTTCCAACAACGGGCAAGCCCAGAGCGTACGCTCGAACTGACAGGTGCTTTATGCGAGATGATGCATGCTGTGTGCTTGAATATTCAAAGTGTTTATAGTGATATGTACGTGAATGCAGGTCTGAACAGTAAGAGTTTCTGATGGGCAGGTTCCAACAACGGGCAAGCCCAGAGCATACGCTCGAACTGACAGGTGCTTTATGCGAGATGCATGCGGTGTGTTTGAATAATCAAAGTGTTTGTAGTGAAGCAGGGGGGTTGGAAGAAACGTAAATGTTGCACTTATGCTAGATGCAAATGAGATGATGCTGGAAAAGAGTAGCTGGATGGACGGAAGTGTCGCAAGGGTTTGCTTCGAGTGGCTAGATCAAGACTTGGGTGACTTGAGAGGCTTAGACCAGTGGTCAGGCTGGGCTGGACCAGGGTTAGGCTCTCCTCACTCGGGCTCTCCTTGGTGGGAAAATGGACTAAAGGGGAAAGGGGACTCGGATCGCACTCGGGCTGAATGGGCTTCGAATGGATGTTGAAATGAGAAGGGGAGGGGGGTATTTATAGCAGCGGAGAGTGGCATTTCTCGTAATTTATCTCGGGCGGCCTGCTATGGGCCGTCCGTACGGCCGCTCCTCGGTTTCCAGCGATGTACGGTTGCTTCCTCGGGGCTGCTGTTTGACTCGCTAGGTCGACTCAGTGAGTTGACTCAGCGGGTCGACTCGGTGATTTGACTCGACGGGTTGACTCGGTGTTTTGACTCGACGGGTTGACTCAGCGGGTTAACTCAGTGGGTTGACTTAGTGAGTTTGACTTTTTAGGATTTTTTGACTGGCTTTTCTTATGGGGGGTTTTTCAGGGTGGTGTTTAGGACTGGGTTGACTGGGTTCAGGCTTGAACTGGGCTATGGAATGGGGCTTACAAGGGAGAGTTTGGCTGAGTTTGGACTTGGGATTTGGGGGTATGGTCCTCCATTCATCCAGCTATCTCTACCAACAGTGTAGCCGAAGGTGGGGTGTCTACAGATGCCCCTCTTTGGCAGAGGTTGCGTGCAACCGAATGCCAAAGCGAGTGGACACCCCACTTCTGACCCGGTCATTCATAGATCATGTTCTGAAATCTTTGCTTGCTTTTGCATCTGTGTCAGTTGATCGTTTGGAAACTGATCACTCACACATACCGCGGGAGTTTGGAGAAAACGTTGCGATTGTCCTTGCATGCGCTGCAACCTGGGTACCCAATAGCAACCCTTCCATTCCCGATCGGTACTAACATTGAAAAGGTACAGCAGAGCCTCTGCGTCGACAGTCTTACGAGGTTACTGACCCTATGATTGATTGTATGTTCGATGTTCTCCCAGATCACTCCAGGAGTACTTGTTTCGCTTGACTGTCAAAGTGGTTAGATGCCCTGCGTCAGATAGTCTTACGGGATTCTACTACACCGACTTGGACTCAGTCAAGGTACTTCAAGCATCCACGCCTAGGTATGTGCGGGTGGACTCTTTCCACCTGATCCGCTGGTTTCGATGCTTAGTTTGCAATTCATTCTTTCCTTGATTGTGGTCTGGAATCTTTGTTGTCCTTTGTATCTGAGTCAGTTGATTGTTTGGAAATTGATAACTCACACATACCGCGGGAGTTTGGAGAAAACGTTGCGATTGTCCCTGCAGTTTGCTGCAACCTGGGTACCCAATCGCAACCCTTCCATTCCCGATCGGTACTAACATCGGAAAGGTACAACAGAGCCTCTGCGTCCGTAGTCTTACGAGGTTGCTGACCCTGAGACTGATTGTGTGATGTTTGATGTTTTCCTAGATCACTCCAGGAGTATTTGTTTCGCTTGACTGTCAAAGTGGTTAGACGCCCTACGTCAGATAGTCTTACGGGATTCTACTACGCCGACTTGGACTCAGTCAAGGTACTTCAGGCATCCACGCCTAGGTATGTGCGGGTGAACTCTTTCAACCCAATCTGCTGATTTTGATACTTGGGTTACAATTCATCGTTTCCACCTGTTCAAATGGTTTCTGTGACCGAGCCTTTTGGCTTTCATCTTTTTGTATCTTGGCATGTGGTACGACCGCACTGACACTGGAGTTCAGTTCGACTGTACTTCGAGTGCATCGGATCCGATGGTCTCCGGGGAAACCGCGAGACATCAGATCTTATTTGATTTTTGCGTCGGCTCCTACCTAGAGATATGGAAGATCTCCTGGTGTTTTGGAGGCAGAACGCTCTACTGGGAAAATATTTTTGAGTTTTTTGAAAAGATACCCACTCTGGGGAGTGATACTCCATGGGGTTTTTATTTGCAAATAGGAATATTTTTTGTCTTTTTGAAATGGAAATCTGGTTTGCACGTGCCTCCACTAGGGATGCCTGTGGGGCTTTTGGCTAACCGACTTTTATTTTGAAAGCAGGTAAACACGATGATTGATGCGATGGATGTTGATGCTGGGAGATGCATGATGAATGCATGGCTTGGCTCATTCTCTTTCAGTTTGATGATTTTGCTTTTGCTGGAGATGCAGAGAATTTTGAGCTTATTGCTTGCAGGGTTGTGCTCCCCTGGGTATTTTTTTTTAATGCGGATGTTTGGTCAGCGGGTTGGTCAAGATCCCGACCCGTGGTCGATCAGGTCCATCGTCCCAAGATGCTATTTCTTTGCGAATGAGAATGTACGAGGATGCTATCCGACTTCAAGATGTTCTTCAGGGCATGCGTGTGATTGAGATGGTGTTTAGTTGCCCGTTTTGGTCAAGATTCCAATTCACGGGCGATTGGATCCGTCATCCCATACTGTGAAGTGAGCGGAGTTCAAGACTCCTGAAGTGTAGTGCTGGGGATACTGACAATTTTTTGTGATTTTTTGTAAATATGTGGTCCGAGTCTTTACCTGAGAGGTCAGGGTAGAGATCGGTTATTGAAAGCAAAGAAAATATTTTTGTGATTTTTGAAAATATTTGATTTGAAAGCAAGAGAAATATTTTGGTGACTTTTGATAATATTTTGATTTGAAAGCAAAGGAAATATTTTTGTGATTTTTGACAATATTTTGTTGAAAATAAGGGAAATATTTTTGTGATTTTTGACAATATTTTATTGAAAACAAGGGAAATATTTTTGTGATTTTTTACAATATTTTGGTTGAAAGCATGGGAAATATTTTTTTGATTTTTTAAAAGGTGATTTTGCAATGTTTTTGGTATTTTGTGATTTTTTTGAAATGCAAGGAAAAGTATGAATTTTCATCCACTTCCAGCTTCTACTGCTGGTAAGGCACCCGATCCATTTTACGTCAGTGAGCAAGACGAGTCTCACACAGTTAAGAGCCGTAGTTTTACATCTTCGGATGAGGGGATTTTGAGGGTTTTCAGTCAACACACCCACAAAGTTGCTTGTTCCTCATGTGCAATGCACATAGACCACGTATCGTCCGACGAACTCCTTTGGCCACAAAATGAGCCACATCCTCACATTTCCCTTAGTCAATCCAGTTTGGGGTCTTACGTTGCTCACAATTCCGTGAGGGTGAGCTTTACCTCCCAACAGCCTTAATCCCCTTCATGAGTTCTAGGAACAGGGAACATCCGTCAGATTCAACAGCGACTTCCAACTCAAGGTTGTCTATCACGGTGCGTTCAACACGAACAGGATTGCGGAGTTCTGCCCGCCTCAGTCCCTTACCTGTTTAAAGGATTCCAGACACCCGTACGATCAAGTGTCAGCCATGTCTGGAACAGGTTAGGAAAGAAAGCCCCCGAGAAGTTAATCCCAGTGTAGTTTTAGGTCTTCGGACCGCTGGGGATGAATTTGTGCAGTTAAAATTTTTGGTGAATCATTTTTTTTTTTGTTTTTTGGAAAAGGTTCCAGACTTCAGCTCGAACGATCGAGATTGATGCTGGTTTTTGTGGAAAGCTTTAAAATATTTTTGGTATTTTGAAAATGATCCAGGTCATCAGATCTTGGCCTGAAAGGCTGGGATCGATGTTGGTTTTTTATTAAAAATCTCTCGGGATGTTGATCCCAACGTAGTTTAAGGTCTTCGGACCATGAAACTGTACAAAAGAGGGGCTGGCAATATATTTTTGTGATTTTTGAAAGTATCCGGTGTCGTCAAATCTTGTTTCGAGCAATCAAGACTGATACCAGCTTTTATTGAAAATCTCTCGGGATGTTGATCCCGACGTAGTTTAAGGTCTTCGGACCAAAAACATGTACAAGAGGGGGCAAACACATTTTTGTTTTTCGAAGTGATCCAGATCATCAGATCTTGGCCTGAAAGGCTGGGATCGATGCTGGTTTTTATTAAAAATCTCTCGGGATGTTGATCCCGACGTAGTTTAAGGTCTTCGGACCAAAACTTTGTACAAGGGGGGCAAACATATTTTTTTTGTTTTCGAAATGATCCAGATCGTCAGATCTTGGCCTGAACGGCTGGGATCGATGCTGGTTTTTATTAAAAATCTCTGGGGACGTTGATCCCGACGTAGTTTAAGGTCTTCGGACCAAAACTTTGTACATGTAAGCAGTAATCAAGGGCGGAGATTCTTGGGATTCTTCTCGGAATGGTTTGGATCATCTGGTCATGCCTTCGGATGGTTGAGATCATTGTTTGACCAAGTCAAATTTTTCTTTCTTTTCTTTGAAAATTCTATGGAACTTTTCCACATCATCAACCCAATTTCTCACCCACTTCTCATGAGATGAGATTTTGGTGAGATTTTCCCTTTTTTCTCACCATTCTCTTCCATCACTTCATTCTTACAATGGAGGTACAAGATTCACTTGCAACTACCCTTCCCAAGGAGGAGTTCTTCCCAAGGAGAGGGGAGGAGAGGTCGTTTCACCTAAGTAGGGGTTAGGACGGCCTCCTATGGGCCGCCCGGACGGTTTCAGACCCCTGGTCTCTTCAGTGGGCTGGGTAAAAGGGTGCCCTCCCCCTTTCTATATAACATGGGGCTCCCTTGCCCCCTCCATCGTGCAACCTCTCTCTTCTCTCTCTCTCATACTCTCTCTTTTTCAAGTTTTCTCTCTCTTCTTTGGTGGTCCTTTGTTCTTTTCAAGTGGTGGGCCTTAGAGAAGTTTTGGGACAGCAAGGTGGTCCTTCTTTGGTGAGTGGTAAAGGTATGGACCACTCCCTTTCTCTTCCTTGCCCTTTCCTTCTTCATTACTTCTTCTCATGACTCTTTTCTTTTCTTCATGTACCTATTCCAAAAGAGTGAGGGTGGGCCCAAGTGTTTTTGGCCATTTTCTAGATCTCAAGTCTCTTTCAAAGGTGGTGCATGGAGAAGGACATTGCAAGCTCTCCACTTCATTTTTTCTTTCTTTTTTTTTCACACTCCCTTCATGTGTATGTAAAGGGTGATTTTGCCATGTCATCAAGTGTGCATGGCAAAATACTCTATCTTTTTCATGGGAGTTGGGCCTTTCTTCATATGTATCAAATGGGCTCAAAGTGAAGTCATGGCCCTTGGTGTATTTGATGGGCCCAATGCTTCATTTTGGGCTCCCTCTTACTTTCTTTCTCTTGTCATTTTCCTTGGAACTCTCTTTTCTTTTTCATCTTCTTTCCAAGACTTGGACCCATGGGCATGGTAGGGCCCATCTCAAGTTTTGGGCTCATGGGGCTCACTTTGGGTGACCCCATCTTTCTTCACATGTGTATGGACTAAGGTGACTAGCCCATTCTTCACTTAGATCTCAAGTGGGCTAGATTTCCTAGTTGGGCCTTTATGGACAAGTAGCCCAAGTCTTCCATCATCTCTTGATTATGATGTACATCCTTATGTACAAGGTGTGGTGGGCTCCTTGGAGTTTTTATATGGATGGGCTTTTGGGCCTTCATTGGAATTTGGATTTCCTTGGACCATGTGTGCACCACTACACTTTGTCCATGTAGGCTTTTCCTTTTCATATTCTTTTCTTTTGATGGATGGAGGACTTGAGTTACTTGACCATCTACAAGTCCCATGAGTGAGTTGTTCCAACAATCTCACTAAGTTTCAAATGGCCTTTTTCGTGAGGTAGGAATGTGGTTCTCAAGAGTTTCTCCTTAATGTTATCCACCTCAAATGGATGATCCTCAAGTGAGCTATCCATACAACCATGGCTCTTTGATCTTTTCTTTGGGGGCTTGATGGGTCATCCACCATCATTCACAAGTATGAGTGATTTCTTCTTCAATTTGTGAGAAAGAATGATACCCATAAGTTGCCCATTTTTGTCCCATGCTTTGGGACATTTTGGATTTTGATCTTCAAGTGGGCTATGTATACCATTCTTATCCATTTTCATGATGGTTGGGTGACTCATCAAGCCATGCTCTTTTGTGCTCAAATGGTCTCCCTTTTGGTGAAAAAGTTGGTGCACATAAGTTGCCCAAACTTGTCCTTACATGGGCATTTCCAACTTTGATTCCTCATGTGGGCTATGTGCATCAACTTTCTACCATTAGCTTATTTGATTCATATGTTTGGGGGTAGACCGCCATGTTGTATTCTCATGGCCAAAACTTTCATCAAGATGAGGCACATAAGGTTGCCCATGGTTGACTCATGAATGGGTCCTCATATTCTTCAAAGTGGGACTATGTGCTCTCTCCAATCCATTGAGATGAGGCATTTGGGTTGTCCTTGGGGGCCCACTTCCTTTCTATCCCCCACTTGTCTATGTACATGTGTAAAAAGGTGGAAACACCTTAAATGAGGATCATGGCCTTGGCATAAAAGTGGACCAATCCTTGGCCACATATGGACTTTGAAAAGGGATTTCATGTGAATTAAGATCCTTTGTTGATCTCATGGCACTTGAGTGCATTTGTTGTCCAAAATGTGTCCTTGGATGATAGACTTTTCTTGCCTAAGGCATGCCATGCCACCTTCTTTAAGGTGGGCCTTACTTTTCCAATGAGCTCAACACATATCCTAAGTGACACATGGAGTTGGACTTTAGATTTTGCATTTGAATGTGAGTCCAATCCCATGGGTTTCTTGGATGATAATTTAGATTTTAACGGGTAAGGGATAGGGACTTACCTTGCCAAGCTTGTAGGATTCAATGGCGGATGGTACCAGAGGTTGCCGAGTGATTGATGAGGGTGATCCTGCCTTCATCGTCTGCCGAGGGGACCACATGTGTTCCTTAGCCATGGAGCATCAACCTCTTCCTGCTATCAAGGGTCGAGGTACCAGGGATCGCTGGGACGACTGGGTGAAGGATCCACAGCCCTTGCTTGAACGAGTACTGGATGGTACTCCTTTTACTGGCCTCCTCACCTTACGTTTCCGTAATAATGATGCTAACCGCATGATGCTCGCGGCCCTTTGCGAAAGGTGGCGGGATGAGACCCACACCTTCCAGCTCCCTTGTGGTGAATGGGGAATAACCCCCTTGGACATTTACATGCAAATAGGCTTTCCGTTTCATGGGACAGTTGTTCCCCAAGTCAGCTCTCTGGCTCCACTTACTTCCACTGATTGGCTACGGCTTGTCGGTGATGTCCCACCCGAGGGTGAATTCCAAGGCCATCAAGTGAAGATGCGATGGTTCTACAACAATTTTACCTCCGTCATCCCCACCACCGAGCGAGAGGCCCTCCACAAAGCACGGGCCATGATCACTTATGCCTTCGGGTCCTTCCTTCTCTGCCATGCGAATGAGAGGGTTGATCCTAAATTTCTTCGTTTAGTCGAGGATCTTCATCATCCCTATAACTGGAATGGGGCTATCTTGACCCATATCTTTCAAGGTCTGGACAAGACCTGTCGGCATAGTCGGTCCTTCACAGGCTTCTAGCCTATCGTTGAGGTATCTCTTCTTTCACCTTTCTTGAAGGGTTTTCAGCCTTCTTTCTCTCTCTGATCATTAGATGTGCTTTTGTCCAGGACCTGCTTTTATGACCATTTTTCCCATCTTGCGCCGAGGATGCGGGATGATATTGAGCCTTCTCAGTATCGCCACATGTACTGGCACCAGCAAAACCGTCGGCGGAACTCCCGAGTTCCCGGGGACAATTGGCGTGCTGACATAGACGGGTTGACCGTTGAGGACGTAAGTATCTTGCTTTCCCTACCCCTCGTGTCGTACTGTAACTGATCGTGGTGACCTCATTTGCTGCAGCTCGCTCGGATGCCGTATGCCAATTTCCCTCTCTACTATACCCCCCAACGTGTGGAGGCATATGATGCTTCATGTCTCCGTATCATGCTTTCCGACGCTGAATCTTTTCATTGGTATCTAGGGGAGAGGTTGCTTCAGCAAGTCACTAGGGTGGCTCGGGTCCCTTGTTCTGCACCTCCCCCAGCTGCTCGGATGCCAGTTGATGAGAGAGTTAAGGCTCTCGTGGGCCAGCCCGAATTTCGTTTCACGATCCCGGATCGTGACTATGATGAATAGTATTTGCTGTTCGGCCAGGGGCCTCTGCTTCCTTCGCTTTATGTTCCAAGTGGCCTGTCGCAGATATGCTGAAGGCTCGGTGACTGCTCCTTTGATGGACCTTTATCGTCGGGAGCGAGACGCGAGGAGGGACGATGATGACTATGTTGGTGACTTGTAGCTTGCTTGTGTGTTCTGCTTTGTATGGCCTTGTACTTTTTGCTTTTATCCTCTTTTGTATCAAGCTCTTTTGAATGAATATATAATCTTTGATTTGTCTCAAATTTCTTTGATGATGTCTAGACGCTTTGACCTTTGACTTGTTCCTTCATGATTTGAGACTTCTTAGCTGCATGGTCGATGACTTGAATGGTTCGAATTGCTTGTTTAGGCCTTGAGAGCCCTCTTGATGATTAGATCTTGGATTCTAGCCCTTCTTTTGATGATTGAACCTTTGATCTTGCCGCTACATGACTTGTGTAAGCTTTCCAATGGTTTGGATCCTGATGATCTAGTCCTTGAATGGTTCAGATTGATAGATTCGGCCCTGTGGGCCCACTTGAGACCTCGGCTTTGCTTTGGGGTACCTCTTTTGATGACTTGTGAGGCTAAGAAGGCTTCTTGTGGTATGGATGACGGCTTGAACATCTCAGATCACTTGACTTGGCTTTGTGGGCCCACTTGATGATTAGATCTTGGATTCCAGCCCTTCTTTTGATGATCAGCCCTTTGATCTTGTTGTTTGATGGCTCATGTAGGTTCTTCAATGGTTTAGATCATGGTGATCTAGTCTTTGAATGACTTGGATTGCTTGTGGCCCCCACTTGATCACCTTTCCTTCTCTTTGACTTGATCAGCCATGTTCTGGCCGCATTGCTCCGTGATTGGACCGGTGGGGCACCTTTTATATGATCTTGATCAATCTCAGTCGAAATCTGGAGTGGACCGGAGCCTTGGGCGGCCCATGGAGCACCATCTGCTGACGTGGACTATCAGTCTCACCTACCAAGAACCCTGGAGCCAATCCCGCGGAGAGAGAGGAACCGCAGTCCGTACGGGCGGCCTAGAGCAGGCCGCCCAGGGCTTGTCTCTTGAGCGGCCTGGGCTGGCTCGTGCTCGGACATTCACTGGTCCCTGTTGCTGCTGTCCCCACCTGCTCTGTACGTTCAGGTTCGATTCCAACAATGAATCTTCTCTTTGTCTCCTCTTTCCTCATCATCTTGTCCTCATCTTGCTTTGTCCTTTCTTAGGCCATGGATGGTGGTGATTTAGGGGCTGTGGGGGCTGCCCATGGTGGGTCCCACACTTCAGAAAGTATTGAAGGCTTTAATGATGGAGGGATTTCTTTAATGAATGGTGGAGATGGGGCATTGAATGGAGGCATTGATGAGGGGCTAGGGATGGTGGTTGGTGGAGTTTTGAATGGCTCCATTAATGGTGGGATGGCTGGATTTTCAGATTTGAATGGGCCCCTCATTATGGGAGGAATGGATGGTATAGATAGGATGATGGGATGGGACATAGGTGAGGCTATGCATCCCTTAAGTGTGGGCCCCATGGATGATGTGATGGATGGTGGTGATGGGACCATGATGGACATAGATGGGCTGATCTCATGCTTGGATGGGATGGATGGTTCAGATGGTACCTTTGACGGTTTGGATGCTCTGGATGAGGGCCGAGATGTGTGGTATACTTGCTTGGGTGGACTTGATGTGGTCATTGATGATGTCGCCCTGATGATGGACGGTGTGGATGCCTCGATGATCCCTTTGATCGGCCAGGATGATGATTGGATTCATGATTTCCTGTTGGAGGGGGCCGCAGGTCCAGATCTGACCGTTAATTCTTCGATCGGGGTTGCCGGGACCCTTTTTGATGGTTCAGATGTATTCTTCGACAGTCAGATTAGCCAGGATGCCACGATGTGCGGTGTGATCTTCACTGATAGTCCTTTTGATGGGGAGCATTGTCCTTCCCTTGGTCGTCGGTCTTTTGCGCGCTCTGTTCATGAGGTGGGCGAGTCTTCTCATGCGGCTGAGGTTATGACAGTTTCAGATAGCGATGCGACTATATCAGACATAGCCATTATTGTGGGCAGGTCAGGGGCTGTCGAGTCTGCAGAGGTTCCAGCTTTTCCTTCTCCTTCGCCCATTGATCTTCCGATCCTTGATGAGCTGTCATTGATTTCTGGGCCTTTTGTTCTGGAGGGGGTACCAGTGAGGACTTGTCAGCTGCTTCCTCGTCCTTCTTGCTCGCCACGACTGCTTGCTTGGCTTGACAGCTTGTCAGCTTATGAGATTCGGGAGTTAGAGTCCTATGGCTTTGGCAGTCTGGTCCATATGGCTAGAGTTGATATTGATTGGAGGATGCTTGGAGCTGCCTTGATTGACTGGGTCCCTTCGTTGAACTTGTTTGCGTTCAACGATATGGAGATGGGGCCTTCTTTGGAGGAGCTTACACGCTTGACAGGCCTTCCTTGGGATTATACTCAATATTTCTCGCCGAAGACGTCGCCAAAGACTGCCACACTGCAGAACTGGTTCGGGATTTCTTATCTTGTTCATCCTGCAGCTGCCGGCCAGGATGCTGTAGTGTTCTCCTTGGACTTACTGTATGATCTCTTTTCGGGTCCTTGGAGTGTGGCCGGTTCTACCTTTGCTCGGAACGCACTGATGTTCTGCTTGATTGCTGAGGTGCTGTTCTCGGGATGGCGCAGGTCCCAGACCCCTCTGCTTTTTGAAGTGATGAGCTGAGCTATTCGACGGCAGGGGATCATTTCTCTCATCTTGGCCAAGCTGTTCAATGGGCTGACTGACTGCGCCCTGGGCCGCACTCATGTCCTTCGCGGCTGCTGTGCCTTTCTTCAGGTATCTTTTCTACATCTTTTCCTTTTGCTTTGTTAGGAATTGCTTTGCTCTAACTGAGCTTCTTTTCCTTTTTGTGATCAGGTCTGGCTATGGGAGCGTCTTTCTTTGACTGTTCCTGTATCATTTCCTGACACCCGTCGCCCAGACCTTATGCGGTACATTATGGAGTTTCTTCCGCATACAGCTAGGATGAGCGAGCCCTTGTATCGCAGGATGTTCGCTGAGCTTCGTGACTGGAACGTTCGTTGGGAGTCATCTTGGCTTTCACTTCCTCCAGTGCTTTGCGATGCACACCGCCTTCCTCTGATGTTGGTAGGCTTTCGATCCTACTTTTCTTATCATCCTATTCAGTTCCTGCGGCAATTTGGGTACGAGCAGGATGTTCCTCTTTTCGCTTTCACGGGTATCGGGCGTCGAGCACTTCCATCCAGATCCTCTAACTTTAGGACCCGGATTGATTGTTCTTGGGCGAGTTACTTGACTGCTGATTTGCTGGGTTTTGAGCTGCGGACTTTTCCGATGGCGACCGCCCCATATCAGTACTGGGTTGCTGAGCAGTCTTTGTACCGACGTATCCCTTGCTGGCACCAGACTATTGATGAGGATGAGCAGGATATCCTTGGAGATGCCGGCTCTTCATCTGGTTCATATGAACCTTTTGAGGAGCGCCCGTTTATCGATCCTGGCTTCCTTTTGGCAACTCATGGCCATTTGCTATCTGAGATTTCTGCACTTCGGTATCATTGTGAGGTGATGTCGAGGAGATTGGCTGCTGATCAGAGATTGTCTGATGAGGAGACAGCGATCCGTACCCTTGAGCGCGATGAGGTGCATTACCTGCGTATGGAGGTGAGCAGGTTAAGAGAGAGGCTATCTTTTTATGAGTCAGAGGACTTACCTGATGTGGCCGAGGAAGAGGGTAGAGATTGATTGTGTTGGCCGCCTGCACATTCCCTTTTTTGCATATATGATTGATGATGATGCATTTTTTTGTATTTTTTTGAAAAAGATGATATGATTTGTGCAAAAGAAATATGACGCATTTAATTGAAAAAAGAAAACTGTTTGAAAATCTACTGTGCCATGAGTTGTCTTGTGAGTGTGTCTGGATTTTGTGTCGGGATATAGGAATCAGAACTGGGGCTCGGCCAATGCTTTGACCGATGTTTCGAGATTTGACTTGCTTGATCCTTTGGTTCCTTAGAGGTGTAGGCAATGGAAACTGTTGCTTCTTGAGATTGTCAGAATTTACAGAGTTCTTCGCTCCTGACTGCACTTCTTCTTGTTCTTAAACTGTAACTGCTTGAACCGATCTGGACCGTTTGATTTCTTGGTACCTGCACTTTTATTTTATTATTTTTTTTCTTTTTGAGCCCTTTTTTTGCCTGCAGCGCTCTTTCGAGTTTTCACTACAGCCGGCCTTTTCCCGTCATTTTTGCCCGTGGCGCCCTTTCGGGTTTTCACCACATCCCGGGTGTTTGATCTTGCCTGCCCCTTGGCAGCTATGTTGTTTTTACCCTCGGCGCCCTTTCGGGTTTTCACCAAGTCCGTTGTATGCCCACTGTTTTTACTCGGAGCGCCCTTTCGGGTTTTCACTCCGCCCTCTTTGTTTAGGCACACATTTTCTTTTTCTTTTTCTTTTTTGTTTTTTTTCTTTTCTTTCTGGATCTCTGGATAACTGCGGCAGCTAGAGGTCGGGAATCCGTCGTTGCCGGCCGATGGCAGTCTTTTAGCCCTTATCCTAAGTTACGATGATAGAGCTGTCGGTCTTTGCTAAAGACCCCTCTGAGATGAATGGATGGATGACTGTGTTTCCTATTGGATTGATTTTTTTTCTTGAGTGCCTTGCTTTGGCTTCCCTTTTTCTCTCTTTTCTTCTCTCTTTTTTTTTCTTTTTTTTTTCTTTTTTTTGTATTCTTTTTCTCTCTTTTTTTTGTCTTTTCCTTTTGAATCCCCCTTTTTTGTATTTTTCTCTTTTTAAATCCCCTTATTTGAAACACTTGTTGTTGGACGGAAATGATTTCTCAGAGGTCTTAGCTTCGACCTCTTGACTTCAGCTCTATAAAAGTAACTCTTGATAAGGTCAGAATGGCTTACCCGTGAAAGATCTTCACATTGTCAGCGTCGATTGGCTCAGGAAGATCCACTCCTCTCATGCTGGTGAGTCTGAGGGCGCCTCCGGGAAGTACTTCTCTGATGATCAGCGGCCCGTCCCACGAGGGTTTGAACTTTCCTCTGGGATCCGGAAGGTGCGACGGTAGAATCTTCTTCATGACCATGTCGCCTACCTTGAAACTTCTTTTTCGGACTCTCTTGTTGTAAGCCCGAGCGATCCTTTTTTGATAGCACTGTGAATGACTTAGTGCACGCATGCGCTTTTCATCTGCTAGCTGCAACTGATCGAATCTGGCCCGTTGCCATTCTCCTTCTTCAATTCAGCTTTCTAGTAACACCCGTAATGATGGTATTTCCACCTCAACTGGTAGGACTGCTTCCATTCCGTAGGTAAGTTCCAAAGGAGTAACGCCCGTAGCAGACTGTACAGACGTTCGATAGGCCCGAAAGTGCATATGGGAGCATATCTGACCAATCTCGATAGGTCACGACCATCTTCTCGAGTATCCTGACGATTGTCTTGTTTGCGGCTTCTACCCCACCATTCATCTGGGGACGGTAAGGGCTTGATCGATGACGTTGGATCTTGAATTTGCTGAGGAAGTCATCCATCTTTTTGTTGACGAACGGGGTCCCATTATCTGTGATGATAACATTGGGGATTACATACCGGCATATGATGTTGTTCTTCATGAATTTGATCACCTGATATGCTGCAATTGTGGTGTAGGAGGCTGCCTCTACCCACTTGGTGAAGTAGTCGACTGCCACAAGTATGTACTCATGACCATTTGATGCTTTGGGATTGATCTTGCCGATGATGTCGAGTCCCCACATGGAGAAGGGCCAGGGAGTGGTCAGGTTGTATAACTCTGATGATGGGGCATGGATCTGATTCGCATGCTCCTGACACTTGAAGCATTTTCTGACGTGCTGGCAACAGTCTGTCTCCATGGTGAGCCAATAGTAGCCGAGTCGTAGAATCTTCTTTGCCATCATGTGCCCGTTCATGTGTGGGCCTATAGATTCCTTCGTGTATTTCTTCCATGATCTTTGCAGCTTCTGTTTCATCGACGCATCGAAGGAGGATGTGATTATAGGATCGCTTATAAAGAACTTCGCCACTGATGGTGAACTGGCCGGCCAAACGCTGGATGGTTCGGCGATCTGTTGCTGTTGCTGACTCTGGATACTCTTGGGTTTCGAGATATTGCTTGATGTCAGCATACCAGGGTTTGTCAGGGACAGCTTCGGCTTCTTCTATTTGCAGGCAAAAGGCAGGTTCATCTTGAATTTCGACTGTGAGCTCCCATTCCGAAGCTCCTTTTGGTATCTCGAGCATTGATGCAAGTGTGGCGAGAGCATCTGCAAACTGGTTCTTGGCTCTGGGCATGTATGAGAAGGTGATTTCTTTGAATTCTTCGATTAGATTTTCAAGATACACATGATATGGTATCAACTTCTCGTCCTTGGTTTTCCATTCGCCATTGGTCTGATTGATGATAAGCAGTGAGTCTCCAAATACTCGTAGCTTCTTGACGCCTAAGATTATGGCTTCCCTTAAGCCAGCGATGCATGCTTCGTACTCTGCCATGTTGTTGGTGCACTCGAACGCTATGCGCCTTGAGATAGGAATAGGGACATCATCTGGAGAGTAGAGGATTGCTCCAATACCACTCCCTTTAGAATTTGCTACGCCGTCGAAGAATAATGTCCACTCATCTTTCTTCTTTTCTTCTTCTTCAATAAGCAAGAGATCTTCATCAGGGAAGAATGTCTTGAGCGGCTGATAGTCCAGGAGAGAGTGAGCGGCAAGATGATCGGCGAGGGCCTGTCCCTTGATTGCCTTCTGAGTGACATAGGTGATGTCGAACTCAGACAGGAGTAGCTGCCATTTAGCTATCCTACCAGTGAGTGCCGGTTTCTCGAACAGGTACTTGAGCGGATCCATGTGAGCGAGGAGGAGAATAGGAAATGCAATCATGTATTGACGGAGTCGCTGAGTTGCCCAGACTAGGGCGAGGCAAGTCTTCTCGATCGGGGAATACCTGGTCTCGTAGTCGGTGAACTTTCGACTCAAATAGTATATTGCTTGTTCCTTCTTCCCGGTCTCATCGTGCTGGCCGAGGACACAGCCGATGGCTTTTGCTGCTACCGAGATGTATAACAATAGTGGTCGTCCGGGAGCAGGCGGCACTAGGACTGGAGGATTCATGAGATATCTCTTGATGCGGTCGAAGGCGACTTGGCAATCCTCATTCCATTCCTTCGGAACGTTCTTTCGAAGGAGCTTGAAAATGGGCTCGCAAATAGGTGTGAGTTGTGCGATGAAGCGACTGATGTATTGAATTCTGCCGAGGAAGCCACGAATTTCTTTCTCTGTTCTAGGAGGGGGCATCTCGATGATTGCTCTGGTTTTGGTCTCGTCGACCCTGATGCCATCCTCGCTCACCATAAAGCCGAGGAGTTTGCCTCCCATTGCACCGAAGACACATTTCTGAGGGTTGAGATGGAGCTTGTACTTTTCTAATCTGTTGAATAATTTCCTCAGATCTTCAAAGTGTCCTTCAATTGTGCGAGATTTGATGATCATGTCGTCCACATATACTTCAAGCTCTTTGTTCATCATGTCGTGGAATAGTGCTGTCATTGCTTGCTGATATGTTGCTCTTGCGTTCTTCAGACCGAACGGCATTACCCTGTAACAGAAGGTTCCCCAGGGAGTGATGAACGATGTCTTCTCGCGATCTTCGATGGCCATCTTGATCTGATTGTAACCTGAGAACCCGTCCATGAATGAGAAGATCTTGTATCCAGCAGTGTTGTCGACCAGAGTGTCGATATGTGGCAAAGGGAAGTCATCTTTAGGACTGGCTTTATTGAGATCTCGGAAGTCAATGCACATTCGAACCTTGCCGTCCTTCTTTGGTACTGGCATGATGTTGGCGAGCCATTCAGGGTAGTTGGAGACTACCAAGAATCCCGCATTGTACTGCTTGATGACTTCATCTCGGACTTTCAGAGCCCATTCTGGCTTCATTCTTCGAAGTTTCTGCTTCACTGGCTTCATATCTGCCTTGGTTGGTAGATGGTGTACAACGAGCTTTTCATCGAGCCCCGGCATGTCTTCATATGAGAACGTGAAGTTGGACAATCTTGGAGCTAGGAACTCTATCATTTTCTATTTCATCTCAGGTGGCAACGATTTTCCAATGCGTACTTCCCTAGGGATCTCAGGCGTCCCCAAGTTTACTATCTCGAAATCATCGGCTACAACATTGGCTTTAGATTCGAACTTTTTGAGGAGATCCTCAAGTTCGGGAGCAAGATCATCATCTTCCTCATCCCGAGCTTCGTCCAGACCCATGAGCTCGAAATCTAATTCGATGTCGAAATCATATGATTTGACTTCAAACTCATGCGACTCTTTATACGAACTTGGCACACTACTGAATGCAGGAAAAGAAATGTTTTTTTATTTTTGAGATTTTGCTGAAATGGAAATGCTAGATGTTTTTGGCTTTTGAAATTTTTTTATTTTTTTGGATTTTCGAAATTCATGGGACTTTGAACAAGTAGGCATTGCAGACCATGATTGAGCCCAACTTGTTCCAAAGTTTCGGTCACTACTTAAACAGGCATTTTTTTTTGGAAGCCAGAGCCCTCAGATGGCTCTTTGGCTAATTCAAAAGTTAGGGGAACAGATGACCATTCAGGACCCCACACTTCCTCCCCTGTAGAGGTGGGGGTTGATGATTTGGGCGAAGAATCATGGTTTGGCCCAATGACCATGATTTCTCGCTGGTTGGGTTCGAGATCTGAGTCGTATTCAGTCCCTCCCGGGTCACTTACCTCGCATTGCAGCTCGTCTGGTTCTACGGCTAGCCACAAGTTTGGAATCTGGACATCGGACCAATCTAGGGCTGGCCACTTCCCTTTCTTGGTCCAATGGATGGGCTGCTTCTGCCCCTGGCTGATGATTGATGATGTTGACTTTGCAGAGATGGGCAAGTCGTGCCCCTTGCTGATTGGTGCTGAGATGGGCAAGTTGTGCCCCTGGTTGATTGAAGTGGGCAGGTTGTGCCCCTGGTTGATTGATACTGAAGTGGGCAGGTTGTGCCCCTGGTTGGGAATAGGTATCAAAGTAACCTAGGTCCTGAAGCTGCTGTGTTTGACTTCCTTCTTTGTCTTCATCATTTCCTTCTTCTTCTGGAGGCTTAGATGGTTCGAGAATCTGATCCCATCGAATGGGGGGCCACGTGGCCCAAACTAGGCTCATCGGGAGGCCTTTGTGTAGTGCAGTCGGTTGATTCCTTCCTGGATCTTTGCAAGGTTCTCCTGGCTTGACGAATTGGATGGGTGGGCACCGAAATTTCTTCCTTCTCTTGTCCATGAAGGTTGCCCTGTATCCGAGTCCCCATTTGCGTTGATTATATATCAGCGGTACCTTTCTGGACTTGAAGTGATTCTTCATTCGGTATTTGAGGCTCAGACGTTCTACCGGCGAAAAGACACGGTCCACCCTTATCGGTTCTGGATTAGCGATAGAGTTCACAGTCTCGAATTCGAAACTGTGGAACGGGATGTCCTCTTCAGAGTGCTGGATATCAATGACCGGGATGTCTGGTTCAGTGGCAGCAGCATTTGAAGGAATGATGAGCTCCTTCTCTGCATGGATAGAGATCACTTGATTTCCACAGATGTATTTCACTCGTTGATGTAAGGTTGATGGCACAGCTCCAACCTTGTGCAGCTAAGGTCGTCCAAGAAGCATGTTGAAAGAGGCTGATATATCCAGAATTTGGAATGTGATGGTGGAGACTTCCGGACCTATCTGTACCTCTATGTCGACCTCCCCTTCCACTGATCGGCGGGTGTTGTCGAATGCTCTGACGCATATGGTGCTGGGTCGGAATGAAGAAGGACTGATTCCCAAACGTTCCGCAGTCTTGAGCGGGCAGACGTTTAAGCTTGAGCCATTATCGATAAGGACCAATGGGACGCAGAGGTCTTTGTATCATAAGGCTATGTTGAGGGATCGCCCATGATCTCGTCCTTCTGGTGGCAACTCATTATCAGTGAAGGTGATGGCACGCGGAGCCAGGAGTTGTCCAATCATCAATGCTATCATCTCTGGTGCCGTATCGGAGGAGACGTGAGCATCATTCAAGGTTTTGGCAAACATTTCTCGGTGTATGCGAGATGTGCAGAGTAGCTCCCATACTAAGATTTGTGCAGGGATTGACTTGAGCTGAGTCGCCACATCGTATGCGGCTTCATTTTTGTTGCCGAGGCCTGAGAGAGCGCCTTTAGGATCTCCTCTGTTTTGATTATCTCTTCGGATGCAACGCCCATTGGGATTCATGTTTCCTACTTCCGCGCATTCTGGATAGTGCCATGGAACTTCTTTGTAGTTTTCCTCCCTTTTGCCTTCTAGGACCACCGGTTCTTGCAACGGTGCTGGTGTGGGTACCAGATCTTCCTTGTATGGAGCTTTTGACTTGAGAACTACATTGTTGCCTGTGCTGAAGGGGTAATATCGAGGCTTGTCTTCATAGACCACATAAGGTCGTGGTCCTGGCTTGACTGTTCCTGGGGCAGGAGGCTCCCATGGAATGAATACTGGTCCTCTTGATATGGCAGGAGGTTTCTCTGTTCGTCCGAGCTGCCGTAGCGTGATTGACACGCTTCCGGGATTTGCCCCTTGCAATATGACTGGCTCAACTGGAAGAGCTCCTTCCAAGACAACGGGCTCTTGCTGCTGATAAGTATAATCCTTCCATTGTGGATTGGATTGTTCTGGAGTTGCCCCTTGCAAGATGACAGGTTCGTATGTGGGCTCAATGTATGATTGTGCTCCTTCCAGGACGACTGGTTCCCAGCTTGAATGGTTGTAAGGTGCCCCTTGAACAACTGGTATATCATATGGAGGTGCTCCTTCGAGTACTACTGGCTCGGAGATTGAAGGAAGAAAGGGACTTGCCCCTTGCAAGATTGGAGGAGAATTTGTCGGCCCATAGGTGTAGGCATGAATGGATTGGATGGTGGAGAAGAAGCGATCGAGGCTTTCTTCTTCTTCTATACTGTTGACGGTGGGACCTCGAGATGAACTGGGGTCCGTCTGATGTTAAGGCAGAGGATTCTGAAGAATGTTGGTGAGAGCTGCTACTGGAGTTCCAAGGACTGAGATGACAATCTTGCGGTCATCAATCAGATCTTGTATGGCGTTCTTCAAAGTGAAGCATCGATCAGTGGCGTGGCCACGCCCTTGATGATAGGCACAGTACTCATTTTCTCGGTAGTTTGCTGGCAGAGGATGAGGAGGAGGCCTAGGTGTCATCAGAGTGAGTAATTGCTTTTGTACCAGCGTAGTCATGATTTGACTAAGTGGTTGACTGAGTGGAGTGAACTTCCTGAACTCCCTGTAATTCTGCCTGTTCTGGTATGAGTATTGGCCATTTCCTCTGAACTGCTGCTGTTGTCGAGGTAGTTGTGGCTGAGGATTCGATTGTGGCTGATACCGCTGAGGCTGATGCTGAACTTGATTCTGCTGATACTGTTGACGTCCCTGTGGGGGAGCATGTTGATTTCCTTGAGCAGTGGTGTTGATGTTGTTTACCTCTGTTGGGTGGGGAGGAGAACCACTGCGGTTTCCATTCCCGTGCCCGATAGGTCTTCCCTCCACTCTGTTCCTTTTGATTGGAGTGGCTTGATGAGGCCATGGGGAGATCGTCCCGGCACGGATTCCTGCTTTGACTTGCTCTCCAGCACGGATCAATTGTGAGAAATTCGCATATGGATGGGAGATGAGATACCCGGATATGCCTGGATATGTTGAATGAACAATCATGGAGATTTGTTCTTCGTCGTCGATAGGCGTTCGCATTCGAGCTGCCATAGCTCGCCAAAGACCCACATAAGCTGATAGTGTTTCATCACTCCTTTACCTGAGAGCTGCGAGGTCGGCTCTTCTGGGTGCCATGTTGAGATTGTACGCGAATCTGTCGACGAAAGCCTGGGAAAGCTGTTCCCATGTCCTGATGCGGTGGCAGTCCAATGAAGTGTACCAATCTAGGGCATCGCCCTTCAGAGATTTTTGGAACAAGCGAATGAGGGCCCCTTCATTTCCTGAGATTGCACTCAGTTCTCCACAGAAGGCCTTGAGATGTGCTGTGGGACAACCGCTGCCGTCGTATCTTTTGAACTTTGGAACCTCAAAGTTTTGAGGTACCTGAGCATCTGGGAAAGGACACAAGTCTCTGAACTTGGTCGAAGGTAGATCAATTCCTTGTTGTCGCTGAAGCTGATTTTGCAAGATCTGGAACTGCTCCCGCAACTCGTCCAGTCCTGAGTGATCTGTTCTAGCGACTGGTGCCTCCTGGAGTAAGGCACGTTCTTCTTCGGCATAGTGGTCTATGTCTTCGACCCTATGGGCTTGCTGAAAAGCAACCGCGGGTTGCTGAAATTGGTTTGATGATTGAACTGGACGCTGATGAACTTGTGCTTGAAATGGTGGTAACTGAACTGGAGACTGTACTGAAGGTTGAACTGGAACTTGCTGGAAATTGACTGGATTTTGCTGAATTGAAGATTGCTGGAAATTAACTGGATTTTGCTGAATTGAAGATTGCTGAAAATTAACTGGAATCCCATCGGCGGGGATGTGCTGGAATTGAAAAGTGCTCCTGTTTGCAGGAGGCTGAGATGTTGGGAAGTGACCCCCTTGTTGGGTATTCGCCACTGTCCGCTGATTGATGTGGGCTTGACACTGACCCCCATTGTGGGCATTCGCCAGTGCTGTCCCTGTTGCTGGAAATTGAATTGAAATCCCATCGGCGAGGATGTGCTAAAATTGAAAAGGTGTCCCATCGGCGGGGACATGCTGAGATCTACTGAGATTGTTGTTTGCAAGATTGACTGGAAGCTGACTGGATGTTCCTGCAACGGAAGTGCTCTGAGATGGCCTTATTCGTCGCAGGAAGATATTGAGAAGGATGCCCCATAGCTATTGAGCTCATAATTGTGCATATTCTAACCCCAATTCATCACTCATTATGCATGATATACATGTTTAAAGGACCAACTTAATACATGATTTGTGATTGTAGGAACAAGATGGAGAGTTCACCATTTGAAGGCTAAATGAGGCTCCTTACAAGTGTTAAAGACCATTAGATCAAGCATGAAGGAAGACCAAAGAAAGACAAGCAAGGAGAGAAAGAGAAAAGAAGAAAGAAAGAAAGAAATGAATGAAGAAAGAGCAGCCCGACCGGTCATGACTGGTCAGCCACTCAAGAGAATGACAAAACTGATGGACTGTCCACGCCGACCGGTCAAGACCGGTCGACCATACTTGCTGTATTGATCAAAGAAGAAGCTCGACCGGTCATGATGTTCGCTTCCCCAAGTGTAGGGTTGCGATGTAGTAATAAACTCGGTAATACCGAGGTCGATCCACAGGGACTTATGTAGGATGTCACAAACTCATCCACAAGTTTCTATTGAAGCTAACAATCAAAGTTTGAATAAAATGTGTGTGATTAACAGTTTAAGCTAAATTGAATGTAAACAATTATAAGAAGGCACTAGGGGTTCGAGGATTCACTTGTAGCAATCCTCGATGTTCAATCCGCTGTGGTTTCCCATTCTCTCAACTAGAATTACCAGTCAGGTCTATCTAGTCGGATGATAGAACTGTTAAACCAGAAGTCTGTAACATGTAAGTTCTGTACATAAAGTTCACTCAACTCTAGGCTGATCTGAGCATGCTCATTGCATAGGTCATTCACCCTTTCTATAGGTCCAATTCCCAATCATAACCATCCTCAAGTCTTCTCACAAGACAAGGCTAGATCATGATTTGAACTGGATTCAAATTATATGCACAATCCATACATATTCCAGATAATCAACCAAAACTAGAACTTTGGCATGAAGTCCCTTTATGAAGAGCTTGGTACTAGAGCGCACTCCAATTCCTCGGATCATACAGGTCTAGACCGTTGCAAACAAATTAAGAAGATAAATAATCCATCCAAACATCCATGAGTCATCACAAGACTAAGAGAAATTACTTAAAAACTTGTATAAACTTCAAACCTTAGTTCATAATCATGAATTCCAAACTGAAAACCACTTAACTACGAATTAAAACATCTTGGATTCACTACAAGCTTCACCTCTTAGCCCTAGCTAAGAGGTTTAGCTGTTCATGATCCAAGGAAACATGAAACAACTACAAAAAGCATAAAAATAGCAAAGCAAACCAAAAGGAGTTGTGAAACTCCAATCTTCACTTTCACAGCCTCCAACCTCGCTTGAACCCTTCCAGGATGCCCTAGGAACGATCCCTAGGTGTCCTTTTATAGTCTGGAAGCTCCACAACTTCGGAAGAATCGAGAACTTGCGTAACACTTACGCAGCGCAGAGAAAATCGGGATAAAATTAGAAATTTCTAACTCAGTACGCATGGTCCGACCGGTCAAGACCGGTCGGTCTTGTGGAACAATAGTCCAGCAAGCACCTCCGACCGGTCATGACCGGTCGGAGCTATTCACCCTTGGTCCAGCAACCCAGTCCGACCGGTCATGACCGGTCGGACATCTTCAAAAGTCCTCCAGCAGTTGTAGCCGACCGGTCAAGACCGGTCGGTCACCTTTATGCGTCCTTTAGTGTCATGGCTGACCGGTCGCTGACCGGTCTGGCTTCCGTAGCCGACCGGTCATGACCGGTCGGCAGTCCTTCAAGCTTCTTTTCTTCTTTCTCTTTTCTTTCCTTGCTTCTTGCTTTCACTTTCTCTCTTCTTTTCTTTTTCGATCATCAAATATTATTCATTAGAATGATGCCAAATGAGCTCTTCATGTCTTCAATTGAGTAGAGTCCACCCTCAATCCTGTAATCACAAATCGTGCATTGAATTAGCTTACAAACCATACAAACCTTGCACAATTAGTGATGAATTGGGGTTAGAATATGCACAATTAAGAGCTCAACACACCCCCCAACCAGCATTTTGCTAGTCCCAAGCAAAACATGCGTGAAACTAATTCCATCCTTTAAAACTCAACTCTCTTTTAGAAACCATCCTTCTATACATTCCAAGGTTCATAAGCTTAAGATTCAGAAACATTAGGCAACAGAGGTTGAAACCGTAAACTCTCAAAACATAATAAGCATTCATATGAAATTCCCGCTGATTGGTTGATAAATAGAAAGATTTGAACAAGTTTAACCTAGTGTGGATAGTGAAAGTTCATCTCACGAGTTTCTAGGATTATCTTCTTCATAGATCAGGTAGACTATAGAACTCAAGGTACATAGAGCCACATCAGGACCATGACAGGAATTTGCCTTACCGTCCTTCTGACGACTTTCACACTACGTCCCATTTCCGGCTTTGGTTACGGGTAGACCATCCCCCGGTTGGTAGTAGGTAGCCCTAATCGGAATTTCCACCTTTTTTCACATTCCCAATTTCATCCTTCCTTTTCCTTTTTCTTTTAAATTAGATAGGATTTTTAAAAATCCATATCTTTCATTATTTTCCCATGGACAAGGATGGACAAAGTACCCCGGCCTGATTTCTCAATATCTTAATTCAGAGTCTAGCTAATCCATAAGTCACATAATCCCTTTAACTCATGAAAATCGTGTAATGTGAACTAGGTGTAAAAGTGTTCAGATTTGCTATCAATCACAAAAATCGGGGAGTTCACATATAAAACCATTATGCTATGAGAGATTGCAGACATCCAGCCCCATACACTTCATATCTCCTCCTCTTATGCTCATATCAACTTGAATGCATAAAACCGGTGTTTTCCAAAAGAGTTTCGAATTTTTGAAAAATCGAAAAAAAATTTCCACATGCTTGCTTGAAATGTGGCAAATCGCTGAATTCAACCAAGAGATCCTACACCCCCCAACCAAATCCCACATTGTCCTCAATGTAAAAGATGTGCAATGAGCAAAACATGAGAGCAATTTGAAAATAAAAGGGAGTGAGGAATGATAGTACCTGAGAGAGTGAAGATCTTCCTCCTTCTAACAAACCTATGAAAACGAAAACAAAAGCAGCAAAATCCTAATCCTAACTACTCTATACCTCCATCAGACTAGGAGATCAATCATCCTGATACACAGGATCATTCAGAGGTATGGACATACCTTCTGAAGGGAAGTTCTCAAAGAACGGCTTTAATCGCTGCCCATTTGCTTTAAAAATGTTGCCGTTCCTTGGATTTAATAGCTCAACAGTCCCATATGGATAGACAGTTTGCACAATGTAGGGACCGGTCCACCGAGATCTCAATTTTCCCGAAAATAGATGTAAGCGAGAATTATACATGAGGACTTTTTGATTTATCGTGAATGTCTTGCGAAGAATATTCTTATCATGGAATATCTTCGTCTTGTCCTTGTAAATTCTTGCATTCTCATAAGCTTCATTACGGATTTCTGCAAGTTCATTCAATTGTAGTTTGCGTAACGAGCTTGCCTTGTCAGGATTGAAATTTATCTTCTTAATAGCCCAATACGCCTTATGTTCCAACTCCACAGGCAAGTGACAAGCCTTCCCATAGACAAGTCTATAGGGAGACATTCCAATAGGAGTTTTAAAGGCAGTACGGTAGGCCCAAAGCGCATCGGTAAGTCGAAGTGACCAATCCTTGCGATCAGGATGCACCGTTTTCTCTAAAATGTGTTTAATTTCTCTATTGGATATCTCAGCTTGTCCACTAGTTTGTGGGTGATAGGGAGTGCTCACTTTGTGCGTTACGCCATATTTCTTCATTAATGCTTCAAAAGGGCTGATTGCAAAAGTGAGATCCTCCATCACTTATGATGACTCGAGGCGTTCCAAACCGGGAAAGAATGTTTTCTTTTAAGAATCGAATGACCGTTTTATGGTCATTATTCCGGCAAGGGATGGCCTCGACCCATTTGGAAACATAATCAACGGCAAGCAAGATGTATAAGTTTCCAAAAGAAGATGGGAATGGGCCCATGAAATCGATGCCCCAACAATCAAAAATTTCGATAATTAAGATGGGATTGAGTGGCATCATATTTCTACGGGAGATTCCTCCTAATTTCTGACAAGGTTCGCAAGCTTTGCAAAACTCATGTGTGTCTTTGAACATGGTGGGCCAATAAAACCCACATTGCAGAATTTTCGCTGTGGTCTTTTTAGCCGAAAAATGGCCACCACATGCTTGAGAATGGCAGAAGGAGATGATACTTTGTTGCTCATCATCTGGGACACATCTCCTTATGATTTGGTCGGGACAATACTTGAACAAGTATGGGTCGTCCCATAGAAATTTCCGTACCTCTGAGAAGAATCTATCCTTATCTTGCTTTTTCCAATATGTAGGAATTGTACCTGTAGCAAGATAATTAGCAATGTCCGCATACCATGGCAATTGGGAAACAGCAAAAAGTTGTTCATCAGGGAACATGTCATTGATTGCAGTCGTTTCAGGGGAATCAGTGAGGACAAGTCGAGAGAGGTGGTCAGCTACTACATTCTCTACTCCTTTCTTATCACGTATTTCTAAGTCGAATTCTTGGAGTAGGAGGATCCATCTTAATAACCGTGGTTTAGCATCCTTCTTAGAGAGAAGATACTTAAGCGCGGCATGGTCAGTGAATACAATGATCTTGGATCCAATCAAGTAGGATCTGAACTTCTCCAAGGCAAAAACTACGGCTAAAAGTTCCTTTTCAGTAGTGGTGTAGTTTGCCTGGGCTGAGTTTAGGGTTCTACTTGCATAGTAGATAACACATGGCTTTTTATCTTTTCTTTGGCCTAACACGGCCCCAATAGCATAGTCGCTAGCATCGCACATAATCTCAAAAGGAAGGCTTCAATCAGGTGGTTGCATTATTGGGGCGCATGTCAACATGCCTTTAAGGGTGGTAAAGGCCTTTTGACATTCTTCACTCCACTCAAATGAATTTTCCTTTTGAAGTAGGTTACATAAAGGACGAGAAAGTGAACTGAAATCCTTTATGAACCGTCTATAAAATCCTGCGTGTCCTAAAAAGGACCGTATATCTCGTATGCTTTTGGGTGGTGGAAGGTCAGAGATAAGGTCAATTTTCGCCTTGTCCACCTCAATTCCATTTTGTGAAACGATGTGACCAAGTACAATTCCCTTTTTAACCATGAAGTGACACTTTTCCCAATTGAGCACAAGGTTCTTCTCTTCACATCTTTTTAGCACAGATTTCAAGTGCTCAAGGCACTCATCAAAGCTACAACCAAATACGGAAAAATCATCCATGAAGACTTCTAGAATTGTCCCCACCATGTCAGAAAAGATACTCATCATACAACGCTGAAAAGTGGCAGGGGCATTACATAGTCCAAACGGCATCCGTCGATAGGCGAAAGTGCCGAATGGACATGTGAATGTAGTCTTTTCTTGGTCTTCACGGGCAATTTCTATTTGGTTGTACCCTGAATAGCCATCAAGGAAGCAAAAGTGGGAATGACCCGCCAACCGTTCTAAAATCTGATCAACAAACGGTAGGGGGAAGTGGTCTTTCCTCGTGACAGTGTTTAGCTTCCTGTAGTCAATGCACATTCTCCAACCGGTAGTGACTCTAGTTGGTACGAGTTCATTATTGGCATTGGTTACAATGGTTATTCCGGATTTCTTAGGCACCACTTGAGTTGGGCTCACCCATTGGCTATCAGATATTGGGTAAATGATACCTACATCCAATAGTTTCACCACTTCGGCCTTAACCACATCCTTCATATTTGGATTTAGTCGTCTTTGTGGTTGCCGGGATGTCTTTGCATTTTCCTCAAGATGTATGCGGTGAGTGCAAATCAGTGGGTCTATGCCTTTGAGATCCGCAATTGTCCATCCGATGGCACTCTTGTGCTCTAATAGAGTGGCTATTAGCCTACTCTCTTGTTCCTCATCCAAGTGGGAAGAAATCACCACTGGATATGTCTCATCTTGACCTAAATAAACATATTTTAGCTCACTTGGCAATGGTTTTAGGTCGAGTTTTGGTGTTTTAATGTTGGATGGGAGGGCCTTGTTCTCATTTATAGGCAAAGGTTCAATTGGGGTCCTCCATCTTTTATTTTCACGCACCATCATCACATCTAGAATGGCATCCATCTCTTGTGTTGTATCATCATTCATATCATGGAGATGGGCCACACATGCCTCCAAAGGGTCGGAAAATAGTGACAAGGGGATTGTACCTTCCACAAATGATTCGATCATGTTTAATTCGTGGATATCATCATCAACTTCCCGCGGTTGTTTGCATAACTCAAATATGTTAAGCTCAAGGGTCATATTTCCAAAGGACATTTGTACAAGTCCGTTTCTACAATTGATAATGGCGTTTGAGGTAGCTAGAAACGGCCGTCCAAGTATGACGGGAATTTGAGTACCGGTGCCTATCATGGGATGTGTGTCCAAGACAATAAAATCTACTGGATAGTAGAATTTATCAACTTGGACTAGAACATCCTCTACCATTCCTCTCGGTATCCGGATGGATCTATCAGCAAGTTGGAGTGTGGTTTTGGTGGGTTTCAATTCACCTAACCCAAGTTGTTCATAGACCGAGTATGGAATGAGATTCACACTTGCCCCCAAGTCGAGTAGGGCTTGTTTAATCTGGTAGTCTCCTATGATGCATGATATGGTTGGACTACCCGGATCTTTGTATTTTTGGGGCACCTCTTGTTTGATGATGGCACTCAAATTCTCAGCCAAAAGCACTTTGTTGTGAACATTATGTTTCCTTTTGATTGTACACAATTCCTTTAAAAATTTGGCATAAGATGGTATTTGTTTTATTGCATCCAACAGCGGAATGTTGATCTTCACCTGCTTGAGAACTTCCAGAATCTCCAGATTTTTATCTAAAGGTTTAGGTGAAATCAACCTTTGTGGAAATGGGGCAACCGGTTTGTATTGTCTTTCCGGTTCTTTGTCTTGTGGAATATTGTTTGGGCTATCATCCTCTTTGGGAATTTCCGGATCCTTAGGCTTGGGGGCCTTCACCGGATTGGATTTATCAATTTCTTTCCCACTTCTCAAAGTGGTGATAGCTTGGACATGTTCCGTATGGTGGGAGGATGAGCTTGCATCTTGTATCTCATATTGGGTCCTTGGGTTAGGAAGAGGTTGGGCAGGGAGTGTGCCCTTCTCTCTAACACTAAGGTGAGCTTCAACTCTAGCCAAAGATGTTTTCAATTCATTGATGGCTTGGTTTGAGTTTTGATTGAATTTCAATTGCTCTTGCATGAACCCATCTATTTTTAGAGAGTTTGTCTTGTTATGCTCATTCTGGACTGATACAAATGCACCCAACATCTCTTCTAGTGATACTTTTGGAGTGTTGTTTGCATTTGCATTGGGCCCATTCTTCCAACTGAAGTTGGGATGGTTCTTCCAATTAGAATTATACGTGTTAGAGTTTGGAGCACCATATTGCTGCTGATAACTGTTTATGGCATTTGTTTGTTCTTGTAAGATGCTTTGGACTGCTGAAATTGTGGGACAATCTGGTGTAGCATGTTGATTTCCAGCACAAATTCCACAAACAGTTTCAACCTCAGTGGAGTTGATTGTTTCTCCTTTCCTTAATTCCATGGCTTCGACCTTTCTTGTGAGGCTAGCCAACCGTGCACTTATGCTATCTTCTTCTGATAGGACATACATTCCTCCCTTTTCCTTTTGTTGGCCAATCTTGGAATTTGTTGGTTTAGGTGTGTCCCAAGATTGTGCACTTTCAGCCAATTCTTCCAGATAATCCCATGCTTCATCAGCTTCCTTATTCATGAACTCCCCATTACACATCATCTCTATAAATTGGCGCATGGATGGAATCAGTCCTTCATAGAAAAAACTTATAATCCGCCAATTTTCATAGCCATGATGTGGGCATGCGTTTAATAAGTCCTTGAATCTCTCCCAACATTGGGAAAAGGTTTCATCCTCCTTTTGGGCAAAGTTCATGATAAGGCGCTTAAGCATGTTCGTTTTGTGAGTAGGGAAGAATTTTTTTATAAATTCTCTGTGCATATCGTTCCATGACCCGATTGATCTTGGCCTTAATGCATACAGCCAACCCTTGGCTTTATCCTTAAGAGTGAAAGGGAAGAATTTAAGTCTTACTACATCTTCAGTCACATTTGCAAAGTGCATGGTGGTGATTACCTCATCAAACTCCCTAAAGTGTTGATAGGCACTTTCACTGTCTAAACTATGGAATTTAGGGAGAAGATTGATCACTCCCGGTTTCAAATCCACATTCCCTGCATTTGGTGGAAATACTATGCATGAGGGAGTGCTTGTTCTTGCAGGTTGCAAGAAATCACGTAAAGTCCTAGGTCGGGGAACATTCTCAACCACATTCTCCCCTGTTTCGGTTTGATTTTGAACCGGGTTAGGTTGATTTGTAGCCATACTTTCAGATAAAATTGGAGAATCTAGATGTCTCCTAGCACGTGGCTCTCTATCAATCCCTTCTACTATCCCCCCTTCACTTATGAGTCGGTTATTGGAATCCCGAGCCCAATGTGGCATGCAAAACCAAAAATAAGAAACAAAAAGAAAGGAGAATTCTTCCTCCCTTTTCTTTACTCTTCTCTAAGATCGAAGCACAAGGTGTCTTGCAATGGCTAGGCCAGAAGCAAGGATAAAGACCGATTTCTCCTGGTCAATAGGGGTTCAGAAAACTCCCCACCCACTCTTTGAATCTTTTGAGAAAAAGTGCAGAAAAAGGAAAAAAAAAATAGAGATGAGAAAAGAAATCTCTGAGCACAAGGTGAACCAAGGCGGCTGATCCGACCAATAGGAATCCAGGTGGCAAAAAGGCCAACCTTTCAGAGATCCAAAAGGAGTCTCCACCCACTCTACAAGAGATGAATAAAATAAGAATGACTAGGAGAAGGAGAAGAGTAAGGTTTTAGAAGGATAGAACCTGATTCGCACTTGAAATCCTTGAATCGTCTTCAGCTTCCTAGAAATCCTTGAAAAAAATCAAATAAACAAACTAAGTTAGTTCTAATAATCTAAAAGAGTCCTAAATAGATACTAATTTCAGAAATTTGTGAAAACCGTCAAGGTCCCCGGCAGCGGCTCCAAAAACTTGTTCGCTTCCCCAAGTGTAGGGTTGCGATGTAGTAATAAACTCGGTAATACCGAGGTCGATCCACAGGGACTTATGTAGGATGTCACAAACTCATCCACAAGTTTCTATTGAAGCTAACAATCAAAGTTTGAATAAAATGTGTGTGATTAACAGTTTAAGCTAAATTGAATGTAAACAATTATAAGAAGGCACTAGGGGTTCGAGGATTCACTTGTAGCAATCCTCGATGTTCAATCCGCTGTGGTTTCCCATTCTCTCAACTAGAATTACCAGTCAGGTCTATCTAGTCGGATGATAGAACTGTTAAACCAGAAGTCTGTAACATGTAAGTTCTGTGCATAAAGTTCACTCAATTCTAGGCTGATCTGAGCATGCTCATTGCATAGGTCATTCACCTTTTCTATAGGTCCAATTCCCAATCATAACCATCCTCAAGTCTTCTCACAAGACAAGGCTAGATCATGATTTGAACTGGATTCAAATTATATGCACAATCCATACATATTCCAGATAATCAACCAAAACTAGAACTTTGGCATGAAGTCCCTTTATGAAGAGCTTGGTACTAGAGCGCACTCCAATTCCTCGGATCATACAGGTCTAGACCGTTGCAAACAAATTAAGAAGATAAATAATCCATCCAAACATCCATGAGTCATCACAAGACTAAGAGAAATTACTTAAAAACTTGTATAAACTTCAAACCTTAGTTCATAATCATGAATTCCAAACTGAAAACCACTTAACTACGAATTAAAACATCTTGGATTCACTACAAGCTTCACCTCTTAGCCCTAGCTAAGAGGTTTAGCTGTTCATGATCCAAGGAAACATGAAACAACTACAAAAAGCATAAAAATAGCAAAGCAAACCAAAAGGAGTTGTGAAACTCCAATCTTCACTTTCACAGCCTCCAACCTCGCTTGAACCCTTCCAGGATGCCCTAGGAACGATCCCTAGGTGTCCTTTTATAGTCTGGAAGCTCCACAACTTCGGAAGAATCGAGAACTTGCGTAACACTTACGCAGCGCAGAGAAAATCGGGATAAAATTAGAAATTTCTAACTCAGTACGCATGGCCGACCGGTCAAGACCGGTCGGTCTTGTGGAACAATAGTCCAGCAAGCACCTCCGACCGGTCATGACCGGTCGGAGCTATTCACCCTTGGTCCAGCAACCCAGTCCGACCGGTCATGACCGGTCGGACATCTTCAAAAGTCCTCCAGCAGTTGTAGCCGACCGGTCAAGACCGGTCGGTCACCTTTATGCGTCCTTTAGTGTCATGGCTGACCGGTCGCTGACTGGTCTGGCTTCCTTAGCCGACCGGTCATGACCGGTCGGCAGTCCTTCAAGCTTCTTTTCTTCTTTCTCTTTTCTTTCCTTGCTTCTTGCTTTCACTTTCTCTCTTCTTTTCTTTTTTGATCATCAAATACTATTCATTAGAATGATGCCAAATGAGCTCTTCATGTCTTCAATTGAGTAGAGTCCACCCTCAATCCTGTAATCACAAATCGTGCATTGAATTAGCTTACAAACCATACAAACCTTGCACAATTAGTGATGAATTGGGGTTAGAATATGCACAATTAAGAGCTCAACACATGACCGGTCGGGCATAGCTGCTGGAATGAGGATTTTCAAGCCCGACCGGTCCAGACCAGTCGGCCATGCGAAACAGGCCACTTTCTATTTCGGATTTCCGGGATTTTCTGCTCAATTGCGTAAGATTACGTGAATTCTGGAGTTCTCTTGCGTATTGGATTCCTCCAAGCTATAAAAGGGTGTCTTCCCTTCATACCAAAGAAGGCTAGAGCGTGGGGATTGCTCAGGAGACGGATTCTACTTCGGATTTCTAGTTTTCTTCCTGTTTTAGTAGTTTTTCATGTTTTCAGAGGCTTTTAGGTCAAGGATGTTAGAGATGAACTAAACCCTCTTAGCCGGGAAGCTTTTGATTCGTTTTTGATGGATTGATGCAACCTAGGTTTCCTTTTATGTTTTAATTGATGAATTTTAGTTCAATTTGAGTTTGAATGAAGTACTATTTTGGTTTTCACTTTCATCTCTTGATGACTCCGGGCTCATGTGATTCTTAGTAATTCCAGCATAGTATCTTAGCTTTTGAGCATTGTTTATGCTTGTGTAATGCATTGATCTACCATTGACTCCGGGCATGGTAGACGCTTTGATTACCTTGTATGCAATGGCCTGATTTTTATGTGGGAACTCATGCAACTAAAATTCTTATCTTTTGTAGTAATCTGAAATAGTTGTTTAGTAATTAATTTTGATTTAATTAGAGTTCAAATCATGAGTTGTAATCAGGTCTAGTGACAGGATTTGGTGTAAACTATGGTTGTGAATCTCAACTAAATTGGAAAGAGGCTTGGCCTATACAATTGAGTGTGCCCAAGGCCTGAGCATGGAAGTGGGAATCAAATCAGTTAATAAGCACTAGTTTCAGATGATTGTTGGTTTAACCGCTCTATTTTCCAACCGGATAGAGAAAGGAATTTGATTCCGATTGAGTCATGAGAGACCTAGTTGTGTTGATGCATTGAAACTTATCAAAAGTGGATCCTTGGCGCTCTAGTGCCTTTTTAGATTGAAATTACCTTAACCATTCACTATTTTCCAGTTTTAGTTCTTAATAGGATCTTAATTACTAGTTGTTTTAGTTAAATTCTGAGAATACCCATACATAAATCTCTGTGGGAACGATACTCGGTCTTTCCGAATTATTACTACTTCGCAACCCTACACTTGGGGAGTGAACAAGTCTTTGGCGCCGCTGCCGGGGATTTTCTATGCGGTATTTTTAGAATTTTCTGAAATAAATTTTAGTTGAGATTGTGTTAAGATAGGTTTAGGAATTGTTTTGCTTTCTAGAGTAGGTTTTCTTCCAAATACTAACTTACTTTGTTTTGATTTTTTGCAGGATTCTAACTATAGGACTAATTCAGGGATTTTTAGGAAGTTGAAGAAGAAGAAGGCATCTTAAGTCACAAATCAGGTTCTATCATTCTAACCCTATTCTTCTTCTTCTCCTACTCATTCCTATCATATTCATCTCTTGTAGAGTGGGTGGAGACTCCTTTTTGGATCTCTGAAAGGTTGGCCTTGTGCCACCTGGATTCCTATTGGTCGCCTCTGCCACCTTGGATCACCTTGTGCTCAGAGATTTCTCTTCTCAACCTATTCCTCTTTCTTCTTTTTCTGTACTTTTTCTCAAAAGACTCAAAGAGTGGGTGGGGAGTTCTTTGAACCCCTATTGACTAGGAGAAATCGGTCTCTATCCTTGCTTCTGGCTTAGCCATTGCAAGACACCTTGTGCTTAAGTCCTCGAGAGGAGTAAAGGAAGGAAGGAAGAATTCTTTTTCCGTTTTGTTCATTCTTTTCGGTTTTGCATGCCACATTGGGCTAGGACTTATAATAACCGACTTGTAAGGGACGGAGTAATTGTTGAAGGGATTGATAGAGAGCCTCGTGCTAGGAAACGTCAAAATTTTCCTGAAATTACTAGAGAGATGGCTGAAAATCAACCAAATCAAAGGGTTAATCAAAATCCAGCCCCAAACCTTACTGAATTGGATGAGAATGAAGTGGGGGATGTACCTCAACCTAGAACTTTACGTGACTATTTACAACCAGCTAGGACGAGTACTCCCTCTTGCATAATTTTCCCTCACAATGTGGGAAATATTGATTTTAAACCGGGGTTGATCCAACTTCTTCCTAGATTCCATGGACTCGACTCTGAAAGTGCTTATTTACATATTAAGGAATTTGAAGAAGTTATAGCCACAATAAACTATGATAATGTGACCAAGGATACTATAAAACTTAAATTGTTCCCTTTTTCCTTGAAAGAGAAGGCCAAATCATGGCTACATTCCTTAAGGCCGAGGTCTATTGGGACATGGGCTGAGATGACTAGGGAGTTTCTAAAGAAATTCTTCCCTACTCATCGAACCAATGCATTAAGAAGGGCCATAATGAACTTCACCCAAAAAGAAGAAGAAGCCTTTTTCCAATGTTGGGAAAGGTATAATGAGCTTTTAAACGCATGCCCACATCATGGCTACGAACGGTGGAGGTTGATTAGCTTCTTCTATGATGGATTAAACTCAACCATGCGCCAATTTGTGGAGATAATGTGCAATGGTGAGTTCATGAACAAGGAAACGGAAGAAGCTTGGGATTATTTTGACATGTTGGCTGAAAATACACAATCATGGGATACATCTAAGCCAACAAGTTCAAAACAACCCCAAACCAAGGAAAAGGGAGAAATTTATGTCTTAGATGGCCAAGATGATCTAGGTTCTAGAGTGGCTAAACTCACACGAAAGGTCGAGGAAGGTGGAACTAAAGAAGGTGGATACAACCCAACAAAAGGGGGCTGTTGAAACTATTTGTGGTATTTGTGCTTCTAATGTGCATCAAACGCCGGATTGTCCAACAATCTATGCGTTTCGAGAACTTTTATTTGAACAATCGAATGCCTTGAATAGTTATCAACGACCTTTTAGTACTCCAAATTCAAACACGAACAATTCTAGTTGGAGGAACAACCCAAACTTCAATTGGGCGAATGGGAACACGGCAAATCAAAATAATCCTCAAAGGGGGCCCCCAGTGCAAATGGCCCCACCTCAAATGCCTATAGAGGATACTTTGAAAGCATTCATGGAAGGTCAAGCTCAAATAAATCAATCCAACCATACGATAATGCTTGAGCTTAAAACCTCGGTAGAGGAAATCAAGGCTCGCTTAAACGCAAGGGAAGGGATGCTTCCAGCCCAACCCGTACCAAATCCAAAAACACAATGCGAAGTAAGCGTGCCTAGTTCTTCTAACCAACATATGGAACATGCTAAGGCCATCACCACTCTTAGGAGTGGTAAAATCATTGAAAAATCTGATCCGGTGAAGGTTTCACAGCCTAATGATCCGGTATTTTCCAAAGAGGATGATGGACCTAGCACCACCATGAATGAAAAAGAGCCACTGAAAGAATATAGGCCCGTTGCTCCATTCCCCCAACGCTTGATTCCAGCCAAACCTCAAGATAAATATCAGGAATATTTGGAGGTTTTCAAGCAAGTCAAGATCAACATCCCACTGTTGGATGCCGTTAAACAAATACCGTCATATGCGAAATTTTTAAAAGACCTTTGCACGGTTAAAAGAAAAATACATGTGCAAAAGAAGGCATTTTTGGCAGAGAATGTAAGTGCCATTATCAACCACGGGATGCCCAAGAAATACAAGGATCCCGGTTGTCCGACCATATCATGTATGATTGGAGATCACCGGGTGAAACATGCTTTACTTGATCTTGGGGCAAGTGTGAACTTAATTCCCTTTTCGGTCTATAAACAATTGGGTTTAGGTGAATTAAAACCCACCAAAACCACATTACAACTTGCTGACCGATCAATTCGTATTCCAAGAGGGGTAATTGAGGACGTCCTTGTCCAAGTTGATAAAGTTTACTACCCAGTGGACTTTATTGTCTTGGACACGCGACCCACGGTTAATATTGGCCCTCAATTTCCTGTCATACTTGGCCGCCCATTCCTAGCTACATCAAACGCTATCATAAATTGTAGGAGTGGGAGCATACAAATGTCTTTTGGCAATATGACGATTGAGTTGAATGCTTTTAATATTGACAACCAACAAGAAGATGAGGATGAGGAGGTCCACGAAATAAACATGATCAATTCTATCGTGGAAAATGAGTCCCTCTCACCTTTTTACTCCGGTCCCTTAGACGAAGAAGTGACTCACTCCCTTGATAAGAACGATGATATGATAAGGGATATGGTCACACTTTTTGAGTCGGTATCGGCATATGCCGTTAGCCGAAAGAAGGATGTGGAAACAATACCTTTTTGCACTAAAAAATCAATTCAGATTTCCACACCTTTGTGGATCATGCATACTGAAATCCACCAACCTTGGGATGATCCTTACTTGCAATATCATTGCCCAGGAAAATCTGATTGGAGACATATTTTTCCTGATAAATCTGATGGTGTCTCCCCTGATACATGTGGTGCGCACACTAAGGAACCCGCTAAAATTCCTTTTTGGGATTTTGAGTGGCTTATCTCGATCATTCACACACATGTACATTGTCAAGCAGGTTATTGGATGACCTTACTGCGAAACCTTTTGATCCATCTAATGATTCTGCTTGACTTTATGCTTTTGGATGAGTTGTTGGGATTAACCTCCTAGTCTGACGGAGGATGATTTGTTAGAATGCTTTCCCATTAAGATTTGCTTTGATAGTTGATTTAGTTGTGAAGTAATCCATCTCCAAAAGCTAATCTTGCCATATGCTTCAGGTGATATCTCTCTTTCTCACTCTCCTTTATTTTATGTCATTGCTCTCATGTCATGCATATTGCATATCTTATTACATTGAGGACAATGCAAAATTTTGGTTGGGGGGTGAGAGATTCCTTAATTGATGAATCTGCTAGCTTTTGTGACATGTCGAGCAAAGATGTAGAAATTTTTCGAATTTTCTGAAATTCGAAACTCTTTTGGAAGACTTTGATTCTATGCATTCAAGATAGCATAAGTATAAGAAGATGAGATACGACGTGAGGGATGTTGCAAGCTTTGAATTTCTCTTAATATAATGGTTTTATATGTGAATTCACTTATTTTTATGATTGATAGAAAATTTGAACACCTTTTGCACCTAGTTCACATTACACGATTTTCACGATTTGAAAGGATTATGTGATTTATGAATTAACTAGACTTTGATTTGAGGTGCTGAGAAACCAAGCCGGGGTACTTTGTCCATCCTTGTTCATGGGAAAAAAGTGAAAGATATGGATTTTCAAAAATCCTATCTAATGTAAAAGAAAAAAGGAAAAGGAAGGATGGAATTGGGAATGAGGAAAAACTGGTGGAAAATTCCGATTAGGGCTACCTACTACCAACCGGGGGATGGTCTACCCGTAACCAAAGCCGGAAATGGGACGTAGTGTGAAAGTCGTCGAAAGGACGGTAAGGCAAATTCCTGTCATAGGCTTGTTGTCGCTCTATACACCTTGAGATCCATAGTTTAGTTGATTTATGAAGAAGATAATCCCGGACACTCATGAGATGAACTTTCACCATGCACACTAGGTTGAATTTGTTCAAGTTCTTCTATCTATCAATCAATCAGCGGAAATTTCATATAAGTACTTGTTATGTTCTGAGAGTTTTAGGTTTCAACCTTTATCACTGAATTTCTCTGATTCTTACGCTTATGTGTCTTGGGATGTATAGAAGAATAGTTTCTAGAGGAGAGTTGGGTTTTGGAGAATGAAACTAGTTTCACGCATGTTTTGCTCGGGACTAGCAAAATGCTGGTTGGGGGGTGTGTTGAGCTCATAATTGTGCATATTCTAACCCCAATTCATCACTCATTATGCATGATATACATGTTTAAAGGACCAACTTAATACATGATTTGTGATTGTAGGAACAAGATGGAGAGTTCACCATTTGAAGGCTAAATGAGGCTCCTTACAAGTGTTAAAGACCATTAGATCAAGCATGAAAGAAGACCAAAGAAAGACAAGCAAGGAGAGAAAGAGAAAAGAAGAAAGAAAGAAAGAAAGAATGAAGAAAGAGCAGCCCGACCGGTCATGATCGGTCAGCCACTCAAGAGAATGACAAAACTAATGGACTGTCCACGCCGACCGGTCAAGACCGGTCGGCCATACTTGCTGTATTGATCAGAGAACAAGCCCGACCGGTCATGACCGGTCGGGCATAGCTGCTGGAATGAGGATTTTCAAGTCCGACCGGTCCAGACCGGTCGGCCATGCGAAACAGGCCACTTTCTATTTCGGATTTCCGGGATTTTCTGCGCAATTGCGTAAGATTACGCGAATTCTGGAGTTCTCTTGCGTATTGGATTCCTCCAAGCTATAAAAGGGTGTCTTTCCTTCATACCAAAGAAGGCTAGAACGTGGGGATTGCTCAGGAGACGGATTCTACTTCGGATTTCTAGTTTTCTTCCTGTTTTAGTAGTTTTTCATGTTTTCAGAGGCTTTTAGGTCAAGGATGTTAGAGATGAACTAAACCCTCTTAGCTAGGGCTAAGAGGGGAAGCTTTTGATTCGTTTTTGATGGATTGATGCAACCTAGGTTTCCTTTTATGTTTTAATTGATGAATTTTAGTTCAATTTGAGTTTGAATGAAGTACTATTTTAGTTTTCACTTTCATCTCTTGATGACTCCGGGCTCATGTGATTCTTAGTAATTCCAGCATAGTATCTTAGCTTTTGAGCATTGTTTATGCTTGTGTAATGCATTGATCTACCATTGACTCCGGGCATGGTAGACGCTTTGATTACCTTGTATGCAATGGCCTGATTTTTATGTGGGAACTCATGCAACTAAAATTCTTATCTTTTGTAGTAATCTGAAATAGTTGTTTAGTAATTGATTTTGATTTAATTAGAGTTCAAATCATGAGTTGTAATCAGGTCTAGTGACAGGATTTGGTGTAAACTATGGTTGTGAATCTCAACTAAATTGGAAAGAGGCTTGGCCTATACAATTGAGTGTGCCCAAGGCCTGTGCTTGGAAGTGGGAATCAAATCAGTTAATAAGCACTAATTTCAGATGATTGTTGGTTTAACCGCTCTATTTTCCAATCGGATAGAGAAAGGAATTTGATTCCGATTGAGTCATGAGAGACCTAGTTGTGTTGATGCATTGAAACTTATCAAAAGTGAATCCTTGGCGCTCTAGTGCCTTTTTAGATTGAAATTACCTTAACCATTCACTATTTTCCAGTTTTAGTTCTTAATAGGATCTTAATTACTAGTTGTTTTAGTTAAATTCTGAGAATACCCATACATAAATCTCTGTGGGAACGATACTCGGTCTTTCCGAATTATTACTACTTCGCAACCCTACACTTGGGGAGTGAACAATAGCGAAAGGCTGAGATGGCTATTGTCGGTAGTCTTGGGCAGACTCCGATGGTTATGCTTGATTTGAACTGGAGGCCGGAGGGATCCGGCATGGTTGCTGAGGTTGCTGAACTGGGCCAACCTGATTGTTGGCTGTTGCGGTGGTTTGTGCTTGCATGAATTGCAAGAGCATTTCTTGCATTGCTCTCATTCCTTGTGCCAATTCTTGTATGATTGGCGTATTATCAATAGGCTGTTGCGCTGGAGGTTGCGCTTTGGTCATCTCCAGAGCAGGGAAGAGACGCGTTTCTTCTTCATGGTCGGACATGTCTTGCTGAGCCCGAGTGCGGATTATGCTGCGGAAGGGAAGCTGTCTCCGAACACGTTGAGCCCGAGAAGGCGCAATGGTGAGGTCTGTACTCTACTCTTTTTGGGTTTTGGGATTTTCTATATTTTTTTTTGTTTTGGGTTTTGGGTAGAATGCTATGCAGATGAGATTGTATGAGGATTAGTGACTTTCAAGTACGGGAAGGATTCTGTTTTTCAAGTCGGATCACGACTAGTGGGACTAGCTTATCCCCAGCAGAGTCGTCATTCTGTGGACCCACGCCGATTTTCCGCGCTCCCACACGACGTCGTTCTCCCTTTCCTTTCGGAAGAAGAAGAAGAAGAGGTGCGTGTGTGCGAAATCGCCGTTTGTGCCACTGGCTTGCCTCGTTCTCGAGGGCTTCGTTTGGTTGTCGTGTTAAGCTGGATATGTTTAAGTGAGTTTATATAAGACCAGAGTCGCCACTAGCCAGTTACTTTGAATCTACAGTCGGCTAAACCCCGTAGAAACGTTAGAGAAGGGAATCCGAAGATTCCTTCCTCTAAAATGACTCCTATTGATCTGCGGTCAGAGATTCAAGGTAAGGGATCACGGTTACAGGGTGGGAAGAGGTTAAGCACCCCACACACTGCCCGTACCGAAGTACGGTCTCTACTTCACAGAATAAATCGAATACTTGAAAGTCTAGTTTAATCCTCGTATATTCTCATGGATGACATGATGCATGAATGCGGGTCTAACAGTAAGAGTTTCTGATGGGCAGGTTCCAACAACGGGCAAGCCCAGAGCGTACGCTCGAACTGACAGGTGCTTTATGCGAGATGATGCATGCTGTGTGTTTGAATATTCAAAGTGTTTATAGTGAGATGTACGTGAATGCAGGTCTGAACAGTAAGAGTTTCTGATGGGCAAGTTCCAACAACGGGCAAGCCCAGAGCATACGCTCGAACTGACAGGTGCTTTATGCGAGATGCATGCGGTGTGTTTGAATAATCAAAGTGTTTGTAGTGAAGCAGGGGGGTTGGAAGAAAAGTAAATGTTGCACTTATGCTAGATGCAAATGAGATGATGCTGGAAAAGAGTAGCTGGATGGACGGAAGTGTCGCAAGGGTTTGCTTCGAGCGGCTGGATCAAGACTTGGGTGACTTGAGAGGCTTGGACCAGTGGTCAAGCTGGGCTGGACCAGGGTTAGGCTCTCCTCACTCGGGCTCTCCTTGGTGGAAAAATGGACTAAAGGGGAAAGGGGACTCGGATCGCACTCGGACTGAATGGGCTTCGAATGGATGTTGAAATGAGAAGGGGAGGGGGGTATTTATAGCAGCGGAGAGTGGCATTTCTCGTAATTTATCTCGGGTGGCCTGCTATGGGCCGCCCGTACGGCCGCTCCTCGGTTTCCAGCGATGTACGGTTGCTTCATCGGGGCTGCTGTTTGACTCGCTAGGTCGACTCAGTGAGTTGACTCAGCGGGTCGACTCGGTGATTTGACTCGACGGGTTGACTCGACGGGTTGACTCGGTGTTTTGACTCGACGGGTTGACTCAGCGGGTTAACTCAGTGGGTTGACTCAGTGAGTTTGACTTTTTTGGGATTTTTTGACTGGCTTTTCTTATGGGGGGTTTTTCAGGGTGGTGTTTAGGACTGGGTTGACTGGGTTCAGGCTTGAACTGGGCTATGGAATGGGGCTTACAAGGGAGAGTTTGGCTGAGTTTGGACTTGGGATTTGGGGGTATGGTCCTCCATTCATCCAGCTATCTCTACCAATAGTGTAGCCGAAGGTGGGGTGTCTACAGTATGGAATTGCATTAGATGGGATTAACACAATTATTGCACAATGATTGCATTTCTAGAAATATCATGGTATTTTGACCATCCAATCCCCATGTTTGGGATCAGATTCTTCCTTAGAAGAAAACATCGCATTAAGCAAAACCTGTTTGGTCAACAATGAAATTGTATTCAACAGACCAGATTCATAACTTACTTGGACACTATACAACTCAAATGTTAGGCGTAAAGGATACATATGATGGACCGCATGGATAAAACACATGCATCAATATGGGGCCACATACATAGTGTATTCCAGAAATCCTGCATGGGACCAAATGCAATTTCATTCCACATAATCCCATGCCTTCCAGTGTCTCCAAACGTCTCAAGAAATTTGCATGCAATCAAATGCAATTCCATCCCACTTAATCCCTCCTAAGCCCACGTAACAAACAGGCCCTAAGCCATTCGTGTAAGAACTAACCATGACCCCACATGTAAGAACTAGGTTCACCACAAGAAAGTACACTGTTAAGAAATAAACATGAACACGTCACTTGGCCTCTTAATTATTTTATGAGGATTGTATCTGTATTAAACCCCCCCCCCCCCCCCCCCCCCCCCCCCTATTTTCCAAAATGGGTGACAAACAGCTTCACCTCATTATTTATTATTACATATGCATGGCTATGTATGTGAACTAACTTTCATTAGCGGCATTTGGCGAAGTCCAGAGTCTTTTTGCCTTGGTGACCGGCTCCGAAATAATTAGCCACGCATTCTCCATACGAGAGCTGCCTGTACACAGCCTTTCCATCCTTCTCTGGGAGCCCTGGCAATGGCCCGATCATGGTTTGTGGCCGTGGGGTCACAAATAAAGGAACCGACACACGGGCCTTTGTGCTGCTCGCCATCACCCGATGCTCCGCGCTCTTGTACCTTCCATTGCTCAATATCTGCCAAATTGATGTCAACTATTTGGTTAGATGTGTCATGTATTGGTCTCAAGCCCATTTTGAAATCGCTTTGATCTCACAACCGTAATCTGTACAGACACGGTCCATCGATCGAGACAACAGATCAGCTACCTGTGGGTCACAGCTACTTGTTCCCGAGTTTCTCACCAATGGTCTACACTCATTGATGGTCGACAGTAGTGGACTATGGTCCAGTACTAGAAGATACCTCAATTGGATGATTAGGATCATCTGGTTAGTACAATTTTCAGGCTGTGGCCCATGGTTGGACAATGTGATTGCCTTAATGTGTGAAGATGGTTTTTCCACTCAGTTTCTAGTGTCTAGTTTATACAAGGATACACGTCTTGTATGTTCCCAAGTCACAGATCAAATAGTTTGGTCAACAAACACCAGCGTAAACAAAAATTTCTACCGATCAGAGGGTTAGGATCATCTTATGAGCACTAGTTTCATACAATAGTTCATGGTTGGAGAACAAAATCAATGGGAATGTGTAAAAATGGCCCACAAAACAACGTTCATGACCGTTAAAAATGACAAATGATGTAGAGCGGGCCGCAGATATTTTCATGGCTAAGATAGACCAAAGGAAGCCCTATCGGAATTGGAACTAATCTGGGCCGTCAGGACCATATAACAGTCGTATCTCGCAATTTGGAATGAGTTTTTCGACATATAATAAATGATTTTGGGGTAGCTTGAGCTAATAATTAAGCCAACCAACCCTGCTATGCTTGGTTACCCACTTCAGATTTACGAGATTCGATAAGATCAATGGTCATAAGCCTAGTTTATTTTCTTCTTTTTTTTTATAAATAGTAAGTTTTAGATTGAGTAAATCTTTTTATCCGTTGAATTTTAGAAGTTGTGCCCAACATGAAAAGGGCTTAGAAAAGTTAGTAGAATAAGATAGTTGTGCCCGATTGGATACTTACTATTTTTCGCAGAAAACTATGAAGTTTAGTAGGAATAGGAATAGTCTATAAATAGTAAATTATATTTTTAGGCTGTTTGAGTTAGAGTTTAACTCTACAACTTGGTCTTAGAGTTTAGTTTTTTATTTAAAGAATTGTAATTCCATTTTTATCATCAATTAATTATTTACGAATTCCTTAAGAATTATTTCTGTTCTAAGTTTTTTTCTCTCTTGGATCTTGAGGAAGTCCGGTTGAGAAGTCTTGGAGGCCTTGTGGATTCAAGGTAGTTATCCGGTGATAGAGACGGTGATCAACCTTATCACGTCCTCCCTACATTAGCAATATAGCAGGATGAGATGAGACCATGAAGAGCTCACCTCCAAAGTGTCGCCCACATTGATGACAAGTGCGCCTTCGACCGGTGGGATCTCTATCCATCCCTCGTTTTCCACCTTAACAAAGAGGCCTCCGATGTCATCTTGTAAGAGGACAGTTAGGGCCGCCAAATCGGAATGCCTCCCAACACCAATTGTAAGCTCAGGATTCGGGCACGGTGGGTAGTAATTCATGTTCACAACTTTACTTTCCATGTAATCATTTAAGGCCGACTCATCGATGTCTACGCCGAGCCCCTTCAGTAGGGTGCTGAGAATTGCATGGCCCGTCTTGTTGGCTGCCTTCAGGTATTCAAGGGCTGCATCTCTGCGAACACTCAACTCCAAGTGAGTTTTGCATTGCATTGGGATTAATACTAGTAAGGAGGCGGGAAAAAAATGAAGGAAAGAAAGAATAGGGATTTCTTGCACAAACTAATTATACACTAAATTTCAGTGTCTAGCTAGACCCTGCTAGTTCCGATGCATCGAAAGTCAAAACAACCACTTAAAAGATAATTGAGAGAAAGTCGTGATAAAGAAAAGAAAGATGATGGAAAGAAATGCGACGTACCGGCATTCCTGTGGCCAAAACTGCATGGCCTCATCATCGTTCACGTAGACCATACTCAAGTAGTCCTTCCACTCTAGTGACTCTTCTTTCTCCGGTGAAAAGCTCGTGCCATAGACAACCCTACGGCATGGTGACACACCTTTCAAGTAAAGGGCCTTCTTCTCTGGTGCTTGGTTAAAGAAAGCATGCGCAGCTTGCTTAGCACGTGCAAGCACTTCTGGTTCCACTCCATGGTTCACCACTTGGAAGAACCCAAGCCTCTGGGCTGCTCCACATAGTGCATCAATGGTTTCATCCTTCTTCTCCCCATCCAATCCTAACAAGTCTATCGGCTTGCCTAGGTATGGTGATCCATCGATCACATCATTCCTATCGATTCGTTCTTGGGGAGGTTGCACATAACGTTGGGGAACGGAGGATAAGCCAGAGTCGAAGAGACCCTTGACTCCATTGCCATCCTTAACGACGAATTCAAACAATTGGGCCTCATCCAGGGCAGTATTTGGAGAGGAAGTAATAGAGGCCGTACCCATGGATGGTGGAGGGGAGAGCTTAAGAAAGAGAAAAGAAAGGATAACAAGGTTTTGTGGCCCAATCAAAGGAGTTAGAATGTTATGGACCTTGTTCTAGGCAAAGGAACGGGCTCCCCACGTATTTATCGAAGCAGGGGACTAGGAGCAACGTAATCAAATGAGCAACGTAATCAAATGAGCTCACATAGTTGAAATTGAGGGCCCGCCTTCCAAATTCCAAGCTGCGTGTGTCGAGATTCCCATTTCATCTCTTTCGATTTCTGTCCCTTTCTCTTCTAAGCATAGGGCGAAACTTGCAACCTCGGTTGGTGAGCGAAACTTCATAGCATATTTGAAGAAAAATTTTGCTACACCCACGAGTTAGCTACGCTAGCTACATCGGGTGTACCAATGACCCCACAATGATGTATGTGTCGTATCCATGCCGTCCGTCCATTTGGCTAGATCATTTTAGGGCATGACACAAAAAATGAGGCAGATCCAAAGTCAACTGGGCTCCAATAAGTTTTTAATGGTTGGCGTTCAATCCCCACCATTTTCTGTGCCGGGTCCACTTAAGCTTTGGATATTCTGCCTTATTTTTGGTGTCATGCCCTAAAATGATCTCACCAAATAGATGGACGGTATGGATACAACACATACATCATGGTGGATCATTGCTACACCCGGTGTAGCTAGCGTAGCTAACTCATGGTTGTAGCAAAATTTTCCTAGCACATTCATACGTAACGCACTAAGAAGTAGGTGACGCGGGGAGAGAGGGACTGGACTTGACTTCGACCTATTGAGGGTGGGACAACATCCGTTTTGTTGATTTACCGCAAGAAACAGTACATTGAATACCAACCATTAAAAACTATCAAGGGGGACGTGGATTAGCTACTGAGCTTGACCGTAGCGAGTTTCACTACTGAACTCATGTCACCACGTTCTGTGAGCCCCAATATGATGCATGTGTTGTATTCACATCATCCATTCATTCGGATAGATCATTTTAGAGCACGAGCCAAAGACTGAGGCAGATCCAAAGCTCAAGTAGACCCTACCACAACAAACAGTAGGGATTGATTGAACGCCTATTATTAAAAATTTCTTTGGGCCATAGAATTTTTCGATCAAGCTGATATTTGTGTTTTCCCTTATTCCATGTCTGTGTTAACGTATAAACAAGTTAGATCTTAAATAAACATCATGGTGGACCCTAGGAAAGTTCCAATGATGGGTGTCATTGCCTCCACTATTTTCTGTTGTGGGGTCACTTGAACTCGGGATCTGCCTCATTCTTTGGCTCATGCCCTAAAAGGATCTCTCCAAATGGATGGATGGTGTGGATACAACGCATGCATAATGGTGGGGCCCAAAGAGCGTGGTGACATCACTTCAGTAGTGAGACTCACTACTGTTGGGTTTAGTAGCTAATCTGTGTCCTTCAAAGGGTCCATCGTAATGTTTATTTTCCATCCAACCTATTAATAAGGTCACACATACCTAGACAAAGGGAAAACACAAATATTAGTTGGATCTGAAACTTTCGTGGCCCAAAAGAAGTTTTTAATGGTCATTCACCACTCTTTCTTGTGGCGTGGTCCACCTGAGATTTGGATATGCTTCATTTTTTGGCCCATGCCATAAAATGATTAGGAAAAACATATGGATGGCATAAATACACAAGACATTCATCTAGGTGGGCTTATGGTCAGAGTCCCACCCACATCACGATCAAGGGTAGTAGTTAACTCATGTCATCGCGAGGGGAGAGAGAGAGTCTGTGGTAGACTGAGTGAAGATAGCCTCGTTTCAACATTGAGATCTTGATATTGATTCCCAAGTGGGGTTGGCTAACCTCGCGGTGTGACTAACAATGGAGGTGGGTGAACTAACAGTGGGGACGTGTGTATCAACATAGGACGAGGATCAAGCACTTTTCTATCACACATGGACTCAAAAAGTTCAAAGAAAAGTCGACAAAACCTAGCAAAGTTCGACTGGTCGATCAGTTGAATCAACCGATCAAAATTTCTATAGAAATTTTAGTTTTGTTGTTAGATAGATTCTACCAATTTAGACTAGTCGAAATTGAGCTTCGACGGGTCAACAAGTCAATGCTCAAATCGACAGATCTTTGGGAAATTGTAGAAATTTCCCAACTTTCATGATTTCTTTCTTCCTTTGTTTATAGAGCTCTCTTAATGCATTCTTTGAGTTTTGTTTATGGTTTTATAAGGTTGTTAAGACTCATTTTTAATTATTCAACTCTAATAATATTCAATCAAATTCTTATTTTTATCAAATTTTATTTCATGGATTTGAGATTTCACTTATGGATTCAAGAGCGCCTTGTGGATTCAAAATAGTTATCCCGTGAGGAAGACGATGATCGACCTCATCACGTTCTTCCCTGCATCATGTACTAAGTCAGTCAAGTAGGTGGAGAGAGAGAGAGAGTGAGAGAGAGAGAGAGAGAGAGAGAGAGAGAGAATTTGGCGTAAAAGACTTTTCCAATGACTCTTTGGCATACGTTCACAAGGCCTCAAGATTGAGAGGATAGGATTATTCTATGTTGAAGATACTTAACTCATGGTGCATCCATGATGGATATAAATAGACCAGCGGCCTGGATTAGAAAACCATAAGAGGCCCAATTGTAAGTAGTGAAAATCGGAGCATGATGTGCTGTTCGTCGGCCAACGACCATGTAATTACCTGTGGCGGCCGCAGGCACCCAAACAACTGAATGGTGAATAGTTTCATGCATGGAATGCATGAAAATATTTGCAATAATTACGTATTATTTTACTTGTCCCATGTTGTCAAATATACATCATTCAAAAGGTGGAATGGATATGATCTTCACCATTCAGTTGTTTGCGTTGAAGACGGAGATAGCTGATTGAGTATTTGATGATTGAGAAAAAAAGCTCCTATCATCATCATCAACGCCGTATATGATCTGCCCGCAGACTACTGATGATGTTGCAGCACTTGATGCTTGAAGTTTCCTTACAAGGATTTCATGGTGTAAATATCTCATGGTGTAAATATCTCGACCTGTATATTTCGTCAGACGACGGCTGTGGAGAATTGGACCCATCGTATCTCTCGGAGATAGGCCAGCCCACCAAACTCTGTGGGTCCCACTATGATTTATGTATTTTATCCATTCCGTCCATTCATTTACCAGATAATTTTATGGCCTAGAGCCCAAAAATGAATCATATTCAAAGCTCAAGTGCACCATACCACAGGAAACAGTATGAATTGAGCTTCTATTGTTGAAAAATTCTTTGGGGCCACAGAAGTTCTGAATGAAGCTGATATTTATTTATTTTTCCTTCATCCATGTCTGTGTGATTTTATGAATAGGTTGGATGACAACTAAACATCACTGTGGGCCCTAGGAAGGCTACAATGGTGGATATCATTATTCCTACTGTTTCTTATGATGTGGTCCACTTGAGCTTTGGATATGCTTTAATTTTGGGATCAACCCATAAAATGAGCTGGAAAACATATGGATGGCGTGGATAAACCACATATATTTCACGGTGAGCCCAACTGAGTTACTTAGTACGCAGTCCGATAAGAAGTAACCGTCAGTCTATTATTGATTTTTTAGTAAATATACTATCATTTCCTATTCCAAATGGGCCCTAAACGAAATGATAATTATTATAATTTTACATCTGTTTAGGCGTATTTCGGTCCAATCAAACAGGCCCCAAGTGAAATGGTAATATCAGGCAAGTTCCACTTGGTTCACGTACGTCCACCGTCCGAACCCATTGTGACCTAACGTGGATGGTTCATGACATGAAAATGAAAATCACGCTCATAGGAAGGAAGATCCTATGAAATGGATGGTTAAAAAGAAAATGGTCATTGGCCAAAAATCAATGGGGACAATTAAACATCCAACATCATCCAAACAAAATGGAGCTCATAAACTTTTGTGGCTTAAAATTGGACTGTCTTAATGCCACTAGGAAGGAGATGGATGTTGCAGATAACAAGTTGGATTATCAAGTGGGATTTATTAATTGGATCCCACTTCCACATGACAAGTGACATCCAATAAGGATCACTTACGTTTCAAGATTGAATATATGAGATAATCCTATACATTACCTTTCTTTCACCATTAACTATTTCTCTCTTTTATATTTCTATTTTAATGGCTACGAATTAATGCATAGAAATGCTAAATAGATGAAAGTTTTTGTACATATGTTGCTAGGACGCAGTATGCAGTCTGTGAATGGACCCAGATAGCACGTGAATGTTCTCTGGTCAACACCAACCACAGAATGACCGGACCCAGTTAGCACGTGAATGTGCTATACTATGGTCAACACCAACCACAGGATGACCCCCCTAACTAGACTTCAGGCTAACAAAAGAGGATAGTGCAAACACGTCTCCTTCTCTTGGAGTTTTGTTAGAATACAAAGGCATCGCTATGTATGTGACAACTTTAACCATTTCGTAAGGGGATTTTTTCAGTGACCCAAATTATTTATATGATTTACCTCACCAACTATATTTCAACCCTTTTTGTTATTCAAAGGTTAAGGAGATTGTTCACATTTAAAGAAAAGAATTAAATGATCAAAGACTTCAAATCTCCCGGTCTCAAAGAAAGAGTGACAAATGATCAAAGGGCTAAAACCTCCTAACCTGAGAGTTTCTATGTTGGGTTATCACAGATTCAAGCTGAGAACCGTTGAGTTATAAGACGGCTTTGATTATTAAAAGATGACCACATCCAATGGCAAATATCCTAACATATATTATAGCAACACGTGACGTATAATCAAGCAAACCTCCTCTTTCTTTATCCAAATTAAGAAAAAGAAAGGTAAAAAACAAAAGAGGTCGTTGAAAGCTCGAAAATCACCTTTTTAGGGCCCGTTTGGTTGCATAATCGAAGTTCTAGATAAAAATGAGATTCTACTGTTGGAATCCAAAATTGCAGAAACTAGACATGAAGGGCTCGCTTGGCATCTCTGCTCTAATTCAATAAAAGCTTTTTAAATAAGAGCTACTTCAATAAGTCCTTTTTGTTCTAACTTTGTTTTAAACAAGCTCGTTTGCTAAAATCTCCAAAAAATAAAGCTCTAATTTAAAATAAGCATGTTTGGTAAAACTTTTAAATAAGAGCTTTTTTTAAGGGTAGTTGACATCATTTTTTAAGATTACAACAACTTTAATATAAGAGTAATCCAAATGGTTGTTTTGGGGGACCGTCCATCATGTGGGGGGGCCCAACATCATTCCTAATTGTTCTTTATGTGGGCCCCCTCAATGTCCACTACCCATCACCCATCAAGTGCACTCCACATTTGATGTCTCCATAGTGTGGGCCCTACCTTTGAAGTGGATTGTCCATCATTTAGGGCCCACTTTTGATATCCACCACTCATCATGTGGGGTGCACCTTCTATGTGGATCATCCATCATACGGCCCACTTTGGATATGGGTCATCCATCATGAGGGACCTTGGATGTGGACCGTCCATTAGGTGGGGCCCACCTTGATGTGGACCATTCAGTGTGTGGGGCCCTACCTTCATTATGTGTCATTCATCATGTGGGCCCATCTTTGATATCAACTAACCATCATGTGGGCCCACCTTCAATGATCATCATCCATCATGTGGGTCCCACCTTTGATGTGGAATGCTCATCAAATGGGACCCACTTGAAGTGCATGTTCCATCATGTTGGGCCAAACTTTGATGCGGGTCATCTATCATGTGGGGCCCACCTTTGATGTGAACCTTTCATTACATGGGCCCACCTTGATGTGGGGCCCCGCTTTAACATGAGTTGTACATCATGAGGGGCTCATCTTTGATGTCTAGCATCCATCATGTGGGTCCCACCTTTAATGTCCACCATCCATAATGTAGGTTCCACTGTGGTCATGGACCGTCCATCATGTGGGGCCCAACCTTTAATATGGGTCATTCATCATGTAGGCCCACCTTTAATGTCAACCTTCCATCATGTGGTCTCACATTCAATGTCCACCATCCATCATGTGGGTATTACCTTTGATGTGGAACATCCATCATGTGGGCCCCATATTTGTTTGGACCATCTATCATGTGGGGCCCACTTGATGTGGATAATCCATCATGTGGGGCCCACCTTTGATGTCCACCATCCATCATGTAGGTCTCACCTTTGTTATGGACCGCCCATCATGTGGGGCTCAACCTTCAATATGGGTCATTCATCATGTGGACCCACCTTTAATGTCAATCTTCCATCATGTGGTCCACATTCGATGTCCACCATCCATCGTGTGGGTGCCACCTTTGAGTGGACCATCATTAGGTAGGGCCTGCTTGATGTGGATCATTCATCATGTGAGGCCACACTTTGAAGCGGGTCATCCATCATGTGGGGCTCACCTTGATGTGACCGTGCATTATGTAGGCCCACCTTTGATATGGGCCATTCATCATGTGGGGCTCACCTTCACTATGGATCGTTCATCATGTGGGCCTTTCTTGAAAAAAATATAAAGAGAAGAGAAGAGAAGAGGGTAACATTGGAATTACTTGAAAAGTTTAAGGGTAAACTTGTCCAAAAATTAATCCAAAATGTCTACCTGCTTAAGCCAAATAAGCTCCGTTTCAAAAAGTAACCCCTCCCCAACTTATTAAAGGCTTGTTTGGCCTCTCTACTCTAATTCAATAAGAGCTTTTTGAATAAAAGCGACTTCAATAAGTCCTTTTTGTTCTAGCTCTGTTTTAAATAAGCTCGTTTGGTAAAATCTCCCAAAAAAGCTCTTATTTAAAATAAGCATGTTTGGTAAAACTTTCAAATAAGAGCTTTTCTTAAGGATAGTTGACGTTATTTTTAAAGATTACAATAACTTTAATATAAGAGCAATGCAAATGGTTGTTTTGGAGGACCTTTCATCATGTGGGCCCAACATCATTCCTAATTATTCTTTATGTGGGACCCCTCAATGTCCACTACCCATCACCCATCACGTAGACTCTACATTTGATGTGTCCATAGTGTGGGCCCTAACTTTGAAGTGGATTGTCCATCTTGTGGGGCCTGCTTTTGATATCCACAATTCATCATGTGGGGTGCACCTTCTATGTGGATCATCCATCATACGGCCCACTTTGGATATCGGTCATCCATCATGAGAGACCTTGGATGTGGATCATCCATTAGGTGGGGCCCACTTGATGTGAATTATCCATTATGAGGGGCCACGCTTTTATGTGGGCCATCCATCATGTGAAGCCCACTCTGTCCATTATGTGAGCCCACCTTGATGTGAAACATTTATTGTGTAAGGCCCCACCTTCATTATGTGTCATTCATCACGTGGGCCCATCTTTGATATCAACTGACCATCATGTGGGCCCACCTTCAATGGCCATCATCCATCATGTGGGTCCCACCTTTGATGTGGATTGTCCATCAAATGGGACCCACTTGATGCGCATGTTCCGTCATGTTCGACCACACTTTGATGCGGGCCATCTATCATGTGGGGCCCACCTTTTATATGAACCATTCATTACGTGAGCCCACCTTGATGTGGGGCCCACTTTAATATGAGAAATTCATCATGAGGGGCCCATCTTTGGTGTCCACTATCCATCATGTTGGTCCCACTTTGTTCTGGACCACTATCATGTGGGGCCCACTTGATGTGGATAGTCCATCATGTGGGATCCACCTTTGATGTCCACCATCCATCATGTAGGTCCCACCTTGGCTGTGGACAGTCCATCATGCGGGGCCAACCTTTAATATGGGTCATTCATCAGGTAGGCCCACCTTTAATGTCAACCTTCCATCATGTGGTCTCACATTCAATGTCCACCATCCATCACGTGGGTCCTACCTTTGATGTGGAATATCCATTATGTGGGTCTCATATTTGTTGTGGACCAGCTATCATCTAGGGCCCACTTGATGTGGATAGTCCATCATGTGGGACCCACCTTTGATGTCCACCATCCATCATGTAGGTCTCACCTTTGTTATGGACCGCCCATCATGTGGGGCTCAACCTTCAATATGGGTCATTCATCATGTGGACCCACCTTTAATGTCAATCTTCCATCATGTGGTCCACATTCGATGTCCACCATCCATCGTGTGGGTGCCACCTTTTATGTGGACCATCATTAGGTAGGGCCTGCTTGATGTGGATCATTCATCATGTGAGGCCACACTTTGAAGCGGGTCATCCATCATGTGGGGCTCACCTTTGATGTGACCGTGCATTATGTAGGCCCACCTTTGATATGGGTCATTCATCATGTGGGGCCCACCTTCACTATGGGCCGTTCATCATGTCAGCCTTTCTTGAAGAAATTGTAAAGAGAAGAGAAAAGGGTAAGATGGGAATTACTTGAAAAGTTTAAGGGTAAACTTGTCCAAAAATTAGTCCAAAATGTCTACCCGCTTAAGCTAAATAAGCTCCGTTTCAAAAAGTAACCCCTCCCCAACTTATTTAAACGGAGCTTATTTACTACTTTCTAAAAAATAAGCACTTCATTAGACTTTTACCAAACGGTATAAAAGCTTATTTTTTTAAAAATAAGCCAATAAGCTCTTATTTGTTGAGATGCCAAACGCCCCCTAAATCGGAGCTTATTTGCTACTTTCTAAAAAATAAGCACTTCATTAGACTTTTACCAAATGGTCTAAAAGCTTTTTTTTATAGAAATAAGCCAATAAGCTCTTATTTGTAGAGATGCCAAACACTCCCGAAATTAGGTTCGATATGGAACTTGTTGTTTGGTTGAAATTGTGTAATCTAGATTATGTTCCAACCGTTGCTTGTGGCATGGCCCACTTGGGCTTCGGATCCGCCAGAGAACCTAACCCCTCGCCTATTGTAGTACCGCAAGACAGATGGGCGGGTTGGATGGCAAATAAACATTATAGTGGGCCCTAGGAAGTTTTTTATGGTGGACGTTCAATCAACATTGTTTTCCTGTGGTGTGGTCCACTTGAGATGTAGATCTGCCTCATCTTTTGTCTAATGCCCTTAATTGAGCTTTTAAAACGGATGGACCGAGTGGACATAAAACACATATGTCATAGATGCGCAACGCATATATGGAGGTGGGTGATGCTAACTTCCACCTCTTTTCCCTCCTGTAGAAATGATGTACGGAACCGTTTCCACTAATCCCAGTTCCAGCCAAATTAAGTTTTCGTGCGGAATCCTGTTTGGCTGGAACTTGTCACCAAACACATTAGTTAAAATCGGATTCTACTGGAACCCTGATTTTAAGCTAGAAATGAGTTTCCGGGTGCCAACCAAACTGGCCCTTAGGGCCTGTTTGTTTTTGCTCAAAATGGAGGTAAATGCATGTAAACATATGTAAGTAGGTAATTATTATCATTTACTTCCGTTTGATAGGAACATTCATTTCCTCGTTGTAAAAAGTCTTTGAAAATGATTGATGTACATTCGTGGCTCCATTGTGATGTCTGTGGCATATCTATGCTGTCCATCCATTTTAGCAGAACATTTTAGGGCATGAGCCCAAAAATGAGGTAGATTCGAAGCTCAAGTGGCCCACACCATAGGAAATCATGGTTGTAAAAGGCTTTTAAGGGTAGGTGTTCAACCTGCTGTTACGTGTGGTGTGGTCTACTTGAGATTCGGATTTACCTAAATTTTGGGTTCATGCCCTAAAATCACCTCGCAAAATGGATGAACAACGTGGATAAGCCACACGTATCACAGTGGACCCTACATGAAATTCGAACCCCACTCAATTTTAGTGTACAAAAAGCAACCCATCATTGTCAACTCTAAAAAAATGTGGAGGGAATTACATTGTAAATAATCATTACCCATTTACTTATATTTACATGGTGTAAATGCAAAACAAACTGAGAGTTTGTAAATGGAGGTAAATGGAATCAATCCACTTCACATCTACTCCCATTTCAAGTGTAAATGACTTAATTGTGTTTGAATAGGAGTATATGAAATGTGTTGAAATCCAAATATTGTAAATGGTAGGAATTCGAATGCATTGGAATTATTCAATAAATTTACAAGAACATATATGATATTTCAAATCAGCTTTAAGTCCATTGAATTTATATATATATATATATATATATATATATATATATATATATATATATATATAAGAAAAACACGAGGAAATTCCAAGCCTCGAGTGGGCAACACTTGTTTTGATGACAAACAAGCAACTAGCCAATGTTTTTTAACAATTCAGTTAGAAAGACAAAATTTGGATCATTTGGATCATTCTATTAATATAATTTTAGTGATGTACCTAATAATTGGATTGTTTTGGAGTATCATCAGTATGCCATGTGTATGGTGGGCATGTGCATAACGACATCTTTGTTTACTCGTGCGACTCTCCAAGGGTGCCCAAAAAATTATTTCACCCCATTTACTACCAAATCTCTTATCTTCTTCATGATTTCAAATTAGTCACATCTACTCTCAATTTATTTACTCTAAATTCCTTTTACCTCCATTTTCTCCCATATAAACTCACCACGTACCCCAATTCCTCCCATCAAATGTATCCATGGTTTATTTATTAATTTATTGTAGACACCCTACCAGGGAATGTGACCAGTTCTAAGTGATACCGGTCATGCAGTGACCGGTTCTGTGTGATACTGGTCATGCTAAGATCGATTCACTTTATGTATTAGCGAATCCGGTTAACTCTTAAGTATGAGCAGATTCTACTCGCTAACTTCAGGTAACCCCTCGATCAATGCACGTGTATGGCTAAAGACACACCCTAAACACACTCATTGGAGTAGATCGACCGCTGCCAAGGTACATAGAAAGGCAAGACCGAAGTGGTACGTACATGACTCAATTGCCACTGATAGAGCAAAACATTTCCAAATACCAGTTTCCACAGCACCATGTTTCGTAAAACCTTTGCGAAACTAGGTATATATGTGGGAACCAGTCGCCCCATGGTCGGTTTTATGCATAATCGGACACCCCGTGGTCGATTTCATGTGTAGCTGACCATGCACTAGCCGGTTCCTAGGGTTTACTACACTAGACCAATCATAGTTCGCCCACTTCGCTTCGGTTTTGCCAAGCCTAATGTTATTCCGAATCTACAACAACTTTGGCGGGGTTTAATCCTCTTTGCCCTTACATGTCCCATTTTCGTGTCTATTTACAACAACTTGCAATAGAGAGACAGAGAGGGGTAGAGGCAGAGCCAATTTAAAAAGCAAGAGTAAAGTTACTCTTTGTAAGTAGTGGTAGAAGAAACCAAGAAGAAAACTCTGCATGAGTCTTCATTGTAGGGTTTCTTTCCTTCCACTTTCAACCATTTCAACTGAAATTTTCCTATCTCTATCAAGATCTACCCCTTGCCTCTATTCCATCCATGTCTCTTTCAATTGAGAAGTCAAAAGCCAAGGATAAAGCCGAGGTTAATAGAGTAAGGTTAGAATCAGGGATATCCAACCATTTTGTTTACAAATAAAGGGTGTCAAATCTCCCATTTTCCTTCTCACATCTGAAATCATCTTGCATTCCAGTCCACACATTCCAGTACATATACACACTCACATTTTTTTACTTTACTTTTGCAATCCTCTCTCCTATCTATTTTTTTTTTATTCAAAGTCTTAAATTCGATGAAGCATGGCTAGATGCAATAGTGTCGAAACTCCGTTGAATCTCCCTAAAAACTGTAAAATCTCGTAAAGTAGAAACTGTGTGTTACACAAGCGGAAAAGAGTGCTCAACCCCTTCCTTTTTCGTAACCAAGGCCCTTACTAGGAATTTATGGTCACAGACTAACCGTAGAAGTCAATTAAGTTGAGAAATCTTACGATTCTCCGACGTTAGAACGATGCTACGGTTTCTAGCCAGTTGTTAATTCCCAGCTTCATTTGGCTAATGGCAACTCCAAGTCAAATGCATTTTTACCTCTAAGTCAACCCCACATTTAAACCCCAATCAAATTAAATCAGAACAGAACTGACAAATGAAAAAGATAAGAAATTGGGGATATCATTCCGCCTCCACTACAAGAAATATACTATTTCTCGATGAAATGTTTACCGAGGAATTGAATTTCCTAGGTAATAACACACTTTTCTCGAATTTCATTGTTAAATCGTGCTTCGCTTTTACCAAGGAAAATTTTCCTTTGTAAAAATGACAAACAACAGAGAAATTCAAATTTCATATGTAAATTGGGGGTTATTTCGTAGTTTAAAATATAAAAATTTAAAAGTTTTTAATTAGCTTACTTTCACTTGGGGGGGGGGGGGGGGGGGGGGGGGGGGGGGATTTCTTGATAAAAGCCCACTTTTGCCAAAGAAAAAACTCTTGGTAAAAGGAACAATCACCAACGAAATACAAATTTCGTCAATATTATTGCTAAGTACTATTTAGCCTTTACCAAGGAAATTTTTCCTCGGTAAAAAATGACAAACACCATTGAAAGTCATATTTCGTCAGTAAAAGAGGGGGGTTATTTTTGTAGGTAAAATGTAATGGTTTTAATGTAAAGTCACAATTATCGACGATGATTATCACTTTTACCAAGGAAAATGTTCCTCGTTAAAAGTGATAATCACTAATTGTGGCTTTTACTAAGGAAAGTTTTCCTCGGTAAAAAGTCACTTTTGTGAAGGAAAAAATTCATTTGTAAAAGGAACAATCACCGACAAAGTACAGATGTATAGAGTGGATATAATGATCATGCATCAAGGTGGACTCCACAGGGTACCACCCACCTCTGTGGATTCTTGGATCAACTAAATCAAGAGCAGATTCAATCCAATTTTTACTGTCCGACCTTTCAGAGGCATTTTGTCCATGGGGCCACCTAGATGTATGTGTTGTATGACCACACCATCCATCCATTCTTTAAGATAATTTATATAAAAGATAGCATATGATAAAATTGACAATAAAATTGATATAAATTGATAATAAAATTACTAAAATAAGAATATAATTGATAAAATTAGTAAAAGTTGATAATAAAATATAAAAATTTATATTTTCAAAATTTTGAGAATTTTAAAGAAAATTGAATAGTTTGAAGAAAAAAATTAGGTGTTGAATTTTATTTTATTTTTGTGATTTTTAAAATGAAATTGGGATAATGTATTTTGAAAAAAAAAAAAAAGAGTTTGAAAGTTTTTGAAATTTAAAAAAAAAATTTGAGATTAAAAAATCAAGATTTTAACAATAATTTGATATTTTGAATTAGAAAATTAAGAGGTTAAAAAAATTGTGATTTTGAAAAAAAAAGAGTTGAGAAGTTTGAAAAGAAATTGACCATGCTTGGGAAAATTTGAGATTTCAAAAAACTAAGTTTCTGAAAAAGTAATTAACAATGTTAAAAAAATTGACGTCTTGAAAAAATTGGTATTTTGAAAAAAATAGATTTTCAAAAAATTGAGAAGTTTGATTAAAAAAATGAGATTTTCAAAAAAGAAATTGAGAAGTTAGAAAGAAAAAAAATTTGACATTTTGACAAAAAATGGAGAAGTTTGAAAAAATTTGAAATTTTGAAAAAAAAAAAAGGCGAGAAAATTGAGATTTTGAAAAAGAAAATTGAGAGGTTTACAAAATTGTGATTTTGATAAGAAAAAAAGGTTGAGAAGTTGGAAATAAAATGACAATGTTTAAGAAAAATTCAGATTTTGAAAAAAATGAGATTTAGAGAAGAATTGAGATTTTGAAAAAAAAAATGTTAATTTTAACAAGAAAAAATGCATGTAATTTTGAAATAAATTTAGAAGTTTGAAGAATGATAAGTTTGTCTAAATTAGATTTGAAATATATATATATATATATATATATATATATATATATATATATATATATATATATATATATATATATATTATAAAGAAATTGAGAAGTTTGTTAAAAAAAAATTGAGATTTTGAAAAGTTTAATTTTTAAAAAAATCGAGAACTTTGAAAAAATGGAGAACCTTGATGATGTGTTTCATACTCATGTTGTCTATCAGTTTTCTCCATTCCATTCAAGAAGGGTACCAAAATTGTACAAATCAATATCTAAGGTGCACCACATCATAAGAATATGGTAATTGAGTGCTCACCATTTAAATTCCAAACTGCCCACCATAAAGTTTTACTAATGTTTACATGCAATCCAACCTGTTGATAATTTCCAAAAGAACGGGATGAAAGGTAAATACAAATATTACCTTAATCTAAAACATCTGGGACCCACAAACAGTTTTATCATTCATCACTGTTTCTAGTGGTACAGTCCACCTAAGATTTGTACTTTCATCGTTGTTTCTAGTGGATGAACGGGAGGTTCGTTTTTAGGAACAAGTGAGGGGATTTTGAGGAGATAGAAGCCACCACTGTTAAAGATCATTAAAAGCTCTTTTCCAAACCTATAACAAGTCATTCTCCATGTGTTTCATCACAAGCTTGGGCCATTCAATGGCAATATGAGAATGGACTTGTTCCCTCTTGATTCCTAGGAGTTTAGACACCTTGATCATAGTTAAATCATTTGTCTAAACACCACCTAGGAGTCCAAATAGGTGTATGCCTCTAGGAAATCAATTGTCTATCATTTGTAGAGGTTTCACCATTCCCTAGCACCTTGGGCATCTCCAATGGAGCATCACATGCAAGGGAGCTGATCTTGAAGCTAAAGCCTTGGCAAAGCAGCGACATCAAAGATCGGGGGAGTACAAGGGTAGCTGATTGAAGCACGGGAGAACGGACATCAAGCAACCCAAAACCGGGCATCAAAGGGGCTCATCTGACAAGTAAGGTTGTCTTTGTTGAGAGTCCATTCACTCAATTCCCCGTGGGAGTTGAGTGTAGAGTTAGTCAACTCGAACTAGGGTCGTCTGCCGATCTTTGGCTTGTTTGTTGAGACTAAAACTCTAGGGACGTTAACTGTTCCTTAGCCTGTTTATCGGCCTAAAGACTAGGGGTTGTTTGGCACTCCTTGGCTCATTTTTTGGGCCTAAATTCAGGGATGTTTGTCGTTCCTTAGTTCATTCGGCTTGGCCTAAATAAGTCTCCAAGGGGAGCCAACACGGGTGTGAACGTGTAAGTTGGGAGGAACCTATAAACTCCCCGGTTGGGTGGATCCAATTTAAAACACCTTGGTTGGGAAGAACCAGATTTAAACTTCTCAGTGAATGCCGGTGTGCTCAAAGGGGTTGAGTACTTGAACCGGGAGTAGAGTAGACAAGTAGTCGAACCACTATACATGTTTGTGTTTGTGATTGTATTTGAGTACATTTCTTATTATGCATCGTGTTTAATTGCTTAATTATGAATGGATAATTAGGAATGTATGCTAGGCACATCTACACACACAAGATATACTTTCATTCCTCATGTAGACTTGAGCTCTTGTTGATCCATCCTCTATAGTTTACTTGTGTTGTTTAGACTAGGTTGTGTATTGCCTTAATCTTTTGCTAGTCTATTGATTAGACCCATGTAGGCTTGGAAGCCGAAGTGTTCTTGCTTACTTAGTTTAAATTGTTAAAACTATTAAGTAAGCGAAAAGAATTTCAAAAAGGTCCTAATCCCCCCCTTTAGGACTTAGCCATAATTCTAGTTGCTCCTTAAGCTTCTGCATGCATATGCGTAGGGTATCGTGTTAGACTACCCGACGTAATTTCAATTGGTATCAAAGCAAGTTGCTCTTCAAGGACTTAACCGTCTAGAGTGAGATCCAATACTAGAGCACTAGCATCATGTCTACCTGAGATGGGAATACTGTCAACTGTCCACCATAGTTTGACGGATCCAACTATGCCTATTGGAAAGCTAGAATGAGGATTTTTCTACAATCCATCGATCGATCTGTTTGGGCAACAACATTAAATGGATATTCCCTACCCACAGAACAAGTGGAGGTTGATGGTAAGATCATTGTCATTCCCAAAGATGATGAGAAATGGAATGATAATGAAAGAGCTCAATGTGTGGCAAATGCCAAAGCTCTCAAGGTGATTTGCTATGCAGTTTTTCCGGAAGAATTTCAACGCATTCTCACATGCGCAACTGCAAAAGAAGCGTGGGATATATTTGAGGTAAATCACGAGAAAACTAGTACAGTAAGACGCTCGAAGCTTCAGCTCTTGACCACCAAACTTGAAAACATTAGGATGGAAGAGACTGAAACCTTCATGGAGTTTTATACAAAACTTTCTGATATTTGTAACTCCATGTTTGCCTTGGGGGAACAGGTTCCGGAAGGAAAGATTTGTAGAAAAATACTTAAGTCTCTTCCGAAAAGATTCGGTACCAAGGTAGTGGCCTTAGAAGAGTGTAGAGACATAGATAACATGAAAGTAGAAGAACTTATAGGTTCCCTACAAACTTATGAACTACACTTTAGAGCCCCCTCTAAGAAGAAAAACGTCGTTTTAAAATCTTTACATAGACACTCACATAGGTAAAAGAAAATTAAGAGTGAGTCATCTGAAGATAGCGATTATGAGGATGATGATCTTAATAAAAGATTCAAGAGATTCCTCAAATTTGATAGAGGGAGTAGCCGTGACAAGAAGGACAAGAAGGGTGATAAACATAAAGGAAAATCATCCAAAACTTCATCCGTCCGATGTTATGGTTGCAGTCAACGTGGCCATATTGCCCCGGATTGTTCGAAAATGCCTAAACCGAAAGGTAAAAAGGCCATGGTAGCCATGTGGGATGATACGGAGGAGTCAAAATCTGAATCTAATGACTCCAATAGTGATAAGAGCTAAGATATAGTGAGAGCTCTCATGGCTTCCACCACTACCTCTCTTCCCCCTAATCTAAGAGAGGATCCCGACCGCCTTCCCTTCTAGGAGGAGTAGTTCCCAACCCCTTACCTTATGCTACACTTTATGAGGGTGTTGTGAAAATTAGCTACCCTTAGGATAATTAAACTAAACATAATTAGTAAGGGTAGCTAGAAATGCTTCAATAGAAAAATTTGAAGATTTCAGCCTCATTTCTGTGTGTATGGGCAAATCAGAGGATTCAAGCCTCATTAGCCCAAATTTTGATAATTTAGCCTTACTTTTATTTGATATATTTGCTTCTAGATTATCATCCTGCTTAGATTAGCTAATCTTGTTGAATTTCATGCTTAATTGTATGCAAATCTTTACTTAGGTTTGGTCATGATGTACATCTTTTGGGGAGGTTGGTTGATTGGGCTATAAGCCCTTGAGCTTCAATGCTTAATGTATATCATAGATGACCAATTGTACATAATTAACTATGCTTAGAATAGTACATTTTCTTGTTAATCATGTTACCATGCATGCTCTATATTTTATGTGTTCATGCACCTTATACTCTCATTGTTAGTATGTGCTTATAGTTATAACTGCGACATACTATCTTTTCTTACCTTAACCTTAATTGATGTATCATTAAGGGGGAGAGAATAGTTTGTCAATTGCTGACAAAAAGGGAGAGAAAGATCAAGTCCCACCAAAACTAGTTTGCTATGTTTTGTGATATAGGGATTGAGAGGTTATGGGGGAGCAAACTAAAGAGGAGTTGCTTAGTTAGGCATGTCAAGAGTCCTGTATTTATTTCATTATCAATGTAATCTCTTATTCATGTACTTTGTTTTGGTAGGTTGGGTTTTTGTAAGTAATTGATAAAGGGGGAGATTGTTAGTGCACTTTTCTGTGAAATAGTAGTGTACCTTATTTGTCAATTACTTAGGTCAGTGAGTCTAGTGTTGGTTAAGCTTAATGAAGATGAAGACCGAAGACTCAAGACAGATCTGTTGCATCAAAAAAGAAGAAACAGGTAAAAGTGATGCCTTGGTAAGCCTTAACCTTGTCCGGATGCCCGACCAACTCCAAATCTATCCAGCGACTAAAACTTGTTTATGGACTAGATTTCAAGTGCCCGACCACAAGTCCATCGGGCGCCCGACCCTGCACGAATCTACCTATTATTTGATCGTTAGGAGAAACTTTATAAAAGCGGGAGGTTCGTTTTTAGGACCAAGTGAGAAAATTTTGAGGAGATAAAAGTCACCATTGCTAAAGACCATTAGAGGCTCTATTCCAAACCCATAGCAAGTCATTCTTCTTGTGTTTCATCACAAGCTTAGGCCATTTAATGGCAATATAAGAATGTACTTGTTTCCTCTTGATTCCTAGGAGTTTAGACACCTTGATCATAGTTAAATCCCTTGTCTAAACACCACCTAGGAGTTCAAATAGGTGTATTCCTCTAGGAAACTCATTTTCTATTATTTGTAGAGGTTTCACCATTCCATAGCACCTTGGGCATCTCCAATGAAGCATCACATGCAAGGAAGCTAATCTTGGAGCTGAATCCTTGGCAAAGCAGTGGCATCAAAGATCGGGGGAGCACAAGGGTAGCTGATTGAAGCACAGGAGAGCGAACATCAAGCAACCCAAAGCGGCGCATCAAAGGGGCCATCCGACAAGTAAGGTTGTCTTTGTTTAGATTCCATCCACTTAATTCCCTGTGGGAGTTGAGTGTAGAGTTAGTTAGTCAAACTCGAATTAGGGTCGTCTGCCAATCCTTGGCTTCTTTGTTGAGCCTAAAACTCTGGGGATGTTAGCTGTTCCTTGGCCTGTTTATCGGCCTAAAGACTAGGGGTTGTTTGGCACTCCTTGGCTCGTTTGTCGGGCCTAAATTCAGGGACATTTGCCATTCCTTGGCACGTTTGGCGGGCCTAAACAAGTCTCCAAGGAGAGACACCAACACAGGTGTGAACGTGTAGGTTGGGAGGAACTTATAAACTCTCCAGTTGGGTGGATCTGATTTAAAACAACTTGGTTGGGAGGAACTAAATTTAAACTCCCCAGTGAATGCCGGTGTGCTCAAAGGGGTTGAGTACTTGAACCGAGAGTAAGTAGATAAGTAGTCGAACCATTATACACGCTTGTATTTGTGATTGTATTTGAGCACATTTCTTATTATGCATTGTGTTTAATTGCTTAATTAGGAATGTATGCTAGGCAGTTGATAGGCACATCCACACACAGAAGATGTACTTTCACTCCTCTTGTAGACTTGAGCTCATGTTGATCCATCCTCTATAGTCTACTTGTATTGTTTAGACTAGGTTGTTTAATGCCTTAATCTTTTGCCAGTCTGTTGATTAGACCTACTTAGGCTTGAAAGTCAAAATATTCTTGCTTAGTTTAAATTGTTAAAACTATTAAGTAGGCAAAAAGAATTTCTAAAGGTCCTAATCAACCCCCCCCCCCCCCCCCCCCTTCTAGCACTTAGCTATAATTCTAATTGCTCCTTAAGCTTTCACACGCATATACGTAGGGTGTCGAGTTAGACTACCCGACGTAATTTCAATGTCTAGTGGTCGATAGTTTGTGGTCCCACCATGATGTATATCTTTCATCCACATTGTGATTTAAAAAAAATTAACGATGTTTGAGAAAAGATGAGATTTAAAAAAATGAAATTTGAAAAAAAAAATGAGATCTAAAAAAAATTGAATTTTTGAAGAAATTCACATTCTGAAGATAAAAATGGCATTTTGAAAAAAAAATTGATAAGTTTGAATAAAATTGATAAGCTTGATAAAAATAGATTTTGAAAAACTTGCAATTTTTAAAAAGAAATTGAGATTTTATATTTTAAAAAAATGGAGAAGTTTGATAAAAAAAAAAAATGAGATTTTGACAAAAAAAATGAGAAGTTTGAAAAGAATTAATATTTTGAAAAAGAAAATGAAAAAAGGTTGGAAAAAATTGAAAATCAATAAGAATTAAAAATCAATAACATGTCTGACCGAACTAGAATTTATTTGTTACTAGTAAGTGTTACTCCTTTTATGTGGCTCGAACTCTATTTTAGTATTCAATATACAAGTTAGTCATGAAAGGAGGACGTTTATTCATTTTAAGTATTTTAATTACCTTACTTTAAATTCAACAATGCATATTAGTCATGAACGTGGGATGTTTAATTAGCTGAAAGGCCCTATATACCTTGGTTTAGTCCTGAAAGGGGGATGAGCCAAGTCAAAATGCTTCATATTGTTATAATTTGGTGCGCTAAAATAATCATCCTGTAATGCCTTGAATACATTTTAATTGGAATCGCTTGATATCAATTTCATCCTTTAATTGTATGTTTAATACACATTATCGTGCCATAATGACTTCCTTATGTTGGTAACTTAAATTGGAACACAAACTTGTATTATCACGCCACAACAACTTTGCCAATAAAAGATCTAATAACATAAATTGGAACACATCAAGAACAATGCAAATATTATACATAGAGAAATTTTCCTCTGTAAACCCTAGTTTCGATAGATCAGCCAAAATAGACCTCCGAAAACTTTACTTTCCCATTCTAAACTTTAGTTGTATGAATGTTTACCCATTCCTTGTATGGCTCTATGGTCAAATTGATTAGACTTGAATCACCCTTGGCTAGGTGCTAGAATCATGAAAAATCATATATCAAACGAAGTTTGTAAGTACCAATTATGATGGCTGAAATTCAGCCTAAAAAAGCCAAGTTGTGAGGCTGATGACTGGTCAGGCTGTTCAGCCAACCGGTCGGTCAGGCCTCAAATAGGTCAGTGAGCAAAAATCATGTTTATAGCCTAAATCGTCCTATACCCGACCGGTCGGACAACCGGTTAGGAAGACCATTCGACTGGTCTCGACCTACAATTTATCCAACAACAAAAGGACTATGGACTACCTAATTCGATTGGTTTAGGGACCGGTCAGACCTCAAATCTGAACGGTCATTAGGGGTCTTGGACCAGTCGGCTACTAGCCATTTTTATCCGTTGGAGCCCCTCTTTTAGCATATATAAGAGGACATCTTAAGGGCTTTAATGGTATGCATTGAGCACCCATCAAGAGCATTGTGAGAGAGCATTTACTCACCTTCTCCTACCCTCCTTTCTCTTCTATGTCTTGAGTTAATCATCCAAACCTAGTCATTTATGGACCCTCATAGAGTATTCAAAACTCGGATTGAACTATGAACTCAAGCATTGCATTTATAGTTAACCCAATCATTGAAGCCTCATCTTAAGATCATTTATAGCCATTAAATTTTTAGTTTGGTGGTTCTTACATTAAACATTGCATTGAATAGGCAAAGGGAACACCAACACCTTCTCCCAACTACCTTGCGTTAGGATAAGCATTGCATTCTTCATCGGTAGCTGATCTTGGGAGTAAAAAGAGGAGCTAAAGCACGTTGGAGTTAAAACAACTCATCATAGGCACTGAATTGGGGCTCAACTTCTCTAGGTAAGTCTAGTATTAAGAGTCATCTTTGTTTTGGTTATTCCCTGGATTAGAAAACTTTGGCGGGAGCGTACGTGACCATCCTTAGATTAGGATTGGTGAGAGTTTGAGATCCAAACTCGATAAGTCCCTAAATTGGGCCATTGGCAGATGGTAAACACGGTCCTAGATGATAGGATGTTAGGGTTGATGGTTAACCTGATTTAAATTGTACTTGAATTTCATAAGTCCTATTCACCCCCTTTTAGGACCTTAGGCATATCTCCAATTATCTCTAGAAGTGGTAAAACCACAATTTCACATATCATAGGAAACAATGGTTATTGACCATTAAAAACCTTTTGTGGGCCATAAAAGTTTTAGATCAAGCTAATATTTGTTCTTTCTATTCGTCCACAATGTGTGTGTTATCTAAGCCATCCATCCATTTTGATGGCTCGTTTTAGGGCATGAGCCCAAACAAGGAGGCAGATTGAAGGCTCAAGTGGGCCACACTATAGGAAACAATGGAGATTGAGTGCATATCATCTAGCTATGCTGTGGTCCACTTGGGCCTTCGATCTGCCTCCTTTTTGAGATCATGCCTTAAACGATCTTTCAAAATAAATGGAGGGAGTGGATAAACCACATACATCACAATGGGCCCACTGCAATGTGTGTGTTTTATCTAAGCTGTCCATCCATTTTGACATCTCATTTTAGGGAATGAGCCCAAAAATGAGGCAAATCGAAGGCTCAAGTGGACCACACTATAGGAAATAGTGGATATTAAGTGTTTACCATTGATCTTTGTTTTATTCTACTTGGGCCTTTGCTCTGCCTCCTTTTTGGGATCATGCCCTAAAACCAAGTTGGGCCCCACGATCCCTTAATAGCAAGCTCCACAATCAAGGTGGGCCCCACGATCCCTTGATAGCAAGCCCGTGCCCAATTCGTTCCCTCTCTCGCGGTGTGTGGAAAAAGCCCCCGTCTCTTTTCTATTTCCCTCTCTCCCTCTCCCTCTTCCTCTCCCACTCTCGATCTCTCTTCCTCTCGCTCTCAATCTTAAGGCCTTGCTAGGGTTTGGAACTCTCTCTCTCTCTCTCTCTCTCTCTCTCTCTCTCTCTCTCGCTCTCTCTTCATTTTCTTCTTCTCTTCTGTCCAACCCCCGTGGAGGCTTGAATTCGTTTTCTTTCCCCTTCCCATTTCCATGAAATAGGTAATTTAAAAAAATATTAATTCTCATTTTTTCTTCTTCTGGAAATTCTTACAATTTGATTTCTTTCTTATTTTTCTCAATTTTTAGCTCAAGCATTTCTTTTCTTTAGTTGTTTCTTTGCTAGGTCTTTTCTACATTGTGATTTTTTTTTTATTCTCATAAAATCACATTTTTTGGATTTTTCCTAATTATTTTCACTTTATGAAAATAAAATCACAAAACTACAAAGAAGTCTTTGGACAATTGCTGATCGGTCGGTCAGGGGCCACGACCGGTCGGAGTTGAGGGGCAACCGGTCGGTTAGGGTTCCAAACAGTCTAGTGAGTTCTGCAGCTACCCAGAGCAAATTTAACCGGTCGAATGACCGGTCCATGAGCACACATCAGATGACGTAAATATGAGTTTTCTTTTGATTTTTTTCTGGTCCATCCCTTTCAGAAACGTCGTCGATCCTCGGCCTCGATCATGGAGTCTACTTACTACATTAGATTCCCCCACTTGAAGAAAACTTGTCCTAGAGTTTCGCTTCGGGCTTGATGTTCCCTTCCCCAAGTGTAGGGTTGTGATGTAGTAATAAACTCGGTAAGACCGAGGTCGATCCACGGGGACTTATGTAGGAATTCACAAACACATTCAATAGTTTCTATTGAGAAGCTAATAATCAGATTTTGTATGAGATTGATGTAAGTAACAACTTTAAACAAAATTGAAGGTAAACAATTATAAAAAGGCACTAGGGGTTCAAGGATCCACTTGTAGCAATCCTTGATGCTCAATTCGCTGTGGTTTCTCACTTTCTCAACTAGAATCGATATTAAGATCTATCTAGCTGGATGGTAGAACTGTTAAACCAAACAATCTGTCATATGTAAGGCCAATGTATATGATTCATACATTGCAAGCTAGGATGAGCATGCTCGATTGCATAGGTCAGTCCCAATTCCAATAAACTAAGTTCATAATCATGATCATCATTAAGTCCTGTCACCAGACAAAGTTAGATCATGATTTGAACTTGAATCAAAACACATGCACAGTCCCATACATAATTTAGAAAATCAGAAAAGTAGAACTTTGGTAGGAAGTTCCCACATGAAGATCATAGTACTAGAGCGTACTCCAATTCCTCGGATCATACAGGTCTAGACTAACATTCAGCCATTAAGAACTTAAGTAATTCTCCCAAACATCCACGAGTCATCATAAGACTAAGAAACACTTACTTAGAACTTGTATAAACTTCAAACCATTGTTCATAAACATGAAATTTAATCTTAAAACCAACTTAGAACGAATTGAAACATCTTAGATCCACTACAAGCTTTACCTCTTAGCCCTAGCTAAGAGGTTTAGCCGTTAATGATCCAAGGAAACATGAAACAACTAAGAAAAACATAAAACAGTAAAACAAACTAGAAGGAGTTGTGGAACTCCGAAATCCACTTCCGCCGCCTCCAACCTTGCTTAAACTCTTCTAAGATGCCCTAGGAACCCTCCCTAGGTGTCCTTTTATAGTGGGGAGGCTCCGCAGCTTCAGAATATTTCAGAAATTGCGTAAGCTTTCGCAGTGTGCAGAGAATTTCGGGACTTGTAGAACACGTTTTATTACGCAGACGACCGGTCGCAGCTACTGGACGACCGGTCGCACGACTGGTCTTAAAAGCGTCAAAATCGTCCAGAGAGTTTTAGGATTTTCTAGCCCATAAAATATATTCAAAGACCAGTCATACGATCGGTCTGAGCCATGGATGACCGATCGCAAGACCGGTCGTGGATGGTCCAGTGAGATGTGGCTCTATGGCTCCTCCTGTTGAGTGATGAGACCGGTCGGACGACCGGTCTTGGGCCTTGGACGACCGATCGTGGGTGTCTTTTTCTTCCTTCTTTTCTTCTCTTCTTTGCTTCTTTCTTCCACACTTTCCCACTTGGTCCTTTGGTCTTCTTTTCTTCTAAATAGTGTCCTTAAGTCTTCAATTGATGTTTCCTCTCTCTCATCCCTACAATCACAAATCCATGCATTAGTTTAGTCTATAAACCATAAAAATAAGCATAATGAGTGATGAATTGGGGTTAGAATATGCACAATTAAGAGATCAACACACCCCCCAACTAGTATTTTGCTAGTCCCGAGCAAAACATGCGTGAAATCAATTCCATTCTCCAAAACTCAACTCTCCCTTAGAAACCATTCTTCTATACATCCCAAGACATACAAGTGTAAAATTCAGAAATATTAGGTGACAGAGGTTGAAACTGTAAACCCTCAAAACATGGCAAGCATTCATGTGAAATTCCCGCTGATTGGTTGATAAATAGAAGAACTTGAACAAATTCAACTTAGTGTGAATAGTGAAAATTCATCTCATGAGTTTCTAGGATTATCTTCTTCATAGATCAACCAGACTAGAGATCTCAAGGTATATAGAGTAACAACAAGCCAATGATGGGAATTTGCCTTACTGTCCTTCCGACGGCTTTCACACTATGTCCCATTTCCGGCTTTGGTTACGGGTAGACCATCCCCCGGTTGGTAATAGGTAGCCCTAATCAAAATTTTCCACCATTTTTCCATCTTTCCCAATTTCATCCTTCCTTTTCCTTTTTCTTTTAAATTAGATAGGATTTTTAGAAATCCATATCTTTCGTTATTTTCCCATGGACAAGGATGGACAAAGTACCCCGGCTTGATTTCTCAGCACCTTAAATCAAAGTCTAGCTAACCCACAAATCACATAATTCTTTCAACTCATGAAAATCGTGTAATGTGAACTAGGTGTAAAAGTGTTCAAATTTTCTATCAATCACATAACTAGGGGACTTCACATATAAAACCATTATGCTATGAGAAATTCCAGACATACAACCTCATACACTTCATATCTCCTCCTCTTATGCTCATATCATCTTGAATGCATAGAAACAAAGTTTTCCAAAAGAGTTTTGAATTTTAGAAAAATTAAAAATTTTCTACATAATTGCTCGAAATGTTACAAAACGCTGGATTCATCCAAGTGATCCTACACCCCCCAACCAAATCTTGCATTGTCCTCAATGTAAAAGATGTGCAATGAACAAAACATGAGAGCAATTTGAAAATAAAAGGGAGTGAGGAATGATAGTACCTGAGACAGTGAAAAGTGGAATTCTTCCTCCTTCTAACAAACCTAAGCAAAAGCAAGCAAAAGCAACAAAATCCTAATCCTAAGTACTCTATACCTCCATCAGACTAGGAGATCAATTCCAACAATTCGTCCAAAAGCATAAAGTCAAGCAGAATCATTAGATGGATCAAAAGGTTTTGCAATAACGTCATCCAATATTTTGCATTACAATATACATGTGTGTGAGTGATCCAGATAAGCCACTGAAAATTCCAAAAAGGAATTTCAGTGGTTTCATTAATGTTTTCACCACATGTATAAGAGGAGACCGCATCATATTTGCCAGAAATAATATGTCTCCATTTAGATTTTCCCGGGCATTGATTTTGCAAGTATGGGTCATCCCAGGGTTGGTAGAGGTCGGTATGCATGATCCATAGAGGTGTGGAAATATGAATTGATTTCTCATGACAAAGTGTTGTTTCCTCATCCTTCTCTTGGCTAACATTATATGCCAATACCGACTCGAAAGGTGTGACTATATCCCCTATCACATCAACATTCTTATCAAGAGAATAGGTCGCATCTTCTTCTAAGTGATTGGGGTAAGGAGTTGATGAAATTGCGTCGGGTAGCCTAACACGACACCCTACGCATACGCGTGCGGAAGCTTGAGAAGCAACTAGAATTATGGCTGAACCTATAGGAGGGGGGTGAATAGGACCTTTTTAAAAAATCTTTTCGCCTACTTTAACAAATCAGCAAATTAAAATACGTAAGCGATAATCACTTCGGCTTCCAAGCCTAAGTGGGTCCAATTAAAAGACTAGCAAGAGATAAGAGCAATAAACAACCTAGTCTAAACAAGCATAGATTAATAAATGATTAAGCTAATGAAGAACCTAATCTATGCTACTCAAATAGACTTGAATGAGGATGGATCAATAAGTTCAAGTCTACTTGAGGTAGTGAAAGAACATCTTATGAGTGTGGATGTGCCTATTATGTGCTAAGCATACATTCCTAACTAAGCATACATAATTAACAATTAAACACAATGCATAAAGAGAAATGTGCTCAAGATCAATCACAAACACATGGATGTATAGTGGTTCGACTACTTGTCTACTCCACTCCCGGTTCAAGTACTCAACCCCTTTGAGCACACCGGCATTCACTGGGGAGTTTAAATCTGGTTCCTCCCAACCAAAGTGTTTTAACTCAGATCTACCCAACCGGGGAGTTTACAGGTTCCTTCCAACCTACACGTTTGCACCCGTGTTGGTGGCTCCCCCTTGGAGACTTTATTTTAGACCCGACTGACGTGCCAAGGAACGGCTGACGTCCCTAGATTTTAGGCCCAACTAATAGGCCAAGGATCGACTGACGACCCCGGGGCGAGTTTGTCAAACAAACTCTACACTCAACTCCCACAGGGAATTGAGTGGATGGACTCTTAACAAGACAACCTTACTTGTCGGATTGAGCCCCTTGTTGCGCCGTCTTGGGTTGCTTCTTCTCGCTCTCCCGTGCTTGAATCAGCTCCCCTTGTGCTCCCCCGATCGTTGACGCCGTTGCTTTGCCAAGGCTTCAGCTCCAAGATCAGCTACCTTGCATGTGATGCTCCATTGGAGATGCCCAAGGTGCTAGGGAATGGTGAAACCTCTACAAATGGTAGGAAATGGGTTTCCTAGAGGAATGCACCTAAATGGACTCCTAGGTAGTGTTTAGACAAAGGATTTAACTATTATCAAGGTGTCTAAACCCTAGGAATCAAAAGGGAACAAGTCCTATTCTCAAGATGCCATTGAATGGCCCAAGCTTGTGATGAAAACACAAGGAGAATGGCTTGCTATAGGTTTGGGATAGAGCCTCTAATGATCTCTAGCAATGGTGGCTTCTATCTCCTCAAATCCCCTCCTTTTGGCTCAAAAAAAATGAATCCCCCTTTTAAATAGATTTTCTTCCAACGGTCAAAAAACGGGCAGATTCGCGCATCTCCGATTGATCGGAAGAAGTTTCGATTGATCGGAGACCTGTCCGATTGATCGGAGACAAGTCCGATTGATCGGAAATCTATCCAGTGAAGTCTCTGGAAGATATTCCGATTGATCGGAACACTGTCCGATTGATCGGACGGACCCCTTCCGATGGATCGGAAGACTGTCCGATTGATCGAAAATATGTCCAGTGGATTTTCAAGGTTGCTGGAAAAATTTCCGATTGATCGGAGATTCTGTCCGATTGATCGGAGCTTCTGTCCGATTGATCGGAGTCCTATCGGAGCCAGTGTCCGATTGATCGGAGTCCTATCGGAACACCTATCGGAAACTGCTGTTTGAGCCTTTTTTATTGCAGCAGCTTCCACCTCTTAAATTAGTCTATCTTATCATGTTTTTCATGGAGTTCTAAGACTAATAATGATGACTAAGGGTATACCTAGTTGGTCCAAGTCATCTAAGAGGTTATGGGTTAGGTTTTGGTCAAGGCAAGGCACACCAAGGCATCACTTTTACCTGTTTCTTCTTCCTTGATGCAGCCGGTCCGTCTTGAGTCTTCGTTCTTCGTCTTCATTAAGCTCAACCGACACTAGACCCACTGACCTAAGTAATTGACAAACAAGGTGCACTAGTATGCCATAGAAAAGTGCACTAACAGTTGAGAGGGACACATCTTTCACAATAGAATTGATCATGTTTATTTCGTGGACCTCTTCATCTTCATCCTCTTGTTGGTTGTCAACATTAAAAGCATTTAACTCAATCATCATATTACCAAAGGACATTTGTATGACCCCACTCCTGCAATTTATGATAGCGTTTGATGTAGCTAAGAATGGGCGGCCAAGTATGACAGGAATTTGAGGGCCAATATTAACCATGGGTTGTGTGTCCAAGACAATGAAGTCCACTGGGTAGTAGACCTTGTCAACTTGGACAAGAACGTCCTCAATCACCCCTCTCAGAATACGAATCGATCGGTCAGCGAGTTGTAATGTGGTTTTAGTGGGTTTTAATTCACCTAAACCCAATTGTTCATAGATCGAAAAGGGTATTAAGTTTACACTTGCTCCTAGATTAAGTAAGGCATTCTTCACCCGGTAGTCTCCAATTATGCATGATATTGTCGGACTACCAGGATCTTTGTATTTCTTGGGCATCCCGTGATTTATAATAGCGCTTACATTCTCTGTAAAAAATGCCTTCTTTTGCACATGTATTTTTTTTTTATCATGCAAAGATTCTTCAAAAACTTAGCATATGAAGGTATTTGTTTAATGGCATCCAACAATGGGATGTTGATCTTCACCTACTTGAAAACCTCTAAAATCTCCAGGTTTTTGTCTAAAGGTTTGGGTGAAATCAACCTTTGGGGAAATGGGGCAACCGGCTTGTATTGCCTTTCCGGTTCTTTCTCTTGTGGAGTGTTGTTCGGGCTATCATCCTCTTTGGAATTTTCTGGATCATTAGGCTTTAGGGCCTTCACCGGATTAGATTTATCAATTATTTTCCCACTTCGCAAAGTGGTGATAGTTTGAACATGCTCCATATGTTGGGAGGATGAGCTTGCGTCTTGTATCTCAAATTGGGTCCTTGAGTTAGGAAGAGGTTGGGCAGGAAGTGTGCCTCTCTCCCTAGCACTGAGGTGAGATTCAACCCTAGCCATTGAGGTTTTCAAGTCATTGATGTCTTGGGTTGTATTTTGATTAAATTTTAATTGCTCTTGCATGAACCCATCTATTTTCAGAGAATTTGTCTTGTTATACTCAGCTTGAACCGATACAAATGCACCCAACATCTCCTCTAGCGTAACTTTCGGTGTAATGACTAGGGATGGACCTAGTAAAGGTTGAGCTTGAGGAGTATTACTTGCATTCGCAGTGGGTCCATTCCTCCAACTGAAGTTGGGATGGTTTTTCCAACTACAATTAAACGTGTTTGAGTTTGGAGCACCAAATTGCTGTTGGTAACTGTTTATGGCATTTGATTGTTCTTGTAAGATGTCTTGAACTGCTAAAATTGTGGGACAATCTTGTGTTGTATGTTGATTTCCGGCACAAATTCTACAAACAATTTCAACGTCCTTAGAGTTGATCGTCTCGCCTTTCCTTAATTCCATGGCTTCGACCTTTCTTGTGAGGCTAGCCACCCGTGCACTTATGCTATCCTCTTCCGATAAGACATACATTCCCCCTTTTTCCTTTTGTTGGCCAGTCTTGGAATTTGTTGGTTTCGATGTATCCCAAGACTGTGCATTCTCAGCCAATTCTTCCAAATAATCCCATGCTTCATCAGCTTTCTTATTCATGAACTCCCCATTACACATCATCTCTACAAATTGGCGCATAGGTGAAGTCAGTCCTTCATAGAAAAAGCTTATAACCCGCCAAATTTCATAGCCATGATGTGGGCATGCGTTTAATAAGTCCTTAAACCTCTCCCAACATTGGAAGAAGGTTTCATCTTCCTTTTGGGCAAAGTTCATGATAAGGCGCTTCAACATGTTTGTTTTGTGAGTAGGGAAGAATTTTTTTATGAATTCCCTATGCATATCAGTCCATGCACCAATTGATCTTGGCCTTAATGCATGAAGCCAACCTTTAGCTTTATCTTTAAGAGTAAAAGGGAAGAATTTGAGTCTTACCACATCATCAGTCACATTAGCAAAGTGTATGGTGGTTATTACCTCATCAAACTCCTTAAGGTGTTGATAGGCACTTTCACTGTCTAATCTATGGAATTTAGGGAGAAGTTGGATCACTCCCGGTTTCAAATCCACATTCCCTGCATTTTGTGGAAAAACTATGCATGAGGGAGTGCTCGCTCTTGCTGGTTGCAAGAAATCACGTAAAGTTCTTGGTCGGGGAACATTCTCAACCACATTCTCCCCCGTTTCAGTTTGGTTTAGGCCCAGATTAGGATTGACCATCGGATTAGGTTGATTCACAGCCATACTTTCAGACAAAATTGGAGAAGTTAGATGTCTCCTAGCACGTGGTTCTCTGTCAATTCCGTCCACTATTCCCCCTTCACTAATGAGTCAGTTATTGGAATCCCCAGCCCAATGTGGCATGTAAAACCAAAAAGTATGAAACAAAGAGAAAGAAGAATTCTTCCTCCCTTTCTTTACTCTTCTCTAAGACCGAAACACAAGGTGTCTTGCAATGGCTAAGCCAAAAGCAAGGATAGAAACCGATTTCTCCTGTTCAATAGGGGTTCAGAGAACTCCCCACCCACTATTTGAATCTTTTGAGAAAAAGTGCAGAAAAAGAAGAAAGAGGAGTAGAGGTGAGAAAAGAAATCTTTGAGCACAAGGTGATCCAAGACGGCAGAGCCGACTAATAGGAATCCATGTGGCACAAGGCCTACCTTTCAGAGATCCAAAAGGAGTCTCCACCCACTCTACAAGAGATGAATATGATAGGAATGAATAGGAGAAGGAGAAGAGTAAGGTTTAGAAAGATAGAACCTGATTCGGCACTTAAGATCCTTATATCTTCTTCAACTTCCTAGAAATTCCTGCAAAAGGAAAATCAAATAAAACAAACTAAATTAGTCCTAGAATCCTAAAAATCCTAAATAAATACTATTTTAAGAAATTTGTGAAAAACCGTCAAAGTCCCCGGCAACGGTGCCAAAAACTTGTTCGCTTCCCCAAGTGTAGGGTTGCGATGTAGTAATAAACTCGGTAAGACCGAGGTCGATCCACAAGGACTTATGTAGGAATTCACAAACACATCCAATAGTTTCTATTGAGAAGCTAACAATCAGATTTTGTATAAGATTGATGTAAGTAACAACTGTAAACAAAATTGAAGGTAAACAATTATAAAAAGGCACTAGGGGTTCAAGGATCCACTTGTAGCAATCCTTGATGCTCAATTCGCTGTGGTTTCTCACTTTCTCAACTAGAATCGATATTAAGATCTATCTAGCTGGATGGTAGAACTGTTAAACCAAACAATATGTCATATGTAAGGCCAATGTATATGATTCACACATTGCAAACTAGGATGAGCATGCTCGATTGCATAGGTCAGTCCCAATTCCAATAAACTAAGTTCATAATCATGATCATCATTAAGTCCTGTCACCAGACAAAGCTAGATCATGATTTGAACTTGAATCAAAACACATGCACAGTCTCATACATAATTCAGAAAACCAGAAAAGTAGAACTTTGGTAGGAAGTTCCCACATGAAGATCATAGTACTCGAGCGTACTCTAATTCCTCGGATCATACAGGTCTAGACTAACATTCAGCCATTAAGAACTTAAGTAATTCTCCCAAACATCCACGAGTCATCATAAGACTAAGAAAAACTTACTTAGAACTTGTATAAACTTCAAACCATTGTTCATAAACATGAAATTCAATCTTAAAACCAACTTAGAACGAATTTAAACATCTTAGATCCACTACAAGCTTCACCTCTTAGCCCTAGCTAAGAGGTTTAGCCGTTCATGATCCAAGGAAACATGAAACAACTAAGAAAAACATAAAACAGTAAAACAAACTAGAAGGAGTTGTGGAACTCCGAAATTCACTTCCGCCGCCTCCAACCTTGCTTAAACTCTTCTAAGATACCCTAGGAACGATCCCTAGGTGTCCTTTTATAGTGGGGAGGCTCCGCAGCATCAGAATATTCCAGAAATTGCGTAAGCTTTCGCAGTGCGCAGAGAATTTCGGGACTTGTAAAGCACATTTTATTACGTAGACGACCGGTCGCAGCTACTGGACGACCGGTCGCACGACCGGTCTCAAAAGCGTCAAAATCATCCAGAAAGTTTTAGGATTTTCCAGCCCATAAAATATATTCAAAGACCGGTCGCACGACCGGTCTGAGCCATGGACGACCGGTCGCATGACCGGTCGTGGACAGTCCAGTGAGATGTGGCTCTATGGCCCCTCCTGTTGAGTGATGAGACCGATCAGACGACCGGTCTTGGGCCTTGGACGACTGGTCGGACGACCAGTCGTGGGTTTCTTCTTCTTCCTTCTTTTCTTCTCTTCTTTGCTTCTTTCTTCCACACTTTCCCACTTGGTCCTTTGGTCTTCTTTTCTTCTAAATAGCGTCGTTAAGTCTTCAATTGATGCTTCCTCTCTCTCATCCCTACAATCACAACTCCATGCATTAGTTTAGTCTATAAACCATAAAAGCAAGCATAATGAGTGATGAATTGGGTTAGAATATGCACAATTAAGAGCTCAACACTTAATGAATAAGATGTTCTTAACTTCGAGGGTCGACGCATTCATTTCTTTTTTAGCTTTTGCTCTGTCTCGTACAAGAGATAAGGTTCTTCAAACGCAGTGCTTCTCTTGCACACATCTTCAATCATATGATCTTGCAACATCGTCCAATCTTTTACAATAGAAATTATCAATGCATCATTCAGGATACACATGGATTCTTACAAAACTTGCTCCACTACTCCATGGATATTAACAGATTTTTGCAAATCTAGATCCATAATTTCTAGAGCATCAACAGGATCCACTATCTCGTTCACAACTCTTGGAATAACGATTCCCTCCACTTTCTCAGGAAGTTGAACAATTTTTGAGACGATGGTGGGTTGTACCTCGTCCTCCCCTCCCATGGCTTCAACGTTGATTGATTCAGCAGGTTTTTCGATGTGATCTTCGAGAGGTTCTCCCGTGTTTGCATGAATGACATCTGTATGCTGTTGATGGTCCTCCATTTTTGAATGCACGACATGTGCACTGCTGATCGGGATGGAGGTCTGTGGCGACACCGCCTCCATCAGATCATCCTCGTCAGCTAGGAAACGCTCTAACAATCGTCGTCTCATCCGCTGTCACGAGTAAATTGGTGATTTTCCTTCTTCCTTCTGATAGTACTGAACGTGCACCCACCAATCCCAAATGTCATCCGACAGATGGCGTATCGTGGTTAAAATTCTTCTCTCCTTAGGAATCAGATTGTAGTTGAAGAAGTATTCAACTCCTAAGATCTAGTCATAGACGTTACTCCAGCCATGGAAGTCAGGAATATCTACCTCCCTTTTGTAGCATCGACTTGTCCGATCCAATGGGTGCACCTGACGATCACCATACATATACGTGTCCCTATGATGAATATCGCCTTGAGCACGTGGTAGAATCGGCGCATCGTAAAACAATATAGGAATGCCTACAACCCTTGCATAGTCCTTGTCTCTTCCGATGGAAAGCTTCCTTTCTTTTCAATAGATGAATCCTTAGATCACCGTCCACAGGATTTTGTCCTTGCCTTACAAAGATAAATAGTCCTGAAGTTGTTCCTCGTTCTGATACCAACTTGGCGTAGTCGAAGCGGGTGAGATCGAGCATCGTCTCTCTCATGGGGGATAATTGATCCGAATCCACGGATCTACTGGGACTCCTCAACCAGTTTTTGTTGAATTCACAACGGGGATCTTGAATCCACGAAAAAGAATAGAGTAGAAACTCAATTTCATTAATAATAATCAAAAGCTCCTCAACAATGAGCATAAAATGTTTTTAAATATGCTAAACTATCTAACCCTAACTTGCAAAGGAAGAAAAGAATCCTAGGACAATTAGGAAAGAAAACAGAAAAATCGGAAAGAAATTGTAAAACTGCGAGAAGTCTTTGGATGCTTGCCGACTGGTCAGTCAAGGGCCACGACCGGTCGGAGTTGAGGGGCGACCGGTTGGCGACCGACGGTCAGGGCTCCAAATAATCTACTGAGTTCATCTACTGTCTAGAGAAAATTGATGTAAATTTGAGTTTTCTTTTGATTTTCTTCGAGTCCATCCCTTTAAAAAACGTTGTGTATCCTCGGCCTCAATCATGGAATCCACTCCCTACATCACTATGATGCATGCTGAGGCTATTTTTGTGCTCGATTCTGCTGACCTGTTTTAGAAGCCAGGGGGTTGGAAAATAGGCTTCCTCTGTGTTTTGCTGTAGTGGGGTTTTGGTGGTTGTGGCCCTATTGGATGGCAGGCTCAGTTGTTGTCTTGCCTCTGATTTTTATTGCAATTTTGTCCTGTAAGGTATATGATAAGTGAAGGTATATGACAGGTAAGGACTGCTTTTTTGTGGCGCCCGTGTGAATGTATGCTCAGCCAAATCTCAATCAACAAAGTTGCAGGTGGTGCGGAATTTTCCCATGAGTTGCCTTTGTTCTGGTCTATGCTGGATCATTGATAGTTTCAATGGTAATACACCTACTTTTTCCTGTCGTGGATCTACTTTTATATTTGATCAGCCTGGATTTTAGGCCCACTACCTAAAATGAGATGGCAAAAATGGTGGACGGTTTAGATTTTCAATAAGTATCAAGAAAGTATGGTCCACTAAAATTAAGGTTGCATGAAGAAGTCAGGTACTGTCCTAGTGGATGGTGTTCTCAGCAGTGTACCCATTGTGTTCTTTAAGAAAAATATAAGCCGCCCACCATTTCCTCGCATGATTTTAAGGCTGGTCCCAAAAATGATCAGGACCCGAAGCTCAGGTGGGCTAGCTATACAGCAGATTATAAGAGTTCACATTTAACCCAGGCCCTTCAAATGCCCGTAGTTACGTCTAGCCCACTAGAAACGACACTTTGAGAACAGTTGGAAATGTCATTTTAATGGTTTGGATGACCTAAAGGTATCAAAATTGGACCATTGATATTTCAACAGTAAGCACTGTACCCACGTTTTTATGTCACGGGACAGGCCTTTACATTGAATCTACTTTGGTTTCAGGCCACGAATTTAAGACAAAGCATATCATGAAGTTGGCCCTACCAAAAGTAATGGTTGCATGAAAACGAGAGGGGATTAAGTGAGACCCCGGCCTCACCTAAGGGGGTGTGGCCCTTACCATAGCGTTACCGTGAGGCCCACCTTGATGTATGTATTATGTATCCACTCCGTCCATCCGTTTTTCCAGATTATCTTAGGGCATTATCCCAAAAATGAAGCAGAGACAATTATCAGGTGGACCATATCATAAGAAACAGTGGTGATCAACTATCCTACCATTAAAAATTTCTTAGGACTCACCTTCCTGTTTCCTTAGTTTTTATTTACCATCCAATCTATTGATAAGGTCACATGAGCCTGGATGAAGGGAAAAAACAAATATCAGATTCATCCAAAACTTCTATGGCCCATTAATGGTCAATCATCACTGTTTCCTAAGTTATGGTCCACCTGATGATTGGATCTACTTCCTTTTTGGTATAATCCTCTTAAAGGATATGGAAAAATGGATGGATGGCGCGGATACATAATACGTACATGAAGGTGGGCTCCACGGTAACCCATGGCAAGGGCCGCACCGTCTTGGGTGAGGCCGGGTCTCACCGAATCCGTTCTCCATGAAAACATCATTGCTCAAAGTCTCAAAGACCTGTGTAAGATATGGGGTGAGATAGTCCTGCCTCATGTTCTCATTAGGATCTGTTTACCATAATTTTCACATAAAATCTTAGGGCTTGGACTAAAAAGTGATCCAGATTAGAAGCTCACATAGGTGCCACAAAAATTTTAGATGATGGTAAAGATCCCGTGGTTATGATCAGTGGTGGCAATGACATTCTAAACGGTTGGGAATGACATATAAATAGTTTGAATGGCCTCAAAGCATTAAAAATAGACCATTGATAATTTTCAATAACGGTAATGAGCAATGACCCACTTTTTTCTATCGTGGGACCCATATGTGCACTGGATGCACTTGAATTTTGGACCAACATCCTAAAATGAGATGGTAAAAATGATGAATGGCTCAGATTTGGAAATAAAACGTATCACGAAAGTCGAGCCCACCCCATTTTCCGGACGTTTTAAAGTCGGTGGGAGAACTTGCATGAACTGAGTTTACGGAACTGTAAGCCAGCTTCTATCCTATCTATCAGGCAGCGGCCACCTAACTTCACGTACGACCACGCAGAAATCAGGTTAGATAAGTAATTATGAGTAAAATTTTGCTACAACAACGCGTTAGCTACACTAGCTACACCGGGTGTAGCAATGACCCCACCATGATGTATGCGTTGTATCCATGCCGTCCATCCATTTCGGAAGATCATTTTATAGCATGAAACAAAAACTAAGGCAGATCAAAAACTCAAGTAGACCCAGCTTAGAAAATAGCGGTGATTGAATGACAAACATTAAAAACTTTTTGGGGCCACTTGATTTTGGGAGGTTTTTGTAATACCCTAAAATGATCTGGCAAAATGGATGAATGGCGTGGATACAACATAATACATCATGCTGGAGTCATTGCTACACCTGGTGTAGCTAGCGTAGCTAAACCGTGGGTGTAGCAAAATCTTTCTCAGTAAATAAGGAGACGCCCACCATTTTTGACTTTTTTTTCCCAATGCACGTTATCTTTCAACAGCGGGCCCATTCGGTTTCCAAACGACGTACAATTCGGCCAAAGGGTTCACCCAACGTTACCTGCACCTAACACGAAAATCACCACAAAAATTTATTAACTAGACCACACCATGGAAAAACAATGTACAACAGCCCAAAACTTTCTAATTCAAGAATGCAGTCCACGTGAGAGGCATCTGGATTTTAACCCATCCAATAGTGTGACCCTCAATGATGATGGGACACCCAAAATATCAAGCCAAGCTTACCACCTGGTGATGGGCGGATGCAATTAGACCATGTGAGAGCTTACCATTGGAGCTTGCCTTGTTTGCTAAAACTTTCAAGGCGAGCTTAAGGTGAGCTAGTGGATTGAGTCGAGGCGAGCTCACCTCGAGTGAGTTAAGCTTGCTCCCACCACAATTTATTATATTTTTTAATACAAGTCAACAACATTAAGTTCAAGAAGTCACACGTATATTAGGAGAGAATAGTATTTCTACAGGTGGGACCCCACCATTAAAATGATCTAGCTAGCTCTGATCGATTTTTTCTTTGGCTAGGTAACACACACATTGAATGCAGACCACTAGTAATATTTTCTGAATCATAATAAACATAGTACATGCATAGCTCACCACATGAATGGACTGCCCTGATTATTGTGTGGACTATCTTCATGATGAAGCCCAGCTGATTCATGGATCAAATACACCACCTCCCTCGTAAAATTGCAATCAATAGCTGCATATGGTGTTTAGTCTTACCATAGCCCATGTTTTGTAGATATGTATTGTGTGTGGTTTGACCTAGCACCTGTGTTTGTGTAGTGTGTTAAACACACAACCAGTGTGTGCTCACTATATTTCGTACTTGAAATTACTCAATCCATCATATATGCTTAACAAGGAATGTTCTTACCTGAATAAAATAGTAAGATTAAGAAACCCCCCCAACGTGTGAGGGTTTTATATGTCCTAAGCTTGGGCCCTAATGTGTGTGTAGGGGAGGGGGGAGAGAGAAACAAGAAATAAGAACATCAATGTTTTTTTTATAACAAAGATCTATATGAAATGAGTCGAGCTCGAGCCGAGTCCAGCTTGAATCGAGTCGAGTGACCCAATGGTCAAACTTGACTTGATTTGATTTCTGAGTCGAGCTCCTAAATGAAGCTTGACTTGACTTGTTCTACCGAGTCGAGTTGAGCTGAGGCGAGCTTTTTCGAGTCGAGTCGATCAAGTTTCTCGATCTGACTCGGCTCATGACCAGCGCTACTCGCGAGGCCCATTTGGTATACAAACGACTACAATCCAGCCAAAAGTTTCACCATAAATAAACAATGTACAACAGCCCAAAGCCTCCTAATTCAAGATTACAGTCCACGTGAGATGCGTCTGGATTTTAACTCATCCAATAGTGTGCCCCTCGATGATGATGGGACACCCAAAATATCAAGCCAAGCTGACAACAGGAGCGGTTTGGCTGGATCCCTAACTGTGGGGCTCATTGTGATGTATGTTCCTTACATCCAGTCTATCCATCCATCCAAAAATGAAGTAGATCCAAATCTTAGGAGACCATACCACAGAAAATAGTCTTGATTAAATCCTCACCATTAAGAACGGAATGTTTATTTTCCATCCGAAGTGTTGATAAGGTCACAAACACCTAGATGAAGAGACCACACAAATATCAGGTCGATCCAAAGCTTTTGTGTCCCATGAGAAGTCTTTAATGGTTGATTAACACTGTTTTCTGTATTATGGTCTGCCTAAGATTTGGATCTACTTCATTTTTAATATAATGCCCTAAAATGAGTTTTCAAAACAGACGCATTGCCTGGATATAAAGAGCATACATCACGAGTGGACTCCACTTTCAGGGATCCACCCACCTTGGTAAATCCGGGATCCACCAAAACCGCCCTCGCTGGGAACCTAGGTGGGGCCCACCGTGTTATTTTTGAGAAATCCACCCCATCTGTCCGTTTTGTGGGCTCATTTTAGGATGTGAGACAAAAAACGAACCGGATTCAAGACTCGAATGGGCCAAAAATGTGAGGATTGAATGTTCACAGTTGAAGTATTCATGGGGCCACAGAAGTTTTGAATCTGGCTGTTTTCAATTCATCCTAGTAGGAATGGCATTATGAACAGTATGGATGGCATATAAACATCACTATGGACCAAGGGAGGTTCCAACGGGAGGAATTTTGCGGCCTACTTTCTTTGAACCGGCTCATTTTTTGGTCGCACGTCCTAGAATGAGCCCATAAAATGGATGGGCGGGTTGGATTTCTCACAAACATCACGGTGGAAACTTCCTGGAAAAGGCCCACCTAAGTTCTGCAGAAACTTCCTGGAAAAGGCTTTTGCAGGAAATCCGCGTCCGTGATGGGCTCAAACACTTGAATTTGTTGGGTGTCTTGGAGTTCATTCACAAATATTTACCAAAGCAAAGGGACAATTGATGTTAGAGTGTTTAGATTATAGGAAAAGGAAAGAAAAATATAATCATCATCCAATGATAGATTCTAGTGGATTTCATAAGCAACATTGAAACACAGATGGAGCTAGCATCGGAGACCAGTGGCATCCAATATAATTCAACAATGAAATTTGGGGTTTAAGGCATAGTTCATCCATGCATGATGCGGCCGCCAGATCAATGGCTTGGATAAACCAACCATGACCCCACAAGTACGAACTAGGTTCACAACAAGAAAGATGTACACTCTTGGAATAAACACGGAACTCGACACTCGGCCTCTTAAATTTTTTTTATGAGGATTGTATCTGTACTTAACCGTAAAAAAAAAATAAAAATAAAAATAAATTAAAAAAAAAGAAACTAATGAAACTCAGTGGCCCTATATTCCGAAATGGGTGACAAACAGCTCCACCTCATTATTTATTCTTATATACGCATGGCTATGTATGTGAAGTGATTTTCATTAGATGCATTTGGCGAAGTCCAGAGTCTTTTTGCCTTGGTGACCCGCTCCGAAGTAATTAGCCATGCATTCTCCATACGAGAGCTGCCTGTACACAGCTTTTCCATCCTTCTCTGGAAGCCCTGGCAAGGGTCCGATCATGGTGTGTGGCCGTGGGGTCACAAATAATGGGACCGACACTCGGGCCTTTGTGCTGCTCGCCGTTACCCGATGCTCCGCGCTCTTGTACCTTCCATTGCTCAATATCTGCCAAATTCATCAACTAAATTCAGTTACATATGTCATGTATTGGTCTTAAGCCGATTTTGAAATCCCTTTTGATGTCACAACGGTGATCTCTGTACAGACATGATCCATGAGACAACAGATCAGCCACCTGTGGGCCACAGCTACTTGTTCCCAAGTTTCCTGCCAATGGTCTACTCGTGGATATGGTCGACAGTAGTGGACTATGGTCCATTGGATGGTTAGCATCATGTGTTTAGTACAATTTTGTGGCTGTGGCCCATGGTTGGACAATGTGATTGCCTTAATGTGTAAAGATGGTTTTTACACTCAGTTTCTTGTGCATAGTTCATGCAAGGATACACATCTTGTATATATGTTCCCAAGTCACCGATCAATAGTTTGGTCATGAATCACCAACATAAACAAAAAAAAAAAAAAACTGATCGGAGGGTTAGGATCATTTTATCAGCACAAGTTTCAGATGGTGGTCCTTGTTTGGACAACATAATCAATAGGAATGTGTAAAAATGGTCCACAAGCCAACAATCATGTCCCTTAAAAATGTAAATATAGCAGGATGAGATGGGACCGTGAAGAGCTCACCTCCAGAGTATCGCCCACATTGATGACAAGAGCGCCTTCGACCGGTGGGATCTCTATCCATCCCTTATTTTCCACCTTAACAAAGAGGCCTCCAATATCATCTTGTAAGAGGACGGTCAGGGCTGCCAAATCAGAATGCCTCCCAACACCAATTGTAAGCTCAGGATTGGGGCACGGTGGGTAGTAGTTCATGTTCACAACTTTACTTTCCATGTAGTTATTTAAGGCCGACTTGTCGATGTCTACACCGAGTCCCTTCAGTAGGGTGCTGAGAATTGCACGGCTCATCTTGTTGGCTGCTTTCAGGTATTCAAGGGCTGCATCTCTGTGAACAGTCAAGTCCAAGTGAGTTTTGCATTGCATGACGATTAATAGTAGTTGAGGGTAAAAGAAATTAAAAAAAAGAAAACGGATTTCTTGCATAAATTAGTTCCCATGCATTGAAAGTCAAAGCGACCTCTTACAATTGTGATAAAGAAAAGAAATGCGACGTACCGGCACTCCTGTGGCCAAAACTGCATGGCCTCATCATCGTTCACGTATACCATACTCAAGTAATCCTTCCACTCTAGTGACTCTTCTTTCTCCGGTGAAAAGCTCGTGCCATAGACGACCCTACGGCATGGTGACACACCTTTCAAGTAAAGGGACTTCTTCTCCGGTGCTTGGTTAAAGAAATCATGCGCAGCTTGCTTAGCACGTGCAAGCACTTCTGGTCCCACTCCATGGTTCACCACTTGGAAGAACCCAAGTCTCTGGGCTGCTCCACATAGTGCATCAATGGTTTCATCCTTCTTCTCCCCTTCCAATCCTGACAAGTCAATCGGATTGCCTAGGTATGGTGATCCATCGATCACATCGTTCCTATCGATTCGTTCTTGGGGAGGTTGCACATAACGTTGGGGAACGGAGGATAAGCCACAGTCGGCAAGACCCTTAACTCCATTGCCATCCTTGACGACGAATTCAAACAATTGGGACCCATCTAGGACAGTATTTGGAAAGGAGGTAATAGAGGCCGCACCCATGGATGATGGAGAGGAGTGCTCTAAGAAAGAAAAAAGAAAGGATGACAAGGTTTTGTAGCCTAATCAAAGGACTCGGAATGTTATGGACCTTGTTCTAGGGAAACGAACGTGCACCCCACGTATTTATAGAAGTGTGGGACTCGGAGCAACGTAACCAAATGAGATCACATGACTGAAATTGAGAGCACATCTTACAAATTCCAAACTGCCTTTGTCTGTCGAGATTCACATTTCCTCTCTCTCACCCTCCAAGCACACCAGTCAAATCTTGCTACCTCAGTCAGATCTTGGAATTTCAGTGACCGGTACCGACACGTAACAGTTTAGTGGGTGTTACCCCTACTGTGGGGCCCTCCTTGTTGATGATTTGTTGTATATCCATGCCGTCCATCCGTTTCTCCAGCCCATTTTCGGACAAAGTACCAAAACTTACGCAGATCCAAATCTCTGGTGGACCATACGAAAGGAAACAGTGATGATTGAGCGCCTCACCATTAAAAATTCCAAAGGGTCTATCTTAAGGTTTTCGTAATGTTTATTTACAATCCAACCTGTTGATAATGTCAATAAGATCTCGACAAAGGGAAATTAGAAATATCATATTGATTCAAAACTTTGTAGCCTACTAAAAGTTTTAATAGCTATTCGTCACTGTTTCTATTAGTATAGTGCACCTGAGATTTAGACGTTCTTGTAATCTGGGCTGGTCCTAAAATGAGATGGAAAGCATATGGATAGCGTGGATATACAACAAATACATCAAGGTCGGCCCCATACGGTTAGGGAACACCCACTTACCTGCTACCCGGGTAACAGCTAATCCACTCCTTTAGCCATTAACGGACAAGGCCTCTCACAGGCCACCATGATACATGATTTTTTATCCCCAAGTACCATTGAAAACTTCAATGGTGCCGTGGGAGTTTCCGGCCGTGCTGATATTTGTGTTTTCCCTTCATTTACGTCTATGATTTCTAATTTCACTTCTTTCAGATCTAGGTGACCTTATGAATAGGTTGGATGGCAATTTACCATTATGGTGGGCCTTAGGAAGGTTTCAACCGTCACCCACTGCTTCCTGTGGTACGGTCCACTTGAGCATGGGATCTGTTTTATTTTTTAGCTCATATAACCTGAAATGATATGATAAAATGGATGGACGGTGTCATATAACTAATCCATCTCGGGTCTCTTAAGAACCTCCATCCATTCCTAGCCAGAGACGGCTGCTAGGGGTTTTTAACCTGAAATGATATGATCCCCCCCCCCCCCCCCCCCCCCCCCCCCCACACACACACACACACACAAACAAATATAATCTTTCCAGATTATTTTAGTGCACAATCCCTAAAAATGAAGTAGATAAAAATTCAGGTGGACCACATCATTGGAAACAGTGGTAGTTAAACGCCTACAATTAATTAACAACTTCCTAGGGTTCACCATAATGGTTTTTGACCATCTAACCTTTTAATAAGGTCACATGGAACTGAATGAAAGTGTGTGTGTGTGTGTATCAGTATCAGTTTGATCCAAAACTTGTGGTTATAAAAGGTTTTTAATGGCAATAACCACTTTTTGTCTGCTTCACTTTTCAGAAAATGCTCTAAAATAATATAGAAAAACTGATTATTATATAAATATTCATGGCATACATCAAGCTGTGGTAAAGGGTCGCAGGCAAGCGGCGCTTGAGCGGTACTTCGTAGCACATTCATAGGCCAGAAGAGTGATAGTGACCAGACGTAGGCTTCCTCGAATGCCTCACGCATGAAGTTTCCGCCTCGGATGCTAGGTGGAGCTCACCTTGATGTTTGTGAGAAATCCACATTGTCCATCCTCTTGTGAGATTAATTTAGGACGTGACAAAAAATGAAGTGGATCCAAAACTCAAGTGGGCCATATGAGAGGGAAAATTGGGGAAATAGTTCCCTACCATTGAAACCTCCCTGGGCTCCACCTTGATATTTATATGCCATCCAAACCCTTTATAAGGTCATTCCCACTAGAATGAAGTGAAATGACAAAAAACTAAAGCCTGATATGTAACTTTTGTGGTCGCAAGAATATTTCAACGGTGGTGACTGAATCCCCCATGTTTCTTTTCGTGTGCGACACTCGAGCTTTGGATCCACCTCAGTTTTGGTCACATTCTGAATCCCCAGTGTTTCTTCTCATGTGGGACACTCGAGTTTTGAATCCACCTTAGTTTTGGTCGCATTCTCTAAAATGAACTCAAAAAACGGATGGACAGCCTGGATTTCTCGTAAACATCACGATGGGCTCCACCTAGCATCCGAAACTAGCGTCATCATGACTCGAGTTAATTACCATGCGGGATCGGGCTACGTGGATAAGCGCGGATTTCCTGCCAAAGGCTTCACAGGAAGTTCCTGCACAGTGAATCTAGGTGGGGCCTCCGTGATGTTTGTGAGAAACCCACGCCGGTCATCCATTTTGGAAGCTTATTTTAGGCCATGCGACAAAAAAAGATCCGGATCCAAGACTCATGTGGGCTGCACTAAAGGAAAAGGTGGGTAGGGAAATTCCTCCCGTTGAAAAGTCCCTGGGTCCGCAATGATGTTTATATGATATCCGTACCGTTCAAAATGGCATTCCTACTGGGATAAACTGAAAAAGAAGATTTTAGGCTAATTGAAAACTTCTGTCGCCCCATGAATATTTCAATTGTGGACGTTCAATCCTCACATTTTCAGCCCACATGAGTCTTGGATCTTGCTCATTTTCAGTCAGATGTCCTAAAATGACCTCACAAAACGGATGGACAGGGTGGATTTCTACAAACATCACGGTGGGCCCACCTAGGTTACCAGCATAAGAACTTCGTGCGAAGTGCTTTCAAAGGAAATCCGCGTCCACGTGCGTGGGAAGTGGACAGGATTGCTTATGACCCCGAGTATGTGCACGAGGTTGAGTGGTCACTATAGAGATGTACATGATAAATCCACTCCATTCATCTGCTATGAAAGACCACAATAAGACAGGATTCTAAAAATCATCCAGATCCAAAACTTAGCTGGGACACACCAACAAAATAGTGGAAACAACAACATACCCTGTGGAAATCTTCCCCAGGCTTCTTCTTTTTTTTCTTTTCTTTTTTTTTTCTTTTTTTTTTTTCACACGCACTCACTGTTAGATTTTTCAAAATAAAAGGAAAATTTTGTTGGATTTTCTTCAAATTTATAAATGGAAATGAGGAGGGCTACGTCTTTTGGTGTTTGTTAGTGTCCATTGCTTTGTGGATGGTGATGCCTTTTGGTGAATGAAGCATCATTTAATTTCTAATTCAAAGTGAAGGGATGCCATTACTGGTGAAAGGAAGCCACTAATGAAGAGACACCACCTTAAAGAGACATGTATGTATGAAATGGTATGTGCCTTTTTATGAAACAAGACTGTTTAATATCCCTTGAGACTCTATATAAACCTATCTTTGGGTTTATTCAAATCACAAAAACAAATCCAACAATTCATCTTTTACTTCTTCTTCTTCATTAAAATTTCAGTTTTTTCCGGCGATAAACTGCAAATAGTTTTTTACGCAGAAAATTGGATACAGTTTTCAGAGGGTAAATTGTAACAGCATAAGAAGTCAGGGTTGTACGTTGCAAAAGTGTGCTCGGGGTGCGGTTTTCGGTTTTGCGAGCCGAAACTCACATTTCTCCGGTTTAAGAGAAGATGCTTATTATATCCTGGAAGCGGATTTGTTGTAACGCTCTTGCAAACTGGTCTAATCACTAGTAGGGTGAGAAAATTGCCTTAAAGATAGTGACATCGTAATGTGCCTTAAGCCTATCTTTAAGAAAGTTTTTCTCTTTCTTTCTATCTCTACTATAACAATTTTAAGGCGATAAATGACTTCTTCTATGGGCCATCCCGACTTTATTCGAGTAATAACCTTCGACGACTTAAATTTCCTTCTATGGCAATCAAGGGTGCATCTTTTCCTCACATCGCTCAAGTTGGATCACGTGCTCACTCAAGATCTTCCTTCACCATCATCTAACAATGATATGGTGGAACAAATTCAAAAGCAACAAAAATGGGAGCATAATGACTACCTGTGTAAGGGCCACATCTTCAATACTCTTTCCGACTCGTTATACAGTGTCTACCGCCAAAATAAGACTGCTAAGGAATTGTGAGAGGCGTTGCTCACCAAATACAAATCAGACGATGACGGCAACAAAAAATTCCTTGTAAGTCGATTTTTACAATTCAAAATGTTGGATAAAAGACCTGTTTTTTATCAAGTCCATAAGTTACAGGTCATCATCCAACAGATCATTACCAATGTCACTAATCTTGATGAATCCTTTCAAGTATCTACCATTATAGCCAAAGTTCCACCTAAATGGAAGGATATATACTAGAAAATTGTTGAAACAAAGAAAAAAGTGTTGTTATAAGATCCCCTGATATTTTTTCGAATAGAAGAAAAATCTAGGTTCCGTGATAAAATGAAGAACAATAGGAGACTCTGGTTAACGTCAACCTAGTCGAGAATAATGTGAATCAGAAATCGAGGAAGCCACATTTTAAAAAGAATGATCAGTTCAAATCTAATAATCAAGGGTTCAAAAAGAACACATCCTAGAAGGGTCCAGGCTTCTTTTGCAAAATTTTCGGACACTTTAAGAAAGATTGTCGAAAATACAAAAGGAAAATGCAGGAAAAGAAACGACAAGTCAATATGAGAGAAGGCATGAATCTGACAGCCGTCGTCTCTGAGGTTAACAAAGTAAGTGGGGATATTGAATGGTGGGTGGACTTTGGCGCTACCAAACATGTTTGCAGAAATCGTAACATGTTTAGTTCCTACGAATTAGTGGGGGAAGATCAAGAACTATATATGAAAAATGCTTCCACATCTAAGGTTGTAGGAAAGGGGAATATATTGCTCAAGTTAACTTCCAGAAAAGTCCTGACTCTGAATGATATGCTGTATGTATCGGATATTAGGAGGAATCTTATCCCTACTAGTCTATTGACTAAGTTTGGCTTCAGACTCCTCTTTAAATCCAATAAGTTGATTATGTCTAAAAATGGGGTATATGTGGGGGAAGGATTATGTATCTAATGGAATATTCAAGTTGAACCTTATGAATGAAAATTCTTCTTCTGTTTATATGCTTGATTCATATGATGTTTGGCATGCTAGATTATGACATATTAGTTACCGTAGTATAGATAATATGTCTAGTCTTAATCTAATTCCTAAGTACACAAAACATAATGACGAATGCAGCATTTGTGTACAATCTAAAATAACTAAAAAATATTTTTCTAAGGTAGAAAGAGAATCACAATTCTTAGAAGTAGTTCATAGTAACATATGTGAGATGAGTGGCTTAATAACAAGAGGGGAAAAGAGATATTTCATAACTTTTATAGATAATTTCTCCCGTTATACTCTAGTATACTTATTAAGAAATAAAGATGAGGCATTAGAAAAATTCAAGATATATAAGGTAGAAGTAGAGAATCAGTTAGACCAAAAGATTAAAATCATAAATTCACATAGGGGAGGAGAATATCTATCCTTAAAATTCTTGAAGTTTTGTAAAACTAATGGTATAATATACCAAATTACAACTCCCTATTTACCCCAGCAGAATGGTGTAGCAGAATGCAAAAATAGATCTCTTATAAACATGATAAATTCTATGCTAAATAATGCATGTCTAAGTTCAGGGTTCTGGAAAGTCCTTTTGATTGCCTGTCATATCTTGAATAGGATACCTCACTCTAAGACTCGTAAAACTCTATATGAACTATGAAAGAATAGGATTCCTAATATCTCATATTTTAAAGTATGGGGTTGTAGAGCCTTATTAGGCTTACTGAGCCTAAAAAACTTAAGATAGGGTTGAGGTCTCTTGAGTGCATTTTCATAGGATATGCACAAAATAGTAAGGCTTATAGGTCTCTAGTTGTAGAACCTAATGACGCGATCGCGTTAAATACAATAATAGAATTTAGAGATGCAGAGTTTTATGAAAACTCATTCACTTCTATAACTAGAAAAGAGTCAAGATCTCAAAATCCCAGTACAAGTAATAGTACTCAAATACCTCAAGACATTTCTAGTTCTAATAAAGAGGACATAGAACCTAGAAGGACCAAGAGGATTAGGACAGATGCATCTTTCAGACCTGACTTCTACTTTCTACTAATAGAAAGAGATAGAGAAAATATAACAGGGGAAATCGTGTTGGTATGTAACATTGAAAATGACCTTGGGACTCTAAATGATGCCCTTAGATCTCAGGATGCTTCTTTTTGAAAGGAATCTATAAATGATGAGAATGATTCTATATTGTAAAATGGGACATGGAAACTAGTGGATATGTCCCCAAGATCAAAATCAATAAGCTGAAAATGGATATTTAAAAGAAAACTATGACCAAATGGAACAACAGAAAGGTTTAAAGCCAGATTAGTGGCTAGGGAATTTACACAAAAAGAAGGTATCAATTTTTTCGATACCTATGCTCCAGTAGCAAGAATATCAACTATCAGAGTTTTAATTGTTCTGGCATCCATTTATAAGTTATAAATCCATCAGATTGATGTAAAGACAGCTTTTCTAAATGGTGACCTTGATGAAGAGGTATATATAGAGCAATCAGAATGTTTCATAATTTCGAGACAAGAAAATAAAGTACGTAAATTGATCAAGTTACTATATGGACTTGAACAAGCACCTAAACAATGGCATGAAAAGTTTAATCAAGTGGTCACCTCATATGGCTTTAAGATTAATGAATCTGACAAATGCGCATATTCAAAATTATCTGATAATAAAGAAGTAATTATATATCTATACGTAGATGATATGTTAATCTTTGGTACATGTCTAGAAGTTATAAATGACACTAAAAGATTTATTTCATTTAGTTTTGACATGAAGGATATGGGTGACGCTAATGTGATTTTAGGTATCAAACTAATGAGAAATAAGGATGACGTAATTCTATCTCAGACACATTATATTGAAAAAATATTTTAAAAGTGATCACTATGATAAGAACCCAGTTTCTACTCCTTTTGATTCTAATATCAAGTTGATTAAGAATGAATGCCGTAGTGTATCATAGTTAGAGTACTCCATGGTGATTAGTAGTCTTATGTATGCTATAATTTTTACTCGACCTGATATTGCTTTTGTAATAGATAAATTGAGTATGTTTACAAGTAATCCAAGTTCAGATCACTAGAATGCTGTTTCTAGAGTACTCAGATACTTGAAGAAAATAATTAATTATAATATGTATTTTTCTGGTTACCCTAGTGTGCTTGAAGGGTATAGTGATGCAAGTTGGGTCACTGATTCTGATGAATCCAAGTTTACCAGTGGATGGATTTTCACACTTGGAGGAGCTATCATTTCTTGGGGATCCAAGAAGCAAATTTGCATATCTCATTCTACTATTAAATTTGAATTCATAGCTTTGGTGACCAGTAGTAAAGAGGCAGAGTGGTTGCAGAATTTCTTGTTAGAGATACCATTACTGGCAAGGCCTTTGCCACCTATATTTTTGTGATAGTGAAGCGACACTATCGAAGGCATATAACATGACTTATAATGGAAAATTTAGATATATCAGTCTAAGGCACAATTTTGTGCAGCAACTACTTGGTGATGATGGTATAACAATACAATATGTAAGGTCCATCCAAAACCTAGCGACCCACTCACCAAGGGACTAGTAAGGGATGCTATCAGTAGAACATTAAGAGGAATGAGACTTAAGCCAATTTCACAGACACTAGATGAGGGAAACCCAACCTAAGTCAATAGGTTTAATGGGCAAAGTACCTCACAAGAAGTGGCTGAAGAAACATTGTACATTTTCTAATATGTCTCATCCTGGATATATGTACAGTGTTGGGTACCTATAATGATTAAAAGGAGGATGGGTTTTTTCCTCTTAATGAGTTTTTTCAAGGGTGCTATTGTTACAGGGGCATTCATAAAAACTCACCTATATGAGTATTTGAAGTGGGGCCACTTCCTGATATTCGAGAGTTTTGGCTACTCTTATGAACTCATGCATTCAGGACTGAGCACAAGGCCATTAATGTGCTACAATTTTAGAAGACATGGCAATTGAAAGTATGTGTGTGTGGCATGTCCAGTTGTGTCATATAGAATACTTAGTTTAAGACTATGGTCACTAAGGATTCTGATGCAACTTTGATTTGTCTACACTAAGTGAAGGTTCAAGTCCTTAAGACACCTTCTCCTATGCACATATTTTCCTTACATATCCTGATCTCTTTATTTTGAAAATAATGGAGGATTGTTAGTGTTTTTAAAATAAAAGAAAATTTTTGTTGGGTTTTATTCAAATGTATAAATGGAAATGAGGAGGGTTGTGTCTTTTTTTATTTTTTGGTGTCCATTGCTTAATGAATGGTGATGCCTTTTGGTGAATGAAGCATCATTTAATTTTTAATTCAAAGTGAATGGATGTCTTTAATGGTGAAAGAAAGCCATTAATGAAGAGACACCACCTTGAAGAGACATGTATGTATGAAAGGGCATGTGCCTTTTTATGAAAATGAGTCTTTAATATCTCTTGAGACTCTATATGAACCCAACTTTGAGTTAATCTGAATCACAACAACAAATCCAACAATTCATCTTCTACTTCTTCTTATTGATTTTTATTTTGGGAGTTTTCTGTAAAATTTTAGTTTTTAGGCGGTAAACTGTAAACTGTTTTTAGGCAAAAGACTGCAAACAATTTTCAGAAGGTAAATTGTAACAACATAAGAAGTGAGTTGTAAGACCCGTACCCTGAATTGCCCTCCGTACGTTTAGTTTTCGGTACCGGTACGTCCCGGACGGACTAGATTAGCGAGCCTTGATCGCGACCCTGATTTAGTACCGCAATGACCTAGCTAAGACTTGTACCCTTGCGACCGCATGGGCGCCACGATTCCAACGCCGCGCGGCACGCCCCATTGCGATACCCGGTGTGTGAGATGCGTATTTTTGAGCAATCCGAGGTGGGCCGCGCAACGCGAGTGTGGCGTGGGCCCCACTTGCACAAATCCCAACAACATGTCAAATCAATCACCATCACCCTCACCCATACCCCTATCATTACCCTAGCCTACACACACCATACCTATCCCATCCCTCTCTCACCAAAGTCAACTCCAACCCATTCCTCCCATGTCCTCTCCCATCATCATCATCATTACATCATGCACCCCCCTCTTCCCATACAAGAGACATACGTAGGGGGGTGGCCTTCTCATTTTTCCTATTTTGCAAGAGAAAGGAGAGAGAAAGAGAAAGATGTTAGTGCACTTTTCCGTGGCATACTAGTGCACCTTGTTTGTCAGTCACTTACGTCAGTGGGTCTAGTGTCGGTTGAGCCCAAAGAAGACGAAGACCGAAGACTCAAGACGTCCAGCTGCATCTAGGAAGAAGATTCAGGTATATGAGATGCCTTGGTGCCTTAACCTCGACCAAAACCTATACCCTTTGTATCCTTGATGACCTTGACCATATTTGAGTACATTTAGTCATCATAGATCGGCCCTAGGTGTCCCATTTGATCACCCTAACCTTGGCCTAAACTCACAGCTGAAGGAAGAGGATATTCAGCAAATGCATTGGGGGAACCAGACTGGTCCGACCGGTCATGACCGGTCGGCCAGCAGCCTTGCTGCTTTATGCAATGGCCAGCCGACCGGTCATGACCGGTCGCCCGTTTACAAATCATGGTGGCCAGCAGGTATGGCCGACCGGTCATGACCGGTCGGCCTGGAGCTTTCTCTCATCCAGCAAGGTGCGCCGACCGGTCATGACCGGTCGGCCTGATGTTTTAGGCTGTCCAGTGAGGGGGTCCGACCGGTCATGACCGGTCGGCCCATATTCTTGGCCTATGCAGCTGATGTTCTCCAGCAGAGGGGTCCGACCGGTCAGGACAGGTCGGCATATAGCCGTTTTCTGACCGTTGGGGCTCTATTTCCCTATATATAGAGCTCCGGTTTTGGGCTTTGAGAGAGGGATTCTAGAGGGAGAAAAGCCACCATTGAAGGAGATCATTTGAGGCTTAATCCTTGACTTATGCAAGGCATCTTCCTTGTGCTTTAACACAAGATTAGAGCACTCCAAGCTCATGTAGAAGATGACCTTCATCCCCTCTTGATCTCTAGAGTTAGGAAGCTTCATGATTGGCAAATCCTTGTCCTAAACTCGAAGATGAGATCGTTGTAGGTAAGAGACTCTAGGAAACCCATTCCCACTAAGTTGTAGAGTTCTCAAACCCATCCTCCTAGCACCTTGGGCATTTCAAGGCATCGCATGCAAGGTGTTTGATCGAATGTGGCTGAGGCATTGGCGACGCAACGGCGGCACGATCGAGGGAGCAAAGGGAAGCTGATTAAAGCACGTGAGAGCGGAGATCAAGCAACCCAATCCGGCGTTAAACAAGGGGCTCATCCGACAAGTAGGTTGTCTTATTTGAGAGTCCATTTTAGAGTTTGTTTTTCGAACTCGACCTAGGGACGTTAGTCGTTCCTTGGCCCGTCAGCCGGGCCTAAACTTAGTCTCCAAGGGGAGCCTCCGACACGGGAGCAAACGTGCGTCGGGTTGAGAGTTAGCCCTTGTCCAAAACTCCGGTGACGGTTGAGAGGTGAACCGATGAAACCTCCGTGTGTAAAGGTTGAGAGGTGAACCTCATTTAAAACCTCCGATAGTGAATGTCGGTGTGCTCAAAGGGGTTGAGTACTTGAACCGGGAGTGGAGTAGACACGTAGTCGAACCACTATACATCCTTGTGTTTGTGATTGTTCTTGAGCACATTCTATCTTTGCATTGTTAGTTTAATTGCTTAATTATGAATGATTGATAGGAATGCATGCTAGGCACTTCTTAGGCATCCTCACATAAGATGTACCTTCACTACTTGTGTAGACTTGCGCTCATTGATCCACTCTCATAAGTCTACACAAGATGCATAGGTTAGGAGCTTGATTACTTGATTCCTTGATGTACCTATGCATGCTTGACTAGGATTGCTTATTGCTTTACTCTTGCTAGTCTTTTGATTGGACCCACCAAGGCTTGGAAGCCGAGGTGTTCTTGCTTACAAAGCTTATTTTATTGAATTGCATAAGTAGGCGAAAAGAATTTGAAAAAGGTTCATATCACCCCCTCTAGGTCCTTAGACATATCTCCGAGTATCTCTACAAGCGGTGAAACCGCAATTTCAATTGTTATCAAAGCGGGTTTCTCTTTAAGGGCTTAATTGCCTAGAGATAGATCCTAAAGAGAAACTTGAAAATATGTCTAGAGAGGACTCTTCATCCGTCACTAAGCCTCCTTTCTTTGATGGGTCAAATTATCCATACTGGAAAGCCCGAATGCGCATCTTCTTGAAATCCATTGATTCGGATGTGAGGGACATGGTTGATTTTGGATATGAACCCCCAATGGTCACTATTTCTAAGGAGGGTGAGCCGGATGTTCTCAGGCCAAACGACAAGGCATTGTGGACTGCTCATGAAAAAGCTCAACGTATTAATAATGCCAAAGGCCTGAATGCCATATTTTGTTCAGTATCGAGAGAAGAATTTGGTCGGATCCAAAACTGCACTACCAGTAAACAAGCATGGGATATTCTTGAAGTTACCCATGAAGGTACAAATGTTGTAAAAAATTCTAAACTCCAGCGCCTCTCCACTCTCTTTGAAAATATTACTATGGAGGAGGATGAAACGTTTACTGAATTTTATACCAAACTGAACAAAATCACAAATGATATGTGGGGCTTAGGAGATCCGGTTCCGAAACATAGGCTTTGTAGGAAAATTCTGAGATCTCTTCCGGAACGGTTCTCTTCTAAAGTCACCACCATTGAAGAGTGTAGGGATCTTAATACAATGAAAGTTGAAGAACTCATAGGTTCCCTACAAACCTTTGAGCTTGGCTTTAAAGCCCCCTCTAGAAGGAAAAACATCGCCTTTAAGTCCTCTCACAAACACAAGAAAATCAAAAGTGAGTCGGAGGAAGATAACGATGATGAGGATGATGAGGAAGAGAAATTAAACAAAAAATTCAAGAGATTCCTCAAATTTGATAGAGGGAATAGCCGTGACAAGAACGACAAGAAGGGTGATAAACGTACAGGAAAATCATCCATACCTTCATCTGTCCGTTGTTACGGTTGCGGTCGTCGTGGCCATATTGCCCCGGAATGTCCGGAAGGGCCTAAACCGAAAGGTAAAAAGGCAATGGCTACCACTTGGGATGATATGGAGGAGTCCGAATCTGATGATGAGAGACAACATAAAGATCTTGCTCTCTTGGCCTCCATCACGACCCATTTACCAGATTATCTAAGAGGGGATCCCAACCGCTATCCCTTCTAGAAGAAGGAAGAGTTCCCAACCCCTCACCTCATGCTACATTTTATGAGGGTGTTGTGGAACTTTGCTACCCTTTGGCTTTTTAATCTCATCATGGTAAGAGAGGGTAGCTAGTTATGCTTTTATTGGTAAATCTGAGGATTTCAGCCTCATTTCTATGTATATGGGCAAATCGGAGGATTCAAGCCTCATTCGCCCAAATTTTGATGATTTAGCTTTGCTTTTATTGATACATTTGCTTGCTAGATTGTCATCTTGCTTAGATTAGCTAACCATCTTGAGTTTTATGCTTCATGTATGCTAATCTTTGCTTTGTATTGGTCTTGATATACCATTAGGGGAGGTTGGTTGATTGGGCTATAAGCCCTTTGTGCTTCATTGCAAATGTATATCCATGACCAATTGCATGATTAATCTTGCCTGAATAGTTACATTTCTTGTTAATCATGTTTCTTAGCTTGCTCCATGTATTTATGATTCATGCACCCTATACTCTCCGTTTTAGCATGTGCTTATAGTTATAACTGCGACACACTATCTTCTCTTACCTTAACCTTATTGGTATATCATTAAGGGGGAGAGAATAGTTTGTCAATTGCTAACAAAAAGGGGGAGAAAGTTCAAATCCCACCAAAACTAGTTTGCTATGTTTTGTGATGCAGGGATTGACAGGTTGTGGGGGAGCAAACTGAAGAGGAGCATCCTAGTTTAGTCATGTCAAGTGTCCTGTATTTTATGTTTTATCATTGTAATATCTTGAACATGTAATTTGTTTTGGTAGGTTAAGTTTTGTAAGTAATTGACAAAGGGGGAGATTGTTAGTGCACTTTTCCGTGGCATACTAGTGCACCTTGTTTGTCAATCACTTACGTCAGTGGGTCTAGTGTCGATTGAGCCCAAAGAAGACGAAGACCGAAGACTCAAGACGTCCAGCTGCATCTAGGAAGAAGATTCAGGTATATGAGATGCCTTGGTGCCTTAACCTCGACCAAAACCTATCACCTTTGTATCCTTGATGACCTTGACCATATTTGAGTACATTTAGTCATCATAGATCGGCCCTAGGTGTCCCATTTGATCACCCTAACCTTGGCCTAAACTCACAGCTGAAGGAAGAGGATATTCAGCAAATGCATTGGGGGAACTAGACTGGTCCGACCGGTCATGACCGGTCGGCCAGCAGCCTTGCTGCTTTATGCAATGGCCAGCCGACCGGTCATGACCGGTCGCCCGTTTACAAATCATGGTGGCCAGCAGGTATGGCCGACCGGTCATGACCGGTCGGCCTGGAGCTTTCTCTCATCCAGCAAGGTGCGCCGACCGGTCATGACCGGTCGGCCTGATGTTTTAGGCTGTCCAGTGAGGGGGTCCGACCGGTCATGACCGGTCGGCCCATATTCTTGGCCTATGCAGCTGATGTTCTCCAGCAGAGGGGTCCGACCGGTCAGGACAGGTCGGCATATAGCCGTTTTCTGACCGTTGGGGCTCTATTTCCCTATATATAGAGCTCTGGTTTTGGGCTTTGAGAGAGGGATTCTAGAGGGAGAAAAACCACCATTGAAGGAGATCATTTGAGGCTTAATCCTTGACTTATGCGAGGCATCTTCCTTGTGCTTTAACACAAGATTAGAGCATTCCAAGCTCATGTAGAAGATGACCTTCATCCCCTCTTGATCTCTAGAGTTAGGAAGCTTCATGATTGGCAAATCCTTGTCCTAAACTCGAAGATGAGATCGTTGTAGGTAAGAGACTCTAGGAAACCCATTCCCACTAAGTTGTAGAGTTCTCAAACCCATCCTCCTAGTACCTTGGGCATTTCAAGGCATCGCATGCAAGGTGTTTGATCGAATGTGGCTGAGACATTGGTGACGCAACGGCGGCACGATCGAGGGAGCAAAGGGAAGCTGATTAAAGCACGTGAGAGCGGAGATCAAGCAACCCAATCCGGCGTTAAACAAGGGGCTCATCCGACAAGTAGGTTGTCTTATTTGAGAGTCCATTTTAGAGTTTGTTTTTCGAACTCGACCTAGGGACGTTAGTCGTTCCTTGGCCCGTCAGCCGGGCCTAAACTTAGTCTCCAAGGGGAGCCTCCGACACGGGAGCAAACGTGCGTCGGGTTGAGAGTTAGCCCTTGTCCAAAACTCCGGTGACGGTTGAGAGGTGAACCGATGAAACCTCCGTGTGTAAAGGTTGAGAGGTGAACCTCATTTAAAACCTCCGATAGTGAATGCCGGTGTGCTCAAAGGGGTTGAGTACTTGAACCGGGAGTGGAGTAGACACGTAGTCGAACCACTATACATCCTTGTGTTTGTGATTGTTCTTGAGCACATTCTATCTTTGCATTGTTAGTTTAATTACTTAACTATGAATGATTGATAGGAATGCATGCTAGGCACTTCTTAGGCATCCTCACACAAGATGTACCTTCACTACTTGTGTAGACTTGCGCTCATTGATCCACTCTCATAAGTCTACACAAGATGCATAGGTTAGGAGCTTGATTACTTGATTCCTTGATGTACCTATGCATGCTTGACTAGGATTGCTTATTGCTTTACTCTTGCTAGTCTTTTGATTGGACCCACCAAGGCTTGGAAGCCGAGGTGTTCTTGCTTACAAAGCTTATTTTATTGAGTTGCATAAGTAGGCGAAAAGAATTTGAAAAAGGTCCATATCACCCCCTCTAGGTCCTTAGACATATCTCCGAGTATCTCTACAAGCGGTGAAACCGCAATTTCAAAAGAGAGAAAGGAGAGAGAAGAAAGAGATTTGAGAGATTGAGTGAGTTTAGAGAGAGATTTAGAGGGAGATCAAGAGAGAAAGAGAGAGGTTGAAGGAGGAGATCAAGCTTGGAGGACCCCGATCATCATCCGGACCGTCCGATCGGCAATCCAACCATCCAACCATCATTGTGAGTGCAAACCTCCCCCATTTTCTCTCGTTTATCTTTTATTTTCTTTTCTTGGGCCCACCTTGTGATGGGCAATGAGATGGATGGGCTGGATCATCCATGTATAGGCCCCACATAATAATAATAATGATGATAATAATAATTAATATTAAAAAAAAAGAGAAAGAAAAGAAAAGCCCGGTCGCTGGACAGTCAGCGTCCAGAGGACGCTGCTGCCCAGCAGCGCCTGGCCCTGTTGGGTGTTGACATTGGGGCCCACTCGTGGGACCCCCCTTTGCTGCATGTATTGATCCACGCCGTCCATTTGTTTCTCCAGCCCATTTTAGGGCTGGACACCAAAAATGAAGAAAATCCAGATCTCAGGTGGACCACACCATAGAAAAACAGTGGAGGCAAAGATGCCCACTGTCGAAACTTCCGTGGCCCACCGTGATGTTTGTGGACGAGATCACTAGTCCAATATTGGACTCTATGGGCTCCACATGAGCTGGGAAACCCAATGAATGGATTGGATCTTCCCTAAGTGGGCCCCACCTGAATTAAACTAAGAGAAAAGAAAAAAAAAACAACACATAACGTCCAGACGCTGGACGTCACAGCGTCTGGGACGCTGGAACCGTCCAGCGTCAGGACGGCTGGAATGGGGTCCCCACTCGTGGGACGCACCTTGATGTTGTGTGTAATCCATACCGTCCATCTGTTTTCCCAGCTTGTTTTAGGGCCAGGGACCGAATATAAAGCCGATCCAAACCTTAAGCGGACCGCACCACATGAAAACAGCGAAGGTGATGATGTGCACTGCTGAAAATCCTTTGGCCCACCTTGAGGTTTCTAGATTGAATCAGGTACCCAAAATGGGGCTCATTGGGTCCACCATGAGATGGCCCAGCTGATGAACGAAGTGGATTAGTCCCATGTGGGCCCCACCTGATATGAGTGCAATAAAACAAAAAAAAAAGAAGAAGAAAGAAAACAGGAAGAGGCAGCGTCACTGACGCTGGTAGTACCAGCGTCTAGGACGCTGGCTCGTGCCAGCTGGTGGCCCATCCGCCGGTCCCACCATGATGCATGTGCTGTAATCCACACCGTCCATCCGTTTGGGGAGATCATTTTAGGGCATGACTCCAAGATTGAGTCAGATCCAGGTCTCAAGGGGGCCCCACCACAGAAAACAGTAGGGATAGTGGCCCTACCGTTGAAACATTCTTATGGCCCACCATGATGTTTATTTGAGATCCAACCTGTTCATAAGTTCACACATACATGGAGGAAGGAAAAACAAAAATATCAGCTTGATCGAAACTGCTGTGGGCCCCACTTGTTGAGAGTATAAAAAAAAATAAAAAAATAAAAAATAAAATGCTGCTGCTGGACAGACAGCGTTCAGGGGACGCTGCTGCCCAGCAGCTTAGCCTATATGGGTATTGTCAATGGGCCCCACTCGTTGGGCCCACCTAGAATGTATGTGCTTTATCAATCCAGTCCATATGTTTTTCCAGCTCATTTTAGTGGCTGAGCCCAAAATTTAAGCACATCCAAATGTCAAGTGGGCCATGCCACAGGAACCAGTGGGAATAATGATCTCCACCGTTGAAATCTTCCTAGCCCTACAGTGATGTTTATTTGTCATTCAACCTGTTCATAAGATCACATGCACATAGATGTATGGGAAAATAAAAATGTTAGTTTGATTCAAAACTCTTTTATGGCCCATTTGGGTACTACGCTCTGTGGGTCCCACCACGATGCTTTTGTTTTATCTATGCCGACCACTATTTCTCCATATTATTTTAGGGCCGTGGGCCCTTATAATGAGGTAAATACAAACCTCAGGTGGACTACATTGTAGGAAACAGTGGTCATTGATGCCCACCTTTGAAACCTTCCTTGGGGCCATTGTAATGTTTATTTTTCCATCCAACCAAAGGTGATGGGGTTCAACTTTGGGCCCCACCTTGATGAATGTTGAGTATATCGTGTCGTTCTTCTTGGCAGGGGTGTGGGCCCAGTTTTAGGTGGGCCACACATAGAAAATAAGGGTGATTGAATGCCTACCATTGGAAACTTTACAGGACCCATCTATTATGCTTATTTGCCTTTCTTCCTGTTCATAAGTCACTCAACCATGGGTAGGGTTCCACACGTGTGGTGTGCGGGCCCCACCATGGTGTTTGGTTGCCATCTCACTTGATTAGTGGTAAAGCACAAATATCGGGTTGAATCTCAAACTGTTGGGGCCCATTGATGTATGTGGCTCCCCCACTCCTTTGTACGGTTATACCCAACCACGGGTCCACCTTGTTATGCACGTGTTCTATCCACGTCAGTCATTGGCTACTATGGTGCGATATGTATGTTGGCCATCCATTAGGACCGCCTTAAATTTGTGCTTGATCCAAACCATCCGAATGAATGGACCCTAGCATGTTATGTACAGGATGGCTTTGGGACCACCTTAGTGTGTGTGTTCGAATGACCGCATTGTCCATCCCGTGGATCCACCTTGATGATTAGTTGTGTAAAACCTTATTGAAAGGTCATCCTTAGAGTTGCTTGATCCAAGTCACAGGGCTACCTTCTTAAACTCACCCTGTTGAACCGTCTTGTCAATTCACCTTGTTAACTCACCATGTTGACCCGCCTTGTCAACCTGCCTTATTGGCTCAACTTGTTGACTCACCATGTTGATTGATCTTGGTAAGTCAGCTTGTATACTCATATGACTCACCCCTTCTACCCTTGTACCCAACTATTAAAGTCCACCATATCATGTATATCCCATCCACACCGTCCGTTTACCTTTAGGACGAGTGTGGGGCTCATCCTCGACGTTTGTATGTCATCTAGGCCATCCATTATATGGAGCCTATCTTGTAGTATGAGGTTAGACCTGTCATCCCTTTTTGGACCTCATTGTATTGACCATCTATCTCAGATTACCCTACCATTTATGTTTCTCTGTCATGACCTGTCTATCTTGCAACCCGTTCTATGACATTCCTTTTACGGACCATTATTGTGTTTATCCCAACTGTACTACAGGATTATGGGTCTTGACATGATTTTGAGTATTCCACTCTTGCCGCTCAAGTAGGTTCTACCTTTGATGTGTCAGTAGTGTTTTCAATCATTTTCTTTCCATTTGGGTTATCTGAATGTTGAAGGTTAATCCACATCGTTCAGTTGTTGGACCATCTGTGTTGTTGTATACCATCCATTTAGAGTCTTATCTCTTTATGTTTGCTTGTATTATAAGTGAATTATCTTTTTATGCTATTTTTAGTATGTCTATTGCCACACGTAGTGTTATTTGGAATATTCTTATGCGATCTATATAGTATATGCTTTGACGACCACTATGCATGTGTAATGAGTATGCATCCCGAATCACCATTGTTAGTTGGGGACCATTAGGGCATAAATGCATTTATAAAGCATTCGAGATGTAGTCGCGCAAATGTAATTCACGTGCTCTCTATCGCAAACCTCTCCAATAGGTATGGGACTATTCGAGGACAGGAATCTATCATCCTGACTTACACTGTATGGTAGGAATAACTTAGCATACCTTGTAGCCCTTGATGCGAGATTCCCTGGCTAGCCACATCCCGCACTATGACTCGATCATTCATATGTGTCCCCTCATCTTAATCATATCTCAAATAAGTTGGACTAGATTGATTTATAGCCATCGTGGTAGATGGACTACTTGTTGGCACTCATACTGTATACTTGACTCATGCATCATGAATGCTTGGCTCATCTGATTATCTTGTATCAACCGGCCATATCGGTCGTGATTGTCGTGCAGTTCATTACCAGCTGACGGTGACATTGTGTTTGAGACCTTATAGTTTTATGGTACTCTTTGGAGACTTGCACGGGCATGTCGTCCCACGTTTGTATGCATGGTTGCATTTCGCACCGTCTGCTTGTGCCGCATATAGCATGGTTACTACGTTGCAACCACAGCTCCATCGTGGTTTGCAGAACACCGGAAATATGTGATCTTTAAACTGGATGCCAAAGATGTCCCTGGGTGAAAGTCCCTGAACCCGTTGGTACCAAGGTGGGTGCTCCATTCAAGGACCGGGTGGTTTAATCATACACCAGTATGCCGAATACCAAACGGCGGTGTTTTCCACTGCACGTGGTCAGTTTGGAAGGAGGTCTGACCTAACCTGCCGGAAGAGTGTTGGCAAAGGGGGTTGAGTTTGACCAGCTGTGAGTAGGTCCGCTATTGCACCAGATAGGCTTTGGCATTCTACTGGTGAGTAGTGAGGTCTGTGAGACCCCGGTGATGTTCTGTTTCAGAGATGGTATTGGTATCACTGTATGGTGTTGAACGGTCCTGATGTGGGCGGGTGTGATGTGGGCGGGGCTGTAAGCCTGGGCGAGCTACCACACTGGGCGAGCTACCAGTTCCGAGTCATGCATTGCTTACGTGATTGCGTTATGACTGTTCGTATCTGGACCACTGTACTTAGAGTTGGTGATTTGCATACATGAATTGGATCATTATATGCGACATTAGGCCCTGTAGGCCATCGCATAGTATGAGTATATAGTCTTGGTAGGCTGGTTACCTGTATTGCATGCTTGCATAGCCATGGCAGGCTAGTTATCTGTATTGCATGCTTGCATAGCCGTTGTAGGCTGGTTATTCATATCATATGATCGTTTAGCCTAACTAGGCTAAGTTTTGGTTTAGATTTCTCATCATACTTTACTGCTTACTCTGATATTTATCATGTTTGTCATACGCATTGTGCACGCACACACGCACTCACAAAGCTTCGTTCGAAGCTTATGCGCGTTTGTTACGCTGCAGGTTATACCAGAGTAATCAACAACGTTGAGTTGGAGTTGGGAGTGCAGTAGCAGGAGGTGCCGGATTGTGCACAGTTTTTATATTTACGCATTGTGTATTTACCTTTCAGTACTGTATGTAAACGAAATGATTTAGTGGAAATATTGTGTTTGTCTTTGATGGTACTCATATGGTGATGCTCATGTTTAAAAAAAAAATCAGACCCTAAAATCCTCCTTGTGGTATCCCAGGATCGGAACCTGGCGTGTGGGGTTAGGATCCGAAATCGGAGTACTACGGAGGCTGCCACCTCTGAATTCGGGTTACAACGAATGGACGTCGAGAACCGAATTTGGGGCGTGACATGAGTGGTGTACGCTACGTAAGTGTGTTTGAGGTGCGGTTTTCAGTTTTGCGAGCCGAAACTCACATTTCTCTGGTTTAGGAGAAGAGGCTTATTGTATCCTGGAGGCGAATTTGCTGTAACTCTCTTGCAAACTAGTCTAATCACCAGTAGGGTGCGAATATCTCCTCAAAAATAACGATATCGTAACGTGACTTAATCCTATCTTTAAGTAAGTTTTTCTCTTTCTTTCCGCCTTTATTATAACACTCACACCCCTCACACACCCACGTGCTCACATTATAATATCTTTTTTTATTTTTTTTCTTTATTTCCCAAAGCTGACCATGATGTTTATATGCCATCTAAACGGTTGATAGAATTATTATCACTCAAGTAAACTCGAGGAAAAAATATCATCCAGATACAAAACTTCGGTCACCGCAAAGTGTACAATCCCCACTATTTGGTTGTATGGCCTTACGTATATGGGTAGATCTGCCTATTTTTAAAATCATTTCTTTCAAAAGAAATATATATGTCACCCGGTGCGTGTGGGTTAGAGGGTTTGCACGTGCCCCAAGGACCTCGAGGGGTGCTCCGCTTGGCGAACTAGCTGAGGACGCAGTAAGGTGCTCTAAGAGGGATTTGTCACCGATGTTTTTATGGGCCCCACACAGCTAAAACCTATGACTGGACCCTGACCACCCTAGATACGCGCATAGTCCATCCCGTTTTCCTAATCATTTTAAAATGAAGAACGTCGAAATTTCATAGCGCCACACCACGAGAAACAATGGTCATTGAACACCTACTATTAAAAACTTGCTATGTTTTACAGTAATGTTTATCTGGTATCCAACCTGTTGATAAGATCACACAGCCTTGGACGAACCGAAAACACTGATATCAGCTTGATTTAAAACTTTTGTGGCCCATAAAAGGTCACAGAAGTTTTTAATGGTCATTCACCATTATTTCTTGGGGTGGGACTCACATGAGATTCAGATATGTTTCATTTTTTATCCCATTCCATAGAATGATTAGGAAGAAAGATGGAGGTGCAGAAACACAAGGTATGCATCTAGGTGGCCTCCACGGCCATGGTCCCACCCACATCTACGGATAGGGGGAGTGGATTAGGTGAGAACCCGGATCCATGGAAGTGGGTGGGACCCCTAATTATGGGGCCTATTGTGATGTATGTGACTACATCTACGTTGTTCATTTGTATTTAAGACTCATTTTAGGGCATGATCCAAAAAATGAAGCAGCTCCAAATCCCAGCTGAACCATAGTACAGGAAATAGTGTTGATTGAACATTGAAAACTTCTTGTGGGCTACAAAAGCTTTGAATCAATATTATAATTGGGTGGTCTCCTCGTCTAGGTGTTTAATTGTGACCTTGTCAACAGGTTGGATTGACGGCAAATAAAAGTTCCGGTGGAATCTATGAAGTTTTTAGTGGTGGATATTCAATCACAACTGTTTCCTGTGTTGTGGTCCACCTAAAATTTGAGTCAGCCTCATTTTTTTGGGATCATGCCCTAAAACGAGCTTTCAAAATGGTTGGACGGTGTGGATTTAAGGCACATACATCACTGTAAGCCCCATAGTCAGGGTCCCACCGACTTAGGTGCACCTTATTCCCTCCCGAGGATCGCAGCCAAGTCTCGTCGTTGTCATGAGAGACAGACGGTCACGTCTATAGGAACATGGCTTTGGGGATCCGCCAACCACGGTGGATCCCCAAATGTAGGGCCCACGTATGTGTCTTATCTCAATGTTGTTCATCGGTTTTTTTTGGATCTATTTAGGATATGAAGGCAAAAATGAAGCAGATCCAAATCTCAATTGGACCGCACTAGAGGAATCAATGATGATTGACCATTAAAAACTCATGGGGGCCATAAAAAGTTTTGGATGAAGCTAATATTTCTGTGGTCGTTTCATCCGGGTCGTTGCCACCTTATGATCAACAGGTTGGATGGACATTAAACATTCCAGTGGCCCCAAGAAGAGTTTTTAATGGTGGGCATTCAATCACCACTGTTTCTTGTGGTGTGGCCCAGCTGACATTTGGATCTCTTTCATTTTTGGGCTCATCATCTAAAATGATATGGAGAAATGGATGCACAGTGTGGATAAAAGACACATACATCACAGTGGACCTCACAGTCAGAGTCCATCCACCGACCGTTGAGGGGGAGGGAGAGAGAATTTGGTGTAAAGACGAGTACTTTTCGGGTGACGCCAGTAATCCATCCACAGAGAAGGTCCCAAGATTGAGAAGATAGGGTTGTTCTATATCCAAGATATTTAATTCATGGTACATTCATGATAGGTCCGAATAGACCAACGGTCTGGATTAGAAAATCACCGGGCCATTTGTACATGGTAAAACGGAAGCATACTTTGTTGATGCCTGTTGAAGGACCATATAATTACTGTGGTGGCGGCGAACGTGCTTAGAACGTATAAACTGCATGGAAAATTTTCAATGATCATACATTGTTTATTTTAATAACTTGTCCCATGTTGGCAGAGATTTTAACTAAAACACTACCGTGTCAGATTGGGCGCGGTTTGGGTGGATCCCTAACTGTGGGGCGATGTTCCTTACTTCCACAATGTCCATTCATTTTGACTAAGGCGGTAAATGATCAGGTTTGAGAAGGGTTTACCCAAGACCACACTCACCCTCCCATTTACTAAATGGGTGGACCCATACACTTTTACTAAATGGGTGGACCTAGGTCAAGTTTAAGTCAGACCCATTTATAAATGTGTCTAGGTTTAGGTTTGGTAGAGGGAGATCCAGACTCATTTATGAATAGGTTGGGTCTTCGGTCTAGGTCTGAATCTAGTATAAAAGTATTTTTACAAAGTTTAAAATCAGGTCTAGATGGGCCACTTACAAAGTAGACCAAATCCGCCCATTTACTAAATGGGTTTAGGTTAGGTCGGGTCGGGCTTAAAACACAAGAAACTAGATCCAAATTCGTTTAGTAACTAGGTCTGTTTTTGGACCCAGAACTTTACCATTTAACAAATAAGTCTAGTCTAGGTCGGGTCTAAATGGGTTGGCTCTAGGTACCCCATTGGGTCCATTGACCAATTTACAATCCTAATTTTGACCGCTCATTTTAGGGCATTATCCAAAAAATGAAGCAGATCAAAATCTTATGTGTCCCATTCCAAGGGAAATAGTCGTAATTGAATTCCTACCATTAAAAACTTCATTGAGCCACTAAAATGTTTATTTGCCATCCACCTTGTTTGATAAGGTCACAAAAACCTGTTTGAAGAGACCTCACAAATATTAGCTTGATCAAAAACTTTTGTTAATGGTCAATTTTTAATATATATATATATATATATATATATATATATATATATATATATATATATATATATATATATATATATCAGTTAGCACACACATCTCACTGTTAGTACACACCCATACTGTTGGTCACACTTCAATGTTAGCCACCCCCACGTTTGGAATGGAGGCCAGGACTACAGTGTTGCAACGCGGTTATCTTCACTCAGTTTGCCAGTCCCAAGGGTATGGGTGTTACTACTGTTTCATGTAATATGTTCCACTTGAGATTTGGATCTGTTTCAATTTTAGAATGATGCCTTAAAATGAGTTTTCAAAATGGATGGACGGCATCCATATAAGGAACATACATCATGGTGGGCCCCACGGTCAGGGATCCCACCCACACCCTGATTGGGTACACCAAAAAAAATTTGTGAAATGAATATGATCTTTACCATTCAGTTGTTTGTGTTGAAAACAGAAATGGCTGAAAGATTGTTCGATGGTCGAGGAAAAAAGCTCACCGACCGCTGGATATAATCTCCACGCATTGAAGCACTTGATGATTGAACCTCGCTTATATTTTGTCTGACGATGGCTGAGGGGAATATGACCAGTACTCGTATCTAGATGCGCTAGCTCGCAAAATACCATAATTTAGTATTTATTACTGATTTTGTAGTAAATACCCTACTATTTTTTTTTTTTAATTCCAAACAGGCCCTAAAGAAAATCATAATTATTAATTATGATTTTACATCTATTTAAGTGTATTTGGCCCACATGCAGTAGCTCGCCCACTCAACACATGGCATAGATGCATTCCTGTCAAGACCGTTGTGACCTAATGTGGATGGTGCATGACCTGAAAATCGCGATCATAAGAAGAAGGATCCTAGATTTTGGTGGTCATCGAATGGATGGTTAAAAAGAAAACAGTCAGTAGCCAAAATTCAGTGGCATCAAAAGAAAATGGGGCTTAAATTCCACCGTTGAAAATTAGCCTGTCTTAATGCCACTGGTTGCAGATGACAAGTTGGATTATCAAGTGGGATCTAGTAAGGATCCCACTTGCACATGACAAGTGAGATCGAATAAGAATCAGTTACGTTTCAAGATCAAACAAATGAGATAATCCAGTCCATTAATTTTTTATTTTTTTTACAATTATAGGAATGACAAAAAGATGATTTTTTTTTTTTTTTTTTTTTACGTATGCCATTCGTACTAGGATGCAGTATGTGAATGGACCCAGTTGGCAGATGAAAGTGCTACGGTCAACACCAACCACAGGCTTACTGCAGAGTTGAGCGAACACGTCTCCTTCTTTTGGAGTTTTGTTAAGATACAAAGATAATGCTATGTACGTCCTTTAGCTGTATGTTTGGTAAGGGTCTTCTCGAGTGACCTACACTCCTGGAAAATGGTTGAAATTCCGCAATCAAAATTCTGCCGCCGTTTAAAATGCGCTAAAAATTATACGCCCTAGCTGCCAAAAAAAGGACTATTCATGGTCAAAGAAAAAAAAAAAACAAATCAAATGATCAATGAGTTAAAATCCCCCAACCAAATGATCAAAGGGCTAAAACCTCCTAATCTAAGAGTTTCTATGTTGGCTATCATAGATTCCAGCTGAGAACCGTCTTGTTATAAAAGGGTTTCGATCATCAAAAGATGGCCCACATCCAATGGCAAATATCCCAACATACGTTATAGCAACATGTGGTAATGTATAATCAAGCAAACCGCCTCTCTCTTTATCCAAATTGAAAAGAGAGGAAGAAAAAATTGAGAAAAATCAAAAGGAGAGAGGAGGGTCGTAGGAAGCATCATTCCACAATCACTTTTAATACATTTATTGATAAACGTGGTGGACCCAACAAAGCTCACGTGGTGCAGATGCTTTGAATAGAAGGCCTGTAGTGTTGTAAGAAAAATTCATCCGGTACAAAAATGGGAATCCACTTCAACTTGTCTGTACTACATGATGGAATAACTTATCATGTGCGCCGTTGGTTCCCTCCAGAATTGATAGAATTGATGGGCCACCGTCAAAAGGTTGCATGGTTTAGAAAATCTCAATGTTGAAATTTGTTATCATTTTTCTTTGTAAATGATAGTATGGTAGACAAACAAAGTGCAATACAGGAACTGAAGGGTGCATTTGACGTAAGGAGGACGTGGTAGGACGATCACCGTCTCCCTAACCGATAGTTTCTCGAATCCACGAGAAGAAATAAAAGATAAAAAGAGGAATTTAATTCCAAATAATTGCTTTATTGATGATTGAATGAATAAAAACGAAATTACAATGCATATAAATAGGAAACTAAACCCTAGGTAAAGTATCAGAATCCAACTCCAACTTAAACTCCTAGAAAACGCAACTTACTATAAATAGTAAGCTTACTATTTATAGAAGTTGTTCAATCCTAATAGAACTCTTGGTTTTCGGCCAAAAATAGAAAGTTGTCAAACGGTCTCAACCACATTGTTCTACTAAATATTCTAAGCCCTTTTCATGTTGGGCACTAACTCTAAAACCCTACAGATGCAAAGTTATGATCGAATTAAAACTTACTATAAATAGTAAAATTGAAAATAAACTAGCCTAATGACCGTCGATACAGTCGAATCTCGCGATTCCGGCTTGGGTAACCCGGCGTAGCAGGGTTGGTTGGCTAAAGTAGCTCGAGCTACCCCAAATTGATATATTATACGTCCCGTAACTCATTTCGGATTGTGAGATACGACCGATTTACGGTCCTGATGGTCCAGATCGGTCTTCTTTTGCTCCATCTGGGCCATGAAATAGTCAGCGACCCGTTCTACATCAGCATTCAACCAATACAAGTGCTTAAAGTTGGGGGTTGCCCAAATACATAGGAGACTGCTTTTCTATTTCGCAGTGAAACGATCTGTATTTGGCATATGTGCTTAAACTAGTCCTCAAAAAATTATTTCAGTATCTGAGTTAGTTAAGAGTATTCACCGTTTCTTGTAGAAGCAGAGGAACTAATAGGGCAAATGAAACTCATTTTCATTAAACACTCAGGGCCTGTTTTGTAGACAACTAGAAATGGCCGCTCTGCACATTTTCATTGTTTCCCAAACAAAATTTCCCAAAATATTATGCTTACAGTCACTTTTCTTATTAAACTGATTTTTTTAACTTATAAGATCTCTTAAAAACCAAATGAGATTAAATAGCGAAATGGCTGTTTTTAGAAAATTTTCATTTTGATTCTTTGGGTGCGAGTCTCCTTAGGAAGCTTGCCTTACTTAAAGCTTTCTAGGGCCCAACGCGATGCCTGTGTCACATCCACTCCATTTGTTAATCTTGGCAGCTCCTATTAGGATGTTGTGGACATTGAGACAGCATAAGGAGAATAATAATGCATGTGTATAGACACCCCACCTTCGGCTACACTGTTGGTAGAGATAGCTGAATGAATGGAGGACCATACCCCTAAATCCCATGTCCAAACTCAGCCAAACTCACCCTTGTAAGCCCCAATCCAAAGCCCAACTCACCCCTAAACATCAGCCTGAAAAACCTTCAATAAGAAAAACCAATAAAAAAATCCTATAAAAGTCAAACTCACTGAGTTAAATCACCGAGTCAACCCGCCGAGTCAAACCGCTAAGTCAAAACACCGAGTCAAATCACCGAGTCAACCCGCTGAGTCGACCCACCGAGTCAACTCACTGAGTTCCAAGCAGCAGCCCCGAAGCATTCCGCGAGATCCCGAGAGCGTCCGTACGGGCCGCCCCCGGGTGCCGCCCAAACTTATTTACGGGAACTGCCACTGCCCGCTGCTATAAATACCCCCCACCCCCCCCCCCCCCCCCCCCCCCCTCTCATTTCAACAAGCCTTCAGCCCAAGTGCGATCCAGTCGTCCCGAGTTCATCTCCACCCTTTAGCCCATTTTTCCACCAAGGAGAGCCCGAGTGAGGAGAGCCTAGCCCTGGTCCAGCCCAGCCTGACCACTGGTCCAAGTCTCCTAAGCCATCCAAGTCTTGATCTAGCCACTCGAAGCAAACCTTGCGACACCTCCGCTCATCTAGCTACTCTTTCACCAGCATCATCTCATTCGCATCTAGCATAAGTGCAACATTTACTTTTCTTCCAACCCCTCGCTTCACTACAAGCACTTTGATTATTCAAACACACTGCATGCATTCTGCATAAAGCACCTGTCAGTTCGAGCGTATGCTCTAGGCTTACCTGTTAGTGGAACCTGCCCATCAGAAACTCTTACTGTTCAGACCTGCATTCATATACATATCACTATAAGCACTTTGATCATTCAAACACACAGCATGCATTCCGCATAAAGCACCTGTCAGTTCAAGCGTATGCTCTGGGCTTGCGTGTTAGTGGAACCTGCCCATCAAAAACTCTTACTGTTCAAACCTGCATTCATGTATCATGTCATCTATGAGAATGTACAAGGATTAAGACAGACTTTCAAGTATTAGTTCGATTCTATGAAGTGGAGACCGCACTCCGGTACAGGCAGCGTGTGGGGTGCTTAACCTCTTCCCACCCTGTAACTGTGATCCCTTACCTCGAATCTCTGGCCGCAGATCAAAAGGAGTATTTTAGATAAAGGAATCTTCAGATCCCCTTCTCTAACATTTCTACGTGGTCTAGCGGACTGTAGATTTGAAGTAACTGGCTAGTGGCGACTCTGGTCTTATAAAAACTCATCCAAACACATCCAGCCTAACACGACTACCGAACAAAGCCCTCGAGAACGAGGCAAGCCAGTGGCACAAACGGCGATTCGCGCACACACATCCCTTCTTCTTTTTCCGAAAGGAAAGGGAGAACATCGTGGGAGCGCGGAACGGCGAGGGTCCACAGAATGGTGACTCTGCTGGGGATAAGCTAGTCCCACTAGTCGTGATCCATCTTGAAAAACGGAATCCCTCTTATACTTGAAAGTCATTAGTCCTCATACAATCTCATCTGCATAGCATTCTACCCATAACAAAAAAATGGAAAATCCCAAAATAAAAAAAAAAGAGAGTAGAGCATACTTCCCCACCATTACTCCTCCAAACCAAATCACCCTGCCACGTCCAATACAAAACCGACATGGCTCTCTCCTTCCCTACTCTCGAAATACCTGAGGCTTCGTCTCCACAGTTAAACCCGATAGAATCTATGCTAATTCCTGGCATCCAAGAGCTACAACAAAGCATGAAGGCGATGCAGGAAATGCTTCTCCGATTCACACAAGCCCAGGTTTCAACAGTCAACACCCAGATTGTTTTAGCGCAACAACAACAACCACCATCTCTTCCAACCTCTAGTTCATCCCGACCACAACCGCCAGGGGTCGCTCAGGACTTTCGATACCCTCCTAACAGGGGCCTTCAATCAGAACAACCCTCAACCTCAGGGTATTTCTTCCAGTATCCTCCTGCAAATGAGAGCCATTTTCAGTCACATCTCACAACCAGAACTCCGAGCTAATTCCAACATCCTCTCCCTGAAGGGAGTTCCAACCAATTTCAATATTCTCCTGTGACTGGGATTTCTTTGCAGTCTCCCTTTTCAGCTCCAGTCCAACAAAGTCCCTATAATGGGAGTAATTATCAGGCCCAACCTCCTTCAAGCAGAAATTATAGGAGCATCAATGACACCAATTATTATGAAAGGGGGCCATCTCAGTCTTGGCAAGGGACAAGATCTCCTTCATCTGGTCCCTCCGAAATAGAGCAACTCCGAGAACAGATGCGAGAGATGAAGAGAAAGTTACAGAAGCAGCAAGGGTGGATCTTCCATCCACTAAGTTCAGATATCTTTGTCCATTTCCTGATGCAATGGTACCTCAAGGCATTTAGGTACCAAAATTTAAAAGATATGATGGGACAAGGTGTCCTATAGACCACTTGAGATCATTTTGTGGTGAGCTAGATGCTGTGGCAAGCAACGACAGAGCGTTGATCCATCTGTTTCAAAAGTCCCTGAAAGACGATGCCCTAGACTGGTACACATCATTGGACTGCCATCGCATCAGGACTTGGGAGCAGCTCTCCCAGGCTTTCATCGACAGGTTCGCATACAATCTTAACATGGCACCCAGGAGAGCGGACCTCGCAGCTCTCAGGCAAAGAAGTGATGAAACATTGTCAGCTTACGTTGGACGGTGGCGGGCCATGGCCGCTAGAATGAAGACTCCCCTCGACGACGAGGAGCAAATCTTCATGATCGTCAACTCGGCAAATCCAAGTATCTCTGGATACCTTGTCTCACATCCATATGCGAACTTCAGCCAACTCATTTGCGCCGGGGAACAAGTCGAAGCCGGAATAAGGGCTGGGATGATCTCCCCTTAGTGACCTCAGCAGGCCTCTCCAGTACAACCGATAGTGAAAGGTGAGCCTACCGGATACGAGAGCAATAATGGTAGTGTTCCCTTCTCCCATCTAATGGAAGATGATGATCTTATCGCCTCTATCGAAGGTGCACTATTCCTCTCTCAGCATGGACAACCGCAACAACAGCAACAGTTAAGATGGAACTCACAGTTCCCTAATCAAGGTTGGCAAGGGGCACCCCTAACCAGTCCAGTTTCAGAACCCCTCATCCTGCAAGGGGCATCTCTAGTCGATCCAGTCTCCGCAATGCAAGGGGCACCTCCTGCCTATCTAGCTTTCATCAGCCAAGAAAAGCCTCCTCTCTAGTTTATCCGTGCCATCGACTTTAGTTCAGAGTTCGAACCTCTCATCCTGCAAGGGGCACCCTCAACTATTTCGATCCCAGAGCCCATCATCATGCAAGGGGCACCTTCAGTCGATTCATTCTTCGCACCCATTTCTAACCATGGGCACAATCAGCTCATCTCAGTCAACCAAGGGGACAATCTCCCTAACACAGCATCAGCAAACCAGAGGCACAACCTGCCCGTCTCAGAATAGTCAGTCAGGGGCACAGCTTGCCCACTCCAGCTTAGCAGGGGCAAAGCCTGCCCGTTTCTCCAGCGAACAACCAGGGGCACAACTTGCCCACCGCACCTGTCTATTCGGCTTCTACTTCAGCTATCTTTCTCCAAGAAGAAGACCCTTCCTTGGACAGCATGCCACATGCCCTAGCAGAATTGGGGCCCAGCTTCAATTATGTGGCCACTATCGAGGAGGTCGAAGGGGAGATTGATGTCCAGGTTCTGATCGATCCAAAAACATCAACCATCACTCTTTAGGTCTTGGACATCTCAGCTTCATTCCATCTCCTTTCCGATCGGACCTGGTTTCACAGAATCGGTGCCATCTCTTCAAATCTTCACCAAAGGGTCAAGCACATCTTTAGAGATAGGGCGATCACCATCATTACCGATCCCGGACAATTTCCCATGGTAGAAGCATCCAACCTCCGAGAGCCTACCATCTCAGCCATGGACGTACAACGCTCTAATGGGGAGGTCTCATACCATCACAATGCAAATTACTTCCCTCACGCATATCCCATCGGATCGAACTACGTCTTCCTTCCTGTCGAGCGTCAAACCTTCTACTATCAGCTCGAATATCAAGACTCGACCCGAATCATGGGAGTTCAAGAGAATGTGGATAGAGAAAGACTGCGATATCGGCCTACTCGGATTAGGCACAGAAGTATTAGAAGAAGACGGGGTCATCAAGAAGAAGGGAACCTCTGCATCGTCACACCAATCCAGTTTATCAATGCAGGGATTATCTATCCTGATGATAGGCTGGATTCCACCTTTGATGATCAAGCGATCAGATTGAGTCTGATAGAGTTGCTTAAAGAAGACTTAAGCAAGAGGCAGGAATTTCCCCTAATCGATTGGACTGCCGTTCTGGTCCCACCTCAGCCGGATGAACCTGAAGAGCTGCAATTCATCAGGGACGAACCATGAGAAATTGCATCTGACACCGACTCGGAGCCCAATTTCAAATCTATCATGATGTTTGGGCGCAACAATGAGGTTTGGCCTACTGATCCTTTTGGCCCTGCCTCCTGAGGGGAAGGAGTGCAGGGCAGTAACAGGTTTGTAGTCCCCATGACGGTACAATAAAAGCCGACAGTGCTTGGCTCCCCAAGTCGAATCAGGCAACACCTGGTTCACATTGTCGTCTTGCTCGGGTCCTTTACAAAAAAAATTTTAAAAAAAAAAATCAGAAGATTCAAAAACCCAAAACACCAAATATTTTACATCTTCTCCAGATAGTTCTTTCGGTGGTGGCCTATGATCTTGTTTTCCATCAAAGATCTTCGTCTTCCTGCGCCAACTATGATCCCTCGGAAGGAAGGGACAATGGCCCATATAATATATATTTTTACCATGCTTCAATGACAATGAACAAGTCTCAATACTACATGTAGGATAAGCCAACTTTCCCTTCGTGCTCCACCCAGACAAATTTCCATATGCAGGGAAGTCATTTATTATCCACAAGACCGCTGCATGCAATCGAAACGTCTATTCTGCAAAAGTGTCATACGTCTGGACACCTTGACTCCACAACTCGTTTAACTCATCTACTAACGGTCCCAAATACACATCAATATCATTCCCCGGTGACTTGGGTCCAGGAATAAGCAACGGCATCATAAAAAATGATTCCTTCATACACAACCAAGGAGGTAAATTGTAGAGCATAAGTATCACTGGCCACATACTGTACGAGCTACTCATATTACCGAACGGATTAAAACCATCACTTGCAAGACCTAGCCGAACATTGCGAGAATCCTCTGCAAACCAGTCATATTGCTTATCAAAATGTTGCCAGTCTTCAGAGTCAGCGGGATGCCTCAATATATTATCATCATGAACGCATTTCTCCTTATGCCACCTCATATCTTCAGCCATCTTGCTCGACGTAAACAATCTTTGTAATCTGGGTTTCAATGGAAAGTACCTTAACACCTTTTGTGGAATTTTCTTACACTTAGCTTCGTCATATTTCCACCTAGACTCTCTACATTGTGGACACTCTTCAACATTTTCATGTTCTTTCTAATACAATACACAATCATTTATACATGCATGTATGAGGATGTAACCAAGGCCCAAGTCTCGCATTAAGGATTTTGCCTCGTAATGAGACTTAGGCAATGTCTCACCTTCAGGTAATACTTCTTTCAACAAGCTAAGTAACATGTCGAACGATTTGCTACTCCAACGATTTATTGTCTTTAAATGAAGTAACCTTGTAAGGAAATTCAACTTGGAGAAGTTCTGACACCCTAGATAGAGTGGACGTTGTACATCCCTCAACAACCTACTAAACTTTTCTGATTCGGCATCACCCATAGGAGGAATATCCTGACTACTACTTATCGCTGCAAAATCAGTATCCGCAATTATTCCCCTTAACACATCCCCTATGATATCTTGCATATCGTCAACATTTTCATCCTCCTCATTAGGCACAATTGGGTCAACAAGGACTTCAGTGGCCTCAACTCTTTGGTGGAAGTCTTCACCATGATGAATCCACCAAGTGTAACCCTGGTCAATCCCAACTATGAACAAATCGTCTTCTACTTTGTCTAAAGTCTTGTGAACTATGTTCTTGCATTTTCGGCATGGACACCTAATTCTATTACCTGAATCTGCCCGATATCTCGCAAATTTTCTGAACTCCTTAACATCTTATTTATACACTAGGCCAAACCGATTCTTAGCTCGCATCTAACTCTTATCCATATCTACAATGCAAAGATTAGAGTCAGGTTTAGTTTAGAGATGTGGATATAAGAATAGGTGTAGGTTTAGGTTAGGTGATTTGAGTTTAGGATTAGGTTTAGGCATAGGTTTAGAGTTTCGGGTTCAGGATCGGGTTTAGGGTTAGGTTTGCGAGTTTGGGTCTAGGTTTAGTTTAGAGTTGTGGATTTAGGAATAGGTGTAGGTTTAGGTTAGGTGATTTGAGTTTAGGATTAGGTTTAGGCAGAGGCTGAGAATTTCGGGTTCGGGATCGGGTTTAGGGTTAGGTTTTCGTGTTTGGGTATAAGTTTAGGTTAGGTGAATGGATTTAGGAATAGGTGTAGGTTTAGGTTAGGTGATTTGAGTTTAGGATTAGGTTTAGGCATAGGTTGAGAATTTAGGGTTCGAGATTGAGTTTAGGATTATGTTTTCGTGTTTGGGTCTAAGTTTAGGTTAGGTGAATGGATTTAGGATAGGTGTAGGTTTAGTTTAGGTGATTTGAGTTTAGGATTAGGTTTAGGCATAGCTTGAGAATTTCGGGTTCGGGATCAGGTTTAGGGTTAGGTTTTCGTGTTTGGGAAGTTTAGGTTAGGTGACTGGATTTAGGAATAGGTGTAGGTTTAGTTTAGGTGATTTGAATTTAGGATTAGGTTTAGGCATAAGTTGAGAATTTTGGGTTCAGGATCGGGTTTAGGGTTAGGTTTACTTGTTTGGGTCTAAGTTTAGGTTAGGTGAATGGATTTAGGAATATGTGTAGGTTTAGGTTAGGTGATTTGAGATTATGATTAGGTTTAGGAATAGGTTTAGAGTTTTGGGTTCGGGATCGGGTTTAGGGTTACGTTTGCGAGTTTGGGTCTAGGTTTAGTTTAGAGTTGTGGATTTAGGAATAGGTGTAGGTTTAGGTTAGGTGATTTAAGTTTAGGATTAGGTTTAGGCATAGGTTGAGAATTTCGGGTTCAAGATCAGGTTTAGGGTTAGGTTTTCGTGTTTAGGTCTAGGTTTAGTTTAGAGTTGTGGATTTAGGAATAAGTGTAGGTTTAGGTTAGGTGATTTGAGTTTAGGATTAGGTTTAGGCATAGGTTGAGAATTTTGGGTTTGGGGTCGGATTTAGGGTTAGGTTTGCGCGTTTGGGTCTAGGTTTAGTTTAGAGTTGTGGATTTAGGAATAGGTGTAGGTTTAGGTTAGGTGATTTGAGTTTAGGATTAGGTTTAGGCATAGGTTGAGAATTTCGGGTTCGGGATCGGGTTTAGGGTTAGGTTTTCGTGTTTGGGTCTAAGTTTAGGTTAGGTGAATGGATTTAAGAATAGGTGTAGGTTTAATTTAGGTGATTTGAGTTTAGGATTAGGTTTAGGCATAGGTTGAGAATTTCGGGTTCGGGATCGAGCTTAAGGTTAAGTTTTCGTGTTTGGGTCTAAGTTTAGGTTAGGTGAATGGATTTAGGAATAGGTGTAGGTTTAGGTTAGGTGATTTGAGATTAGGATTAGGTTTAGGCATACGTTTAGAGTTTCGGGTTCGGGATCGGGTTTAGGGTTAGGTTTTCGAGTTTAGGTCTAGGTTTAGAGTTAGGTGAATTGAGTTTAGGTTTAGGTTTAGCCGTAACTTATAGGTTTTAGTTTTAGGTTTATGGTTTAGGGTTTAGGGTGTAGGTCTTGGAGACTCAACCAACTTACGGATAGCTCCGACGCACATCCGGGTCTGTTCCACACAAAGCAGGCCTGTCCAAATGGCCAGGCCATCCATATTGCTGTCCATAGGAAATGGACAGCTTCATCATGGTCATAACAGCGGTTTCCACCTTCCAAGGACCCCCGCTCAACATCCAGATAGCTCTGACGCACATCCGTGTTTGCTCCATCAATTTCAAGCTAATACATAAACACGGGCCTGTCCAATTGGCCAGGCCACCCATATTGATGTCCATAGGAAATGGACAGCTTCATCATGGTCATAACAGCGGTTCCCACCTTTCAGGCACCTCGCTCAACACCCAGATAGCTTCGTAGCACATCCGGGTTTGCTACATTAATTTCGAGCTAATATATAAACATGGGCCTGTCCAAATGGCCAGGCCACCTATATTGCTGTCCATAGGAATAGGACAGCTTCAGCATGGTCACAACAACGGTTCCCACCTTCCAGGGACCCCTGCTCAACATCAATATCAATCAACTACTCTTAATCACAAGTATCATGTTCGTCATCTAATTTGCCACTAAATGATAATATAATAAAATCAGTCGCCCATCCAAGGATGGATAGATTGAAATGCTATCATTATTTCCATTTAAATGCCCAAGCCTAAATTTCGACAGCATCTCCCCCTATCTCTACAGATATATTTATCTTACATTTCATTTCCACGTCAACTATCCACACATTGTGTGGATTAAATTGACAATGGAATTAAACATAAGAAGCATATCCAGAGAGAATATGAGAGTTACCACACGAAACTAATGACAGAGCATGTAAATGACAAACAACGAGAACACTCCAATCTATCTAACCTTGGACTGTCCAACAGGACAATTTGGCAGATTTCTATACCTCCAAAACACACTTTATCTATGCTCGGCAATATAGAAATCTCCAAATGGGCTAACTGATTCTATTATACTACCATTTGTGGACAAAAGATAACTATTAATAATAAGGCAAATACATCCACAACATACATCAACATAAATCAACCATGGGTAGCTCCGACGCACATCTAGGTTTGCTCCATCAATTCCAGATACACAAGCACATGAAAATGACGGAATCTTCAACACCATAAATCAAGTCTAATCAAATACTTAATGACTATTTTCTAAACAAATAAGTATGTATGGGGCCCACCATGGGAATCGGATTGCGTGCGGAGTAACTCTGCACGCTCTTATCATGTAGAGTAAACTCAGTTGGGCCCACCTAAAATGTATGTGATTTATCTATTCCGTCCTTATGTTTTTTCAGCTCATTTTAGTGGTTGAGCCCAAAATTTAAGCATGTCCAAATCTCAAGTGGACCATACCATGGGAAACAGTGGGAATAATGATTTCCACCATTCCCAGGCCCTACAGTGATCTTTATTTGTCATCCAACCTGTTCATAAGATCACATGGATATGGATGAAGGGAAAACACAAATATCAACTTGATCCAAAACTTTTGTGTCCTCCAAGAATTTTTCAATGATAGACATTCAGTTCACACTTGTGGTGTGGTCCACTTTAGATTTTGATATGCTTCATTTTTTAGCACCATACCTAAAATTTCCTACTAAGATGGATGGACGGAGTGGATAAAATACGTAAATCATCGTGGGCCCCACATAGCTTACTCCGCAGAAATATATGCTTGATCCAAAACAGTGGACAGCAACGGTGGGCCTCACACGCAGTGGGTAGCGAGGTGGGCCCCACAGGTAGTGGACAGCGACGGTGGGCCCCACAATTAGGTATTTCAATTTTTTTTAATTTGTAAATCATAAATTTAGATTTTAAAATTTAAAATCACTAATTAAGGAAGGAATTAGGGATTTTAATTTCGAAATCCCTAATTAGGGATTTACTAAATCAGTGAGCCCCACCAAATAGTGGACAGCTAAGGTGGACCCCACATGCAATGGACGATGGAAAGCGACGGTGGGACCCACCCACATGCATTGGACAGCGATGGTGGGACCCATATGTATTGGATTTTGGCAGTGGGCCACACAATCAACGAGGAGAGAGGGAGAGAGGGGAAATGAAGGAAGAAGGAAGGGGGAGAGGGTTAACGGAGGAGGTAGCGGCGTACGGAGGCCGGTGGAGGCGCGTGGCTACCGGTGACGGTGGTCGGCTGGGGGGGGTGGTCGGCTGAGGCAGTGGGCCGCCGGTGACGGTGACTGCAGGGGGTCGGAGCTGAGGGAGAGGTGAGAAGGGTGGGCCGGCTGCGAGAGAGAGAGAGAGAGAGAGAGAGAGAGAGAGAGAGAGAGAGAGCAAGAGAGTGAGAGAGACAGAAAGATATGAGGGAGGCCCGATAGGGTTAGTAAAATAGGACTTTTACCGACGAAAATTTTCGTCGGTAAAAGTCCTTTTAAATACTTTTACTAACAACAATTTTCATCGGTAAAAGTCATCTCTTTTACTTGGGCGGAAATCAAACATTATTACCGACAGGCAATAATTGTCAACAAAAATGGCTTTTACCGATGAAATATTTCGTCGGTAAAAGCCAAATTTTCTGCTTAAATTTTTTACCGATAGGTATCTTTGTCGGTAGTAAACTTTTTACCGACGAAATCATAATTTCGTCCGTAAAAGTGTATGGCGGGAAGCAAATCCGGCGGTGGCGGGAATCTGGAATGATTTTTACCGACGATTTCTTTATTTCGACGAGAAAAATGCTTTTTCCCAATGAAAATAATTTCGTCGGTAATTCTTTCGTCTGTAAAAAGCCGTTTTCTTGTAGTGACAATGCCTTTAGATGAGAAGTGTTCTAGTAGAGATCTTAAAATTTTCCTACAAACTTTGCTATTCGGAACCTTCTCTCCTAGTCCACACATGTTATTGGTGATGCTATTTAAACGTGTGAAAAATTGCATGAAGGTTTCATCCTCCTCTATTTTTATATTCTTAAACTGTGTTCTAAGGAGTTGGAGTTTAGATCATTTGACTATGCTTATTCCTTCATGAGTCACTTCTAGAAAGTCCCATGCTTCTTTACTAGTTTGGTAATTTTGAATGTGACCAAATTTATCTCTCGAGACTGAACAGAAAATGGCATTTAAACCTTTAACATTACAAACACTTTGAGCTTTATCAAAATCAGTCCACATGGCCTTCTCTCTTGATCTAAGGACATCCGGTTCACCTTCCTTTCTTATGGTATCCATTGGGACATTATAACCAAATTCAACCATGTCTCATACATTAGAATCGATGGATTCTAAAAAGATGCGATTTGCGCTTTTTAATATGGATAGTTGGATCCGTTGAAGAACGGTGGCTTGGTGACAGAAATGGAGTTTTCCATAGACATATTTTCAAGCTTATTCTACGATCAACCTCTAGGCGGTTAAGCCTTTAAAAAGGAACACTCTCTGATACCAATTGAAATTGTAGTTTGCATCGCTATTAAGATAATCTTGAAGGTATGCTTATGTCCTAGAGGAGGGTGAATAGGACTTTTTACAAATTCCTAATCAATTAAAAACTTTAGTGCATTCACAATCCAATTTACCAATTAAGTCTAAGTAAATGCAAGTAAATAGATCACACAAGATCTTTCTAAATTATCAACTATACTAAGACAAGCATTTGATCAAACAGTTGATATGCATGCTTGTACTAAGCATTCAAGGATTTCATATGAGCATATTGTCAAACATGAGATGGGCATTAAGTTAAGCACTTATATAATCAATCTTAAATTATAATAATGGACAAGATACATTCACCACATTACACACGATGTATAGTGGTTCGACGATGAGTCTACTCCACTCCCAGTTCAAGTACTCAACTCTTTGAGCACACTGGCATTTACTATCGGAGGTTTTAAATGATGTTCATATTTCAACCTTTACAACCTACACAAGGTCTATTCCTACACAAGGACTCCTCAAATCCTACACAGGGACAACGCACATATTCTCCCTTGTCGGAGGCCTACGCAAGGACTTCCATGTCCTACTCAAGGACAACTCCAAGATTGGGTCACAATCTCTAAACTCCACTCTCAACAAGAAGGGGGACTTAACAAATTAACTCTATAAGCTTAAACTCTTACAAGAGATGAGCCCCGATTCAGCGCCGTTGAGTAGCTTCAATTTCTACAAATACTTCAGCTCCTCTCCAAGCTCGCACGATCAGCTACCAATGCATAGGATGATCCTAAACTAATGCCGGGTAGGTGGGAGAAGGTATTGATGTTCCATATGCCTATTTCAATGTAATGGTTAATGAAAGAACTATCAATCTGATCATTCAATGGTTGTAAATGACTTCGAGTTGAAGTTTCAATGATAGGGACAGCCATGAATGCTATTCTTGAGCTCATTGTTTAAACCGAGCTTTGAATACTCAATGTAGTGCCATTAATGGCTAGGTTTGAAAGATTAACTCAAGACAATAATGAGCAAAAGAGATTAGGTAAAGCACTTAATTGCTTCTCTTAATGCTTTCAATGGGTGTGCAAAGGATGCCCTTAAAAGCCTCAAGATATGGCTCTTTATAGGCTAAAAAACGAGCTCTAACGGATATAAAACTGTCACTTTTCGTCCTGTCAAATACCCTTAAGGACCGGTCGGATTTGAGTGTCCGACCGGTCTACCTTTAACAAAAAAACAAACCAAATGTCGCTGGACCTTTTTTGTCCTTTTACTATTGGTCGTGCGACCGGTCTTGGTAAGCCAACGACTGGTCTACCCTATATCAATTTAAACAACATATTGCTAGATGTTTTTCGTCCATTTACGACCGGTCCTTGGAGGCCAACGACCGGTCCTCAGACCGATTTTCGAAGAGCCAAATCATGAACAATTTTCCTTAAAAAAAACATGCTAACCGAATGATTTTTATCGCCAACCGATCGCCCGACTGGTCGTCAGGCTAAGTGCATGGCCTGATATAGGTTGAACTTCATCATCTTTTTAGGTGCACAAGGAGATGGTTTTCCTAGTCAACTGTCTGACACCTACATAATGGAGGTTCAAGACTGATCATCTTAACCATTAGTCCATGGATCAAATGGCAATCTTCGAGTATGATTCAAATGCCATAGACTAGAATGTTTTGGTATCCTGTGGGCTGTCTATATGCAACTTACCTTCCGAGCTTGTTTTGACTTGAACTTGAGTGTGGAAAGTTGCTACGATCTTCAAGTCTAGAGTCTTCAATGTTCATCAGGGCTCACAAAACTTGACTGACTCATACGCTCACACAGTTGACAATACAATGCACGATTCAGTACACTAACAGAATCTTCAGTTTTCAGCTTGCCAAGGCTCAATCGACATTAAAACACATGGACTCACATGATTGAAAAATAAGGTGCACTAGTATGGCTCAGAAAAGTGCACTAACACCCCCATCCTCAATCGATCCATACTTTCTAAAATGGAAAAGACCCAAGAAGAGCTTCATCGTCGACAAACACAGCAGCAGAAGCAGCATGCTCCTCCTCCAAATCATCCAGCCTTTTCAGCCTTTCAGACCCCAGCAACTCTAGCATCTTCATCTCATCCATCTCAGGAGCCTGCTTGTGATCCTATAAGTACCCCAGGTTGTTTTAGCACCCCACCTCGAGCATACACTTGGTGTGATTCTCTTACATCGAATCATCTAGAGTATATGATAAAGCTACGACAGCTTCGGGCTGAGATATAGTAGGCCCACAAGTAGCTCTTTCAGAGTCAGGCACATATACTACAAGCCCACAAGCAGTTTTTCCAGGGTCAGGCACATTTTATTGCTGGACAACAAGAGATCATTTCTTACATTACTGGCATCGAGGAGCGATTGCGGCATGTTGAGCGTCTTGTTCGTGGCGATCCTCCTCCACCAGACCTAGGAGATGCCATTCCTCCAGAGTTTAATCCGTAGCATGTCTTCTAGGACTAACCCCGTGTTTTATTGCGATAGTTGGTAGTGGTCAATAGAATTCTTTTTGGATCGACTGTTGATGTTCTTGCGCTTGTCATGTCATATTTTTCTATGGTTTGGATGATTGTGTGACCTTCATTCTTGGGCTACATGCTCAGTTTTGGAGCTTGCTTTCTCATGTGGTTGAGCTTACAGTTATACAATTTTATGACCATATGTGTTTGGAGTCCTTTATTTTCTTTTTGATCTAATTTGGATGGTTGTATGACCTTCATTCTTGGGCTACATGCTCAATTTTAGAGCTTGCTTTCTCATGAGGTTGAGCTTATAGTTATACAATTTTATGACCATATATGTTTGGAGTCCTTTATTTTCTTTTTGAGCTGATTTGATACATCTTTTTGGGCCATTGGCTGTCTATCACACATGTATATGTTTAGGCTTCTTGTCCATTTTGGTTCGGCTCTATTATATACTTGTGCTTTATGTTATACTTTATAGTTATATCTCGGTCATGAGTCTTGTGTTTATTTTTTTAATATTGATTTAGGGAGGTTGGTCGGTTGGGCTCTATGCCCTTTAACTCATGCTAGGTCAATACGTTTTGGCTCATCATCTGTTATTCTCTTCACCTATCATATGAGCATGCGCCTCTCATTGTAAAGCTAATTTTAGGTGGTTGGATGGTTAGGGCATTCATGCTCATTTTGTTTTTGCATAAATAGGTGATGATTTTAGTTCTCTCGATATACATGATTATAAGGGTGGTTGGTTGATTGGGCTATAAGCCCTTTGTCCGTAATGATTAAATGTATATCATGTTGTTATGTCTTGCTTCTATTTTTCCACAGTTTTCACGATCTATCTCATCCCTTGGTCGCATGGTTGACATATTTTCTTTGCTTTATTGATTATTGTTCATGGTCTAACATCTGCTGTTATAGGCATATTCTTTTGCGAGCAAACCTTTGTCAATCACTAACAAAAAGGGGAAGAACTAAATCCCACCAAAAAGTCGATTTATATTTTTTTGCAGGCTTTCTTAGGTGTAAGTGTTGAGGGGGAGAAATTGAAGAAATTTCGAGTCCGTACATGTCATTTTGTAAAAGGTTATATTGTATATTCTTGTATAAACATATAAATTGGTGTAAATGTATTTCTGTTTTGATATAATCATGATATGTAGATCATGATCTGTCTAGTGTATGTTTTGTCACGTAATTGACAAAGGGAGAGATTGTTAGTGCACTATTTTGTGCATCGTATTATCAATTTCGTGATCGTATAAGTCAATCGAGTCTTGTGAGCCCCGATGAAGATTAAAGACCCAAGACTTGAAGACCGTAGTCGCTTTCCTTGTCCAAGATCAAGCTGAATCTAGTTCGAAAGGTATGTGGCATATAGACAGTTCACAGGATCCCAAAACACCCCATTAATGGCATTTTAATCTCGCTTAATCTTAACCATTTGATCCACAGATTTAAGATCAAGTTGATCAGGCTTAGACCTTCAATGTAGGTGCCAAACCTTAGAAAATCATATGAAAATCATCTTTGATTGTGCACAAAAAAGTAGGCTGAAATGCAGCTTGAATTAGGCCATGTACTAAGCCTGATGACTGGTCGAGCGACCGGTCGGCTAAAGAAACGTTTCGGACAACAAGCTGCTTAAAAGAATATTGTTGCTCTGGCTATCTGAAGATCGGTCTGAGGACCAATCGTTGGCCTCCAAGGACCAGTCGTACAATCGGTCAATAATGGACAAAAATTGTCCAGCAACATTATGGTCTAGATTTTTAAAGGGAAGACTAATCTTGGGATCGATCGATAATGAAGAAAAAATGTCCAGCAACCATTTGGCTAAAACTTTAAGGGAAGATTGGTCGTCAAACTGGTCGGTTGACCAATTGGACACCCAATCCAACAAGTCGGAATGTGACCATTTTATAGCCATTGAAACCCAATTCTTGACCTCTATAAGGATATATCTTGAGGTCTTTAATGACATCCATTGCACACCCATTAAGAGCATTGAGAGAGGCATTTAAGAGCATTCCTTAACCTCCTTTGCTCATCATTACTTTGAGTTCATCATTCAAACCAAGTGATTCATGTCAGTATTTCATTAAGCATTCAAAGCTCGGTTTGAAATATGAACTCAAGCATAACATTCATGGTTGTCTCAATCTTTGAAGCTTCATCTTGAAGTCATTTATAGCCATTAAATGATCAGATTGGTGATTCCTACTTTAACTATTGCATTGAAATAGGCAAATGAAACACCAATACCTTCTCCTACCTACCCGACATTAGTTTAAAAACATCGTATGCATTGGTAGCTGATCGTGGGAGCTTGGAGAGGAGCTAAAGCATTCGTGGAAGCTTAAGCGACTCACACTACCCCAAAACAGCGAAAAAACGACACAAAAACGCTTGGTTTAACGACGGACTTGGTCCGTCGTTAAAAATGGCTTGGTTTAACGACGGACTATATTCGTCGTTAATATTAACGACGGATTACATCCGTTAATCCGTCGTTAATGAGAAAACAGTCGGTCGCTAACTACTACCACCCCGGCTGTGATATGTTTAATCGACAAAATTTTACGACGGACCAGAATCCGTCGATAACTGTAAATTAACGACGGATATAGTCCGTCGTTAATATTACGACGGCTCTAATCCGTCGTAATGTAATGTATTCAAGGGAGATATTTCCTGCGTCGTAAAATTCTGCGTCCGGAGACGAGACGTTGGGATTTATCGACGGACCTTCTTGAATTTAACAACGGATATAGTCCGTCGTAAATTAAAAATTATACACCTCGCAATTCATTTTAAATAAATTTGTTTCTTTAATAGGTCTAAAAAAAATTTTGAATTTTTAGAAAAAATGTTGACAAGTTTAATAAAAATTAACAATATTTAAGAAAAAATGGGATTTGGAAAAATTCGAGATTTTGAAAATAATATTCTAAATTTAAAAAAGAACTAGAATTTTGAAAGAAATTGACATTTTGAAATAAATTGAGACGTTTGAATGAAGTGTATAAGTTTGAAATAATGTAGACTTTGAGAAAGATTGAGGTTTTGCAGTTTGAAAGATATTGACATATTTTGATAATAAAAAAAATTAGATTTTCAAAAAATTGGCATTTTGAAAACGAACATCGGAAAGTTTAAAAAATTGTGATTTTGAAAAAATGTTGAGTTAATCCTGAATAAAATTTATAAGTTTGAAAAAAAAATGTAATAAAATTAATAATGTTTAAGAAAAATTGAAATGTAGAAAAAATCAAAATTTTGAAAATAATTAGGATTAAAAAAGAACGAAAAATCTAAAAGAATTTTGACATAAATTAGGATTTAAGAGGAATTAAAAAAAGTTGGCATTTTGACATAAATCAAGAATTTTGAAACTTTAGAAAAAAAGTTGACAAGTTTAATAAAAATTAACAATATTTAAGAAAAAATGGGATTTGGAAAAATTCGAGATTTTGAAAATAATGTTCTAAATTTAAAAAAGAACTAGAATTTTGAAAGAAATTGACATTTTGAAATAAATTGAGACGTTTGAATGAAGTGTATAAGTTTGAAATAATGTAGACTTTGAGAAAGATTGAGGTTTTGCAGTTTGAAAGATATTGACATATTTTGATAATAAAAAAAATTAGATTTTCAAAAAATTGGCATTTTGAAAACGAACATCGGAAAGTTTAAAAAATTGTGATTTTGAAAAAATGTTGAGTTAATCCTGAATAAAATTTATAAGTTTGAAAAAAAATGTAATAAAATTAATAATGTTTAAGAAAAATTGAAACGTAGAAAAAATCAAAATTTTGAAAATAATTAGGATTAAAAAAGAACGAAAAATCTAAAAGAATTTTGACATAAATTAGGATTTAAGAGGAATTAAAAAAGGTTGGCATTTTGACATAAATCAAGAATTTTGAAACTTTAGAAAAAAAGTTGACAAGTTTAATAAAAATTAACAATATTTAAGAAAAAATGGGAGTTGGAAAAATTCGAGATTTTGAAAATAATATTCTAAATTTAAAAAAGAATTAGAATTTTGAAAGAAATTGACATTTTGAAATAAATTGAGACGTTTGAATGAAGTGTATAAGTTTGAAATAATGTAGACTTTGAGAAAGATTGAGGTTTTGCAGTTTGAAAGATATTGACATATTTTGATTAAAAAAAAAAATAGATTTTCAAAAAATTGGCATTTTGAAAACGAACATCGGAAAGTTTAAAAAATTGTGATTTTGAAAAAATGTTGAGTTAATCTTGAATAAAATTTATAAGTTTGAAAAAAAATGTAATAAAATTAATAATGTTTAAGAAAAATTGAAATGTAGAAAAAATAAAAAATTTGAAAATAATTAGGATTAAAAAAGAACGAAAAATCTGAAAGAATTTTGACATAAATTAGGATTTAAAAGGATTTAAAAAAGTTGGCATTTTGACATAAATCAAGAATTTTGAATAAAATTTATCGGTTTGAAAAAATATATTTTCAAAATAGAAATTGTGATTTTTAAAAAGAAATTTAGATCTTGTATTTTGTAAAAAAAATTGAGAAATTTGATAGAAAATGAAATGTTGAAAAAACAATTGACATTTTAAAAAAAGTGTTTATGTATTGAATTGCGATTTTGAGAAAAAATTAAGAAGTTTGAAAAAAAATTGTAATAAAACTAATAATGTTTAAGAAAAATTAAGATTTAAAATAACGAGATTTTGAATAGAAATAGGGGATTTACAAAGAACCAAAAAGAAATTGTCATTCTTAAATAATTAAGATTTAAAAAAAACTGCGAAGATAGAATAAAATTTATTAGTGTGAAAAAAAATTGAAAAAAAAATTACAATTTTTAAAAATAAAATAGGATTTTGTATATTGAAAATTTTTGAGAAATTTAATAAAAAAAATTTGACATTTTGAATTCTGAAAGTTGACAAGTTTATTAAAAAATGTGATTTTGAAAAATAAAATTGTATTATTTAAAAAAAATTAACAATTTTAGGACATTAGGACATTATACCAAAATTGATATTTTAAGAAATCTAAACCGGTCCATCCACTTTGTGAGATAATTTTAGGACATTATACAAAAAAAGGTGAGAACCCGGATCCTGGTGGGTGGGAACCCTGACCGTGGGGCCACTCTGATGAATGTGACTACATCCACGCCGTACATCCATATTGAATGTTCATTTTAGGGCGTGTTCCAAAAAATGAAGCAATTCTAAGTCCCAAATGGGACATAGTAGAGGAAACAGTGCTGATTGACCATTAAAGACTTCCTGTGGGGCCACAAAAGCTTTGGATCAAGATGATATTTTTGTGGTCTATTCATCTAGGTGTTTGTGACCTTACAAATAGGTTGGATGGAAAATAATGGCAAATAAACATTCCGGTGAAATCCATGAAGTTTTCAGGTGTAGAGATTCAATCACGACTGTTTCTATGGTGTGGTCCACCTAATATTTGACTCAGCTTCATTTTTGGTATCATACCCTAAAATGATATTTCAAAATGGTTGGATGGTGTGGATTTAAGACACATACATCACTGTAAGCCCCACAATCAAGGTGTGGACCCCACAGAGTTTACTCAATACGCAAGCCTTTTATCCAGGCGCGGTTTAGGTGGATCCCTGGATCCGCTAAGGTTGGTGGATCCCCAATTGTGGGGCCATTGTGATGTATGTACCTTACATCTACATCATCCATGCATTTTGAAAGCTCATTTTAGGGCATTACCCAAAAAATGAGTATGCATGAAATCTTAGGTTGACCATACCACATGAAATAGTAGCAATTGAATCCCCACATTAAAAAATTCATGGGGACCACTGGAATGTTTATTTTCCATCCAATTTGTTGAAAAGGTCACAAAGACCTGGATGAAGATACCGAACAAATATCAGCTTGACCCAAAACTTTTGTGACCCACTATAAGCTTTTAATGGTTGAGTACCATTGTTTATTGTATTATGGTCCAACTGAGATTTGGATGTACTTCATTTTTTTAATCATGCTCTAAAATGTGTTTTCAAAATGAATGAACGGCATGGATGTAACACACAGACATCACACTGTGGACGGCACGGTAAGGGATCCACGCACCTCGGTGGATATGGGGTTCAGCGAAGCCACGCCCCTTCCTTCGGGCGCGAATTAGGTATTACCCCGGAACAGCTTAGTGGGTGTTACCCCTACAGTATGGCCCACATGGATGATATTTTGTATATCCACTCCGTCCATCCGTTTATACAGCCCATTTTATGATAAGGTTCCAAAAATTATGCAGATCCAAATCTCAAGTGAACCATACCACTGGAAACAGTGTGCTTGAGTGCCCCACCATTAAAAATACCAAAGATCCCATGGTAAGGTTTGGTAATGTTTATTTGCAATCCAAGCTCTTGATAATGTCAATAACGTCTTGATGAAGGGAAAATATAAATATCAGATTGATCCAAAACTTTTGTGGCCCACAAAACGTTTTTAATGGTTAATAATCACTGTTTCTAGTGGTATGGTCCACCTGAGATTTATATCTTCTTAAGGTTTTGGATCATATCCTAAAATGATATTAGAAAACATATAAACGGCATAGATATATAAAAAGTACATCGAGATGGGCCCCACACGGTAGAGGTAACACCCACTAAGGTGTTACCAGGGTAACATCTAATTAGCTCCCCCTTCCAAAGGGGGCGCGGATTTCCAGCGAAAGCCTTGCGTTTTGGAATTTCCAGCGAACCAAGGTGGGGCCCACAGTGATTATTTTGATAAATCCACCCCGTCCATCCGTTTTGGGAGCTCATTTTAGGACATGAGAACAAAAATGAACCCGATCCAAGACTCAAGTGGGCCGAAAACGTGAGGATTGAACGTCCACAGTTGAAATATTTGTAGAGCCACAGGTGTTTCGAATCAGGATAATATTTGTGTTTCTTGTTCATCCCAGTAGTAGTGATGTTATGAACGGTATGGGTGTCATATAAACATCACTGTGGACCCAGGGAGGTTTCAATGGTAGTAATTTACCTACCCACCTTTTCCTTTAGTGAGGCCCACTTGAGTCTTGGATCCGGTTCATTTTTGTTTTCATGTATTAAAATGAGTTCCCAAAATAGATGGACGAGGTGGATTTATTGAAAAACATCACTGTGGGCCCCACCTTGGTTCCGAGTGCAGCTCCCAAAACGTAAGGCTTTCGCTGGAAATCTGCGCCCAAAGAGGTGTTACGGAAGGGGATCGGCTAAAGATGTGCGGACGCGGTTTGGCTAGTGACCCGAACACCAGGCAGCTAGCTGGTGTGAAAGCTCTGTGGGCCCCACCATGATGTATGTGTTTTATCAACACCGTACATCCAGTTTTCCAGATACTTTTAGGGTATTATCCTAAAAATAAGGCAGATCCAAAAGTCACGTGGACCACACTATAGGAAACAATGGGAAGAATGATGTTCACTGTTGAATCCTTCCTAGGGCCCACATTGATGTTTATTTATCATCCAACCTGTTCGTAAGATCACACAGACGTAGATGAAAGGAAAACACAAATATCATCTTGATCCAACACTTTTATAGCCCCCAAGAAGCTTTCAACGGTAAGCGTTCAATCCCCACTGTTTCCTGACAAGAAAATTTTTGCTACACCCACGAGTTAGCTACGCTAGCTACAGCGGGTGTAGTAATGACCCCACCATGATGTATGTGTTGTATCCACTCCGTCCATTCATTTGGAGAGATCATTTTAGGGCATGATACCAAAAATGAGGCAGATCAGAAGCTCAGGTGGCCCCCAAGAATTTTTTAATGGTTGGTGTTTAATTCCCACTATTTTCTATTCTAGGTCCACTTAAGCTTTGAATCTGCCTGATTTTTAGTATCATGCCATAAAATGATCTCGGTAAATGGATAGACGGCGTGGATACAACAAATGCATCATGATGGATCATTGGTACACCCGGTGTAGCTAGCGTAGCTTACTCGTGGGTGTAGCTAAATTTTTCGCGGGACTTGGGTGAGATCCCGGAATTTAGGATCCGGGTGGGATTCTGAACATAGGCCCCACCTCTATGTATTAATTGCAGCGACGTCATCAAGTTCTGTGGGTCCCACCATGAGGTACTTGTTATATTCAAACCGTCCGTCCATGTTCTGAAATCATTCTAAGGCTGGACGCAAAAAATCGGACAGATCCAAGGATCGAGTGGACCACACTGCAGAAAGCAGTGGGAGATTGAACGTATACCATTGAAACCTTTTTGGAGGTCCTAGAAGTTTTGGATCAGTCTGATATTTATTTTTACCCTTCATCCAGGTCCGTGTGACCTTATGAACAGTTTGGATGACAAATAAACATCATGGTGGACCGTGGGTATGTTTTAAAGGTGATAATCATTGTCCCCACAATAAATTTATTGGTATGGTCCACTTGAGTTTTGAATATGACTCATTTTAGGTATCATACACTAAAATGATCTCGCTAAATAGATGGACGGTTTGGATGTACTAAATGCATCATTGTGGGGTCCACAGAGCCTTAATCTTCATAATAGATTCGTACAAACACGATGCTCGTTGACTGCCCACTAGCTCTACGTCCGTCACGTCCCTTCACCAGCTGTAACGTAGCTGAGCTGGTGTAGGGTGCACCAGCCAATCCGCTTCCGGGAACAATCCGTTGGGGTTCCACCTACCGGCCCACGTGGATAGTATTTTGTATATCCACGCCGTCCATTCGCTTCTCCGGCCCATTTTAGAATGTCCTTCCAAAAATTTTGTAAATCCAAATCTCAAGTGGACCATACCACTGGAAACAGTGCTGATTTAGTGTCCACCATTAAAAATTCCAAAGAGCCCATGGTAATGTTTCCGTAATGTTTATTTGCAATCCACGCTCTTGATAATGTCAGGAAGATCTGGATGAATAGAAATTTTGAAGATCATCTTGATCTAAAACTTTTGTGGCCCACGAAATGCTTTTAATGATTATTCATCATTCTTTCTATTGGTATGGTCCACCTGAGATATGGAACTTCTTATAATTTTGGATTTCATCTTAAAATTAGACATAACAACATATGAACGACATGGATATATAAAAGATACATCAATCTAGGCCCCACACGGTAGAGGTAACACCCACTAAGGTGTTACCAGGGTAACATCTAATTCTCTCTCGCCCCAAGAAGACTGGCGTTACTGAGAGTGAATTTGGTGAGACCCCGGGCTCACCAAAGACTGTGCGGCCCTTACCGTGAGGCCCAGGTTGATGTACGTATTATGTATCCACTCCGTCCATCCGTTTTTCCATATTATCTTAGGGTATATCCCAAATATGAAGCAGAAAAAATTATCAGGTGGACCATACCACAAGAAACAGTGGTGATTGACCATCCTACCATTTAAAACTTATTAGGACTCACCTTCATGTTTCTGTACTGTTTATTTACCATCCAATCTGTTGATAAGGTCACATGATTCTAGATGAAGGTAAAAAACAAATATCAGCTTCATCGAAAACTTCTGTGCCCCATTAATGGTCAATCGCCGCTGTTTCCTATGTTATGGTCCACTGGATGATTGGATCTGCTTTATTTTTTGTTTAATTACCTAAAATTATCTGTAAAAATGGATGGACGGTGTGGATACATAATACATACATCAAGGTGGGTATACAAAGACAACCGACGGTAAGGGCCGCACCATCTTGGGTGAGGCCGGGGTCTCACCTAATCCGCTCTCGGCACGACTTGGGTGAGACGGCCCAACCAGCGATGTGGGTGGGACCCTAACTTAGGGCCCACGTGGATGTATTATTTGTAGATCCATGCCGTCCATCTGTTTCTTCGTATTATTTTAGGATGAAATGCCAAAAATTAAACAGATAGAAATTTTAGGTGGACCACAACCCAAGAAACAGTTATAATTCAACTGTGACCATTAAAAACTTCCTAGAGTCCACCGTAATGTTTATTGACCATCCAATCTGTTGATAAGGGCACGTAGACAGGGATGAAAGGAAAAAATAAATATCAGGTTGATAGAAAACTTTTGTGGCTCACAAAAGGTTTTTAATGGTCATTAACCGGTGTTTCTTATGTTGTAGTCCACTAAAATTTTTAATCTTCTTCATTTTTGGTAACATAGTACAAAATAATCTTTAAAAGCATATTAACGGAATGGATGTACAAGGAATACATCTAGGTGGGCCCTAGGTTCAGGGTCCCACCCACTTCACTGGTTCGGCAGTCTCACCCAAGTCTCGCCAATAAGCGGACTGCGTAGTGAGCAACTCCGCACGCTAAGCGTGCATAGTAAACTTTGAGGGGCCCACCGTGATTTACTTATTTTATCCACTCCGTCCATCCATCTTAAAAAATAATTTTAAGTATGTAACAAAAAATTGAAGCATATCAAGTTCTAAAGTGGACCACACCATAGGAAAAGTGTGAACTAAATGTCTACCATTGAAAAATTCTTGGGAGCAAACAGAAGTTTTTGATGCAGCTGATATTTGTGTTTTCTCTTCATCCATGTCCATGTGATCTTATGAACAGGTTGGATGACAAATAAACATCACCGTGGGGCATGGAAAGGTTTCAACGGTGGAAATCATTATTTCCACTGTTTCCTGTGGCATGGTACACTTGAGATTTGGATATGCTTAAATTTTGGGCTCAACCCCTAAAATGATCTGTAAAAACATATGGACGGAATAGATGAAGCACATACATTCTAGGTGGGCCCAACAGAGTTTACTCTGTACAATAAGAGAGTGGAGTTAGGTGTTACCTATTCTCCCCAAAAAAAGAGAGGGTAGCGAATTATGTGTTACCCGGGAATGGCTTAGTGGGTGTTACCCCTACCGTATGGCCCACGTGGATGATATTTTGTATATCCACTCCGTCCATCCGTTTATACAGATCATTTTAGGATAAGATTCCAAAAATTATCCAGATCCAAATCTCAAGTGGACCATACCACTTGAAACAGTGTGATTGAGTGCTCCACCATTAAAAATTCCAAAGAGCCCATGATAAGGTTTTGGTAATGTTTATTTGCAATCCAAGCTCTTGATAATGTCAATAAGGTCTTGATGAAGGGAAAATATAAATATGAGATTGATCGAAATCTTTTATGGCCCACAAAACATTTTTAATGGTTATTAATCACTGTTTATAGTGGTATGGTCCACCTGAGATTTGGATCTTCTTAAGATTTTTTTAGATCATATCCTAAAATGATATGAGAAAGCAGCTAGACAGCATAGATATATAAAAAATGCATCACGATGGGCCCCACACGGTAGGGGTAACACCTACTAAGGTGTTACCAGGGTAACATCTAATTCAAACGGAGACCCCTCCCTCTCTCTCTCTCTCTCATCTCTCTGTCTCTCTCTCTCTCTCTCTCTCACGCATGCTCTCTCTGTCTCTCTGTCTCACGCACGCACCCCCGCCCCCCCTCCCCCCCCCCCCACTTTCTCTCTCTGTCACTCACGGACAGACCCCCCCTCTCTCTCACTCACGACCCTCTCTCTCTCCCTCGCCCCAATCCTCTCTCTCTCTCTCTCTCTCTCTCTCTCTCTCCCTCCCTCTCTTTCCCTCCCTCTCGATCCCGTTCTTTGTTCCAACGTGTGGGTGTACAACAACTGCTCCCACTCTCTCTCTCCTCTACTTCCTCCACCAGGTAAAAAACCCTAACCCTAACCTTGCTTACTTTTCTTTTTTGGATTTTTATTGTCGAATCCCAAATTAGAGATTTGTATTGTCAAATCTCAAATTAGGGATTTGTGAGTGTACGGACGCGGATTGGGTACTATCCACACCGTCCATCCATTTTTCCACATCATTTTAGGTCACAAGCCTAAAAATGAGGCAGTCCCAAGGCTGATGGCAAATCCTAGCCGTGGGTACTATCCACACCCCACCTCACACTAGCTTCAGCAACAAAGACCTCTCCAACAGCAGCTACTGGCAAATCCTACCCGTCCAGATGTGGCCCACGTTCATCTCAGCACTCATGTTGATCCAAAAATCAGAAAGTGAACCATCTTCAAGGCTGGCCATCCAGATCTTCAACTCCCAGCCTTCCTTCATCACATCAACGATCCGCCCAAAGCTCCAGCGTCCAACCATCTCAGCTGGCCACCATCTTCATCTCTACCGTCCATCCATGGTGGAGCAAATCCAAGTCATATTAACATTGCAAGGTCATATTAGATGCTATTGATGATCCCACTGTAGATGTGTTTAATGATGTTGAAACATGAAAATAAAGTATACCCTTCTTTTTCTTTCTTAAAGTTTTATCCTGAGTTTTTTTCCCCTAATTCTGGATTTTCGAAAGTGCCTTTTTGTACACGTATTCGAGGAAGTGTTTTGATTTCTGATGCTGCATTGTTTCCTTGAATGCTTTTGCATACTTTGTGCACTTGAGCAACTTAGTGGAATCAAAATTTTCTAATTCAGAAATACATGTTAAGAAGGAAGCTCATGTATACACATCACCACATGTACCAATGTGGCACATGGGTGTGAGATTTGAGCCACCCGTTATTTGGGTCTCACCATGTTGCTGCCCTGGCTGGAAATCAGGCTAGTTCACTCATCACAGGGGCCGCATTGTTAGAAACAAATTGATGGCTTAGAAAACTCTTTAAATTTTTCTCAGCTGTCTCAAGTTCCCACAGGCCCCTGATGTACCGTTTCCCTCCAACAGAAATAGTTCTCTGGCATCTGTGTCTCATAAATTGTAGCCCATCTGATCAGTGGACTGGCCTGATAGGCCAAGGGCATCTGCATGTTGGGACTCACCTGATGGATGGCTTGAACATGGCACTTGCAAGCCATTTATCTGTATGTGATGTCGTGTAAATGAGCCACCTTCTATGCTTATGCTGGGTTAGAAACCTCTTGGAAGTCAATTAGACAGTGAGACTTAATGAAACTCTTGACATTCATTCAGTAGTGCAGAAGGTAAATAAGCTCATATTTTGGATTCTTTCTGTAGGTTCCAGGAGGTACCATGCGCGATTCTTTCCTCGTTTCTGGTGTTGCTTTTAAGAAGACATTTCCCTACGCTGGTTTTGAGCAGCAACCAAAGAAGTTTCTGAGTCCAAAGATTCTTCTCTTGAACGTCAAGTTAGAGCTGAAGTTAGAGAAAGAAAATGCAGAAATTAGGTAGGTCTTGTTCTGTTCTTTTGTTCTGCATGCCATCTAATTAGATGTTTCTCTGTAACATCAATTCCTAAGAAATTATGAAGATATAAATATATTAATCTTGGCTGGCGAAGCCTTTTCTGGTATGGAAGCTGTTGAGTTCAGGCATAGATTGAAGATTGTTTGTGAAAATTACTTTTCGGCTTTTCATCGACAAAATGTTTATGTATGCCAAATTAGAACCTATATTTACATTTTCAGCTTTTTTTTTTTCCTTCTTGCAGTGTGGATCTTCATTCAAAAGTGTTTTCGAAAGATTTACAAGACATAACGACTATGGGAAGTGTATAATATTCTCAATGAGGTTAGTCATTTTTCTTTTCAATCTCCTCTTCAACTTAAATCTTCTATACTCCTCTATAGTTATGAAAATTTCCAATTTTTACACATAGCATTGTGTACTTCTGTAAATTCATTTAGTAGGTGAAATTAGCAACTTTCTACTATCAGATTTCATGCACCCTAAAGGAATTGCTTGTGAGTCGTTGCTGGATTTGTAGTGTTCCATCTGAATGTACATCTGCTAGTTTTCTATTGGTTGCCAATCCATGGGCCATTTGCTAAGTTTGAACATTTTGCATGGGATTGCTTTCTATTGGCTAACAGAAGCATTGCAAGTGTTTGATGGTGCTTTTCATTTCCTTAACATTATCTGATATATGATTTTGTCCCTGGTTTCCACTTTAATCTAGATGCCCATGATTTACGCATGTCCATCTGATAAATGCAGGATATCAACTGAACTTGCTGACTCGTTTCAAAACAAAAGCGGCAATGATAACTTATTCCAACAAGGCATGGAAACCACTTTGTTGTATTTGCTTGTCTAGACTCAGTCAGGACTTTTACAGACTTCATTTGATGCTTGATTTATGGCCTTCACTGCAACTTGTAGGCTAGGAGATTGATAAAATAGTAAGTGGAACTTCTGCTTTATATTGTTTAATAGAATTGCTTGTTGACGTGGGCTCCACCAAGATGTGTTGATGACATCCATTTCAACCATCATGCATGATGTCTCTTGTTTGGCATGGGCCCAAAAATCAGGCCAATCCATGACTCAGGGGAACCATCCATTTGAACTTTGCCTTTTGGATTTGGTTTGAATTGCTAACATTTCAACTGAAATATAGGAATTTGAATGTGTGAACTATTAATGAGTGAACTGTTTCTTGACACCTTTTTCTTTTAAACAGTTGGTCCATCAATGTATGCTTCTTGACACCTTTTTTCTGTTAATGACTGAACTATTTCTCCGTTTGGTTTTTAGTGTTGTCTGTTGCTTCCTGGAACAGAGATAAATATATCCAAATGCAAAGATTTAATCAAAATGGAGAAACATACAATAGCATGCATCATGGCTCAGTTTTGTTTCTTTAGGTCCGTTTGGCTCGATTTTTGAAATCTTGTGCATTTTCTGAAGGTTTTGGATCTATTGCTAGTTTCAATCTACCATTTATGTTAGCTTTTGCCATTGATTTGCTTACAGAGATGTATGTGCCTTAAATCCACATCGTCCAACCATTTTGAAAGCTCATTTTTGGGTGCACTCTCATCCCTCAGAAGTCTTGATCTAAGCATGAATGAATTGGAGGGTTCCTTGTCCTTTGAAGGTAATTGTTGATTAATTGTACAGAAATTAAACCAAAATTGATAGCATCAATCACATTCACAAACTCCCCTTTTAATGCTTTTATTATTTTTCAAATTTGGGCAGAATTGGCAATTTTGAGCAAGCTGGAGGCTTTGGATTTGGGAGATAATTGGCTCAATGGGTCCCTAAATCTCAAAGGTAAGAGCACTTTGATATTACTGAGATTTTGATAATATTTTACCTTCATAGTGATGATTTTGTTCTCCTTATCTTTGATGGTGAGGAGATGTTAAAGCAGGACATGAGTTGCGCGCAACCTTCTTACATGGTGCTCGTGTAAGCCAAAATTCTCGAGTGGACTCCACAAAAGAAAACAGTGGGGACAGTAACGCTGAGCGTCGAAACCTTCCTAGGGCCCACCATGATTTTTATTTGACATCCAACGTGTTCATAAGTTCACACAGACATGGAAGAAGGGAAAATTTAAATATCAGCTTGATCGAAAACTCCTATGGCCCCAAGAAGTTTTTAATGGTAAGAGATCAATCCCCGTTGCTTTCTTTGGTGAGGTCCACTGGAGCTTTGGATCTGCTTCATTCTTTGGTTCATGTCCTAAAATGATCTCTCCAAATGGATAGATGGTGTGGATACAAAACATACATCATGGTGGGGCCCACATAAGTTGGTGTAGGGAGGTAGCTACTCAACCTGTCAGTAGCTAATCCGCGTCCCTCGTGTAAGCTAAAACTCTGTGGGGCCCACCACATGTCTGTGTAACATTCAAAACTCAGTAGGCCATGCCACAACAATTGTTGGGAATTGAACATCCACCATCAAAACTTCATTGGGGCCCATAGAAGTTTTGGATCAGGAATGGATGGTATTTAAGGATGACCGTGGGCCTCAGGAAATTTTCAATGGTTGGTGTTTCCATTCCTGTTGTTTTCTATGGTGTGGCTTACTCGAATTTTGGATCTCCCAAAAATGATGGAAGGATCGGATGTCAGGTGGACATCATGGTGGTCCTCACAAAGTTTTCGGCTGCACAGCCATGTGACAAGGATTGATAGGATGGATCTCACCTTGTAACCCGATGTTAGGATCTGTGGCACTCACCATGACATTTGTGTTAGGATCTGAGCCCAAACACGATGGAGATCCCAAACTCAAGTTGGCCACACTTCACAAAACAGTGGGGATAGAAATGCCGACCATTGAAACCTTCTATGCAAGCATTTGTTACTATTTTACTAATTGTTTGCTTCATGTGCTGAAACTGCAGGATCTGATGCAAGTTCCACCAGTTTACATCATTGCTATCATAATACCAGCTGTACAGCCTTCAGTTTTTCAATCACGGCATAGCTTCATAGCTGGCTCAACCGGAGGTAGTTCAATATGAAAAACTCGCCTGCTTGTCATTATGACATTTTATTTCTCGGGTTCATGGTATATGCCTGGTTTTGAATATCGCCAATTCATTTATGTAAACTCCATAATTGTCTTTATTTTATCAATAGCTTAATTAGTTCTTTCAAAATCATGATTTCAGGTTCTGCTTTGCGGTTTGCTAGGAGTTCCTCATTCGAATGGGGTCGTCCCACAATTTTCCCATGCACACTAAAAGCCTTGCTGTTTTAGAAAGACAGCTTAACTGGAGGATTTCAAAAGATTTTGTTGCTGCATTGTTGATTGAAAGACTAATATATTTTGTTGTTGATGTAATCGGATATTTAAGATGTCCGCAGCTAGTTCGCAAGATGTAAGAAATTCAATATGCAATAAATGGTGGATGTGTGAATTAGAAATGGTTAGTTTAGTTTATTTATTGAATTGGTTTGTACTGCTTTGGCGATATCAGGTGTAAGAAATTCAAAATGCAACAAATGCGTGCTAATTTTTTTTTTATTTTTAAACATTAACGACGAACCAGATCCGTCGAAAATGTCATAAGAAAACTGACAGATCCTACTATTATCGACGGATTTGGTCCGTCGTTCTTTTTACAACGACGAATAGAATCCGTTGCTGGAACGATGATGGTTTTGGAGGTTACGACGGATAAGATCCGTCGTTTATTTAACGACGGACTATATCCGTCGTAATTTACCGACGGATTTGGTTCGTCGTTTATGATTAACGACTTGCAAAAGAACGTGTGACCATGCGACGAACGAAGGCCGTCGTTAATGAAGATTAACGACGGACTTGGTCCGTCGTTTTTTTGCGATATTGGCGTAGTGTCAACGGTGTTGAATCATGACTCATCAATTGTAAGTGTTTAAGCTTATAGAGTCTATTATTTGATTCCTCATTCTTGTTGAAATTAGGGTATAGAGATTGTGACCCAATCTCGTACTTGTCCTTGTGTAGGATGTGGTAGTCCTTGCATAGGCCTCCGACACAGGAGAATATGTGCGTTGTCCTTGTGTAGGATTTGAGGAGTCCTTTTGTAGGAAAGACCTTGTGTAGGTTATAAAAGTTTATGTTAAACCTCATTTAAAACCATTGGATAGTGAAATTCGGCCACTCAAGGAGTGAGTGGATCAAATGGGAGTGGAGTAAACTCATTGTCAAAACACTATACATCCTGTGCAATGTGTTAAATGCTTGTGTTGTTCATTACTTTTGTTTATTGCTGAATATCATGATGAATGACACTCTACATGTTTGATGAAATGCATGCATAATATTCTCTGTAACAGTTTCTGTCGATTGTCTTAGAACTTTAATGAACATCAACTGTTTGATCAAATGTCTATAAGTCTCGTTTGAATCAGTTCATATCTCATAATCCATAAAGGTCTCATAGTAATGTCGATAATTTAGAAAAAAAAAAAAAACATTTGTGATTGATTCACTAGCCTTGCATGTGCTTGATTGGTAAATCGTATTGCTAAGGCTATTATGTTTTAATTAGCAAAGAAAGTTAAAAAGTCCTATTCACCTCCCTTTAGGACATAAGCATACCTTCAAGCTTATCTTAATAGCAGAGCAAACTGCAATTTCAGTGAATTCTCTACAACTAGTAGGATTTGGTTACCTAGAGGAATTCCACCTAATAGGATTTTTAGAAAGGAGTTTAGACTAAGGATATACCTATGATTAAGTTGCTTAAAATATCTAAAGATCAAGAGAGAACAAATTCATCTTCATATGAGCTTTGAATGCTCCATCTTGTGGTTCAACATAAGGAAGATGATTTGGAATACTTAGAATTAGAGTTTATTGGTATGGAAAATAAGGGTGGCTTCTAATGCACTAAATTCTTTTTAAGAACCCCAAAACCTGGGCTGTAAATATATAGAGTAAAAGCTCCGACATCTAGAAAATAGCAGCCAACGGCTAGTGGCCGACTAGTCGAATTTAGGCCATGGATTGGATCTTCTTCTTATCCCAAAAATGGCCATTTACGACCTGTCATCGATCGGGCCCTGACATGTCTAAGACATGTCTTCAGACCTTTTGAGTTGGTTATTTCTTATGTATTTTCATAGCCACTCAAACATATCTTGGGCCATTCTTTAGGTCTTCTTTTGGGACACCTAAGACCATTCTAAAATGACTAAAAGTATGCCTATTGGTTTGGGTCATCAAGAGGTTTGCGTTTTGCTTTAAATTCAAGGTTTAAGGCTTCACCAAGGCATCTCATTTACCAATTTCTTCTTCCTTGATGCAGCAGGTTGGCTTGAGTTTTCAGTCTTCATCTTCTTTAGCGCAACCAACACTTAGACTCACTGACCAACGTAATTGATAAATAAAGTACACTAGTATGCCACAGAAAAGTGCACTAACATTAATTATGAGGAAAATGTACGTGCTAAGTGCAGGGCTACTTGATCTTGTGGGATGACAAAGTGTGAGTGATTGTTAACAATAAGATTATGCAATGTATATATTACTTATGGATATATGATGGTATGATGCATGTAGGTCAATAAACCATGTGAATATGTGACTTATGTATAACCACTAAATTATGTGCTCATGTGATGCATGTGGGTTACTTTAACATGTGAACCTATGACTCATGTAGGGCTACATGACCATGTGGCCACGTAATATAAGTATGGCTATTGAATTATGTGCATTTGTGATATATGTTGGGCTACTACAGCAAGTGATCAACCATGTTATCCATGCAAAGCAAGCATGTTGGTTAGAGTCATCACTCTTAGTTCTAAATTATCAATAGTTAAGATTCTTTGCCTATATATTATTCTTTTTCTATATTTATAAAAATAATATCTAGATATTCTTTATACTTTTCCTATCAATTGTCTTAAGTAGGGAATAACTTTGAAGATGTCACCCATCACTCATGTCGGCTCGATCTTTTTATTTCCAAATTTGATTCTACACAATTCTCTTTGTATTTTTTTTATTTATTATTTTAATCTCTTGTATGCTGTCATATTTTTTTATTTTATCACACCAAAAGTTACAATTCTGCTGTCATATTTTTTTTCCCACATTTTGTGTTTTTTAGGGACGATGCAAGTACGTACAGTCACTTAAACCATTTCACATGGCCACGGATCATGTGATCATGGATGTGTGTATAACCCTCTGGAGAGATGCAGGGGTAGCTACAAATCATGCAGAGTGTGCAGTGAATAGTATAGGCCACTAAGGGGCCGTTTGGGTACTACCAAATAAGTTACTTTTCGACTGAACTTAAGATGTTAAATTACTTTTGGCACTTAAATTTGTTTGGTAAGTATAATTGGAAAAACTACCAAATAAGTTACTTTTCGACTGAACTTAAGATGTTAAATTACTTTTGGCACTTAAATTTGTTTGGTAAGTATAATTGAAAGTAACTTATCTCGTAAAAATTACTTATCTTAATAAGTATTTCTTTTTTTTTTTCTTTTTGACTTTTGACTTTTCTACTTTTCTCTCTCATGTCACGTATTTTGCTCTTTTTTTTTTTTTTTTTTCTTGGGTTAGTATACACCCACACTATTAGTCACCTTCCAATTTGGCTTTTCTACTTATCTCTCTCAGGTCACGCTGCATATCAAAGTTCTCTCTTAAGGTTCACTCAATTACTACTCTCTCACACCGTCCATATCAAAGGAGGCCCCACATGATGGACTGTCCCATCAAAGGTGGGGCTCACACAGTGGACGGCCCACATCAAAGATGGGCCCTACATTAATTGGTGCAAGATTCAATCCACCAATTAGGTTGATCTGATTTTCTACATCTTTCCCAAAAATGGTTCTAGTCCACTCACCATGTGAACTGACTATTGAAAACAAGTGAATGGGTTAGAAAACTTCAGCCAAGTCTCTCAGAGTTGTACATTTGTTTTGCATACTGTGGCCCACCTAACCAGTGGATCAACCTGATTCTTGTGCCAGGGCATCCATATAGTGGTCCTGTTCTAATGGATGGAATGTATCTCAGACCAATCGTGCTATGCTAGCACATGCATGACATGTACATGAGCTTTATTGCACGCATGTGGGATTAGAAAAACTCATTCTGTTAGGAAAACTGCACCACACTTAAACTTTTTCCTTTCATGTCAATATGTTGCTTATTACATGTAGATTTGAAATTTTCTTTTGAAAGGTTAATTATTAACGTGTTATTACCAAACATACTTATTTACTTATTCGCTGATAAGTATGTTGTTTACCAAACATACTTATGTGCTTAACAAGTAAAAACCAAGACAAGTAACTTATCTGAAAAGTAGCTTATCTTAAGTAACTTACAATCCAAACGGGCCCTAAATGATGTGAGATTGTGATGAATCTACAACCATTTAACTTTATGATTGAGAAACATGCCTATGGCCACCTAACCACATGTAGAGTGATTTATGTGTATGGCCACATAACTTAAGGACTATGTGGTGTGTGAAATCACTCAACCTTGTGAAAGTACGATAATGGGTGTGGCCATCTAGCTATGAGAATTTATGTTATGGTATAATCATTTGAGTTACGTAATCATTTGAATTGTGTAGCCTCCTAATTAGTATGTGATGGGTGATTAATTGCGATTACTTGATCATGTGATGGTGGATGTTTCATTATGGGTAAGAATATCGTTGTAAGCTATGCTAACATGTGCATATGTATAATATTTTTGAACTACTTGAGAGTATGTAAAAAGGTGTGAGCGCACACTTAGACCCTTAACTATATGTGTGGGGGTGTACATGGAACTACTAAGTTGAGTTAGCATGCATCGTGCTCTTTCTGGTAATGTTTAGTGCCAGTGTAACTTTAATCTCAACGCAGCATGGGTAATTTGATGCATTGCATGTGAGTTCAAATCATGAATATGTCACTTTTTTATATATATATATATACATATTGTACTATGATATGAATTATACCTGGACTTATGGGCTATAGGATGATGGTCTGGATTATTATTGGATTGATGGGCCATAAGATGATGGTATGGATTATATATGGACTTAGGGACCATGGATGGTTTTATTTATTAATTGTACTTGCTTCATTGGAAACCCTAGTTGATTAAATAATGCTTGGTTGGAACCTAGGTTGATTGGATATATTGTATATGCATGATTGAAACCCAGGTTAATTGGGTACATGCACGATTGGAACCTTAGTTGAGTGGGTATATTGTATATGCATGATTGAACTCTATTTGATTTGGATACATGCTTAGTTGGAACCCTGGTAGATTGGGTATATTGTATATGCAGATAGAACATGAGTAGGATTGCATTTGTGCATTTCATATGCATGATCAAGGTAGCGGATGATTGAGCGTATTACATATATGTTGGAATCATAGCATAATTGTCGACATGGCATATTCATGTATGTTTGGATGTTATGACATATTTTGATGGATTTGATACCACTAACTTATTCATGGTTGGAACACTGAAAAATTATATTTTATAAGGGACTAAGGAGCCCCATGGGTAGAATTTTCTAAACCTCATTGCTACCAATCAAGTGCTTCATCATTGAGACTGAGTAGACACATGAGTCATAGTGTGTTTGACTTCCACCGCCGCGGTCAAATGAGAAAGGGTATGACCAACCTAGCATGTGAGGATTAAGAAATGGGTGTAGGTTTGACTAGCCTTGCATGTTAGGATTGCAAAAACGGGTTCAGGTCCAATCACCTGACATGTCAGGATTGCAAAGGGTCCGCTATCATCAGGCTAGGTGGAGTGAGCAAACAGGCCATAGTGCATTTGGCCCCACTGCCAAGGTCAAGTATGTGAGGCCATATACCATAGTGTGTTTGGGTATTAGCCCCATTGATTCCAAATAGTAATTGTACTGAGATGTGTTGGATTTGTCTACGTAACTTGGCATTCATGACAACATCACATTTTGGTGCATTACATCCTATCGTGTGGCTTCAAGTGGCATCGCATCTTGCAGGTACCGTACACATGATATTAACTATGTAGGTCATGGCATGGCATAAGATCACCGCACACGTGCTCACAAAGCTTTTTGAAGCCCATACTTTATTTTGTTATATTTTTCAGGTCAAGGCAAAATGCAGGAGCAGCTTAGCATGAGTTTCAACAAGCGCTCCTTGAATTCACAAGGGTATTTTTGTCCAAGAAAATACATCGTACAACAGAAGTTTAGAATGGGAAATTCAAGCTTTTGGATGTCTATTTTGGCTGGTCGGTCAGAACTGGGTTTGCAGAGTGAAATTTCTCAAAAAAAAAAATAAATAAATAAATAAAGTAATAAATAAAAATAAAACAAAAATAAAAAAACAATGCAGCTGAATCTCTAACTAGCTCATTAAGGATAAGTTGCAAGAGAACTAGTATGAACTGAGTTTACTGGACAACTCAGCCTAAAACTTAGTGGAGCCTGAGTTCTACTAATTAAGTTAGCTATCCATTAGGCAGGCGACGCCCAACTTCACGTGCAGCACCCAGAAATCAGGCTAGTAATTATGCATAGAAGAAATTAACGACTTCTATTCATACACTAGGGCCAACAGGATAAGTGCACTAGGGTGACTTTTTTCGTTATGCACATTATCTCGGGAGCGGATTAGGTGAGACCCCGGATCCACCGAGGTGGACCCCTCACTGTGGGGTCACTGTGATGTATGTGACTACATCCATGCCATCCATCCATATTGAAAGTTCATTTTAGGGCATGATCCAAAAAATGAATCAGTTCCAAATCACAGATGGGCCATAGTACAGGAAACAGTGCTGAATATTGACCATTAAAAACTTCCTGTGGGCCACAAAAGCTTTGGATTAAGATGATATTTATGTGGACTCTTCATCTAGATGTTTGTGACCTTATCAACAGGTTGGATGATATTCCAGTGAAATCCATGAAGTTTTCAATGGTACAGATTTAATCACGACCGTTGCTATGGTGTAGTCCACCTAAGATTTGAGTCAGCTTCATTTTTGGTCTCACGCCCTAAAATGATCTGTCAAAATGGTTGGATGGTGTGGATTTAAGACACATACATCACCCTGAGCTCCACCGTCAGGGGTCCCACCTACCTCAGTGGATCCGGGGTCTCATCAAATCCGCTCCCTCGCAGCAAGTAATTGTGGGGCCCACTTGGTGTGCGTGCGAATGCAATCCAACCCAACCAAAAGGTTCACCCAATGTTACATGCACCTAACACGAAAATCACCACAAAAACTTATCAGGTGGACAGCATGACCATAGAGAAAATGTACAACTGCCCAAAACCTCCTAATTCAAGATTGCCTTCCACATGATATGCGTCTGGATTTTAACCGATCCAATAGTGTGCCCCTCGATGATGATGGGACACCCAAAATATCAAGCCAATCTGACCATCTGGTAGGCCCCAACACTTGAAATATTTGTTGGTTTCGTAGTGTTTGTGCATGGCTTCTTGAAGCATTAGCATCCCAACAAAATAATGAACCCTTTGCAAAAAGGGACATTTGATGTTTAGGGTGTTTAGATTGTAAGAAAAAATAAGAAAGAAAGGAAAGGAAAAATATAATGATTGTCCAGTGATAGATTGTCATGGATTTCATAGGCAATGTAACATGGATGGAGGATCAGAGACCAGTCACATCGAACGTAATTTATCAATGAAATTTGGGGTTTAGGGCCTGCAGATGGCTTGGATAAATCAATCATAGCCCCACAACTAATTTGAACTAGTCTCACAACAAGAAAGTTCACTGTTGGAAATAAACAAGGAACTCAGCGCTCGGCCTCTTAATTATTTTATGAAGAATGTATCTGTAATTTAAAAAAAAAAAAAAAAAAAAAAAAAAAAAAAAAGAGAAGAAGAAGAAGAAGAAGAAGAAGAAATAAGTGGAGAATAATGAAACTCAGTGGCCCTATTTCACTTCTTATATATGCACGGCTATGTATGTGAACTGATTTTCATTAGTTGCATTTGGCGAAGTCCAGCGTCTTTTTGCCTTGGTGACCCGCTCCGAAGTAATTAGCTACGCATTCTCCGTACGAGAGCCGCCTGTACATAGCCATTCCATCCTTCTCTGGGAGACCTGGCAAGGGTCCGATCATGGTGTGTGGCCGTGGGCTCACAAATAAAGGGACCGACACACGGGCCTTTGTGCTGCTCGTCATCACCCGATGCTCCGCGCTCTTGTACCTTCCATTGCTCAATATCTGTCAAATTGATGTCAACTATTTGATTACATATCTGTATTGGTCTCAAGCCGATTTTGAAATCCCTTCGATCTCACAACCCTAATCTGTACAGACATGGTCCATTGATCGAGACAACAGACCAGCAACCTGTGAGCCACAGCCACTTGTTCCCGAGATTCCTGCCAATGGTCTACTCATGGATGGTCGACAGTAGTGAAGTATGGCCCACTAGAAGGTACCTCAACTTAGTACAATGTGTTCAGGCTGTGGCCCATGGTTGGACAATGTGATTGCCTTAATCTGTAAAGATGGTTTCTGCATTCGGTTTCTAAGTGTATATTTCATGTTGTGAGACGGTTTTTAATTTGTTCAGTGGAGCTCGGTCGATCGAGGCCCAGCATGGTGACGGAGACTCCTGTCAAGTCGAAGAGCAAGGGGAAGTTGAAGTGTTAGAATTGTGGAAAGTTGGGACATTTAAAGAAGGATTATTGGAACACAAAACCCGGAAGGAGGAGACATTAGATGATTCAACGAGGGAGGCCAGTTCAACGGAATCCAGAGAAGGGACTAGTGACTATAATGTGTTTTCGGTATCCAAATTGGGTCATTTCTATCAAGAGTTGAATTTGGATATACGTGTATCGTTCTACATGACTCCTCATCGGAGTTGGTTCACTATATACAATAAGAATGGGGTGCCTGAACATATGAATTGGACTCTCTTGGAGAGGGCCCGAAGTATATTGAGTAATGCTAGGTTAGGCAAAGAGCTATGGACCGAGGCCATCAATATGGCTTGATATTTAATAAATTGATCCTCGTTTATAGCCATTGATTGTAAGATTCCAGAGGAAGTATAGAGTCTTCAGGAAGAAGACAACTTAGGTCTACTGTTGAACCTTCAATTTATACATGATCTAGCCCATTATATCACATTATATGTATGGTTTGCATGTTTAAAAGGCCAATCTAATGCATGTTTTGTGATTGTAGGAATGAGAGCGACTTCACCCAATTGGTGACCAAAAGAGCATATTTAGGAGCCCTTGAATGAAGGCCCAAGTGGACCAAAGAAGGAAGAAGAAAGAGGGAGAAAAGAGAAGAAAGAAAGGAAGAAAAAGAAAAGAAAAGGAGGTCCAACCGGTAGGCCAATGGTGCCACGATCGGTCAAGACTGTCGGCCACCCTGTTGTCCTCCTTGTGAAGCTGCTGGAGCAAGGACCAGTTTGGTCCAACCGGTCAAGACCGATCGGCCATCAGGTCAGGCCCTTCTCTGTGCACGTTGGACTTGTAACAGACAGGTCCGACCGGTCGTGACCGGTCGGCCAGCCCAGTCCGACCGGTCAAGATCGGTCAGCCATGCGTAAACAGCAACATTCTATTTCAAGCTCCGAGTTTTTCTGCACAAGTGCGTAATGCTACGCAATTCTGGAAGATTCCAACGCGGTAGAGCTTCCCCAGTATAAAAGGACACCTAGGGTCTCTTCCTAGGGCATCATAGAAGCTGAGGAACTTCGTGGGAGGTAAAGGAAACCGTCGTGGAGTGTCTGCAACTCTCTCGAATCCGGGTTTTTATGCTTTTTAGTCTTTTTCATTGAGTTCTAGTTGTAGTATGACAATGCTCGGCTAGAATCTCTTAACTAGAGCTGAGAGGTGAAGCTTGTAGCTAATTTCATATTTAATTCAGTTTGATTCAAGTACTTTCACTTTAAGTTTGAATTTTGAATATTCTAGTTCATATAAAGTTGATATTTTTAGAAGTTTTATGAGAGTTCATGTGTTTCAGACATGGATTCCTTGCAATTCTCTGAGATTATCATGTTTTGCTTGATTAGATTTGAATTATATATGGTAATCCTTAAGCATGCCATAATCCATAGGCATGGCTATTACTCCGAAGGCTATGATTTCGAATGCTATGTGATTGAATAGGACTAGAACTTAGAAGTTCAACTTAAGTGGGATTGAATGGTTTAATGCTTTATCTTCCAACTAATTGAGAGATAGAACTTCAAATCTAGTTGTGTTTTGTGCTTGGATTGATTAGATTGACATGGGATTGCTATAGGGGGATCCTTGAAAGCCTTAGTTCCTTTAAATACTGATTTTTCTAAATTGTTGTTTAAGATAATTCTCTCAATTGAATCGCTTAATTATTGCAATCCTAGTTGTTGGAACAGTTTAAAAGTTGTTTTCTAATTCCCTGTAGATCGACCTCGGTCTTACCGAGATTTATTACTATATCGCAACCTTACACTTGAGGCGAGCGAACAAGTTTTTGGTGCCGCTGCCAAGGAATTTAGATAACGGTTCTAGATTGTTTTAGTGGTTGTAGAAGTAGAAGTAGATAGATTTTTCTGATTTCCTAGGACTAACAAGTTGTTTTGCCTTGTAGGACTTCTTTTCGAGTTCAAGCTAATCGGGTAATATCCTTCTAACTTAGTATTTTTTGCATATTTTCAATTTTTAGAATTTGATTAATTTTAGATTTTAGGACTTAGGATTAGTTTAGATTTTGGATTATGTGGTTTATGTCCTGTTGGGAACGTGACCACAACAATCGTCTCCAATCCGAAGGTGGTTTAGTTGGACAACTCTCCGTTTATAGACGAGTTTGAAAATCTGTTGAACATCGTGAAGGTGGTTTGCAATACACTAATGTTTCAGAAGATGCAATTAAACTTAAACTTTTCTCCTTCTCATTGAAAGAAAGAACGAAGACTTGGCTTCACTCTCTTAGACCACATTCGATAGGGTCATGGAACGAGATGACCCGGAAATTCTTGAAAAAGTTCTTTCCGGCTCATAAAACAAATACCCTTCGAAGAGCCATGATGAATTTTTTGACTAAAGAGAGTGAATCATTCTTCCAATGTTGGGAAAAGTTTAAGGACCTCCTACTTGCTTGCCCACATCACGACTACGAAAGTTGGCGAATTATAAACTTCTTCAATGATGGATTAAGTTCCAATATGCGCCAATTTGTAGAGATGATGTGCAATGGCGAGTTTATGAGCAAAAATCCAGATGAAGCTTCGAGTTATTTGGATATGTTGGCCGAGAATGCCCAATCATGGGATACCTCGGACAAATCTAATAACCCCAAGCCTACTCAAGAAAAGAGAAAGGAGGGATTTATATCGTCAAGGAGGAAGATGATGTGAATGCAAGGCTAGCCTGCCTCACAAGAAAGATCGAGGCCATGGAACTTAGTAAGAGTGGAGTTTCAAAGTCCAATGAAGCTATTGAGAACACGTGTGGGATTTATTTCACTAATATACACGCTATGCAAGATTGTCCTACAATTCTTGCGTTTCAAGAGGTGTTACAAGAGCATGCGAATGTCACATATGGTTATCAACAGCCTTTTAATGGACCAGTGGGTAACACGTACAACTCTACTTTGAAAAACCACCCAAATTTCAATTGGAAGAATGCTCCCACGGGCAATCTTACCAACTCTCAAGGAGGGCCACCCATGCAAAATATGGCCCCACCTCAATTCTCAATAGAGGATACTTTAAAGGCGTTTATGCAAGGGCAAACACAAATCAATCAATCAAATCAACAAATGTTCCAAAAGCTTAAAGTCTCGGTTGATGAGATTAAGGGACGCTTGAATGCTAGGGAAGGGACCTTTCCAGCCCAACCTCAGCCCAATCCAAAGCAAGTACATGAAGTAAGCATTCCTAATCTCTCCGACCAACATATGGAGCAAGCCAAATCCGTCACCACTCTTAGAAGTGGTAAACAAATTGACAAAACTATTCCGGTGAAGGCCAACAAGCCTAATGATCCGGTAAATTCTTAGGATGAGGATGGATCCAACTTAGCCCCACAAGAAACGGAACGCGTTTACAAGCCTGTAGCACCATTCCCTTCGAGATTAGTTGCTCCAAAATCTCTCCCAAACTCTCATGATATTTTAGAGATTTTCAGAGAAGTCAAGATCAACATTCCCTTGCTTAATGCCATCAAATAAATCCCATCTTATGGCAAGTTTCTAAAGGACTTGTGCACAACCAAACGCAAATATAATGTGCAGCAAAAGGCCCTCTCAAATGAGCAGGTGAGTGTCATTCTCACTCAAAAGACCCCCCCCCCCCCCCCAAAAAAAATAAAATAAAATAAAATAATAAAAAAAAATTCAAAGATCCCTGTAGTCCCACAATCTCATCTATCATTGGAGACTACTGGATTAAGTGTGCATTACGAGACTTGGGGGCAAGCATAAATTTAATCCCATACTCGGTATATGAGCAACTAGGCCTTGGTTAATTAAAACCCACCAAAACTATGTTGCAACTCGCTGATAGATCCATCCGTGTACCGAGAGGGATAGTTGAGGATGTACTAGTCCAAGTTGACAAATTCTACTATCCAGTAAATTTCATCATCTTGGACACGCAACCTGTTATGAATGCTAGCACTCAAATATCGGTGATTTTATGCTGCCCCTTCCTCGCTACATCAAATGTTCGCTCGCCTCAAGTGCAAGGCTGCGATGTAGTAATAAATCTTGGTAAGACCGAGGTCGATCCATAGGGAATAAGGTAAACCAATTCAAGTTGTTCCAGCAACTTCTAATTCAATGAATTGAGGATTTCAGGTTTAAAAACTAACTTAAAACAATAATTGTAAAATCTGGGATTAAAGGGAAGTAAGGCTTTTGAGGATCCACTTGTGATAGCCCTCATGTGAATTCATTCATCCAAGCATAGCACAACCAGAATTGAAGTTCTATCTCTCTTCTAGTTGGAAGATATGGCATTCAAACACAAACAATCTCTACTCAAGTTGCAGAACAAAGTTCTAGTTCTAATAAAGCCCATAGAAGTCAAATACATAACCTTCGAAGTAACGACCATGCCAATGGACTATGGTACGCTCTAGGGTTACTAGAATTTGAATCTAATCAATCAAAACACGATAATCTCAGAGAATTGCAAGGAACTCATGTTCGAAGCACATGAACTCTCATAAAACATCAAAAAATATCTCTTTTATTCAAACTGGACTTGAAAATCAAAACTTTAAGCAAAGTACTTGAAATAGAACGAATCCAACATGATAACTACTCACAAGCTTCACCTCTTAGCCTTAGCTAAGAGGTTCTAGCCGAGCATTATCATGCTTTAACTAGAATTCAAAGAAAAACTAAACAAAACATGAAAAACTAGAAAAAAAAACCTAATTGGAGGAGTTGTGATCGCTCCACGATGATCTCCCTTGCTCCCCACGAATTTAGAACTCTTCTAGGATACCTTAGCAAGGATGCCAAGGTGTCCTTTTATAGGAAAAATCATGAACCACCTCGGATTGCGTAAAAACTTATGCACTTGTATCGCAGTCGGACGCTGGTTGGGCGCCCGGTCAGGTAGTGGTGGGGCGCCCGACCGTGCTTCAACTCGGTCAGCAACTTTTTGTTTAAATCTTTTTTAATATTGGGTGCCCGACCAGATGTTGGTCTGGCGCCCGGTCAAGTCCAGAATGGTCCAACATCTTCAACATATTATCATCCAATTTCGGGCGCCCGATCAGAATATAGGTGTTGAGCTCTTAATTGTGCATATTCTAAACCCAATTCATCACTCATTATGCAAGGTTTGTATGGTCTATAGGCTAATTTAATGCATGTTTTGTGACTACATGAATGAGAGTGGTTCACCCAATTGAAGACAAAAAGGGCTCATTTGGCATCATTTTGATGAAGATTATTTGAGGATCAAAGAAGAAAAGAAGAGAGAAAGTGAAAGAAAGAAGCAAGGAAAGCAAGGAAAAAGAAGAAAAAGAAGCTTGGAAGACTGTCGACCGGTCATGACCGGTCGGCCAAGAGAGCTAGACCGATCAAGACCGGCCAGCTATGAAGGCTAGAATATCAATGAATGAGGCCGACCGGTCATGACTGGTAGGCCAGGACTGCTGGACCAATGATAAACAGGCCCGACCGGTCTCGACCGGTCGGGCGTACTTGCTGGAATGATATTGAAGAAGGCCGACCGGTCTTGACCGGTCGGCCATGGTCACTGGAATGTAGCTGAAGACGTCCGACCGGTCATGACCGGTCGGACATGGTTGCTGGAGTGGTCAGATATTGAGGCCGACCGGTCGTGACCGGTCGGCCATGCGTAAGAAGTTAGAAACTTCCAATTTCAGCCCGATTTTCTCTGCGCTGCGTAACTCTTACGCAATTTCTCGATTCTTCTGAAGTTGTGGAGCCTCCAGACTATAAAAGGACACCTAGGGATCGTTCCTAGGGTATCCTAGAAGGGTTCAAGCAAGGTTGGAGGCTATGAAAGTGGAGATTGGAGTTTCACAACTCCTTTTGGTTTGCTTTGCTGTTTTCATGCTTTTTATAGTTGTTTCATGTTTCCTTGGATCATGAGCAGCTAAACCTCTTAGCTAGGGCTAAGAGGTGAAGCTTGTAGTGGATCCAAGATGTTTTAATTCGTAGTTAAGTGGTTTTAAGTGTGAAATTCATGATTATGAACTAAGGTTTGAAGTTTATACAAGCTTTTGAGTAGTTTTTCTTAGTCTTATGATGACTCATGGATGTTTGGGAGAATTACTTAATTGCTTAATTGGTTTGTAACGGTCTAGACCTGTATGATCCAAGGAATCGGAGTGCGCTCTAGTACTATGATCTTCATAAAGGAACTTCCTACCAAAGTTCTACTTTTCTGTTTTTCTGGAATATGTATGGACTGTGCATGTGATTTGAATCAAGTTCAAATCCTGATCTAGCCTTGTCTTGTGACAGGACTTGAGGATGGTTATGATTGTGAACTTGACCTTTTGGAAAGGGGAATGACCTATGCAATTGAGCATGCTCAGATCAGCCTGCATTGAGTGAATCTTATGCATAGAACTTACATATTACAGACTGTTTGGTTTAATAGCTCTATCATCCGACTAGATAGACCTAAACGTCGATTCTAGTTGAGAGAATAAGAAACCACAGCGGATTGAATATCAAGGATTGCTACAAGTGGATCCTTGAACCCCATAGTGCCTTCTTATAATTAGTTACTTTCGATTTAATTCAACTTCTGTTACTCATATCAATTTCATACAAAAATCCGATTAGTAGATTTCAATAGACACTTGTGGATGAGTTTTGTGAAATCCTACATCAGTCCCTGAGGATCGACCTCGGTTTTACCGAGTTTATTACTACATCGCAACCCTACACTTGGGGAAGCGAACAATAGGCAGGCGCCCGGTGGCCATCTGTTATGTATGCTGATTTCTTCTTTCTTCTGGCCGATCTAGGTCTTTCTGATGTGATTCTTCAGGGCCTCTTGTCAGTGTCTTCAATGTAGTTCCAAAGGGCCCTTTTAGCAACAAATTCATGACTTCTCTCTTACATTCATACATACACAAAACAAGCATTAGATGGGTCTTTAAAACATGTAAACCATGTATGTAATGTGATGTAATGGGCTAGAAAATGTATAAAATGGGAGCTCAACATCAAACACAATTATAAATTGCCGGAATGGGGTAATGAAATATTCCTTTGGAAACATGACGTTGGAGGTGAATGTGTTCCACTTGGGTAAAAGGCATGATGATGATGTTCACGAGGTTAATATGATTGAATCAATCGTGGAAGAGGAGTTTGTTTTAAATCAGAATTTTGATCCTCTAGATGTTGTTAGCTTCGATCCCTTTGAGGATTGGGATGATGATGACGGTCCTCATGAGATAAACATGATAGAATCTGAGGATGGGGAGTATTTCCAACCCAATCTACCTGAAAGCTTGGGGACATATTTGACACATTTCAAGGATGAATTTAATTCTATTATTAATGAGATCTTGGAAGTGTCAATTTTTTAAAATTTAAAGTCACCAATTTCTTATTTACACAAATTTGTTATGCAGGAATTGGAAGAATTGGCGCTTGACTTGCCTGAGAGAGGCCAATTTCTAAAAGTGTAGAGGTTGATGACACACTCCAACCTACACAAAAGTCTGAGAAGGAGGAAGACATAAAGGGTACAAATTTGAAAACTTCTTCTGATGAGTGTTGAGCCCTTAATTGTGCATATTCTAACCCCAATTCATCACTCACTGTGCGAGGTTTGCAGGGTTTATAGACAAATTTAATGCATGTTGTGTGATTGCAGGTTTGAGAGGGAACTCCGCCAAATTAATGATGAAAAGAGATGATTTAGAATCTTAGATGAAGACCCAAGGAGGGCCGAAGGAAGATGGAAGCAATGAAAGAAGAAAATAGAAGGAAAGGAAGGAAGAAAGCAAGCAGAAAAGGAGACTGACCGGTCTTTACTGGTAGTCCAAGAGAGCCTAACCGGTCTAGACCGGTCAGCTAGGTGCGCTGGAGTTTCAATGAAGAGGACCGACCGGTCATGACCGGTCGGCCATGGCTATTAGAAAGAGAATGAAGACGTCCGACCGGTCATGACCTGTCGGACATGGTTGCTGGACCAAGGCTGGACACCACCGACCGGTCATGACCAGTCGGCCATGCTTGCTGGAGTGGCTGTCCATTGAGGCCGACCGATCATGACCAGTCGGCTGTGCATAAGAACTTAGAAGTTTCTAGTTTCGGCCCGATTTTCTCTGCGCTGCGTAACTCTTACGCAGATTCTCAATCTATCTGAAGTTGTGGAGCCTCCAGACTATAAAAGGACACCTAGGGATCGTTCCTAGGGTATCCTAGAAGGGTTCAAGCGACGTTGGAGGCTGTAGAAGTGAATTGTGGAGTTCCACAACTCCTTGGAGTTTGTTTTTACTGTTTTCATGCTTTTTATAGTTGTTTCATGTTTCCTTGGATCATGAGCAGCTAAACCTCTTAGCTAGGGCTAAGAGGTGAAGCTTGTAGTGGATCCAAGATGTTTTAATTCGTAGTTAAGTGGTTTTAAGTGTGGAATTCATGATTATGAACTAAGGTTTGAAGTTTATACAAGTTTTTGAGTAGTTTTTCTTAGTCTTATGATGACTCATGGATGTTTGGGAGAATTACTTAATTGCTTAATTGGGTTGTGACGGTCTAGACCTGTATGATCCGATGAATCGGAGTGCGCTCTAGTACTATGATCTTCATAAAGGGACTTCATACCAAAGTTCTATTTTTCTGTTTTTCTGGAATATGTATGGACTGTGCATGTGATTTGAATCAAGTTCAAATCCTGATCTAGCCTTGTCTTGTGACAGGACTTGAGGATGGTTATGATTGTGAACTAGACCTTTAGGAAAGGGGAATGACCTATGCAATTGAGCATGCTCAACTCAGCCTACATTGATTGAATCTTATGCATAGCACTTACATATTACAGATTGTTTGGTTTAACAGCTCTATCATCCGACTAGATAGATCTTAATATCGATTCTAGTTGAGAGAATGAGAAACCACAGCGGATTGAACATCAAGGATTGCTGTAAGTGGATCCTTGGAACCCTAGTGCCTTTTTATCATTAGTCACTTTAATTTAATTAAACTTTGTTACTCACATCAATTCTATTCAAAATCTGATTACTAGCCTTCAATAGACACTTTTGGATGTGTTTGTGAAATCCTACATAAGTCCCTGTGGATCGACCTCGGTCTTATCGAGATTATTACTACATCGCAACCCTACACTTGGGGAAGCGAACAAGTTTTTGGCGCCGTTGCCGGGGATTTTGACGGCTTTTCATAAATTTCTGAAATTAGTATCTATTTAGGATTTTTAAGATTTTAGGACTAACTTAGTTTGTTTATTTTATTTTTCTTTTCAGGGATTTCTAGGAAGCTGAAGAAGATACAAGGAGTTCAAGTGTTGAATCAGGTTCTATCTTTCTAAACCTTACTCTTCTCCTTCTCCTATTCATTCCTATCTTATTCATCTCTTGTAGAGTGGGTGGAGACTCCTTTTGGATCTCTGAAAGGTCGGCCTTTTTGCCACCTGGATTCCTATTGGTCGGCTCTGCCGTCTTGGATCACCTTGTGCTCAGAGATTTCTTTTCTCATCTCTACTCCTCTTTCTCCTTTTTCTGCACTTTTTCTCAAAAGATTCAAAGAGTGGGTGGGGAGTTCTCTGAACTCCTATTGACCAGGAGAAATCGGTCTCTATCCTTGCTTCTGGCTTAGCCATTGCAAGACACCTTGTGCTTCGGTCTTAGAGAAAAGTAAAGAAAGGGAGGAAGAATTCTTCTTCTCTTTGTTTCTTATTTTTTTGGTTTTGCATGCCACATTGGGCTCGGGATTCCAATAACCGACTCATAAGTGAAGGGGGGATAGTGGAAGGAATTGATAGAGAGCCACGTGCTAGGAGACAACTAAACTCTCCAATTTTATCTGAAAATATGGCTGCAAATCAACCTAATCCGGGCTAAAACCAAACTGAAACAGGGGAGAATGTGGTTGAGAATGTTCCCCGACCTAGGACTTTACGTGATTTCTTGCAACCTGCAAGAACGAGCACTCCCTCATGCATAGTATTTCCACCAAATGCAGGGAATGCGGATTTGAAACCGGGAGTGATTCAACTTCTCCCTAAATTTCATGGATTAGATAGTGAAAGTGCCTATCAACACCTTAAGGAGTTTGATGAGGTAATCACCACCATGCACTTTGCAAACGTGAAGGAAGATGTGGTGAGACTTAAATTCTTCCCTTTCACTCTTAAAGATAAAGCTAAGGGTTGGCTCTATGCATTGAGGCCAAGATCAATTGGTGCATGGACTGATATGCATAGAGAATTCATAAAGAAATTCTTCCCTACTTACAAAACGAATATGTTAAAGCGCCTTATCATGAACTTTATCCAAAAGGAAGATGAAACCTTTTTCCAATGTTGGGAGAGGTTTAAGGACCTATTAAACGCATGCCCACATCATGGCTATGAAATTTGGCGGGTTATAAGCTTTTTCTATGAAGGACTGACTTCACCCATGCACCAATTTGTAGAGATGATGTGTAATGGGGAGTTCATGAATAAGGAAGCTGATGAAGCATGGGATTATTTGGAAGAATTGGCTGAGAATGCACAGTCTTGGGACACATCTAAACCAACAAATTCCAAGACTGGCCAACAAAAGGAAAAGGGAGGAATGTATGTCTTATCAGAAGAAGATAGCATAAGTGCACGGGTGGCTAGCCTCACAAGAAAGGTCGAAGCCATGTAATTAAGGAAAGGAGAAACAATCAACTCCACTGACGTTGAAACTGTTTGTGGAATTTGTGCTGGAAATCAACATGCAACACAGGATTGCCCCACAATTTCAGCAGTTCAAGGCATCCTACAAGAACAAACAAATGCCAGAAACAGTTATCAGCAGCAATATTGTGCTCCAAACTCAAACACGTTTAATCCTAATTGGAAGAACCATCCCAACTTCAGTTGGAGGAATGGACCCACTGCAAATGCAAATAATACTCCAAAAGTATCACTAGAGGAGATGTTGGGTGCATTCGTATCGGTCCAAGCTGAGTACAACAAAACAAATTCTCTAAAAATAGATGGGTTCATGCAAGAGTAATTGAAATTCAATCAAAATTCAACTTAAGCCATCAATGAATTGAAAACATCACTGGCTAGAGTTGAATCTCATCTTAGTGTTAGAGAGAAGGGCACACTTCTTGCCCAACCTCTTCCTAACCCAAGAACCCAGTTTGAGATACAAGATGCAAGCTCATCCTCCCACCATACGGAACATGTTCAAGCTATCACCACTTTGAGAAGTGGGAAAGAGATTGACAAATCCAATCCGGTGAAGGCCCCAAAGCCTAAGGATTCGAAAATTTTCAAAGAGGATGATAGCCCGAACAATACCCCACAAGATAAAGAACCGGAAAGGCAATACAAGCCGGTTGCTCCATTTCCACAAAGGTTGATTTCACCTAAACCTTTAGACAAAAATCTGGAGATTTTAGAAGTTTTCAAACAGATGAAGATCAACATCCCGTTGTTAGATGCAATAAAACAAATACCATCATATGCCAAATTTCTAAAGGAATTGTGTACAGTCAAAAGGAAACACAATGTTCATAACAAAGTACTTTTGACTGAGAATTTGAGGCCATTATCAAACAAGAGGTGCCTAAAAATATAAGGATCCGGGTAGTCCAACCATCTCATGCATCATAGGAGACTACCGGATTAAACAAGCCCTACTCGATTTGGGGGCAAGTCTGAATCTCATTCCATACTCGGTCTACGAACAACTTGGGTTAGGTGAATTGAAACCCACCAAAACCACACTCCAACTTGCTGATAGATCCATCCGTATACCGAGAGGAATGATAGAGGATGTTCTAGTCCAAGTTGATAAATTCTACTTCCCAGTAGACTTTATTGTCTTGGATACACATCCCGTGATAGGCACCGGTGCGCAAATTCCCATCATACTTGGACGGCCGTTTCTAGCTACTTCAAATGCCATTATCAATTGTAGAAACGGACTTGTACAAATGTCCTTTGGAAATATGACCCTTGAGCTTAACATATTTGATTTATGCAAACAACCATGGGAGGTTGATGATGATGTCCACGAATTAAACATGATTGAATCATTCGTGGAGGATACAGTCTCCTTGTCACTATTTTCCGACCCTTTGGAGGCATGTGTGGCCCATCCTCATGAGATGAATGATGACACAACACAAGAGATGGATGCCATTCTAGATGTGATGCCGGTGCTTGAGAATAAAAGATGGAGGGCCCCAATAGAGCCTTTGCCTGTAAATGAGAACAAGGCCCTCCCATCCAACATCAAGGCGCCAACACTCGACCTAAAACCATTGCCAAGTGAGCTAAAATATGTTTATTTAGGTCAAGATGAGACATATCCAGTGGTGATTTCTTCCCACTTGGATGAGGAACAAGAGAGTAGGCTAATAGCCACTCTATTAGAACACAAGAATGCCATTGGATGGTCAATTGCGGATCTCAAAGGCATAGATCCACTGATTTGTACTCACCGCATACACCTTGAGGAAAATGCAAAGACATCCCGGCAACCACAAAGACGACTAAATCCAAACATGAAGGATGTGGTTAAGGCCGAAGTGGTAAAGCTAAAGGATGTAGGTATCATTTACCCAATATCCGATAGCCAATGGGTGAGCCCAACTCAAGTGGTGCCTAAGAAATCCGGAATAACCATTGTAGACAATGCCAATAACGAACTCGTGCCAACTAGAGTCACTTCTGGTTGGAGAATGTGCATTGACTACAGGAAGCTAAACACTGTCACGAGGAAAGACCACTTCCCCTTACCGTTTGTTGATCAGATTTTAAAACGGTTGGCGGGTCATTCCCACTTTTGCTTCCTTGATGGCTATTCAGGGTACAACCAAATAGAAATTGCCCGTGAAGACCAAGAAAAGACTACATTCACATGTCCATTCGGCACTTTTGCCTATCGACGGATGCCGTTTGGACTATGTAATGCCCCTGTCACCTTTCAGTGTTGTATGATGAGCATCTTTTCTGACATGGTGGGGACCATTCTCGAAGTCTTCATGGATGATTTTTCTGTATTTGGTTGTAGCTTTGATGAGTGCCTTGAGCACTTGAAATCTGTGCTGAAAAGATGTGAAGAGAAGAACCTTGTGTTGAATTGGGAAAAGTGTCACTTCATGGTTCAAAAGGGAATTGTACTTGGTCACATCGTTTCACAAAATGGAATTGAAGTGGACAAAGCGAAAATTGATCTTATCTCTAACCTTCCACCACCCAAAAGCATACAAGATGTACGGTCCTTTTTAGGACACGCAGGCTTCTACAGAAGGTTCATGAAGGACTTCAGTTCACTCTCTTACCCTTTATGTAACCTACTTCAAAAGGAAAATTCATTCGAGTGGAATGAATAATGTCAAAAGGCCTTTACCACCCTTAAAGGTATGTTGACATGTGCCCCAATAATGCAACCACCTGATTGGAGCCTTCCTTTTGAGATTATGTGCGATGCTAGCGACTATGCTATTGGGGCCGTGCTAGGCCAAAGAAAAGATAAAAATCCATGTGTCATCTACTATGCAAGTAGAACCCTAAACTCAGCCCAAGCAAACTACACCACTACTGAAAAGGAACTTTTAGCCGTAGTTTTTGCCTTGGACAAGTTTAAGTCCTACTTGATTGGATCCAAGATCATTATATTTACTGACCATGCCGCACTTAAGTATCTTCTCTCTAAGAAGGATGCTAAACCACGGTTGTTAAGATGGATCCTTCTACTCCAAGAATTCGACATAGAAATACGTGATAAGAAAGGAGTAGAAAATGTAGTAGCTGACCATCTCTCTAGACTTGTCCTCACTGATTCCCTTGAAACGACTGCAATCAATGACATGTTCCCTGATGAACAACTTTTTGCTGTTTCCTAATTGCCATGGTATGCAGACATTGCTAATTATCTTGCTACAGGTACAATTCCTACATATTAGAAAAAGCAAGATAAGGATAGATTCTTCACGGTGGTGCGGAAATTCCTATGGGACGACCCATACTTATTCAAGTATTGTCCCGATCAAATCATAAGGAGATGTGTCCCAGATGATGAGCAACAAAGTATCATCTCCTTCTGTCATTCTCAAGCATGTGGTGGCCACTTTTCGGCTAAAAAGACCACAGCGAAAATTCTGCAATGTGGGTTTTATTGGCCCACCATGTTCAAAGACACACATGAGTTTTGCAAAGCATGTGAACCTTGTCAGAAATTAGGGGGAATCTCCCGTAGAAATATGATGCCACTCAATCCCATCTTAATAATCGAAATTTTTTATTGTTGGGGCATCGATTTCATGGGCCCATTCCCATCTTCTTTTGGAAACCTACACATCTTGCTTGCCGTTGACTATGTTTCCAAATGGGTCAAGGCCATCCCTTGCCGGAATAGTGACCATAAAACGGTCATTCGATTTTTAAAAGAAAATATTCTTTCCCGGTTTGGAACGCCTCGAGTCATCATAAGTGATGGAGGGTCTCACTTTTGCAATCGCCCTTTTGAAACCTTAATGAAGAAATATGGCGTAACACACAAAGTGAGCACTCCCTATCACCCACAAACTAGTGGACAAGCTGAGATATCCAATAGGGAGATTAAACACATTTTAGAGAAAACGGTGAACCCCGATCGCAAGGATTGGTCGCTTCGGCTTATCGATGCGCTTTGGGCTTACTGTACAGCTTTCAAAACCCCTATTGGAATGTCTCCCTATAGACTTGTCTATGGAAAGGCTTGTCACTTGCCTGTGGAGTACATAGGGCATATTGGGCCATTAAGAAGATGAATTTCAATTCTGACAAGGCAAGCTCGTTACGCAAACTACAATTGAATGAACTTGCAGAAATTCGGAATGAGGCTTATGAGAGTGCGAGAATTTATAAGGACAAGAAGAAGATATTCCATGATAAGAATATTCTTCGCAAGATATTCACGATCAATTAAAAAGTCCTCATGTATAATTCTCGCTTACATTTATTTTCGGAAAAATTGAGATCTCGATGGACCGGTCCCTACATGGTGCAAACTGTCTATCCATATGGGACTGTCAAGCTATTGAATCCGAGGAACGGCAACATTTTTGAGGCAAATGGGCAGCGATTAAAGCCGTATTTTGAGAAATTTCCTTCAGAAGGTATGTCCATACCTCTGAATGATCCTGTGTATCAGGATGATTGATCTCCTAGTCTGACGGAGGTATAGAGTAGTTAGGATTAGGATTTTGCTGCTTTTGTTTTCTGTTTTCATAGGTTTGTTAGAAGGAGGAAGAATTCCACTTTTCACTCTCTCAGGTACTATCATTCCTCACTCCCTTTTATTTTCAAATTGCTCTCATGTTTTGCTCATTGCACATCTTTTACATTGAGGACAATGTAAGATTTGGTTGGGGGGTGTAGGATCACTTGGATGAATCCAGCGTTTTGCAACATTTCAAGCAATTATGTGGAAATTTTTCGATTTTTCAAAAATTCGAAACTCTTTTGGAAAACACCGGTTTTATGCATTCAAGTTGATATGAGCATAAGAGGAGGAGATATGAAGTGTATGGGGCTGGATGTCTGGAATCTCTCATAACATAATGGTTTTATATGTGAACTCCCTTATTTTTGTGATTGATAAAAAATCTGAATACTTTTACACCTAGTTCACATTACACGATTTCATGAGTTGAAGGGATTATGTGATTTATGGATTAGCTAGACTTTGAATTAAGGTGTTGAGAAATCAGGCCGGGGTACTTTGTCCATCCTTGTCCATGGTAAAATAATGAAAGATATGGATTTTTAAAAATCCTATCTAATTTAAAAAGAAAAAGGAAAAGGAAGGATGAAATTGGGAATGATGGAAAAACGGTGGAAAATTCCGATTAGGGCTACCTACTACCAACCGGGGGATGGTCTACCCGTAACCAAAGCCGGAAATGGGACGTAGTGTGAAAGTCGTCGGAAGGACGGTAAGGCAAATTCCTATCATTGGCTTGATATGGCTCTATGTACCTTGAGTTCTATAGTCTAGTTGATCTATGAAGAAGGTAATCCCAGAAACTCGTGGGATGAATTTTCACTACCCACACTAGGTTGAATTTGTTCAGGTCCTTCTATTTATCAACCAATCAGCGGGAATTTCATATGAATGCTTATTATGTTTTGAGGATTTACGGTTTCAACCTTTGACGCCTAATCTTTCTGAATCTTACACTTATGAACCTTGGAATGTATGGAAGGATGGTTTCTGAAAGAGAGTTGAGTTTTGAAGAATAGGGATTAGATTCACGCATGTTTTGCTCTGGACTAGCAAAATGTTGGTTGGGGGGTGTGTTGAGCCCTTAATTGTGCATATTCTAACCCCAATTTATCACTCACTGTGCGAGGTTTACAGGGTTTATAGACAAATTTAATGCATGTTGTGTGATTGCAGGTTTGAGAGGGAACTCCGCCAAATTAATGATGAAAAGAGATGATTTAGAATCTTGGATGAAGACCCAAGGAGGGCCGAAGGAAGAAGGAAGCAAAGAAAGAAGAAAATAGAAGAAAGGAAGGAAGAAAGCAAGCAGAAAAAGAGACCGACCGATCTTGACCAGTCGGCCAAGAGAGCCTGACCGGTCTAGACCGGTCAGCTAGGTGCGCTGGAGTTTCAATGAAGAGGACCGACCGGTCATGACCGGTCGGCCATGGCTATTGGAAAGAGAATGAAGACGTCCGACCGGTCATGACCGGTCGGACATGGTTGCTGGACCAAGGCTGGACACCACCGACCGGTCATGACCAGTCGGCCATGCTTGCTGGAGTGGCTGTCCATTGAGGCCGATCGGTCATGACCGGTCGGCTGTGCTTAAGAACTTAGAAGTTTCTAGTTTCGGCCCGATTTTCTCTGCGCTGTGTAACTCTTACGCAGATTCTCAATCTTTCTGAAGTTGTGGAGCCTCCAGACTATAAAAGGACACCTAGGGATCGTTCCTAGGGTATCCTAGAAGGGTTCAAGCGAGGTTGGAGGCTGTAGAAGTGAATTGTGGAGTTCCACAACTCCTTGGAGTTTGTTTTTGCTGTTTTCATGCTTTTTATAATTGTTTCATGTTTCCTTGGATCATGAGCAGCTAAACCTCTTAGCTAGGGCTAAGAGGTGAAGCTTGTAGTGGATCCAAGATGTTTTAATTCGTAGTTAAGTGGTTTTAAGTGTGGAATTCATGATTATGAACTAAGGTTTGAAGTTTATACAAGTTTTTGAGTAGTTTTTCTTAGTCTTATGATGACTCATGGATGTTTGGGAGAATTACTTAATTGCTTAATTGGTTTGTGACGGTCTAGACCTGTATGATCCGAGGAATCGGAGTGCGCTCTAGTACTATGATCTTCATAAAGGGACTTCATACCAAAGTTCTATTTTTCTGTTTTCTGGAATATGTATGGACTGTGCATGTGATTTGAATTAAGTTCAAATCCTGATCTAGCCTTGTCTTGTGACAGGACTTGAGGATGGTTATGATTGTGAACTAGACCTTTAGGAAAGGGGAATGACCTATGCAATTGAGCATGCTCAGCTCAGCCTACATTGAGTGAATCTTATGCATAGCACTTACATATTATAGATTGTTTGGTTTAACAGCTCTATCATCCGACTAGATAGATCTTAATATCGATTCTAGTTGAGAGAATGAGAAACCACAGTGGATTGAACATCAAGGATTGCTACAAGTGGATCCTTGGAACCCTAGTGCCTTTTTATCATTAGTCACTTTAATTTAATTAAACTTTGTTACTCACATCAATTCTATTCAAAATCTGATTACTAGCTTTCAATAGACACTTTTACATGTTTTTGTGAAATCCTACATAAGTCCCTGTGGATCGACCTCGGTCTTATCGAGATTATTACTACATCGCAACCCTACACTTGGGGAAGCGAACAATGAGGTCTCTTACACTCTAAAGGAGTGTTTAGCGTATTTTGAAGATTGGGATGATCCCATGATTAAGGACATAGTGCATGCCTTGAAGGAGACCCCTCCGGTGCCTAAAAAGTTCCTTCCACGAAATGCCAAACTGAAAAATCAATTATGGAAGTACCGGTGAAATCTTATTTTGTGGAGATAATATCAACTTGTGAAGAAGAAATACAATTCTCCACATCTCTTTGGGTTGCTCAAACTAAAGAATACAACTTTTGGGATGACCTATATTTGGCAAACTTTTGCCTAAACAAGATGGAAAGGAGATCCATATTCAATGATTTTCAACTAATACAATTCTCCTTTCCTAATACATGTGACAATTTTATTGAGGAACCCGCTGAAACTTTTCAGCAGGATTTTCAATGGGTTAGAATGATTAATGTCACCAATGTACTTTCCAAAGCAGGATGGTGGATAATTCTACTGAAAAATCTTTTACACCACATGATAATCTTGCTCAACTTTGTCCTTATGAATGTTCTAATGATAATCAATCTCCTAGTCTAATGGAGATCCTCTTTTTACAAGGACGGGTTAGGTAGATTAGGTTTTGTTTGCTTTTCTATTTTAGTTCTATTGCTTTAGCAGATTTAGTTGTCGGAGTTACAGACTTCCATGATCGACTCTCTCAGGTACTATCATTCTCACTCTCTTATATTTTACCATTGCTCTCATGTTCATGCTCATTGCATATATTTTTACATTGAGGACAATACAAGATTTGGTTGGGGGTGAGATGAGATTCCTCATCTAGCAGGTTAGCAACATTTCAAGCATCATATGTGCAAATTTTTTTTGAATTTTCTAAAAATTAAAAACTCTTTTAGAAAACTTTATTTCTATGCATTCGAGATGATACGAGTATAAGAAAAGGAGATACGAAGTGAGTGATGTTGCAAGTCTTGAACTACTCTTAATATAATGGTTTTATATGTGAGTTCCCCTATTTATGTGAATGATAGAAAATTTGAACACTTTTACACCTAGTTCACATTACACGATTTTTATGATTTGAAAGGATTATGTGATTTGTGGATTGGCTAGACTTAGATTTGAGGTATTGAGGAACTAAGCCGGGGTACTTTGTCCATCCTTTTCCATGGGAAAATAACGAAAGATATGGATTTCCAAAAATCCTATCCAATGTAAAAGAAAAAGGAAAAGGAAGGATGAAAATATGGGAATGATGGAGAAACTGGTGGAAAATTTTGAAAAGGGCTACCTATTACCAACCGGGGGATGGTCTACGCGTAACCAAAGCTGAAAATGGGACGTAGTGTGAAAGCCGTCGGAAGGATGAGAAGACAAATTCCTGTCATAGGCTTGTTGTTGTTCTGTACACCTTGAGATCTAACTTGTATTAACTTCAAACCATTGTTCATAATCATGAAAACCAATCTTAAAACCAACTAAAAATGAATTGAAACATCTTAGATCCACTACAAGCTTCACCTCTTAGCCTTAGCTAAGAGGTTTAGCTGTTCATGATCCAAGGAAACATGAAAAACTAGAAAAATCATAAAAACAGTAAAACAAACTAGAAGGAGTTGTGGAACTCCGAAATCCACTTCCGTCACCTCCACCTTGCTCAAACTCTTCTAAGATACCCTAGGAACGATCCCTAGGTGTCCTTTTATAGTGGGGAGGCTCCGCAACCTCAGAATATTCCAGAATCTGCGTAAGCTTACGCAGTGCGCAGAGATTTTCGACGCCAGAAACAGAAAGTCCCCAACTTACACATGGCCGACCGGTCGCACGACCGGTCTGAGTGGCTGGCCGGCCGGTCGTGCTTCACTATGAAACAGTCCAGCAGCCTCTGGAGTTTAAAACATCTTCTGGCCGACCGGTCTGGACCGGTCGGACTGGCCTGGCCGACCGGTCACAACCGGTTGGACTGCATATGTGAACAGTCCAGCGAGTTTTGCTAATTTCCATCCTGCAATTTTTATTCAAAGACCGGTCGTACGACCGGTCTGAGGTGTGGACGACCGGTCGCACGACCGGTCGCAGATGGTCCAGTGAACTTTTGCAAATACTCCTCTTCTGTTGAGTGGCCAGACCGGTCGGACGACCGGTCCTAAGCTATGGACGACCGGTCGCAGGTGTATTTCTCTGTCTTCTTTTCTTCTCTCCTTTGCTTCTTTCTTCCACTCTCTCATGCTTGGTCTTGTGGTCTTCAATGCTTGTAATTAGCCTCTTTAACTCTTCAATTGGTAAATCCTCTCTCTTATTCCTACAAACACAAATCTATCCATTAGTTTGGTCTTTAAATCATAAAACCATGCATAATAAGTGATGAATTGGGGTTAGAATATGCACAATTAAGAGCTCAACAGTGATGAGTGCCGGGAAATGATACAGGAACAGTTAGCAAAAGACGCTCCCATAGCCGGATCTAATCATGAGAAAGTAAAGATATTTAACTAAAGCAAAACAGTTCCTAAAAGACAAAAAAGGAAAAAGAAAGTACAAAAAAGATACCTGAAGAAATGCATAGCAGCCACGAAGGACACGGGTGCGACCTAGGGCACAGTCAGTCAGCCCATTAAACAGCTTAGCCAGGACAAGAGAAATGATCCCCTACCGTCGAACAACTCGACTCATCACTTCTAATAGCAAAGGGGTCTGAGATCTGCGCCATCCCAAGAATAGCACCTTAGCTACCAGAGAAAACATCAGCACATTCCAAGAAACTAGAGATCCTGCCACACTCCGAGGTCCCGAAAAAAGATCATATAGCGAGTCCAAAGAGAAGACCACAGCATCCTGACCGGCAACTGCAGGCTGAATAAGATACGGAATTCCAAACCGGTTTCGCATAGTGGCAGTCTTCGGCAAAGTCTTCAGTGAGAAATACTGAGCATAATCCTAGGGAAGGCCCGTCAAGCGCGCGAGCTCCTCCAAAGAAGGTCCCATCTCATATCATTAAACGCAAACAAATTCAACGAAGGGACCCAGTCAATCAGTGCAGCCCTGAGCATCCTCCAATCAATGTCAACCCTATCCATATGGATCAGAACGCCAAAGCCATAGAACTCCATCTCTCGAATCTCATAAGCTAATAATCTGTCAAGCCAAGCGAGCAGTCATGGCAAACAAGAAGGACGAGGAAGCAACTAGCAAGTCCTCACAGATATCCCCTCCAGAACAAAAGGCCCAGGAATCGATGACAACTCATTAAGGATCGGAAGATCAATGGGTGAAGGAGAAGAAAAAGCTAGGACCCTTGCGAACTCGACAATCCGTGACATATCCCCAGTAGTGACTATGTCTGATCTAGTCGCATCACTATTCGAAACTGTCACAACCTCAGCGGCATGAGAAGACTCGCCCACCTCATAAACCGAATGCGTAAAGGGTCGATGATCAGGAGAAGGTCGGTACTCTCCATCAAAAAGGCTATTAACAAAGATCACGCCGCACATCGTGGCATCCTGACCAATCTGACAGCTGAAAAATCCATCTGAGCCGTCAAAAAAGTCATCGGCAACGAATCTACGGTCAGATCTGGACCTGCAGTCCTCTCCAACATAAAGTCAGGAATCCAACCATCACTCTGTCCAGTCGAAGGGATCATCGGGACATCCACACCATCCATCATCAAGGGGACATCGTCAATGATCACATCAAGCCCGCCCAAACAAGTATACTGCACATCTTGGTTGTCATCAAGAGCATCCAAGCCGCCAAATGTATCATCTGAACCATCCATACCATCTAAACATGAGATCAGCCCATCTATGTGCATCATGACCCCATCATCACCATTGATCACATCATCCATACGGCCCATGCCTAAAGGATGTATAACCCCACCTATGGCGCATCTCCCCATCCCATCCATACCAGCCATTCCTCCCATGGTCAATGCCCCATTAAAGTCAGAATTTCCAGCAATCCCACCATTAATGGGGGCATTCAAAGCTTCTCCAACAACCACCCTTAATCCACTATCAATGGCCTCATTCAAAGCTCCATCTACATCATCAATTAAAAGCATCTCACCATCATTAAAGCTGCCTTCATTTTCTGAAACATGGGACCCACCAACCTCCCCCTCAATGGCCCCCAAATCATCATCATGGGCTACTTGAGAAAGGACAAAGCAAGAGGAGGACAAGATGAAGAGAAAGGACAAAGAGAAAAGGAGATTCATAGCTGGAATCGAACATTCCGGTCACTAAGGCCTACAAGGAATGTGGGGATAGGAGCAGTGAGCAGAGGAGAATGTTCGAACCAGAGTCAACCTAGACGGCACATGAGGAGAGGTCTGGGCGACCCCCTGAGGGTCGCCCATACGGACGGTCTCCCTCTCTCTCTACGGGATTGGCCCCATAGCCTTTGGTAGGTGAAACTGTCAGTCCACATCAGCAGTTGGCACCTTGAGGGCCGCCCAAAGCTCTAATCGACTCCGAATTTTGACCAAATCTGATCTAAGCCACTTGAAAGGTGTCCCACCAGTCCAATCATGAAGTACTACGACCAAAATGGGTCTGATCAAGTCGAAAAGAAGGAAAATCGATCAAGAAGGGCTCACAAGCAATCTGAGACATTCAAAGACTAGATCATCATGATCCAAACCGTGGAAAAGCTTGCATGGGTCATCAAATAACAACATCAAGGGTTTGATTGTAAAAAAGAAGGCCGGAGTCCAGGATCTAATCATTAAGTGGACCACATGGCTAAAAAGAGCAATCTAAACCACTCAGGTCATCATCCGCACTATGGAAAGCCATCTTAGCCGCACAAAGTATCAAGGATAGGTGTTCGAAGGCAAAATTGAAATCTGAAAGGGCCCACATGGCCAATCAAGCAATCTGAACCGTTCAAGTCATCATCCATGCAGTTTAAAATCCTGTCTTCCACAAAGCATCAAAGAATGAGTCGAAAATCAAAGCATCCAAGCATCATCAAGAAATTTGAGGCCAAATAGGGTTGTATTTCATTCAGAAGATTTTGATACAAAAGCAAAGCAAAAGCCTTAAAAACGTCAGAAGGCCATACATCAACAAGTTAAATACATCCTTAGAGAAGTAGGCTACAAATCACCAGCATAATCATCATCATTCCTCCTCTCCTCCAGCTCCCAACAGTGAAGGTCCATCAGAGGAGCTGTCACTGATCCTCCAACATACCTGCGGCGACCCCCTGGATCATAGAGTGAAGGAAGAAGTGGTCCCTGTTCATACAGCAAATACCACTCATCATAATTACGATCCGGGATCGTGAAGCGAAATCCAGGCTGACCCTCGAGAGCATCGGCCATAGCATTGGCTGGAATCTAAGCAGTTAGAGGGGGTGCAGAACAAGGAACCCGGGCCACACCGGTAAACTGTCGGAGCAATCTCTCGCCCAAGTACCATTGAAATGATTCGGCATCAGAGAGCATGATCCGAAGACACGAAGAATCATACGCTTCCACGCGTTGAGGAGTATAGTAAAGGGGAAAGTTGGCGTATTGCATCCGAGCAAACTACAACAAAGGAAATCATTACAGTCAGTCGCAGAGCAGCACGATGGATAAGGAAAGCAAGATACTTACGTCCTCGGTAGTCAATCCATCTATGTCAGCATGCCAATTGTCCCCAGACACTCTAGAATTTCATTGAAGGTTTTGCTGATGCTAATGCATGAAGCGATACAAGGATGGTTCAACATCATCCCGTATCGTTGGCGACAGGTGAGCAAAATGATCATAAAAATAGGTCTGGACAAGGGCAAACACAATGATCAGATGACGAAAGAAGACAAACATCTCCAGGGAAGGTTAAAGAGAATACCTCCACGACAGGCCAGAAACCTGTGAAAGACCTGCTACTTCAAGAGGTCTTATCCAAGCCTTGGTAGATGCGAGTCAAGATAGCCCCATTCTAATTATATGAATGGTGAAGATCCTCAATCAAGCGAAGAATCTAGGATCGACCATCTCATTCACATGACAGAAAAGGAATGACCCGAAGGCGTAAGTGATCATAGCCCGTGCTTTATGAAGGGCCTCCAGCTCGGTAGTAGGGATGACAGCAGCGAAGGTATTGTGAAACCACCGCAGTTTCACTTGGTTACTCTGAAACTCACTCTCGGGTGGGATGACTCCCACAAGCCATATCCAATCATTGGAGCTAATGGGGGTAAGAGAGCCCGCATGGGGAACAACTGCCCCATGGAATTGAAAATCTATTTGCATATATATATATATATATATATATATATATATATATATATATATATATATATATATATATATCCAAGGGAGTTATTCCCCATTCGCCATAGGGAAGTTGAAAAGTGAGGGTCTCATCCCTCCGCCTCTCACAAAGGGCTGCAAGTAGCATGCAATTGGCAGTATTATTATGGAAACGTAATGTAAGAAGGCTTGGGAAAGGAGTGTTGGCCAGAACGCGTTCAAGCATCGGCCGCGATTGTTCCACTCAGTTATCCCAAGGGTCTCGGGTGCCTCGACCTTTTATGGAAGGAAGAGGTTGGTGTTCCTTAGCTAAAGAACACATATGGTCCCCGCGACGAACAATGAAGGTAGGGTCATCCTCATTAACCGCTCTTCGCCTCCTCGTGTCATCCGCCATCAAATCCTACAAACTTGGCAAGGTAAGCTCTTATTCTTTACCCATTAAAATCCAAATCATTATCCAGGAAACCCATGAATTTGGACTTACATTCAAATGCAAAAATCCAATGTCCAAATCCATGTGTCACCTATGATATGTGTTGGGCCCATTAAAGAAAGCAAGGCCCACCTTAAAGAGGGTTGCATGTCATGCCTTAGGTAAAGAAAATCCACCACCTAAGGACACATTTTGGACAACAAATGCACTCAAGTGTCGTGAGATCAAAGTGGGATAGGAATCAAGCTTCATATGAAAAATTCCTTTTCAAAGTCCATGTGTGACCTAGGTTTGGTTCACTTTCCATATCAAAGCAATGAGCCTCATTTAAGATGTTTCCATCTTTTTACACATATACATGGACAAATGGGGAATAGGAAGGAAATTGGTCCCCAAGAGCAACTCAAGTGCGCCACCTCAATGGATTGAAAGGAGCACATAGCCCACTTGAAGAACCATAAGAACCCATTCATGGGTCAATCATGGGCAAATTATGTGCATCACCTTGATAAATGTTTTGACTATGAGAATACAATATGGTAGTCTACTCACAAACATATGAGTCAAAGAAGCCAATGGTAAAAAAAATGATACACATAGCCCACATGAAGAATCAAAGTTAGAAATGTCCATGCAAGGACAAGTTTGGGCAACTTATGTGCACCAATTCTTTACCAAAAAGAAGACCATTTGAGCACAAGAGAGCATGGATTGATGAGTCATCCAACCATCATGAAAATGGATAAGAATGATATACATAGCCCACTTGAAAATCAAAATCCAAAATGCCCCAAAGCATGGGACAAACTTGGGCAGCTTGTGAACACCATTCTTTCCTCACAAATTGAAAAAAAAAAATCACTTATCTATGAGAATGATGGTGGATGCCCACTAAACACCCCAAGAGAAGTTCAAGGAGCTATGAATGCATGGATAGCTCGCTTGAAGAAGGGTCATCCATTTGAGGTTGGTGACACTAAAGGAAACTCTTAAGAACCACTTTCCTACAACACAAGAAAACCATTTGAACTTAGTGAGATTTTTGAAACAACTCACTCATGGGACTTGTAAATGATCAAGTAACCCAAGTCCTCCATCCATCCAAAGAAAAGGTATGAAGGGAAAGAATCCGCATAAAGTATAATGGTGCATACATGACTAAAAGAAATTCACAAGTTTCAATGAGGACCCAAAAGCCCATCTATATGGAGGAATTCCAAGGAGCCCACCACACTTTGTGTATAAGGATATACATCATAATCAAGAGATGGTGGAAGATTTGGGCCATTTGTCCATAAAGGCCCAACTAAGAAATCTAGGCCACTTGAGATCAAAGTGAAGAATGGGTTAGTCACTTCTGTCCATACACATGTGAAGAAAGAAGGGGCCATCCAAAGTGAGCATTGTGAGCCCAAAACTTAAGGTGGGCCCTACCAATCTCATGGGCCTAAACCTTGAAAAGAAGATGAAAAAGAAAAGAAAGCTTTAAGTAAAATATGAAAAGGAAAAGAGAGCATGAGGGAGCCTAAAATGAAGTATTGGGCCCATCAAATATACCAAGGGCCATGACTTCACTTTGAGCCCATTTGATACACATAAAAAGGGGCCCAATTCCCATGGAAGAAAATAGGATATTTTACCATGCACACTTGATGGACATGGCAAAATTACCCTTTACATACACATGAAGGGAGTATGAAAGAAGAAAGAAAAGATGAAATGGAGCTTGCGATGTCCCTCTCCATGCACCACCTTGAGAAGAGATTGGAAAAGTAGAAAAGGCCAAAAGACTTAGGCCCACCTCAACTCCCTTGAAGTATCTACATAAAGAAAAGAAAGAGAACATGAGAAGAGAAAATGAAGAAGAAAACAATGAAATGAAAGAAAGGGAGTGGTCCATACCTTCACCACTCACCAAAGGGGGACCATCTTGCTGTCCCAAAACTCCACCAAGGCCTCACCACTTGAAGAAGCAAAAGGGCTACCAAAAGGAAGAAAAAAAACTTGAAGGAAGAGAGAGTGTGAGAAAGAAGAGAGAGAGAGAGAGAGAGAGAGAGAGAGAGAGAGAGAGAGAGAGATTGCACGTTGGAAGTGCCAAGGTTGCCCCATGTTATATAGAAAAGGAGAGGGCACCCCATTACCCAGCCCACTGGAAAAACCAGTGGGCAGAGGAGGCTTGGGCGGCACCCTGGGGGCCGCCCGTCCTCCCATCAAGTTGAAACGACCCCTCACCCTCTCTCCTTGGGAAGAGTAGTTGTAAGTGAATCTTGTACATCTATGTAAGAATGAAGTGATGGAAGAGAAGGATGAGAAAAAGAGAAAGGAATCTCACCAAAAACTCATCTTGTGAGAAATTGGGGAGAACTTAACTTGATGATGTGGAAAAAGCCCCATGAGATTTTCAAGAAAAATAAAAAGAATTGACTTCGTCAAACAGTGATCTCAACCATCCAAAGTCATGGCCTGATGATCTGAATCATTTTAAAAAAACACCAAGAATTTCCAACCCTGATCTCTGCCTACCTCCTATCCCTAGTGGTCCGAAGACCTTAAACTACGTCGGGATCAAGATCCCAAGGGATTTTTTTTATAATAAAAACAGACATCGATCTTAAACATCAAAATCAGAATCGATAACTTAGAACATTTTTCAAAATCACAAAAATATATTCCCAGTTTTACTCGCAAAGTTTTGGTCCGAAGACCTTAAATTACGTCGGGATCAAGATCCCGAGGGATTTTCAATAAAAACTGGCATCGATCCAAACCGCTCTAGCCAAGATCTGATGACCTGGATCATTTCAAAAAAATCTCAAAAAAAATGTGTCACCCTAATCTGTACATAATTTTGGTCCGAAGATCTTAAACTACGTCGGGATCAACATCCCGAGAGATTTCATAATAAAAACCATCATTCGATCTCAACCGATCAAGGAAGGGGTCAGATAGACCAGATCTTTTTAAAAAAATCACAAAAAGAATTTATTTTCGGCATATACATATTTTGGGTCCGAAGACCGTAAACTACACTAGGATTAATTTCTCGAGGGACTTTTCTTACTTTCAACAAAAAATCAGCATTGACCTCGACCGCTCAGATCAAGGTTCGATAACCCGGATCATTTCAAAAAATACCAAAAAAATTTTAAGCTTTCATAAAAATCAGTATCAATCTCGATCACTCGAGTTAAAGTCTGGAACTTTCTCAATATAAAAAAATTTACCATCAATTTTAACTGTCAAATCTATCCCCAACGATCCGAAGACCTAAAACTACACTGGGATTACTTCTCGGGGGCTTTTTTTCCCAACCTGTCATGGACATGGCTGACACTTGATCGTACGGGTGTCCGAAATCTTCTAAATAGGTAAGGGTTAAGGTGGGCAGAACCCCGCGACCTTGTTCGTGTTGAACGCACCGTAATAGATAACCTTGATTTGGAAGTCGCTGTTGAATCTGACGGATGTTCCCTATTCCTAAAACTCATGAAGGAGATTAAGGCAGTTGGGAGGTGAAGTGCACCCTCATAAAATTGTGAGCAGCATAAGACCTCAAACTAGATTGACAAAGGGAAATGTGAGGATGTGGCTCATTTTATGGCCGAAGGAGTCCGTCAGATGATACGTGGTTTATGTGCATTGCACATGAGGAACAGACAAATTTGTGGGTGTGTTGACTGAAAACCCTTAAAATCCTCTCATCCAAAGATGTAAAACTACGGCACTTAACTATGTAAGATTCGTCTTACTCGCTGACATAAAATGGATCAGGTGCCTTACCAGCAATAGAAGCTGGAAATAGATGAAAATTTCATACATTTCCCTGCATTTCAAAAAATCCACCAAAACACCAAAACATTGCAAAATCAATTTACAAAATCACAAAAATATTTCTATTGTTTTCAATAACACCAATCTTCATCTTGACCACTCAGGAGGAGACTCAGCCCAAATATTTTCAAAATCACAAAAAATATTTCCTTTGTCTTCGATAACCGATCTCCGTCCTGACTACTCAGGTAAAGATTCAGACCAAATATTTGCAAAAAAAAATCACATAAATTATCACTATCCCCAGCACAGCACTTCAGGAGTCTTGAACTCCGCTCACTCACTTCACAGTTTGGGATGACAGATCCAATCGCCCGCAAATTGGAATCTTGACCAAAACTGGCAACCAACGCTATCCCAATCACACCCATCCCCCAGAAGAACATCTTGAGGTTACAAATGACAACCTCCTTTGTTCATCCCCATCAGCAAAGAAACAACATCTTGGAACGATGGACCTGATTGAACACGGGTCGGGATCTTGACCAACTCGCTGACCAAACATCCACATTGAAAAGAAAATCTCCAGGGAAGCATAACCCTGCAAGCAATAAGTTCAAAGTTCTTCGCATCCCCAGCGAAAGCAAAATCATCGAACTAAAAGAGAATGAGCCAAACCATGCATCCATCATCAAATATGCATCCCCATGCATCAGCATCCATCGCATTAATCATCATGTTTACCTGCTTTCAGAATAAAAGTCGGTTAGCCAAAGACCCCACAGGCATCCCTAGTGGAGGCGCGTGAGAGCCAGATTTCCTTTTCGAAAAGACAAAAATATTATATATATTCCTATTTACAAATAAAAACCCCACGGAGTATCACTCCTTAGAGTAGGTATCTTTTCAAACTCCAAAAAAATATTTTCCCAATAGAGCGTTCGACCTCCAAAACACTGAGAGATCTTCCATATCTCTGGGTAGGAGCCGACGCAAAAATCAAATAAGATCCAATGTCTCGTGGTTTTTCTGAAGACCATTGGATCCAATGCACTCAAAGTACGGTTGAACTGAACTCCAGTGTCAGTACGGTCGTAGCAAATGCCAAGATATGAAAAGATGAAAGCCAAAAGGCTCGGTCAAAGAAACCATCTGTACAGTGGAACGATAAATTGTAACCCAAGTATCAAAACCAGCAGATTGGGTGGAAGAAGTTCACCCGCACATACCTAGGCGTGGATGCTTGAAGTACCTTGACTGAGTCCAAGTCGGCGTAGTGATCTCCCGTAAGAATACATGGACGTAGGGCAGCTAACCACTTTGATAGTCAAGCGAAACAAGTACTCCTAGAGTGATCTGGGAAAGCAACGAACAATCAATCACAGCGTCGGTAACCTCGTAAGACTATGACGGACGCAGAGGCTCTACTGTACATTTTCAATGTTAGTACTGATCGGGAACAGAATGGTTGCGATTGGGTACCTAGGTTGTAACTCATGCAGGGACAATCACAACGTTTTCTCCAAACTCCCGCGGTATGTGTGAGTTATCAATTTCCAGACAATCAACTGACTTAGATACAAAGGTAAGCAAAGATTCCATACCACAATCTATGAATGATTGGGTCAAAAGTGGGGTGTCCACTCACTTTGACATTCAGTTACACGCAACCTCTGCCAAAGAGGGGCATCTGTAGACACCTCACCTTCGGCTACAATATTAATAGAGATAGCTAAATGAATGGAGGACCATAGCCCCAAAACCCCATGTCCAAACCCAGCCAAACTCACCCTTGTAAGCCCCAATTCATAGCCCAGCTCAAGCCTAAACCTAGTCGACTCACCCCTAAACATTAGCTTGAAAAACCCCCCATAAGAAAAACCAGTAAAAAAATTCCAAAAAAGTCAAACTTAGTGAGCCAATCCGCTAAGTCAAATCACCGAGTTTAACTCACCGGGTCAGTCCAGCCCTTGCATCTAGCCAACTCACCGTGTCAATCCATCTTTCAATCCAGTCAACTCACCTTTTTCCGGGCCACAACTTCGGAGTAGGTGTTGGGGTCCCAAATAGTGGGGACTCTTAAAATGAGCAAAATAACCACATACCTCTGAAGAAATCACGCAGAACGCCTTCCGGTGCACGCAAAACGGAAATATACAGGATTTCCTTACTTAGCCAAATTCTCCAGTGGGCCCCGCCGATCACCGTGTTCGGAACCACCCGGAAGTGGGCCCGCAACCTCATTACTATTTATGATGAACAGTGCAAGTGATTGTGCGACGAAACGGGCCCCACAAACCCTCCAAAAGTCAAAACCCAATTAATGGAGCCCACATTTACGTGTCCATGCACCCTCAAATTCAGACACCCCACGCGCCCGAAAAATCAGCAAAAATGGGAATTCATCCAAGGACGTTTTGAGTCCCACGCACCCTGAAACTTAAAAAACGGCACATTGTGATTCTCATTACGGAGGCGTTTAGACACCCCACGCACCTTGAAAATGGGTCCACGCACCCATAAATTCCACAGATTGTCAGAAATCAAATGACAGGTGCGTGGAGCCCCACGCACCCGTTTATTAAGTCCCACTCACCCAAAAAATTGAGTATTTTCAGTGCATGTTTTCAGACATCCGCACATCAATAAACATGTGCGTGGGGGACCTTTAACGGGTGCATGGCACGTGGCGCTCTCCTATTGGCCGACTTCACCTATAAATACCCCCTCATCCCATTCATTCGAGACGATTCAAAGAGAGAGAGAGAGAGCTGCCGCTGTCGGAAACCCAAAATTCTTGCCAGAATCCTCGCCGGAATACCTTTCCGACCATCGGAATCCCCTTTCCGATCGCAGATACACCACTACAGGTCTGAATCCCACAATCATAAGTTTGGCCACGCACCCGAAAAGTGACCCACGCGTCTGTAAATTCAGCCCCATGCATCTATAAAATTGACAAATCAAACAAGTACATTGGACTCTCACGCACCCGAAAAGTGGCTCACGCGTCCATTAATTTGGGTCCCACGCATCCGTAAATTCATTAAAATCAGATTTGTAAAATTGGTCCCACGCATCCTGAATATGGACCCACGCACCCCTAAATTCATCATAAAATCGGCACTTAATTTTTAGGTGCGTGGGGTCCCACGCACCGTTTATTAAGTCCCACGCACCTAAAAATTCAGCCAATTGCAGAACATGTTTGCAGGTGCACCAGGCTCAATTTTAAGTGTTTTCAAGATCCGCTTGAGCCTATCTTGGGTATTTCGGGCATTCCGGATGCAATTGAATGGTCGAACGAACATGTCGGGAACTCTAAATGAGTAGAATCGAGCGTCTTCGAGGCTTGACCCGATTTGACGCGGTGAACGAAGTGACTTCCCGAAAAGGAGCCACCAGCATCCAGAGCTATGCAAATATGCCATCATTTATGTTTACTGTAAAGGCATGATCCGATTTGTGTCAAAAGCTAGACAAGTAGGGCCATGGTTACCACGATAAACCATGCCAAAGAGTTTCGATTCTCTACAAACCAATTGCTCTTAACTGCCACATCACAATAGTCGATGCCCTACCCATCCAAATAGTATCCGCCGGTTGGGCTGCGCAGGTACACACAACTGTAGAATGGACTTCCCGAGGTCACCTGTCCCTACATTGACAGGCGCGGGCCCAGAGTCGTCCATCTCAGTCATAAACCCTGACAGTCTCAGCCCGGATCTCCGGCCAAAATATGGGACATAGACATCTGACTAACACAAAGGTGGTTCAGTACACAGCAAAACAAATACAGGTCTCTATGACCACAAACTCTAAGACCATGGTCTCTGCTGACTAGTCTTTGCCTTCTAATCAATGGTCATCGATCATTCGATGTCATTAAGGGCTCGTGCCAGATCACGGCCTGGAATGTACAAGATCTCAGGATCTCTTGAATAAAATTCGCCTTGCGATATCTCTTCTCTTGTGTACTTTTGTGAATGCTTGTGATTGTCTACGAATGTTTCTATTACTTAGAACCCCAGAGCAGCAAAACACTACATCTCAGAGGATGTCGTCGTTTTGATCCATTCTCTAGTTCCAACAAACTGGCGACTCTACTGGGGATCGAACCCAGAACCTCTGGTTTAGTTCTGAGTATATAAACGCTCTAAGATCAATCATTCACATATGCAAATGCGTACACAGGAGATTTATCGCAAGGCATAATGTTTCGGCGCCCACGGGCACCAAACTAGCGACTCTCAACGAGAACGTTCCTCCCTTCATCTTTAAGGCAGTAGACGGTAAATCGAAGGTTTAAACCACAAACCACTACAACTACGCACGTTTCTCCTTGCTTATTCCTACTAGTTTATGTACCGCGATCGATGGATTCACGTTCCCGGCCGCGTTTATGAACTGTTCTAATGATTTTCTGACACTATAGAATTAGCAAGATATCAGGACAGACAAAAGAAATGGCAGGCCCGATGATCGGTTCATGCACCTTCCTTGCCACCAGAGGCTTCAGCTTCCCCCGTTTCACTGCAAATGTAAATCCGGAACCAGAGTGGCAAATGGTTGAGACCCGAAGGCAGAAGAAGGAACAGAAGAAAGATGCCATCTTAGCAGCATACATGAAAACAAACATTACAAGACCTCGCCCTGTGATCAGGAAACAGTGGCAGCCAAAGCAGGGGCAGAAGACCCTTATCGGCAGGAGGGTTGCGCCGGCTGAGCCCGCAATGCCCGCAATGACGGTTGAGCAGTTCCCGCCGTTGTCCAAAACCTCTCGCACCGTGCAAAAGACTACTGGGCCCGTGAGTGTGAAGTCCCAGCTCGCGACAACCTGCAAATAGAAACAAAGCCCGGTTCAAAAAATCCAGTTGGCGCAAGTAGTAATGGTCCAAGTGGCCGCAGAGGCAGAAGAAGAACCTTATGAAACAGAAGAATTACCTCCGTTGCAAGATCAGATCGACAGATTGGTTGAGGCTAACCGCGAGACAAACGAGCGAATGAAGGCTATCCAGGAGGCCTTGACCACTCTGATAGCGCAGAATGCCACCAGAAGTATCGCGCCGCCCACCCGCCAGTCGGCGGAGGAATCTCAAGGTGCGGCAGAAGGTCCGGTTGAGCCTGAACCACCCGTCCAGCCTAGAATCAGTGCCAATAGGACATGCGCCGCTTGCCACGTCTCATGTATCACGAGAAGAGTTGTCTCAAACAATAGCCCATATGATGCAGCAAGAAAAGGAGAAAGAAAGGAGAGGCAGTTATAAATATCGGGTCCCATACCTGCCGGAGGTAGAGGAGGTACCATTTCCAGCCAATTTTCGATGCCCGGACTTCAAAAAATTTGACGGCAGAGGGTCGTCAGAGGAGCACATCACCCACTTCTTGACCACATTGGGAAACTAGTCCGCAGTCCCGCAGTATTGCATGCGGCTATTTAGATCTACTTTGACAGGGAAAGCCTTTCAATGGTACATGTCGCCACCGGTCGGCTCTGTGAGAACATGGGAGCAGATGCAAGATGCCTTCATCTCAAAGTTCTTCGCGACCGAGAGAGAGATCTCCCTAACAGATCTAGCAATGGTCAGACAGAGAAATGGGGAACTAGCCGAAAAGTTCATCGACAGATGAGGAACCACAGCAGCTCAGTGTCGTGAATTACCCAGCGAAGGCGAACAGATGAAGATGTGTCTAAGGGCCCTAGACCCGATGATCTCGTATGGCTTTTCAGGCAATACCTTCAACTCCTTTCGCGAACTGGCAACGAAAGCACATTTGGTAGAGGAAGCAGCATCTCGAGTAAGCTTCAGACTTGAGAGACAGAAAAGAGAGATAGGAAGAGTAGTGGAGACTCACCAGGTCGACAGAAGTAGGGACCAGAAAGACCTGAAAACGACCCGCTACCGATCACGGGTCAGAGGTGAAGGCGGCAGACATACAAGACAAGAGTAAAAAGCCCTATGTACCAAAGCGTGTGTCGATAGCCGAGAGGGAAAGAGCGAACGGTCCATACACATTCGACATGGCCGATCTGGTTCCAATCATGGAGCAGTTGATCGAAGAAGGCTTGATACGCCTACCAGAGCCAATTCGTCCACACGAAATTGGACTAACAAACGACCCTAAATACTGCAAATATCACCTGTGCATCAGCCACCAAACAGAAGATTGCTTCTCCTTAAAAGGAAGAATATAGAGGTTGATCAATCAAGGGGTCATCAGCATGAAGGTACCTGAGACAGCGAAGGAGGCAGCCGGGACAATTTCAACAATTCTAATAAAAGGTGAAACTAGCCGATCGACCTCGTTCCCTGAGCCGGAGGAACCATGGACTCTAGTCAGTAGCAAGAAAAGACTTGAGAACAGACGAAGACTCGTGAAACGAAAGAAGAGCAGAGGAAGAGGAAGAAGAGATATGTCGCAGGGGCAGGAACGACCCATGACAAGCATGGATCACTGCGGAATGGTGTCGTTCGCCGAGCAAGCGTCGCCTGAAGAGACCCCACAAGTAGTGGAGAGGGAAGTTGACGTAGTCATCCTACGGTCAGGAAAGCAAATGCCTGACCGTACTCCCCCAAGACCAGACAACCCGATGCCAGAAGACGGTACCCCTGACAGATCACTAGGAAAGACCTCGCATGCAAAAGTCGAAAGAAAAGGTCGTCGAAGTTACGACCAGTCAGCCAAACCCTAGGCCAGTGGCATACGACATCGTGTCGCACCTACAAAAGGTTCCCACCCGCCTAAGCATATATGATGCTCTATGTCTCTCGAAAGTGTACAGGGAAATGTTAATCAACGCCTTACTTGACAATGAAGTCAGGGAGGTCACAATAATAGAGATAGAAGAAGAAATGAATAATTCAGATAAATTTTGGAAAGGGTATATGCCGGTGTCACAAGTCATGCCTGTCAACCATCCTTCGACCATCACTTTCTCAGAAGAAGACCGCACGATAGAATCAATGGACCACAATCGCCCGTTAATGGTCACAGGAATAATCAGGGATACCGAGATCAAGAGGTGCATGCTGGACGACGGGTTTGCCGTGAATATCATGCCCTTGAAAACATTGCAGAGACTGGGTTACAAGCAATCTGCGTTACGCCCGAGTTTCATGATGATTCAGAGTTTCAATCAAGATAGTCAGCGTACGCTCGGATCAATCACAGTAATGTTAGAGATCGAAGAACTGGCAATGAAAGTGACATGTCAAGTAATCGATGCAGTGACAACATACAACCTCCTTCTAGGAAGGCCTTGGCTCCATCAAAATCGCATAATCCCCTCGACATATCACCAGTGTTTTAAATACAACAGAGACGGGGTCCAACGTAGGGTAGCGGCGGATCCAAAACCATACACAATAGCCGAGTTATTTTTAGCCGATGCAAAGTACTACAACTTGGCCGACGGCAGTGAAACCAGCGAAAGGTCCGAGGTATCGAAGAAAAAACAAGGGGCAAAGCCTCGAATAGAGAAGTGCGTGCAGAGAAGTAAGCCTCAAACCGTCGCCCAGGGGAGACCCCGACATCAGCTAGAAAATCACTCTCAGCCGATTACGAAGAAGTTCTATGTGGTACCGCAACATCTGCGTCAGCCAGGGCAGTCTGTGTTAAAACTGATCTCAGATCAAGACATGAGCGTGCTCAAGTCCAGCTTCAATATGCCGGTACCCAAGATAGGAAGAACCAAACCATTTCCAAAAGCTCCAAGCCAATTCATTGCACAGTCAAGAGACGTCACCCAGAAAGACATCGCGTTTCACTCAGGGCCAAGCCAACCAGTACCATCAGAAGAAAGAGAGGAGGGAAGGGGACTTGCCCAACCTTAACCGATAGAAGAGAAAAGATATAGCAGAGCCAACCGGAAGATCATGAAGAATATAGGATTCTTCGGCTAAGGGACAGACACAAAGAAGAGGTTACTGGCTCCATTTGAAGAACATAAGTGAGTATACCGAAACGGAGAAGGTCTGGGGGCTAGGGCAAGTGTAAACATGGTAACCATCGACCCGACAGAAGAGATTCAGTCGCAGGAGCCTATCGATATTGTCCAGCCAAGTGTCGCACCCGTGCAACTAGAAGATGGTGGGCAACCGACGATCAGTGAACTCGAAGAGATAAATCTGAGCACCCCCGAAGAACCCAGGAATACATACTTGAGCAGAAACGTCCCGAAAAGTGAGAGAGAGAGGTACCTGCAGCTATTAAGGGAGAATAAGGATGTCTTTGCCTGGACATATTCAGAAATGCCCGGGCTCAGCCCGACGATCACCATGCACAAGCTAAGTATCATGAAGGAAAAGAAGCCAGTGAAACAACCGCAGCGACGATTTCATTCGGACATTATACCCAAGATTGAAGAAGAAGTCAAGAGACTGATTCAGGCCGGGTTCTTTCGAGAGGTGAAGTACCCCCGATGGATCTCAAACATCGTGCCGGTCAAGAAGAAGAGTGGACAAATCCAAGTATGTGTTGATTTTCGAAATCTAAATGAAGCCTGCCCTAAGGACGATTTTCCCCTCCCAATTTCGGAGCTGCTGATTGATAGCACGACAAGGTATGTAGTGATGTCCTTCATGGACGGGTATTCGGGATACAATCAAATTCGTATGGCCCCAGAAGATGAAGAAGCCACGGCTTTCCGCATAACTCTCGGCATCTACTGTTATCGCGTAATGCCCTTCGGATTAAAGAACGCAGGGGCAACATACCAGCGAGCAATGCACATCATATTTCAGGATATGATGCATAAACACGTCGAATGCTATGTAGATGATTTAGTCGTAAGATCGATCGATCATGAGCAGCACAGGGAGCACCTAAGGCAAGTATTCCAACGGTTGCGCAAGAAGAGTCTCCGTATGAATCCACTAAAATGCGCGTTCGGAGTTACGTCTGGCAAATTTTTAGGCTTCGTAGTCAGACACAGGGGCATAAAAATCAATCCCGCAAAAATCAAGGCCATCATAGAAATGCCGCCTCCGAAGAATCTGAAGCAATTGAAGAGTTTCTAAGGCCGTGTAGCATATCTGAGAAGATTCATTCCGAACCTGGCTGGTCGTTGTCAGCCGTTCTCCCGCCTCAATAAGAAAGATGTTAAGTTAGAATGGGACGCCGCCTGTCAGAAAGCTTTCGATTCATTAAAAGGGATGCTCGGGAATTCGCCAGTCCTCGCCGCCCCAATCAAGGGCAAGCCGCTGATTTTATACATTGCAGTGGGTGATAACTCGCTAGGGGCGCTCCTGGCGCAGAAAAACGAAGAAGGCAAGGAAAATGCACTATATTATTTGAGTCGCACGTTAGTAGGGGCCGAATTTAACTACTCAACGATCGAGAAGATATGTCTGGCTCTCATCTTCGCCGTGAAGAAACTCAGACATTACTGCCTCTCGCACCAAATAACGTTGATATCCAAGGCCGACCCGATCAAATTCCTCATGAATCGGCCTATGTTGTCTGGACGCTTAGCGAAATGGGCCCTTCTCCTCTCTGAATTCGATATCACTTACGTCCCAGCCCGAGCTGTGCAAGGACAAGCGATTGCTGATTTCGTCGCTGCGCACCCCATCCCAAGCAATGAAGAAATGGAATGTGACCTACCAGACGACCAGGTTATGATAATTGAAGAACCGCGACTCTGGAAAATGTACTTCGACGGAGCCTCTAGGTCCACAGGGGTAGGAGTAGGAGTTATATTTATTAGCCCGCAGGGAGATCTACTGCCCTATTCATTTACGATCGTGCCAGCCTGTACCAACAACGAAGCAGAATACCAAGCCCTCATTATCGGACTACAGCTCGCCCTCGAGATGTGTATCAAGGCAATACAGATCTATAGTGACTCTAGGTTAGTCATCAGACAGCTGACGACAGAATATGAGGTTCGCAAACCAGAGTTGTCACCCTTTTGCCGCCAAGTGCAATCGTTGTTCGACCAGTTTCGCAATGGTAGCATTTCACATATACCAAAGCAAGAGAATGTACAGGCTGACGCATTGGCCAACCTAGCCGTTGCTCTGGTTAATCCCGGAGGCAGCCCACTTCAAGTAACAATCGAAGAAAGAAGGATCTTACCGACTACCGTGTCGCGCAGCGACGAATCGAGCGTGAATCCCATCTGCTGCTTCGAAGTCGCAGAAGAAAACGACTGGAGAAGGCCCTTTGTCGACTACTTGAAATACGGATTCTTACCGGAAGAGCCCAAGATGCGCACTCAGGTCAGGAGACGTGCCGGTTCATTTATAATACAGAACGACGTCCTTTACAAGCGCTCGTATGAGGGAGTGTTGCTACGCTGCCTGGACCAGGATGAAGCATATGCCACACTAAAAGAAGCTCACGGAGGGGAGTGCAGTGCTCACCAGGGGGGCAAGAACTTACATCACCGTGTCCGACACATGGGGTATTATTGGCCCACAATGAAGAAAGACGCGATAGACTACGTCAGGAAGTGTCATCAATGCCAGATACATGCGGATATAATACACTCGCCACCGGAAGAGTTACATCAATCAGTAATATCTTGGCCTTTCGCCGCTTGGGGCATGGACGTGATAGGGCCGATCAATCCTCCATCCTCTCAGGGGTACCAGTACATTCTTGCTGCGACCGATTATTTCTCTAAATGGGCTGAAGCCATCGCCTTGAAAAATGTGAAAGCCAGACACGTTGAGAGTTTCATCCGCCACTCCATATTATACCGGCATGGTATCCCCAAAAGAATCACCATCGACAACGGAACGCCCTTAAAAAATGTCACTATCGATAGGCTATGCACAAAGTTGAAGATTAAGCATTGCTATTCATCGCCTTACTACCCTCCCTTGAATGGGTTGGCTGAGGCGTTCAACAAGACTATCGTGAAAATCTTGAAGAAGACGGTGGCAGAGAATAAGAAAGACTGGGACAGACGGTTACCATAAGCACTGTGGGCATATAGGACTACGTACCGCACAGCCACTCGAGCTACACCCTACTCATTGGTATACGGTACGGAAGCTGTGATCCCGATGGAGATACGAGTGGAGTCACTATGGGTCGCGCTCCGACACTCCTTGACGACCGAGTACAATGCTAAAATCAGAATGGTCGAGCTGGACGATCTGGACGAAAAGAGACTCGCCGCTCAACAAAGGCTCGAAATGTATCAGAAACAAATCTCAGCTTCATACGATAAACAAGTCCGTGGTAGGTCGTTTAAAAGAGGCGACCTGGTGCTAATGATGAAACGCCCGGCACCGGCTCCAGGCCCAAAGAGTAAATTCGATCTGAAATGGAATCCGGTGTGTATTATCGGTGAAGTGTACTCCAATGGAGCCTACCGGGTGATAGATTGCAAAGGACAGGGCATCAGCACACTGGTGAACGGTCGATTCTTGAAAAGATATTATACTTGACACAAGCCTATCATCATATTTTGTAAACACCCCATTAGAGGGATGATGTAATAAAGGAAATACTGAGAGAAATGATACCGCATAGGGTTTGGAGCGAAGTAATAATTATCTACTTTTTCTTTTTGCTTCCACAGGTAACAGAAAGTCGTTAAGGCTCAAGACACGTCAGGTATGGTACCCCGCCCTTCAAAACCATCAAGAAAGGGGGTAAGCCCTTAACAAAGGCTCGGTCGCATCCCTGCTCACACAAGCACAGGTTTGGGTCCTGACAGGGGGACGCTCTTTCCAAATGACTCAATCAGTTTGCATTCAAAACTCAAAATTTACAAATAAGCTAGAAAGACAACATGAACCCAAAACTGCAGTAGTATACATATTGATACAGTATTTGTTACAACGTGTTCTAATATATATATATATATATATAATTTCATACAAATGAAGGCCATTATAGCTCAACTGTTTAAAGTTTTTAAACACTGGTCTAACAAGTTTGCTGCAGATTCCTCGACCGCCTTCCGCTCCGTTTCAGCTTCAGCTAGAACTTGGGCAGGGTCAGGAATGTCCTTGAGAAACTGCTCCAACTCTGCAACTTGAGCCTTCACAACGTTGCGCTCTGCTTCCTGTTGATCAAGGGAGGACTGCAAATGAGCCTTTTGGCCGCTAAGCTTCGAGAATTTGAGGTGGACGATTGAGCGTTCAGCTTGCAGCCGAGCCACCTCATTTTCTATCTTCGCCAAACGCGCGGTGACCTCTTGGCACCCGACATCAACAATCTGCCAGTCCTTCTTCACCATGGCCACCCCTGCCTCGTGTAACTCTAGTTTCGGGAGAAGGGACCGCAAATGACCACGCTTTTCCTTGATGGAAGGGTCAACTTGGAGACTTTTCGCCTCACGTTCTCGGGCTACCCATTCCTTGAACTGAGCGACGTGACCGATTATAGAAGACAAGTCAATCCCAAGCCAGGCAGCGTTAAGTCCTAATGCCTGCAATGCCTCGTCTAAGATAGGTCATTCATCCTCATTTCTTAAAGAGTTGGCGATGTCAGACAAAGGGCCTTGAGGAGGTTTGCCTTGGTCCTCGACAGGCCCCGAAGGGATGAAACGAATGCCTCTGGCAACACTGTAGAAGCTGAGGCATCGACGGAAGCGGCTGCTGGCACAGAGAGTGGTAAATGTCAGTACAGGAAAAATCATCATCAGAAAGGAAGCAGTCAAGACAGTAGAAGCAAGTGATATACCAGCAACTTCAGAAATGCCAACGGCAAGGGCGATGGATGAAGCAGTAGGCACAGGTGACACTGGGGCCATCTTTGTTGTTCCCTCAGTCAATGGTTCGGGCAATTCTGGAGAAGATATCACCACGACCTCGGGAATATTGGCATCAGATGCTGGCCCAACTGTAGGAGGAACTACAGCGGCAGGCTCGGCTGATAACAACATAACGACGGGAGGAACTTCAGCAGCGGGTTCAGTTGACGACGGCTCAGGGGAAGGAGGAGCCCCCACAACAGGTTCGGGCGCACTTAACTCAATAGTAGGAGCCGCGATCTCTTTCACTGCGATGACGGTCACTTCTGGAACAGCGCTCTGAGCTTCAGCGTCTGCCACAGGAGGATTGGGGGGAAGGACGGACTCAGCAGGTGCTGCATCATGCAGGTCCATGAAGATCGCCCCCATGTTCTCCTCGGGGACAGATCTATCATATATAGGCTCACTCTCGTTGCTCCCCCGGGTATGGCAGCCTTCACTCAAGTTGGCTTGAGAGCTTAACTCACCCTCTTCCCTGGCCTCTCCTGCGTTGACGGCCGGAGCATCGCTAGCCTCTTTTGAAAGCTACTCCCGCAGACGCTCGGCTTTGCGCAGTTTCCACAAGTCCTTTATCTTCTTGCCACTGCAAACGGCAGGGAGACGATGAGCAGTTTTCACCCGAGGACCAGTGCGTTCAGCCCATACCCCCTCATCACCATCATCACCATCATCACATCGTCATCACCATCATCACCATCAAAGCCTCCGCCTTCACCGCCCCCCACATCTTCATCACCTCCACCAGCTCCGCCCATAGCATCATCACCGTCCCTACCACCATCACCCTCAGCGGCAGCATCATCTTCATCGCCCCCTACCTCGGCCATGACATCATCACCATCGTCACCCTCTTCGCCATCACCGCCTTCATTCCCCCCTCCCAGAACATCGCCCTCTATGGGTAACTCATCGATAGGCCCGAGGGACGGGAACTCTGGCCCCGCTGCTATCACGTTTCTCTCTCCATGGGTGATCCAACCTTCCAGGGTATATTCCGGCTTTTCATGGTCGATCACTACATTCAAGGAGGTCTGCAATCTCTTCGTACCCGGCACCGCAAGTTGATGAAGATTTTCTGATACAAAGCCAAGTCTGTTGGCAGGGGAGGGAGTAACGATAGGAGGCGTGACGGAGACAGGCTCAGTGGTGAGCATTTTATTCCGAACCAACGCATACTGGTGGGCCCACCACCTCATCCATCCAAAGGTAGCCCCGGTAAAACACTGCGTCCCCGGGACGATGAAGGAGCAACCAGTTCCAGTCAGCAGGAGTTGCCGCCACATCCACTTCCAATGAATGGGCCCAACACCATACGCCCGCTGCTCGCGCGTTACCGGTTCTAATGTCGCTGGCACCCCTTGATCATACCCGAATTGACGGGCGAAACGATTAGGATAATAGGGTTCCCTTCAGAACTCCAGCCCTTCGCGAAGCGGCAGTGATGAAGGACGAATCGCAATCAAGAAGGAACGCTCGTAATAGTCGACGCTGTCATCATCCATGCACAGGACCGACTCTTCACTCCAGGTACCGGAGAAGTGATAGAAATATACATCGTCGAGCCGCGCAATCCTATCCTCGATGGTGGTCAGGTTATGACTGATCATCCTCTTCTTCTAAAAGAAGTGTAGCGGGAGCTTCCCCTCTCTGATGTAATCCCCACGCCGCACGCCGTAGACCCAGGGGAAGTACACCCCGAGCCAACCAGAGAAAAAGTGCCATCCGCAGTAAGCGGAGTTCATCCCGTAGGTAGCGCGCTCCTTATTACTGATAACGTAGCCGAATGCCCGATATATGGAGCATAGGACCACTGGAGCCAGCGCGTACCGATGACCATTTGCTAGGGCCCCCGCAACGGCAAAACAAGACACCCTGATGTTATCTGCCTGCTTGGAGCTCGGAAGCGCCACACAGCTGAGCCAATACGCCAGGAAGCCGGCCAACTCGCAGGTGGGGGAGAGCTTGTTGGGACGAGGGAAGTTCTCTCTCATCCGTTTCTCCAAGAGTGCCTTATCACCATGGCCCTCGTCATAGGCCGCGTAATCTAAGCTGAAAGGGAAGGGACGAGGCGTTAGCAGAAAGAAAGAAGTGTGACTAAGCAGGAATATACAACTAATTACAGAACGCTTACTTCAAGCCATGGCTGAAATAGACTAGCCAGTCCTCGAATGGGAGCTTGTCTTTGAGGCCCCAAAATTGGGGTAATTCTGCGAACAACTCATAACAGGCCTCGGAGAAGAAGCCTTCGTTGACGCCTTTCTTCTTTCGCAACAGCTCATCGTCGCTTGGGACCCATTCATCGTAGATTCTCCCACGAATCGGGAGGCCTGCGATCCTATTAAGATCCCAGAGCGAGATGCTCATCTCGCCGCACGGCATATGGAAGGAGTTGGTAATGGAGCACCAGTGGTTAAGGAAGCCCTTGTATACCCAGGGCTCTCGGCAAAAATAACTTGACGTCGCTTCGATCACCTTATATAAGCCCACCTCCCGTAAGGTAGCCCGGTGCTGTTCTAAGATCCGGTTCGCCCACGCTTCGTAGCCCGGGTGGAGGACCAGATGGCCGCGGGTTCGAAATACCCCGGTCAACCAGACTTCAGTATCCCCTAGATGATGAAACCGCTGGCGGAGGGTCTCAAAATAATGTTTGGGAAAGGGCTGATGGGGGCTGTGATTCGGCTCCAAGAAGATCATGTCCTTTACGCCTAAGACTGACTGATGCTTCCCGTTCTTAGATAGAGAACAACTGAGGAACGGTGCCGGGCCAGATGTCCAAGCGTCGACGCTATCGAAAGAATTGTTCCTGCAGATATCGGACGGCTCGATACTCGGGAGGGATCGCTGCCGCTGGTAACTCTTTGAGTAACGAATGTACTCCCGAGTGTAGGGGTTTCTAAAGACGAGCGGCGTAGTGACAAGTTTAGCGCTAGACCAGGCCACCTTCATTTTATCCGATTTAAATTTGGCCTGATTCTCCAAATATACTTGCTTGGCGCCCTTGCCAGCCCTTTTCGGGCGACCGCTCCTGGTAGCCTGAGCAGGGATCGACGGACTCACCTCGCCCTCTTCGGAACCTGTCGTCCCGTCACTTCGAAAACCCCGGAGAGGAGCATACCAGGCATCCCACTGCTCCTGTATACCCCTATCTGGAGGGGGTGGCACGATCCTATCACAAAGAATTTTCTTCTGTATGTCCTTGGATAATGTAAGAATGTGCTCATAGAAGTTGAACGTCTCCGGGGGAAGGAACCATTGCGGATTCTTAGCTGATGGCCTGGAAACCCTCTTAGCGGCAGCGCGCTTGCGCTTTGACGGAGTCTGTGGTGGACCCGAAGGACCGGCCTGTGAAGGATCACTCGCCATTGTAACCTGCAACGGTATGTAAAAGACTCAGATACAGGGTAAAGGGAAGATGTTTGCATAAAGACAATCAAACAGTCACAAGATCCAAAGGAATACAAAACGGCAGGTAAACAAAATACGAGCGCCAATCAAAGCCCTGGCAGAGCACACCCAA